>CM073778.1:49043762-49657605 GCA_037158775.1 Hetaerina titia
CCTCACCGTTGATAACTGTTACCCAAGTGATTTCATTCCTCATCCCGCATGGCACGTTAACAAACCAGAACGCAATTAAAGGGGGGCGGGACACTCACGTTTTACTTCACTTGGATACTTAGCTCTCCTCTTTCACATAGCTACCATTACTCCGAGAGGGAAGGAGACCTGTGTCAACCTCAGTCGACCAAACAGTGGATCTCTCTTCCATATTTTTCGTCTCCAAAGCTACGTGAAAGGAAAAAAAATGAAAACCCTCTTTAAAAGCCACCAGTCCTGTCAGTCTATCTCCTCTTCTACGGGAAAGGGGAAAGGATGCTGTAGTGCTCTGACGTTAAGTAACGTCTTGTGCTCATAACTCTTAGAGCTTTTATCGGATGCCTATTTCTTACTCCTATTTCGGGTAGCACTTTGGAATTGATGGATTCTTTAACAGCCAGAATAGATAGAGTCCAGGAAAGACTTTCTTTGTTTCCCCGGGAGCGTCTTACAGAATAGGCTCTTCGTAATTTCCATGAGCCCATAAAGTTTCCCTCGACTCCAGTAAGACGTCTTCGAAAATCGAGCACATTTCTTAAGTTTGAATTAGTTTTTCAGACAACAGATTCTCCAATAGTAGGCATTATTTTAGGTAAGAAAACACGCCCATTACTATACGGGAGAATAAATGCTGTTTGTTTGACGTAGAGAGGATTTCAAGCAGGGGACCTTAACGCAAATACTATTATATATTTTTCGAATTACGAGGAAAATATGCGTATCAGGAACTATATTCATGTTGACAGATTCGACTAGAGAAGCAATGGTTTACAGGAATTCTACGAATGCAGAGCACAGCTGCGTTTTCCTGACATACTAACTTGAAAGCACAAACAAGAACAACAGATTATTATATATAGATACAAAGGAGCAATTCCAGTTCAAATTAGTTAAGAACCAGAACATGTAATTGCATTTCTTCCTCCATGTCACTGTCGCAATGTGAAATAAGTATAGAGTGTATCTCATTATTTACGAAATAAAGAATCCTCTACAAAAACCAAGCCACTCTTTTTCCACAATGGACTCAGACCACGATTTGAAGAAGGCGTTCCTGTTCATACATACAATAAAATAGCATTAACCTTGACATTTAACTTTGTTCATCAAAATATTATACATTTTCGCATAAATAAATGTTTCGCTATCACCGACGTCATTTGAAATTAATTTAAAAAATAAATTAATCCTAATAACTAACTCATCATCATCATCTGCAGCTCTACAGCCCGGTGTGGGCCTTGGCTTCCTCTATTATATGCCTCCATTCGGTTCTTATTCTTGCTTTTTCCTTCCATCTTGTAACTCCCATTGCCTTCAAGTCATCCTCCACATCCTGTAGCCATCTCTTCCTTGGTCTACCTCTTCTTCTGACTCCTTCCATCTTGCTATTAAATATCAGTTTGGGCATTCTATCATTTTCCATCCTTTCTACATGCCCCAACCACGCCAGCCGCAGTGACTTGGCAAATCTAACTATGTCCTTCCCTTCTAGTAATTGATTTATCTCCATGTTCATTCTAATTTTCCATCTCTCTCCTTCTCTAATTGGGCCATAGATTCTAAGTAACTCATTTTTCATTAACATTTAAATTCCTATTTCACACTTTCGGCGGAGGTAAATAGAAAATTGGCGTTTATCCACTGACATCAAAAATATTACGGACGTGAAAAGCAAACTTTAGTGTCTCCAGTATTTAGGTATAAATGAATTTGTGCTGCATTTTGACCTTGAAACTTCGTTGTAAGCCTCTTTGAAAGTAATTCAGAATAAATAAATAAATAGATCGTATACGTCAATCATTCGATAGCCATATGTTCGATTTCAGTTCGATTTCCTACACACAGAACCAGACAAGTTTATATACAGGTAGCTACGCGTACTACTTCTTCTCGTGTGATTGTCATTATTTTTCAATACTGCGATTATATCCTCCAAGGATTATCTCTAGTTTATTGTAGTTCTATAATGTAAGTCAAAAAAGCTAATAATTTTACATTGATGTTTAAACCGTGGATTTTTACCTCACCCGTTGAAAATAAGAAATAAAGTGCGCCCCCATAGTAACAGCTTCACCACACTCTGTTCTACGTACAAGTGTTCTTTGCAGTGCTCGTTCCACTTCTGCGCCAGCATTTTTAAAATACCCGATTAATGTATTCACCTCAAATCGTTCATCTCTGAGGTAGAAGTGAACCACACTCAAGGACAAACTAGGGCATGGGAAGAGACGGTTCTTCGAAGGCCAGCCGCAAAATTAAAATTCACTTCAGAGAACGGCCACATTCACTGACGCCATGGTTTAGAAAGGGGGGGGGGGAGGATCGGATGAGGTTTATAACTCACCATAAATAATGCTATTTTTCGGGTAAGAGGAGCTAGGGGAGGTCCTTGGGAACATGATTAATTTCATTAACGCTGAATGAAAAAAAATTAAGCTTATTACAAGCAACCAATTAAAAATTTTTAAAAAATTGTGAAAGCTTTCATGAATTAAATTCTCAAGTTTTTACAAAACTTTAAGTTATCAATATGATTTTTTGTTTAAATTCACATCCCCTTAGTATATAGAATGTCATGATCAATCTACATGAAAAGGTGATTACATTTTATGAATTTACTATCAATTTTACACGGTACTAAACGATTATAAACCGATTCTGAAGAAAAGCAAATAAGATGATGTAAATTATTTCTATTACAAACATAATAACACTTAATAATATATTTTAGTTTCTAATATTAATTCACATACCATAGTATGGTACAATAATATTAATACTCTTAGTATGCGTTTAGAGTACAATAAGTGTAATATGCGGTCTATATTAGGATGCAGCCAAAGGAAATTGGCAGCTAATCTCCCAGCATAGTATTATTTTATGCACAGGCTGTTGTTATTTACTATTAGATAATGGTGCCACTTATCGATTCAGTTTTTAAAGCTAGGCATTTTTATAATCGCAAAAGACCCCGGTCCCACATTTATAATGACAATTTAAACTATTATCCTCACATTTGGTCGGCGAGTGATTTCCACCCTAACTCCTCCCATTGTATATTAATCTAACAACATTAATATTATTTTACAGATCTAGCTCGTCATCGTCTCCTGTTACATATGAACCCTGGAGTTTATTAGTAATTTAATGTAATAGTTTATATAGCATGAGTCTCTTTCTGGATTCACTAAAGATGGGACGCAATCCATTTTGAAGATTTACAATAGCCCTATAATTAGCGGAGAGTCATTTAGACAACCACCTTTTTACATATTTACCAATAATGAATGATCAGCATTATCGATCTGAAGATTGTTTTCTCCAACTCACCATTTGTCCTTTTTCCATCTAGTCATTGCATTTTTACTTGAATTCCTACCTTCACATAATTATCTGCTTGATGCGTTCTGTCTTCGTATCTCTGTATATCGTAACAAGTATGAACACAATTTTCTATTAAAAATCTTTCTATAGTTGATAATGAATTTATGGAGAATATTTTGCCCCCGAGTACCGACTGCCTCTAGGTAAGCTGTACTGGGGAGGGATAAACAACCAGTTCACGTCCCACCTTCTCTGGTACTCTCTCCGTTTATCTAATCTCTATTATGCAGCCATATCACAAAATTTACCAATAATTCCATTTCACCCTTCTTCTACAGTTAGCGCCTATTGAAAAGCGTGCATTTTATATATTTATAAAATGTTTTCTCATTTTTAGGCTTATATTTGCTCAAATTAATTTTTTAATTTTAGATAGACTTCTTTTCGAAGTAATCCACTGAAAAGAGAGGATTACCATTAATGGTTCTTTCAAAATGGACGATCCCAATTCGAAACTGAAAGAATATTTTGGAATCTTCTCGTTTTTGCAGCTCCATTGTCAATATGAGGTCTTAGAGCAGGTGAGGCATTCGTGCGGAAACTGTTCAGTACACGGGTGGACGTAAATATATTTTTCCGATGTTTTTCAGTTTATATCTGTCGAAACGACTCTTTGGCGGAGGTATGCTATCAACTGGTTGAAAGAGAGTATTGGTCCCGCTAAATTAATGTAAGGTTAACAGGGTCATCTACTAGTTCAGCTAAGAAAAGAGAATGGAATTACCTTAAATTTATAGGATTTCCGCTTTTACGAAAGATAAAAACTTTTTAAGACACCATCTTTTATCACTTTGGCATAAAAAAGAATTAAGCTTCCTAAAGCAAAGACAGGTAGTTTGAGCAACAATATTTTCCTCGGATGTCAACCTGATTGCTCGCTTGTCATCTTGCTGATAATTAACTTTGCGACATTAAGAAGTTTACTAGAATCTTTCATTTCCTCAATAGCCTTAAAGATAAGGTTATTCTCAATTGTTTTTCACGGTAGTCAGGAATCTTTCACATTTTTTAACCAATTCCACATAAGTATTAATCTCTTTAGTATAGCAATTACAACGGGTGGTGTAGTTGTTCAGTAGGTTAACTGTTTGACGCCTGAGGGTTCTAGGTTTAAATCCCATCCCATTTGGTGTCCAGGGGTATGCTCTAATACTGAATTGGTTCATTTTTTGGCCGATAAAACTACAGGAGAAAGGAAATGGTGGCACTTAGAAAAGGATCAACCTA
The DNA here is from genome assembly GCA_037158775.1 of Hetaerina titia. Classification (NCBI taxonomy): domain Eukaryota; kingdom Metazoa; phylum Arthropoda; class Insecta; order Odonata; family Calopterygidae; genus Hetaerina; species Hetaerina titia. Next base: position 49,048,416 of record CM073778.1, read on the forward strand.
ACACATTCAATTAATGTTTTTGCACGCATTATTGAATGCAATATTTATGGCATTCTCGGTTAAAGTATCACTGTAGCGGTGAAGCTATTTAACAACTAACCCATAAAGTTTGAGATCATTTTTTATCAGTAAAACAGGAAACAATTATCCTTTAGTCATGAGGTTATTTTGATTGGCGATAGAATTTATAAAATTGTGATAAAGGGGATAACATTAGGAAAGAAGGAAGAGTTAGGATAAGGAGAGCCATGCTGGATGAAATGAAGGGAGGAAGGCAGTATGCAGAATTGAAAGATAGTTAAATGTAGTATCTAATGTCAGGTTGTATTTTTGCTAGGAGAGCCAAAGAAAGTTATCGATGTTCAGTGCATATCCATCTAAAACCAACTTGAACGCTAGAACACCAATAATAATGATAATAATGTTATAAACTCTTGGCTATTCTGATGAAACTTAAAACTTGGTCTGAACGGTAAAATAATGCACAATTTTTGATCAATGAAAACTGATATATTCGTAATAAATTGGTACATGTGTTATTGAGATTTAAGTATATTACTGCCGCTTTAAAGAGTATCTTGCTCCGCAACTAAGATACACACACATATACATATAAATAATTATATATATATATATATATATATATATATATATATATTCACGCAAGCATGAGGACAAAAAGCTGGCGCCCATTATGATCATTACAATGACCAATAGTTATTAATGCTTGGTTTCGTATCAACATTCGATTTTCCCTCCGGGTAAACTACAGGAGATCTATCACTAAAATATTACTGAAATGAGAGCGCATTAGATATATCTCTTTTAACTTTTGACCAAAAAATCAGATTGACTTCACACGTGAGCAGGAAGACTCGCAGATTCTGTACTAGTTGGTGCTGAAAGAGCTAACAAAAAGAACCTATGCCCAAAGACAAACAATACCTTCACATCTGAATCCTTATTTAACAGTTCAGTTCACAACGACGAGCGTGGCTCCTTCCCACTGCCGAACCGATGAGAATAAAAGTGTTAGGCGTTCGTTTACCGATTTCATTGTGCAAGGGAATAAACTCACATTTTGCACGTCCTTATTTTTTTTCAATTCCACAGGAGGAAATGTTGACACTTGTTTCAAACGAGGCCACACCGTTACTCACGGCAAAAATCATTCCCTCTCCCACCCCCTCCCCCCGAGCCCTAGCGACCGTCGCCTTCGTCACAGGAGAAGCCACTGGGGGCCGTGCCTGGGTGGAATTGAATCCGGCATGGGTGGGGGGAGGATCGGAGGGAGGACGAGAGTCGATTCGTTCCCGTATCGATCAGAGCTGATAACGCACGGGAAACGTAACCCACGGTAAAAAAAAATTGTGCGACGTAGCGCGGCATACAAAACCGCATAACTTTTTCCCGAAAGGCTCAGTTGTTGTTTCCCTCCCGGCCCCCGCCTTTTCCCGGTCCCACCCCTACTCTTCCGACCGGCCCACTGCTTATTTCTACTTTCTGGTTCCATTCCTCCCCTTCCATCCTCTACACTTGTCACAGTGTTCCTTTTCCAACATCTTCCCATCCCGAAGTGGTGCTCCATCTCTTTATCTTCCTCTCCTCTCACTCGTCCCTTTCTCGAGTCTCGTGTTTTCTCTTTTTCCTACGGCATTCATCCTATTGAAGAGGCGGGAGGCCGTCAGAATCTGTACGGCCAACGAGAACGTTGACCATGGGAGAAAAACAAGGGCTGGTTCCGACAGCGGTTGTGTGGAGCAAGAAGTTCGTATTTCATCACAACTGAGGCGATGTATATCAGTAATTCTATAAACGATCCTGATGTTTCCAAGCGTCACCTCATGGGTTGGATTTTGAGGTAAATAAATTTTCAAAAACTTTAAATACTTTGCGTCCAAATTTTCCGAACCGGAGTTTCCACTGAGTCAATCTTAGAGTAAAATGGGAGTCACTCTTTAGAATAATCGTTAATTTAGGTTTCCACCATACCGTCGTTGAATTTGATTTTGGTCAACATCTGAGCCAAGAATAATGTTTTTTGCGACTGTACTAATTATCGCAAATTTAATTTAACTTCATATAATTTTCAACGGTAAACAACGGAAGACAAAGCCGTTAGAAAACAAAGCATGTAATTCTGTCACAGCGATTGAGTGTTTCGTATACTTTTGAATAAAAGTGGCCTCGACACCCGAAGCTAAGTGAAAAAGAGCCTATGGAAGAGTTAAACCAAAATATAATCTGGTTCTGAATTTAGACAAGAAAAATTCATACAATGACGCCTGAAAATAATTGCTAAATGATGGAAATTTAAAAAAAAAACCCTAATTCGTGGAGCACTATCGATGTCATTTCAGAAGGACTTCAACTTTACATGAATAACCTTTTGATTCATCTTGGGAGCAAACCGTTTTATACAGTACTACCAAAAAAATAAAATAACGTGAGCGCCCATTAAGCCCGTTTTTTTATAAAATAAATCCAAATGTAATATTGTATTGACATATCAAATTAGAGCATACGCAAGTTTTCTCTTCTCTTAACATCCGCTACGAAAGATGATCGACAATAGCCAACGCCTTACCCTGGCATAAATTCTGTCCGCACGTTGAAATTTTCATACAAGTCATTTGATAGGTATTTTTGCCAAATTTAATTACATTTTTTTAGGACGGACGTCATTTTTTCATTAAAATGTAAACATTCACATCCTGAATATCAAAAGAGGGACATAACGTTAGTTAAATCAATTGGACATGTATTTTTTTTGCAAATTTTAAAAAGATATTTCACCAAGTAAAACCTGAAACAGTTCCCTTTATTTCGAAGTAATTTGTGAGGTAAAAGTATGTTTAATGGGACTAAGAACATCTTACATTAGAAAAACATCTGTGTGAGCGGGAGAGACATTGAAGCTGCTGTATTATGTTAAATACAATGCAATTCTCTGTTTCAAAGGAAACATATTTTGTATAGGGAAACTTAAATCTTGTAAATGAAAATGTTAACAGGGAATTGTTTTATTCGACAATCTGAGACCAAACTTTTTCTGAACAGTAACCATAAATAAAAATCCTAGATAATACCGCCATAAGAATGATCTACGCCCTTATCCCCCTTTTCTCCACCTAGCTAACGTCAACCCCCATGCTCATTTCACCACTCAAAATCCTTCTAGCTTTTAATATCCCCTTGAGCAACTTTCCTTGTCTATTTAGAATATCCCACTCAAGCCTTATCCCTCTTTCCCAGGAAAATATTTGCCACAACATCACTTGTACCTTTCCACTATACTTTCCCTATATTTCTCCATATTCATATTGTTGAAAATTCAATTTAAGACAAATAAAATTCCTCAAAGGCCACGTTTGTAAACGGGATAACTCTCAACCTTCGCTCCATATATGTCTTATCATTTCATTTTGTCTTAATCAAACTGTGCTTTAAAATAACTCCTTTTATAACTGAACTTCTTCTCCAGTGGTCCCTGTTGATGAGCCTAATTTTTTTAACAAAATACTTTACAAAGTACGTGAACTGTTTAATGGCTCTATTGTATGTTCTTCCACTTTAATTTATTACTGGATGCGTACATGTTTTATCATCCCATTTGTGTTTTTTCTCCTCGGGATTGAGGGAAATCTGTGATTGAATTAAAACACGTGGGGATTATTTAGAAAATAACGACAGACAACTGCACTGTACAGTGAACAAAATTCGCATAGCCGGCGCTAGAGTAAGAAACGTTTTAAATACTCAAATAGCATCTTTAATCTTGAAAAACAGCGTAATCATCTGTTTTCTCCTCTTTCGTGGTTTGAAACTCATCAGAATGCATCGGAATTGATTGAGGCGTGTAGTGATGGTGCTGTGTGAAAAATGTGCATTTGGGAGTGCGTGACAGTTCAGGGAAGATTGAAAGTTGCTGTTGTGTGACGGTGAACCCCAGAAGCCTCGACCACGGACCAGCCGGTTTTTACAGTGGGCAAAAATAACTTATTAGTAGCGCCCTGACGACCATGGAACCAAGGGGCTGACGTTGAGAAAAATCTCTACGTCTACAGGGAGATTATATTGAAAAGATACAGAAGTTTCTACTTTCTGGTGAAAGTCATCTGGTAGATAAAAATTGAGAGGACTTAAAACAACTTAAACTCCCTTGGAATTAAATTTTGAGAGATTTATTATCAGAATAAATGTCTGAGGGTTGAAAAAAAATACTACCATCATATTTCTATTCTTTCATCAACCGCCTTTGCGTTAAAACACAAACTTATTTCTTTTCTTACGATATTACGAGGGATTAGGAAAACAAAGGTGGTGAGAAAAATGGAGAAGCATGGGAGAAAACCCTAAAAGGGCTTGAAATGTGATCGGCAGCCGAAATTTGAGTCGACTCAGTAAACGGGAAGGGAAATGATTTGGGCTAACGTGGACGAAATTGCTGTGAATGAATGCAAGAAGAGAACGAATCCGGCCAATCAGTGAGAAAGGGGTATACTGTGTTGACTGTGACATGGGCACACAATGATGATGAAGCCGAATCATATGTGCGGAAACAGAACGGAAGGTTTGACGGTTATGAAAGGACAAGAAGGCACACAGAAGTCTCTTCAGGCTCTTTGATTAAGGCCACGAAGGGAGAAATAGTATTATGGTGAGAGAGGAATGAATAGGACTTTATGAATCGGTGGCGGAAACAAATGGAGATGGGTGTACCCGGGCAGTGAATCATGAAATAAGCTTGAAAACTATGGTCGAAGAATCCATTGACGCCACCTGTTCCGAAATTCTACGTTGTGATATACTCACATGGTTACGCATGCAGAGAGGGTTGGGAGGACACGGTTGAAATCAAGCCTTTTTTATGCGCGGGAGAATATGATTTTTCTTGGATACGACAGCCAACTTGGGACTCAGTTTTTAAAGCTATCCAAGAAAAATCTTTGGAATTCGCCTCAAAACGACGACGAGTATGGTACAACCGCTTTCCTCACCTTCTTTTAAAAATATGCCGTTCAAAACGTTTTATATTACAGTGAGTTATGTCGTTTTACGAGAACTTTTAACGGCGGCTTGGAGATAAGGGTTTTGGGCCAAAAGAATGGCAATTCAAAGAGACATTCTGTAATAAATGAGTCTCATGGCGTCTATATTTTAAGTGAATATGAAATTTTTTTCCAAAATATTAAATTTCTCTTAATAATTATTCCGAAAATATTCACGTTGTTTCACGTACAATTACTTAATTTTCCAGCTAATAACATTGACTGCCATCAAATCATAAGAATATGTTAAAACATATAAATAAATACATTTTGCGCCAATAGCCTACCAATCGGAGGTAGGTTATTGCTGATATTAAAGATGAATAAAAATAACAGTTGACCGGGACTAAATGCCCCACTTTTCAAGCCCATACTAATTTACCCGTATACATGCCAAATCAAAATGCCTAATCCCTTACTTTCACTGACTTGCTTACCCAATATCCTCCTCCCTCTCAGTCTTTTCAACATTCCTTTGCCATTCAGCAACGACTGCATCCATCCACTGCCACTAAATTCTTACAATTACACCTTTCCCTATCTTGCTTAATAGTTCTTTATTTATTCTGTTTTGGTCTTTGAACTAGCTTTCTAGAGAAACTGGGCAAACGACAGGGTAATATGTGACCTAGATTTCACCGCAATAACCATCAGGTAGGCATGTAATGTCACTAAATGAGGAAATACACGTACCGGTCAGTGTTTTTATATCCAGCCGTATTAGGACAATGCGGTTACTTATTTGGTAAAAAAGTTACTTCAATTCGAACAATTGGAATGGTTTATTGAAGTTATCCAGCAAATCACCTTCCTGAAAAACGAGAGATCCTAGTTCGAATTCGTTTCGCTCATTTTCATTCCCTTTTTTCCATATAATAAAGAAATATTTAATTGCGTGAAGTCGCCACTTGTTTCGAACTAAGTATTCCACCAGCAGATGTTTAAATATTCACGTTTTTTGAAGGTTTTTAAAAAATGTTTCCTCGCTTCCTCTCTATTCTCGCTTTTCCCTTACCCACCCCACTTCCTGCCACACACCTTTATCGTTGAGTGCAGGGGATTTATGTAGATGTAGAATCAGGAACGAATTAAATTAATTTTTCCAGGAAAATATCCTCACGTTAGTTTATGAACTATTCACGTGGGCGTTCATTTTCTTTCGTAGCGTTCCCGTTGGAAGTGACGTCCTTTTCTGCGTGCTAGCTTAGGAAAGCAAAACATTTTTATGTCAGTAGGGGTAAAACTTAATTGATTTATTTTTAAAATCCTCCCAGTATCTAATTTCCGTTTCTAATAAGCTAAAATCTATTCACTGTAACGCTTAGGCCTGAGGTTTAAATAGTTTTGGCCTCCTGGGAGCTTTTTCCCTCTTCTTTCCACTCCGTAGCGACTTATCCCCAGGTATCAACCCAGAATTCCTCCTGCAGATAAACGTTGAGCTATCAAATTTCCCCCGTCCATATCTCTAGTCCTGCGCTCACTTGCGTTCCATTCGAACAACTCAAATATTTCATCGGAAGTTAGGAAGTAACATCTTGCGACGCAGGACTCAAGTTTCATTTGCCAATGCTTCTTTATGCTCCCATACTGATGCCAGGGACATCAGGAAGGGACGTATTCCTAAGCAAAATCAAATCTTCAAAGCATTTTTGATGAACATACTATTAGATTTAGGGAGTACAAATTTTATTTCGCGCAAACTGTGGATGTCTCGTTAAAAGTACTACACCACGTGGCACACATAATAAGTTTTTGTAAAACAAGTAACACTTTGCATCCCACGTTAATTTTTTCTTCAACTCATGTCTTATAATGCTTTCTCTTGAAAAGGTAAAAAAATGTTTAAACTCAATCGGTCTTCTAAAAGAATATCATTCCATATTTGACAACTTCAATTTCTCCATGGATACAGAGATGGTGGACGCCTTAGTCTTAAAAACATAATTTGACCGTATTTAGGTATACGTACCGTATTTGATCGTATTTATGTACGTACGTACGTTAACTTTACCTGTTGCCCATTACTAGTTGACAAAAAACACACTAGTTGAAAAAAAAATTCAAATTGATTTATGAGTAACTTCCTTGTTAGTGTAAACATACCCTTAAGCTTTTACCAATTCTCTTAACTTCTAGTTAATTGCAAAATATTGGCGTACATCCGTAAACCAAATTTGTCACAAAGAACCAGTCAATGTTTTTAAACCTTTCTCAAATATCAAGAAACTGCGGGAGATGCCGCAACAGTAACTTTAACGGAGTCATCCGCAATTATAATGCAACAATTTCAGAGAGTAAAAATCATTCGCCTTGACCGGGATTCGAACCCGGATCCCTCGATATCCGGCCGAATTTCAGAGTGTAAGAGGACGTCTCGGTAGCTTAATTGGCTAAACTCGGCCGGATATCGAGGGATCCGGGTTCAAATCCCGGTCAAGGCGAATGATTTTTACTCTCTGAAATTGTTGCATTTTTAAACCTTGGTTTGTTCTAATTTGCAAAAAATGCATGTTCCTACAGTAAATTTAAATCTAAGCGTTCAAAGGAACAAATTGAACTAGAACTGTTAGGTGAATAGTAATGTTGCTGAGCTTGGAAAACAACCGAAAATGGTAAGCTCGTAAACCCAAGAGGTAAGAATTGTTATAAAAAAGGGTATTCTGGAACCAAATATAATAATTATGGTCCATGGAGCAAGGGAACAATCGCGTTGAAAATTTAGGTCCCTCGGAAGTAAATAAAGTCCCTTTAAGTGAACATCCCATTGATCAAAGAAAGGAGCATCCCTTCTGAGAACCTGAGTGTAAATAACGGGAAAATATACGGCTCAACACTTTGGCGGGGGGAGGAGAAGGGATGGAGACTATTCATTTCAGACGCTCACGATGCGTTTTCCAAAAGGGATAAAAAAATACACAAGAGAAGACGGAAGGAATTTAACGGAGCGTTAACGATCGTAAACAAGAGATCCTATTGGACTTGTTTGCTCCTTCTTATTAATCTTCGGTTTGTGCTCCTTCCGTTAGATCGTCGTTATAAAGGGCGACTGAGAAGAGCGAAGACATCTTATACACCGTCGGCCCGTATATGCGTGCATTATCATGGCTCATTTCAAGACATTCATTCATCCTTTGTGACGGAAAATGCAGGATATGGGATGAAAATCTGGTTCTTTAAGATAGGATCAATCATAAAATGATCATGCTACTTTGGAAAGTTCCACTGTGTTTCTTTTCCTACTCGGTTTGAAAACATTAAAGCAAATGATGTTCAACGTCCAATTAAAATAATTTATTAAATTCACGACTTACTGTGTCATGAATTACACTTGGGTGAAAAATTTTCGATTATAACTTTTTCGCGTATACTTACGAGGGTCATCCGGAAAGTAGTACCCGTTCGTGCCGCATGAAGTGCTGACGACGCGAGTAACCGCTGGACGAGGTCAGATAGCTTCAGTGGCTTGTCTGCCTTCTCTGAGCCAAGTTGCGTGACGCTAGCATTGCCTGTGTTGTTTCTGTGATTGTTTACAATGTTTAAAAAAATTGAGAACGCCGCCAGTTGTGAAGTGAGGGCAGTGATTAAATTCCTCAATGCAAGAAACGTTCGCCCATGTGATATTCATCGCCAATTAAAGGAGGTGTATGGAGACAATGTAATGGACGAGTCGTCTGTTCGGCGGTGGTGTCGCAACTTCAACATGGGGAGGGGGAACACACACGACGATGAGCGTTCGGGGAGACCGTCTGTCATTACAGACCAACTGGTGAGCTCAGTTGACGAATTCGTGAGGAACGATCGGCGCGTCACAATTGATGACATCTGTGAGCATTTTCCCAATGTTTCTCGAACAATTGTTCATGAAATTGTTAAACACCATCTGCATTATGCAAAAATTTGTGCAAGATGGGTCCCTCGCATGCTTACAGATGAGCACAAAACCAAGCGTATGGCTGCAGCACTGACGTTTTTGGGACGTTATTCTGATGAAGGAGACTCTTTCTTGACTCGCATAATTACTGGTGACGAAACATGGGTTTGTTATGCATCACCTGAGAGTAAACGACAGTCAATGGAGTGGCATCATGCTCATTCACCAAACAAACCAAAAAAATTCAAGACAGTTCTGTCCACCAGGAAACTCATGGCAACCATTTTCTGGGATCGACGAGGTGTATTGCTTATTGATTTTATGGCCCGTGGAGACACTATTAATGCCAATGCGTATTGTGAAACATTAAAGAAATTACGGCGGGCAATACAAAATCGGCGGCGAGGTCTATTGTCTACTGGTGTCATTCTCGTTCATGACAATGCCAGGCCTCATGCAGCTGGGATAACACAAAAACTTTTGCAGCAATTCAAATGGGAAACTTTCGACCATCCACCGTATAGCCCGGACTTGGCCCCTTCAGATTTTCATCTCTTTACAAAGCTTAAAGACTTTTTGGCAGGAAAAAGATTTGACAGCGATGAAGAACTTAAAGAAGGAGTGACCCTGTATCTCAATGAGCTGGCGGCGAAGGACTATGCAGCAGGAATACAGAAACTTGTCACACGTTATGACAAATGCCTTAATTTGCTTGGAGATTATGTTGAGAAGTAGTTTAAAGTATCCTCTTTCAAATAAAATTTTTTATGTTTGTTAATATTTACTTTTGTGTCTTTATTTCACGAACGGGTACTACTTTCCGGATGACCCTCGTATATTGTGCCACAAAAAGTAAGCTTTATTATTTTTACGGCGAACAAAAGCGTGAGTCACGATTTCTCACTCCTCATCCAATTCCTAAAATCCGATTTCCATTTACCACGCATACCCTGCCCAGTGCATTCCCGTGGTCGATACCTGAAGTAAACAATTTAAAACACACACACACACACGCAAACGTAACAGCAGTTTATTTGAATGCGATTCTTGGAAACGGGCCAGGGTTTGCAAGCAATTTGAAGGCTAAAAAAAAAGGGAATTTTTTGTCATCAATTCTGGGAATGGATTGACGGGGGGGGTGAGGGGGGTGGCTCTCTATTCAATTCCCGTATCCAAGAGCCTCTTCATACCTTCATATTTCTTCCCTCTCCCACGACTATCCTGATTCATGTATATCGTCCGGGTTCTTCCTTTTCCATTCCGCCCGTTCACTTCTCCTTCCGAAATGGTCTTCAGCGAGCACCCGCGTCTCGAGTCGAGATTCCCCGGATCGGTTTATCTCTTCGCATTTTTCAATGTTTTCCATATACTTTCTCCTTCACCCAACCTTCGGGGAACTTCTTAAGTTGTTCCAATCGTCCATCTTATCATCATAGCTTTCCTGCAGCAACATATTCCCAATCTTCCCTTCCGCGATGGCGACAGAGCCCATAGCACTTCCCCCCGGAGTACATATGCCCAATGCGTACGACTTGATGCCGTGTTTTCCGAATCCCACACGTTTATTTTACTCTGCAGGGAAATTTTTCTCATCGTAGGGAATAACTTCACGGAACGTGAATTTTTCTGGGCAGCTTTAACTTCCTTCTTGCTGTTTCTATATCTGATTAATCTGCTTAATGCAGTAAAAATTCAGCGCATTCTACCAATGGTATAATTAGTTTTATATACGCGAGACCCTGCATTACCTCGTCGGCGAATAGAAATAAATTAGGAATTTTGAAATAAATAAAAATTATATTTAAAAAACTTCAAATCGGAAGAGAAAACATTTCCTTGAAACTAAATTTGGGGACCATTTGTTTTCAATGTTTGAATTAAAATTCGCAAAATTAACAGAAAAATGCTATGCGTTTTTTTTTTTAATTTTTCTCCCCTAAAGTATTTGGTGGTCCGCAAACCCCTGGGATCCTTACATTACACTCAAGACTTTGCCAGCCCAGTTTTTCAAACAGTCGAGCCACTAGAATTAGGGTTAGATCCATGACTAAGGTGGGAGTTAAATTCATGACCTATGGGGTATAATAAGAGCAATTTACCCACCTAGCTAACCCGTCCAAATAGATGGATTCCCTGAATTCCAGACAAGAAAAAGACTACTTATTCGTTCACCATTTTTTGTTTGGAAATTAGACCAATTATAATGGTTTTGAATTACCTAAGCTAATCAGCTCTAGTAATAGTTTCGATGCTTGAACGTAAAGGGGACAAACTTAAAAGCTAAAAAGTACCTCGACGGCTTCGACAATGCTCAGCGGTGTCTCTGGACGAAGTTAGCCATCACTGATGAAGGATTGGAGAAATTGAGAAAACTATGAAGATAAGAGTGTTCGGTGAGATACATGGGGCACAGGAAATGTTTTCCTAGTAATGCGTAGACCACGTTAAAGGCCACATCAGCTCTTTTCTCTCGACCCTCGTCAGGCTGGGTACTGAGACGTGAGTCTTGGGTCAATGGCAATGCGAGAAATTCCCTTCAGCTCTTCTGTGGTGAGTCTAGCTATCTTATCTCTCTTCCCCCAAGCACTTGACCCTCCCTCGGGCTGAAATCTTCTAGCTAAGACGTGGATATGAGTCTCAAAAAGGCACGGCCTTCTCCTCCATCACGGCAGGGGGGGAAGAATGAGAGACTTAAGCTGACAGTCGCAACCAAAAGGATAAAAGTCCCGCTGCAATTCACGACCCACCGGCACGTTCCCATTTTAATTCTGAACCGATGAAATTGAATGACTCAAACTTACAAGGACGGCGTGAATTTATGCGATCAATGCCTCGTCCGCTAGTTGATGGACGAAAAGGTAAATATTGTTTTTATCGCTGCGTTCTCCATGAGTCTTTTCCATAGCCGAATTATGTTTTTGCTTGATCCAAAGTCTACTGAAAAATGTTACTCATTCTGAATAAACAGAAAAACAATTTTAAATCACCTGCTTAGCTTCTTTAATCTGCTGTGATGGCCTATTTTTATTTCCTAGTTTGGGAGCTAAACTCATTGTATTACCTGTATATGTATCACGCGGTGGAATAATTGATTGTTGGAAGTGAGTCCAACGACAAAAACCATAATCCTTTCTTTACGAAGGAGAATGGAATTCTAACCCAACCTATGTTATGCTAAATTTGTTGTAGTATACATAATATAACTTTAAGAAGCACGGGGAAATATTATACTATGTCTAAAATTCAAACTCCTCATAGACTAAGCAGTTACAGCAGCACATATCCCCCCCTGAAAAATCTCGTGGCCAAAATTGAAAGGTGAACTGCGTCGTGGTTTCCTTTAGTTGTCCAGGATGGAATTGGTATGGTCGTGAAGCACTACAAAGTATTAAACGACTCTTAATCATATGGTACATGAAAGATTGGCTAAACTGGACACATCATAACGGGGATTCTTAATTCTTAATCATTAAGTACCTCCAAAAAAATCTCTACAGTTGTCCTGCATATCCAAACATTCCATCCACATTTATCATTCTTAGACTTATCATTTGGTTAATTGTATCCATAGTAACTTTGTGGAATTGCTTCATATCAAAATGAAATACACTATGTTATCCCACATAAGAGCTTTATTGTACGACCCGGGTTTCGTCGAAGATCGACATCATCAGGTGATCGACATCATCAACCTGATGATGTCGATCTTCGACGAAACCCGGGTCGTACAATAAAGCTCTTATGTGGGATAACATAGTGTATTTCATTTTGATTAGACTTATCATGTATTTATAACAATTTTAAAGTAACAAAAACAACCCCTTCTACAATAGTTGAGAGATAGATGATTTAAACAAATTATTATTGTAACTCATCACGTCTTTTATAGTTCGATGAGATTAAAAAAAATAAAAGGATAGCGGAAGGCGATGAAATTTATTTGGACCCTCATTTTTCATCCAAAATATGAAAGTTGTCACTTCTTTCGTAGAACCGAGAATGACGCTAGTTACTCGGCTTGAATTACCCGGAAATGAAAAGATAAACACGTCGAAAACCGTTGGAACGGGATGAAGGAAGGAGATGTCTGGATGGTCCCCACGCCAGTGAGTGAGTGAGAGGCAGACGAGGCGAAGCGAAGGAGATGGAACTCTGGAGGGGAAGTTGATATCTACCACCCATCCGAGAACGACGCAGAGTGAAATCTCTCAATGTGTTGCGGAGTAATGAAATATATATCGCACCTAACATACTCGTCATAGATACTGGAGAGTTGCCGCATACTTCTGAATCCGAATCTAATGTTGCATATAATGTAGCAAAAATATTCAGAATATAGTGCAATAAAAATGTTCAGACGCCGCTAATCTCTCTTCACAAACATCTTGGGGAGATTTTCAAAAAATATCTCGTTGCACAGGAGGTTTGTGATGGTGACGTAAACATTGAAGTACATGATTCATCGTTGGGTAACTGCTCATGAGGAAAAGGTGAGATCATGCGGAGGTGTAGAGAAGGAGGGGGCTGAAACATTGTATAAGGTGCCACAGGACGATTTTTGGCGGTTAGCGCACACTTATACGTCGACCAGAAGACTTACGTCGAGCATAAAACCCCAGCGACATAAGCCTGTGATCGATTCACCACGTAATCTAAATAGGTGGCATCGGAGAAAGGGTTAAGGTAGAGCTCAAAGAAGACCATGGTGGCACTCCGTAAATTACTTAAGGCAATTTGTGGCTTTTTTCGCCACTTCTTCCCTTATAACTGTTTATAAAATATGAATCGACCCTCCTCTCCGATCTTTATGTTATTATCGGCGGCAAATTTTCCAACTCTATTTACATTCATGTCATGCCCTGCAAGTCGCCAAAGAGGCGTGTTAAAGGTTAATGCGTCGATAATGCGTCATGAATTAGTACTAATTGTTAGTCATTAAACAAAATGAGGATTTTCACAATGAATAACATATACATTCATGAAGAAATACATGCCTGTTCTATTCTAGCTTGATGTTCTAATTGCGGGTAAACGTAATGTGCTCGTAATAAGCTGTAATATGGTTTCCATTTGTTCGGATTACCTTTAAGTATTTCTATTACTATTCCAGGAAACAAAGCATTGATTTTCTCGTATATGTATTTATAATTTTATACGTATGTGTATTTACGACTGTCTCGTGTGTATGTGTCAGTACGAGAGAGTCGTAAATACACACACCACACGTATAGAATTATAAATAACGTTTCATGGCACGTTATATAGTATTATTAAGAGCTTCGATGTAATTTGCTGCACAAACTTCTTCCTTTAGGAATCTAATTCCCAACCGAAAAGGTGATAGTGACCTCACAGCAGAGCCGCTTGAATTCTTAGCAAGTTTTGCCAAAGGCAAAGGGGTTTAAACCCGAGATATTTCGGTTAAAGCTCTCTTTCTAGTGGGTCACCGCTTCGCCATCCAATCACACTTCGCATTAAATTTATAGACCGTCGGAAACGGGACTTACCCTTAACCTCATCAAACGTTTTTAGGAACCTATTCGTTAGACAATAAATATGCACCCAATGGTTCTCCGGCATCATCCGGCGAATCGACCGCCGCTCCCCTTCCCCCTCCCCCGAGACACTCTTTTGGGAATCCGTCGGAAAAGTTCTCGACGGAGAAAAGAGGTCGTTGCCGTATCGATCCGAGGCAGATCTGTCTCTCCACCCCTCTTTGTGTTTCCGCCTCCCTATATAGTTCGACCTTGTAACGACGGTAAGCATTGGGACCGAGGGGTGCAGGAAAGGGTGAAAGAGAGAGGGAGAGTGAACGAGATCGGAGGAGTGTGGGGTGTCGAGAAAGGGCGGGAGGGGTGGATGGAAAACTTTGGCTTCGGAGTATGGGGGTGAAACATTCGTGTTGTCGTTTTTAATATTCCCAAGGTGTCGCCGTAGCCGAGGCGTTATGAGGCCCCGGTCGAAATCAAAACCATTAATTACTACGGATTGCAAATGGAAATATGACCCTGTAAAAATACTCTGCTAGTTTATGGTAGTACAATCGGCGCGCAGCGCTCATTTATTTTTTGCCTCCCGATATGAATTGGAATGTAAGTAGAGAAGTGAGTGAGAGGGGGAACGAATTTTTCTATTTTAGGCAAAAATCCAACGCTATAGTTTCCTTCATCACTGCGTCATAGACCAATCCATTTCCGTACCTGGAAAAGAGAGGGAATCGCCGAGGTCCACGAGGAATGCAAAACAGTTCAGATTTGAATAGTGAACTTTTAACCGTGCCGTTTAAGATTGATAAGTACAAAGTAGGAGTCGTTAGGATAATTTAGACATCTAGACAATAACTCAGACTGATGGAACTAATATTTATGCAAACAGAATTCTAGGTCGTGCTTTAAAAGCCTTCCCTTCAAATAAATACATTCTTTAGATTAAAATTCATGGTTCTGGATATGCTGAAAAATATCGTTTTTCCTAACCATAGATATAGGAATTTTGGATCTACGCCTGCACATCACGAAAAGAATTGCGACGTTCCCTCAAAGTAATAATCACTAATATAATACTACACTACTAATACTAATAATCAATAATAATAGCGACGTTTAAAAAAATGTAATCAGAGAGAGTAAATTATCAAATGTACGTAAGCGGTGTTTAAGATTTCCTGTACATAAAAAAATGATTCAATCTTTAAGTTTCGCGCCTATTTTTGAAACGTAAGTTTTAAGCTTCCCCAATTGGGGGCAGTACCGTCAATCACAGGGCTTGAATGAGCACACGAGACGCAGATGTTTTACCATTCTGGCCGTTAATGGAGGAATGTTATGGCGCCAAAGCTACAGACACGTTTATTGACGAGCTGTGAAAGAAAAGAAATTCATTAGAAGAACACGCCCAGTACACATGTGACACAGTGTGCATCACGGTTGTAACAACACTTTTAGTTACTATTTTTCTTCATTGGATTATTATACTGAATATAAATGTAAAACTTTAAGTCAAAGAGACTCGCAAGAAAAGAAATATTAGAATTCCCAGGAACATAAGGTCATTTATAAAAGCGCAGAAAAATGACAAAAGGCGAAAGAAGCATGGGCTCATGGAAAGGATATCATCATCATCACTGCTTTCTACATCTACGTAGTACCCCGCAACCCCCGCTAGGGCGTGTGGCGGGGGGTGTTAGGTCACCACCCGTAATTAAGAAAAAAACATGCAAAAGCCACAAATTTATACAAGAAACAAACAAAACATGGTATACATTCATGCAAAAAACCTTAAAACCAACACACATACAAACAACAAACTACCAACTAACATGCACATGCATCTACAGATACAACTAATATATTTGCGATGTTTAATTTTGTTCCGACTTTTAAATTAAATATAAAAGATAGAGAAGGGGGAGGATCAATTCTTAAAGTTCCTTACCAGAGGGGGGGAGGTAATAAGCAGGAGACGATGTTCTCAAACGTGATTTTAGGACGGCCCCTAAGGCATGTGCCGAGTTTTCCTACAACCAAACTTTTACATCCAACACTCCTGGGACGCTAAAACGGGTTTGTTTTCATTCGGACTCAAACGCCATTACTTCTCTGCGACGTTAGATAACTGTCCTCCCACCGTAGGCACTCGTGCAAAACGCAAACTCCCAGAAAATACGGGAGAGAAGACACGGGATTGAGGAAAAGAGGGCGGGGAGAGAGGGTGAAAGGAATGGAAAAAAAACCCTGGGGGTCAGGGCGATGGAGAGGCGAGTGCCTACGGAGTGGAGGGCAAACAAGCATGGAGTGAATACAAGGGATAGGGGTGGGGGGTGGAGAGAAGCGGGAGGCGTCTGGTTAAGGGGGTTATCCTGAGAGCTGACATAAATAATAAGGGTGGGCCGATGGGGGGTAGTTTTTCGGAGGACTCGGGGGGTCTTTATCTCGTCCTCTTCATCCTCCCACTCCATCCAGCGGGTGGGACGCTGGATGGAGTGGACGTGGGAAATAAGGATTATTTTTCTTTGCAAAAGGAAGTGAGGGTGTCAGAGTCGGCGGGGGAGTAAGGGGCTCGGGAAAAAAAGGAAACTTTGGAGGGGTCACAAGGGTAGTGAAAATTGAGGGGGGAATATTCGGAGGTCCGGAGGCGGAAGCAATGCTAAAGGCGAGCGTGAAACGAACGGAACTTCGGAGAGACTGATCAAAGAGGGCGCCTTTTGTTTCGTAAGGCTAGGGGGGGGGAGGGTCACAAACATGCGCTGGGATGATTAGACTCTAATAAATAAACCTATCTGTTTAGACCTGTTTAAGCTTTCCTACGGAACAAAGAACATCGTGGAAACACCGCTAATCAACAATTTATCAGCTATCGGAAATCGTTAAAAAGTAATCAAGAACTCGGATATACCTAAGAATCATATTTTCAGTTTCTATTCATACTCATTGATTTCATATTTACTGTACTGCCTTATTAAACACCACTGAATGTTTCAGATGGCTGCATCTGATTAGTCTTTGAACTTCAGGAATAGTAACAGATCCATAAAATACTGAGTTCTCTAGCTTTCCCAATTAGGAGATGTTGAAATAATGATTCATGAATAGTCATAAATAGGAGTAACCGATTTTTTCACAAGAAATAATGTTAAAAATTAAGGATTAAGCAGTGTTTAGTGTGTCTTAATAATGTACGCGACACGGTGGAGGTCTCCTGTTAGCTTAAAAAATATCAATGAGAAAAAGATTTTCTAACACTCAGGGAAATACGTACTTCAGCTCACCTTTTACAGTTTGACTGGTATCATTTCCAGTCACGACTTTTCTGCATTTTCCAGTTCAAACTGTACAATGAAATAAATTTAAATATTAAGTGGGCAGCGATAAAAATCATTCGTGAACTTGAACTCAGGACCGCACGCATACTATTGCGATTCATCCGCATGTAACTAGCCAATACAATAAATAACTTCATTTCTCCAAAGAAATAACGTAACCGATTGTGTCTTGCACTAATAGAAATTTGGTATTCAAGGATTTGTTCTGGCGAATAAGGTAAAATTTCGTTTTCCCGCAGGTATTAATCTTACGTAGGGCAAAGAAGTGCGACGGCTGGCAGTTTAAGGCAAGGGAAGTAGGCTATTACGCCACGTGACCACGAACTGTTAATCAGTCTTCCTCCACAGTACATCGCGTGCACGGTTGAATTGCACGTCTCAGTATTAAAAAAAGGGAAAGATGGGAAACCACAAGGTCACATTTAGTGGTGGTTTAACAGGGCTAGGGCCAACTTAAAATTTTCCCTACTTTGCAATACTTAAATTTCAGTTCAATCGTCGTATTTCCTTCCAGAAACAATACAAGATATGATCACGTAGTAAACAATTTCGCCAAAAGCAATAAACGTACAAAAAGTTACAAAGTTTTAGATAATTAAGGATATTTTCCCTCTCAATCCTTGAATATGGTAAAATGAAGTTTGACAAAGAATTAACTGGCTACTATGACTGCTAAAAGTAGGATGTATCGGAGTATAAATATCTATTAGGAATATAAATAAAAAATATAAATAAAAAGTTGGATGTATAGGAGGTAGTCGTGGAGTAGAACCAGGAAGGAAGGAAGAACCAGGATTTTTTTTAGACAGAAGTGAGAGTAGGCGGAAGTTACGAAGAAATGTAGGAAGAAATAACTTAGAACAAAAGAAAAGAAAGTTACCACGATATTTAGAACTAAATAGCCACTATTGACAGTCCGAAATCTAACTGGAATTAGGTGAAATAATAGCTTGAATGAATTAACTAATCTCGAGGAATTTAGTGAAAAAAATGTTCATAATATGAACAAGAGGATGAGTAATCAATTGATTACTTTACCTTCAATCTGGTCAAAGAAGATTTATTTTGATTGAGATAAAAGAACAGAATTGATTTGATATTTATCAACGTGGTTATAAAAATATATGCGGATGTTGACGACGCCAGAAAGAAGAGAATTGGGAGAGGGAGGAGGAAAACGGAGAGAAAAATGGTAGCATCCCTTCAAGACGATGAAGCACGAAATTCCGCCGTCGCTGCCGGAACGGCAGCGGCAAGATCTTGTGAAATATAGCACGTCATTCAGCCCAGCTTTCTCTATCACCAGCAAGGCTCTTCCCAAATTGACTCAAAATTTGATAAATAGTATTAGGGTTCACGATAAATTTTCCGCTCGGCTCCAGATATACCCGTGAATTAATGACCCAGCAATTAATATGTGCCCACGAAACCCGAGTGTATTAGGGAACGAGTGGAAGTCTATTAAAGAAACGATTGCTAGTTGAGAAATCTCTAACCTCGCCTTTTCCACCGACGGAGCTGAACGGTGACCGGCTGGTAGTCTCTTCCCAAATGAAGAGCGGTCGGCATCGTTCCCGCGAGAAAAACGTCCATGGCTCTTCAACCGAATCAGATCTTTTTACAGGCACAATTCCCGCAGTGTGTGGGGGGGGATGCAGTACGTCATTGCTCGCCATTAAGTCAATCATCCCGCGGTTCATAGCCTCCTCCTCCGACTTTACAGCACGAATTTATTTCCCAACGAATGAGAATCTTTCAACCGGGTGGTTTCCTACGACCAAGGATTATCATACTGTATGAGGATTTGATAAGGGAACCAGTGAAATTTTCGGATCCAGAGGATGGTTGAATCAGCGTGATCCCGCCGAAATAATTCAAAATGATTCACGTTGGTCTGTGCAAATCTGCCCGATTTTTCCCCATCTACAATCACGTCCAGAACTGCATTCCCTATAACCTTATTTCCGCAATGGGGTAAACTTAAAGTGGGATGTCATATAAGACATTATATTTATTTATAACGGAACACAGTTGATGTTAAAAGGTGGAAAGCACATGATGGAAATGATCGACGATAAATTATTGACTTTTCTCTGCTAACTCCGGTCACGTTTGTTGACATTTTCCCATATATGACTAATAATGTCTCAACATATCTAAAAAGACACGAACATTTCGATGGTCAATGTCAATAAGAAGAATTATATGGAATTTTTAGGTTCTTCTGCTAATGGAAGACTTCTTTAATTTAAGTTTCTTCTGCTAATGGCAGAATATTTTGGAGGTCGGCGATTAAAATTTTCCATTCGAGGCTAAAAAATTTCAAATCAAGACAAGCAATAACGAATTTCAGTGCATGTTATCACTAATTAATTTTAATGGTTAATTGATTTTAACGAAGGAGAGTCAAACAAGCAATTTTTAACATAATGCTTAACTGAAATCGGGACTTTGAGATAGAATCCTCAAAGAAACACATTTACTCGTAATAGTCATGGATATTTGGAGTTAATGTATCCCAAATTTCAAGAAACTGTAACAGTAACTTTAACGGAGTCACCCATTATGTGTGCATTGCATTATGCCTGTGACATTGTATGTACGGTATTTCGTCATAACATCTTGTTTCTTTAAAGCCCCCAAAATTTCAGGGTGTAAGAGGACGTCTCGGTAGCTTAATTGGTTAAAGCACTCGGCCGGATATCGAGGGATTCGGGTTCGAATCCCAGTCAAGGCGAATGATTTTTACTCTCTGAAATGGTTGCATTTTAATGTATCCCATTTGGATGTAATACAAACAATATTTTCCCTAAATTTTCATCCACCTGAAAGAGTTTTCGTGCCTATGATAAAAAAGAAAAATCCTCATTTGAGTAGAATATGCATTCATGTATCTTGAGCTTACAAAAATACATGCCATTAGTGAGATTAATTCTGTCAAAATAATGAGACATCTTTACAGGAAGCTAAACGGGAGCAGGATTCGGTTTGGATAATCCAGGAAAAATAACTTACGTTATTTACGGCTTCTAAAGCGACAAAAAGTCACCAGACTCAGCTGTAACTTTCTGAGTATGTCACATTAAGTATGTAAATATACGTACAATTCAACACCACTAATTTTATTTTTCTCTCACAGCTCAGATTTCAACATACAAATATCATTTATTCACACATTTATGCATCGAAATTCGGGTTGAGACTGATTTCTTGAAAATGAAGGATGGATAGTTATTTAACAGAGGATTTGGAAAGAATATAACTTTTACAGACAGCATTACTTATTCATTCTATCTAGTAATTTATATTCCTTTCATATACTCACAAATGCTTCTCTTTTGCCCTATTCCATACTTCACATCATTTGCTTGAATTACTAACTGTGATGACGGCTCTAAAACAAAACAAAAATGACTTCCTTTGCCCTGATGTAATCATCAACATATACTTTTCAGATTTAGTTTACAATGTTGTGCCATCATGTAAAGCTTAATAAAGGTATGCTTTTGTTCTGAACTCTTTTGTTAATAAAAAATAAATCCTAGGACAGGTAATATCGTAGAATAGCTTACGGTTCCGGAGATTAATAAAAACCTAGGATTAGGGATGATCTAAATAATCGGATAAGTTCTCACTAATTGAATGATCGAAAGCTTGAAGAAATCAGACCCACCAACTCTTCCAATTTTTGACTTAATAAAATAATGACCCAGTATCACCAAGACTGTTTGAGAATCTGGATGCCAAAATTCTCGACGACATAAGCGCAACAAAATCGTTTCCATCTCAGATGCAAAGTGGGCACGCCATAGACAACACCACCGCATTACAGCCCTGCCACGCATTCGAAACTTTGAAACAGAACGGTTTCGCGATATAGTAGGTGGAAGAAGCGATGGCTTGCAGAGGCATTACCGAGGGGTTCAAAGACCCAATACGATGGGATAAATCTTCTCGCGTGAAGTTGAATTGAATTCCTAGGAGACTAGACGACGACATTGCCGTCATGTATTCGGGTCAGAAACAGTGTGCGTCGGGGATATTGACCTTTTGAGGGGCACATCACCAGCTCCGAAGTAGTGAAAAGAAAGAGATGGAAGAGGTAAAAATGGCAGACGCCACCCGACGCTCTCCTTTTTTTTCCCTTCCTCTCGGAGTGGAGGGATATGCGGGAGAGATAATAAAATGTTTCACCATGCCATTAGGGATCCCAAACACTCCGGTAGCCCCGCAGGAGTAAGGTACAACCGTGGGATGCCACCTTATGCGTTTGGTCCTCCCCCTTGGAATCCTCTCCCCTTTTTTTATGCCTTGTTTGTCCCGCGGAAAAACTGGACCGAATCCAACAGGGCGTCGTAAACATATTAAGTCTCTCCCTTGCTCTCCGACGACAAGGAATGGAACAATTGAGGGGGCTGGACTGAGGAAGGATCAATGCCGGCGCAAATGACCCTCCTGGAATAAAACCTAGAACTCCTGGACCTTCGCTAAAGGGAATCGGGGCTTTCCTCCGTGAGAAGAGAGAAAAAAAAATAAACGGACCAACTTCCGTCTCTTAAAAAGAATTACACCTCTCCATCTTGTTATTTTTTTAAACTATATATTTTTTCTTTTTTAGGGCTAAAAAAAAAATTTAAGATGATTTAAAATGAAGTTTTCATTACGAAAGAAGAGAACCTAATACTGACCTAATCCGAATTATTTTCCACCGAGACGTTTGTGCATAGAATGTTTTAAATTTCATGCCAGGTATCACAATCTAGTTAAAAAAATATATATTCAATAAAAAAATTCATATCCTGTTATGGCAATTTTTCCATTTAATTTATTCATCTCCTTAATTAAGGTGGTATTCTCCTCTTAAAAAAAGAATTAGGTACATATTTCCACGTGGCCCTTTTTTTTCTTCGTAATTTTGCCTCTCAAGGGCGCTAGAAAAAATGGTTCGAGCTCCCAATTGCGAGAAAAGAGAACTCTTTATCAAATTAATCCGCATTTGATTTCACTACAAGTTATACATTGAAAGTTTGAAATTCCATTGCAAGTATCCTATAATATATTCGCGGAGAAACACTTTTAACAAACATACTAAGAAGAATTGAAATAAAAAAATCCTTATAAAATTGATCCTAACCCATTGAAACCGAATCGAAGCGCAATAAAACCGATGATGATATTGGAAGTCATCCAGTTAATGTTTTTATACTTGACTTTTCCGTGTTTCTAAAGAGTGAAATAAAATAATCTTCATAAATTCACCTTCAGAACTTGTTCTTTAGGTGACCTTAATTTCTAATTGTTTACATTATTCTTATTTATAAATTAAGCCTTGAAACTATGCCGACATTTTTTCTATAAGTAATGCGGAAATATTCAAAAATATAGAGCATCAGTACGAGATTACATTCTTAGATGGGGAGGATTCGCAACGCCCGCAGTTTCTTTTATTATATCAAAGGTAAGACTTGGCGTTTAAAGGTTAACTTTAACCTCGTGGACTGTGGCACAACGCGTACGTCTACGAATACCTGTGAAATTGTATGTACTGTATTCATTCATAACATTTTATTCCTTTAAAGAACCCAATTAGTTGCCCCGGTAGTTCAACTGCCAAAAGTGCTCGGCCGGACGTCGAGGGATCTGGGTTCCAAACTCTAATTAAGTGAATGATTTTAAATCTTTGAAATTGGTGCATTGTAAAGCGCATAAGCGCCTGACTCCGTTAAAAGTTACTCCCACGGTATCTCCCGCAATTTCCTTGAATTTGCCAAATGTAGCATATAGATTATGCAATTTCATTTTTGAACCTTCATTGAGTTCGTTTTCTTCAGCCGGTCAAAGAAAAATAGATACTTCATTGAAGTGAATTGGACACGACGGGAACACCCTTTAGAAAAATAACTTGAATTAAGAAGCAGATTATGAAAAAAAATTGTCCAAACAAGGTCGAAGTGTGCAATTTTATTACAACAACGTGTGCAACGCTTGTGGATATCTCAATTTAAAATGAATGCTTATGCTTAATATATGGTTATCCCGATCCTTTCCGTGACAGTCCATCAACGTTAGTGACTAGAGAGTTGTCATCAGGGCATACGCAGTCGTGCACGTAATCGAAATTTGAAGGGCCCAATACAAAAAGAGAACAAATTGATTTGGCTCCAAACAATACCCAATCCCCAATCAATAGATTCCCCGAGAAGCGTCATACTAGCATTTGCAATTGCTCCCCCGATCAATAGAAATTCGGTATTCCGGAATATCACAAAGGGCGTAGAAGTAATGACGACACACATTGGTGATCATGCACCTGACATGTATTTCCCCGGGAATCCTAAAGGACCGAACGTTTCACACTAATTCCGCTCCACTGCGGGTGTTGTAACGCACCTACATTTTGCTGAGCTCCTCCCGACACAATCTATTGAGGCTTCGTACCCTTTAAATCTCCGCTTCGACCCATTGGCGAGTTCCCCGAAGGGTGGGCGACAAAGAGACTTTTAGGTCACCTGCTGAGGCGCGTGATTACAAGTTACGATTAAAATGAAAGGAAAAAAATTATTTCTCTGTTGTGTCAAACTTAACTTGGGCATTATGTTAAAACAACAGAGCATCCTAAACATCCTGAAATCATTCATCGACCAAATATTAGCAAATTTGGTGAGAGATGATTGCCTAACTGTTTCAACGATATCGAGGGAATACTATTATACATTTTTGATGGATATTAAAAGGTAGCTAGTGCAGTCTCTGGTATATAAACGTTTTTCTTAAGTCATACGCAATACTTTATGCGCCTATATAACTGAAATATCATTGTCTCAGACTCGTCATGTTTGAGATTTGGATGACTTGAAATTCACGGGCATAGGTCTAAATTTATACAATTCTAATTTAATAAATCAAGCACCGGGATATTTGATTGAACTTTACTTTTACATATAAAAAAACCATAA
Source organism: Hetaerina titia (assembly GCA_037158775.1). Taxonomy (NCBI): domain Eukaryota; kingdom Metazoa; phylum Arthropoda; class Insecta; order Odonata; family Calopterygidae; genus Hetaerina; species Hetaerina titia. The sequence goes on from CM073778.1 coordinate 49,073,115, forward strand.
ACACAGTAATCAACCCGAAGGTCGGTTTAGTAGGTCATGGTAGAGCTCACCCATGTACCAAGCCCGACGGCGTGTGAAAATTCACACATCAGGGTAGGGGGGCCAGTTCGTTTCTTTGCGCCGGTTGTGGTTTCCCAGGAAAATCTGGCACCCGAAAAATCACATAGCTTGAGTGAAGCTGCAGGTACCCAGAGAGGCTTGCCTGGGAATCGCTCTACCCCTGGACTACCGCGACCCACATACACACATATATATGTGTGTTTGTGTGTGTGTGTATATATATATTTTTTTCACGCACATATATACACGTGTGTTTGTGAGCTATATTTTAAAACAATTTAATCTTATAAAAATTGGTGAATAACAAAAAGATAAAATAAAACGACCGCTCAGGAAATTATCACAAGGCGATTTCAACAAACCATATTGAATGCCCGGTTCTTTGTCCAAAGTCCTGGTTGAAGATATGTCCCGGAAGTGCAATCATGCGACGGTAAATGGCGGGGGATAAGTTCTCGGATTTATCGGAAACTTCCTTAATGGTGTGAGGATGAGAAATTGTGCGAAGCTAACGAGTGTACAAAAGAAATGGCACTTACAACTCAGCTACATCTCCAATATTTGGACATCGAAGGTCTTATCTGCGCCGACAGCTCCCAACTAGAATGGAAAGAAAATAATGGGAAATGAAACGGCGTGAATACTGCCTTTGGTACAGATGGTAGAAACGGGGCTAGTTCAACGTCAGTGTCCATTGCAATCCTATTTTTTTTTAATTTTGGCGAGGAACGAAAGATATAACGAATTCGGTGAGAAGGAGTGTTTTAAAATATAATAGAAAATAATTCCGTGAAGAGTTTTTTCCCCTCCAGAACGACGGCTTTTTGTGCCTCGAAAATATGTTTTCGCGGAATTTTCCGGTGCATGATGCAAAAAATCAGTAAACATTAAACGAGAACGAATTCAAGTGCTTAGGGAGAGGCAGCTCTGAAGTTAGCAAATACAATTTAAAAAATTCAAATTACTGCACACGTTTTTGAAAACAATTAATTCCTCTCTCATAAAAATATGAGCCCTTCATTTAACTTTAATTACAAATCCACACCGTAATATCCGAAGGCAAAATTGATCAAGCCGTATCGAATAAGTGTGTGTCATATAGGCAGTATGTAAGGACACCTTATGTTGTAATTTGGTGACCTGTTGGTTAAAACACTCGGCTAGTGGAGGGCCGTAGGTTCGATTCCTGGGAGATCCATTCCTATAACCCCATTTACAAAAGTCCAAGCAGTAATATTTTCGGGTTACTAGAACGTCGAGAGAAACCGAATACTGTCTACGTGACAAAAAACTGACCCAATTATCCTGGGTGTGTGAACTTCACCCAAATTTAAAGCTTAATTAAAACTGGCAGCAGATAATATGATCATGAAAAAAATTTTGACAAATATGGGCTCCACTTTACTCGATACTTAACGATCCAAAGCTTCGTGCGAAATAAAGAAATAACTCTGCGTAATAAAAGAAGCGCTTCATATCCGTGTTCGTTAAATAAGTGTAGCTCATGTGTCGCACAACGAATTATAGTAAATGACAAGTATCCAATTTAATTTAAATGGCCTGAACATTCACGACCCTTAGTCGAGACGATTGGCACAGCCAACTAGTTTTATATTCTTACAACACGTAAGGACAAATTTTCATTCACACCTTTTAACGATGTCCAAAAAAAATGAGATATTTAATATTCATTAGAGATTGTTAGAGCAAAATTATTGCCATTTTGTTAAATACATCTTCCACAAACCATAGCACTCGTGTAGTAAGTACTCATAGTTCTGAGGAAATCTGTTGTTAAAAATGGTCGACTGTATGTATCCAAGGAAACTTTAAATGGACATAGATGAGTTCAGAACGAAAATAGGGAGTATGAATCTGATGCCGGCTAATTTGACCACCGAACCCACGATATAAGTTGACCGATTGTCTCGGTTCAAGCCATATCCTTATACTTTGATAGCTAATAAATCGGTTCTCCCTTCATAAATCATGAAGATAGTCCAATTGTAGCTTTGTCCAGAACTACATCTCTTTTAAATCAATCCATAGGATATTTTTCCTCAAAAAGTTGAAGATTACGACAAAAACAGAGAGATCAACGCGTTTCAGTTCTGCAAAAGGTAGACAAATAACATTTCGTCTGTCGCTTCAGAATAAGGCACAATGTGGTTTTAAAGGTTCGCTACTTCATTCTAGATCTCCTCACATTCATTCTTCCTAATGGGTTTTATTATATAACCTTCCATGGAATCAGTTCTGCAGGTATTCCAAAAAGCATATTTGATTTGTATTTTGCAACTTTTTCCGTTCTTGACTGAACTTCTAATTGGAGTCCAGTTCAACTTCTCCCTCTAATGCATTCGGATCGAATTCTTTCTTCACTTGTGAAGCAGGTTTAACTATCTAAAGAATTTAATTTCATTTTATTCTAGCCCTTTTACTCCATATAATATGGTGGGGACTGAAATTGGCTTGTAAAATGTTATTTTTGAGTAATATTATCAATCACGTAAGAAAGGAGTTGGTAAATAACTTAAGAGGTGGAGAACGTTTTCATTTTTATCATCTTTTTCTCTCTAGCCAAAATGAACTAAACTACGACCACGTCTGCACATTATGACAGCGCACATATTGTGTCGATAACATTTTTCAGCAACCATAAAAAACTCTATCGTTTAACAAAAATTGAATGAGACTAGTCAAACCATTTTTGATCCATGAGGAAAATACACATCTTCCATAATATTATTGTTATTAGGTAATCTACCGGTTAAGGTAGGTTTTTGGATGGAAACAACTATCAAATAAACATTTTGTAACTCCAAACAAACCCCAATCCAGCAACCTAACCTACATCAGGTCCCTCTTCATCTCTGTGAACTTCATTCCTCCCTTCATTCCGTCCATCATCCCTATACTGTTCCTGCCCTTTCCTCGCTTGCCCAACATTTTCCCCTCTATTACCTTCTTCAACATTCTACTACTGCTCAATACGCCTTTCATCCATTTTTCCTGCCTCCATAGAATTTCTCTCAACAAACCCCTCTCCTCCCCCACCATCTCCAGTACTCTTCCATAATATATAGTCTGCCAAATTATTTATGATTAACTTTTTAATGTGCAATAGTAATGTGAATCATATACGAGTATAATTGTTTTCCTTATTTTCTTAGGACCTATTTACAAGTAGTTATTAATTCCACAACTAAGTAATTACGTGACGCATCCTAATCACTTGCATCGCAATACTTCTTGTCGTGACCTAGAGGCGGATTGCAGAAAGTGACATAGCTATAAACCTCTCTACGCTAGTTAAAAGGAGAATAAAGTACTCATAACCAGACTCAGTTCAAATTTCCCTAAGGCATTGAAATTAGAGAAATCGATGGGTATCTCAACTGACAAGACAAAGTTCTCTACTCCATTCCCTAAATTGGGAGAGGTTTGCAATAATCATTCCCTCAACCTTTGAACCTCAGGTGATCCGCTGATTTAAAACCTCACGAGAGATGATGTTGTTGGTCACCTTGACATGCATCAACATCCAAAAATGTTTACGCTACTTCGCAAGTCGTCGCAAGGGCGATCAGCAAAAGGGGTCACCAGCCATAATAAATCTGATCTAATTGTTCCACTATCACATGGCATCATGATGATCCACTCATCAAAGGCACGTGAAAGGGTCTTTCACGATGAAAACAGAAATATACTTTCCGGTATGTGCATTTTTAAATCGGTTATTTCAGTACAATATATATTATTTACTAAAGTAAAACGGAGAAAAAGGACTTGCAAGGAACATAATGCAATTTCTTTTAAGTCGAAATTTCACGAGAACTGCTTTTGTCGGCGGCCTTGAGCATGAAAACGAAGAAATATTGACGGGGTCACATCTACTCTTATTCATGGAAAGAGAAGTTTTCTCTGTAATGAGAATAGACGACTGTTTGATGCTAATTTGTAAAAAGATCTATCCATTTGATGCTTTAATTTGGTTTAGTCAATTTTTTCTTGTACCTGGCGATGACGACTTAATAAGACGAGTCGTTGCGCGTGGCATTTAATTCTATAAGAAAAAAGAATGCAGCTCTAATGAAAAGAAATTGATTCCCACTTCACTGAGTCATTGAAACGTATTAATGGATATTTTTATATTGTCTTTTTTCCCTGGGTTGCAAATGTTGTCATCTGGAATGACACTCAGACGATAAAAAAGGAAAAAGAATTGAAGAAAACTCAAGTGAGATGAAACATCTTCTGATCGTACAAGTGAATATACTAATTCTAAAATATTAGCCATACGTAGTTGTGAAATTAGTTTGATAAAGTTTATAAACATTTGTGTGAATATCAGCTACGAGTTATATACAATGCATATTGGAATATATTTTTATTCATAATAATGCATACAATTTCAGAGAGTAAAAATCATTCGCCTTGACCGGGATATTTACCAAATATACCAAAATATTTTTATTCACAAAAACTTTTGTACAAAAGTTTAATTTCATGATATTGCCTGGTTAATGTGTAACATATACTATATCTTTATATATATATGTGTGTGTGTATGTGCGTTTGTGTGTGTGTGTGCACAGCGGGCACAGCGAGGTGATTTAAAGAAGGGACTCAATCAAGTTTTAAAAAGGAAGGTGGACCAGAAAAGTCCAGTCACTGCTCTTACGGAAGTAAATATTAACATCGCTTTAGCAATTGTGAGAGAAAATAGACTAAAAGGATGATAGGAAATATAAAATTGAAGGGCAGCCACGCGTTGGTAACAAAAAATATATGCACATTACGTGTCTGTGAAGTATGCGTTCCAATGAGAAATCGCGATTATCGCGGAAAAGATCAATGAAAAGTGTGTTCATCACCAAGAGCCCAAACCTATCTTAGCGTGGCAATTTCCTGTTCCATTATGTGAAGAAACACCTTCGAGGAAAGTGTTTTTCAACACCAGAAGTGGGCATGGGCGAACGGAACGTGTTACAGCTTGCTGCCTCTGACGCTATACTTGAGTTAAACGCTGAAATTACACCACGTGCACCTCACACTCTGAGCTAATAGTGTAACATAGAATTATAACTCTACACAATAAACAATGCTATTAAAAAGTCCACGATCAGTATTATCTATTAAATAGCTGTCGTTAGATAAGATAGTTGCCGTGGGCAACTCTGAATACCCAAGGAAATATGTCAGAGGACTGGAGAACAATTAGGGAATTGAATATTTTATTTTACCAGGATTCCTAGTGAAAGACAGTGATCTAAGTTTTGTAAATTGGCCATCAATTAGCAGCATAAAAATTCATAATTCAGCATAAAAATTCAATAAAACTGAGTGCGTAATCCCGGAGAACTTAAATCCACTACCATCGAATAAAAGAGAGAACGTAATTTTCTGCAGACTTTATATGGTTTTTTGCAAGCGTTTCACCGTAATTTGGCATCAATAGGTACACATTTGTAATAAGATACATAAGGGGTACAGAGAAACACAGTGAGTGATGGGTGGTGTCAGTTGGATCTCAAACGGAATCGGCTATAGCTTGTGGAAAAGTGCGCTTTCTCTTTCATATTATGAATATATAAAACTTCGCCTGGTCCTGTAAAGCTTTTTAAATCCACTACGACGGTTCAAATACCATTCATGCTCTTGTCCGAAATCTTGAACTAAAAATGCTCTTATGGAACTTAAACTCATTAGAAATGCAGTTTTGTACAGGATGCTCAAAGATGCGTGACCATTGGAAGGCACTTCATCAATAATAACTTAAATCCTTATGATGAATATCTGGTTTCGCTGAATGTCCACGCTTATGAATACGATTCGTCTTTTCTCATGTTCTTCCGTCCAAAACATTTTTCTTCTTGATTCCGTAGAATTCAACCAGAAGCGCAATCATAGATCTCCTGAACTCCGCATTACATTATTAATTCACCAATTTATGCGAACACCGTCATAATTCTTTAAATTTTGCGCAAAGGAGCCGAATAAAAGGCTGTTCCCCATGCTGTCGCGAATCATTTGAAATTCATTTCAAGATTCGTATTCGAAATCTGCTTTGAAAAACCGGTGTAGACACATAATGGAAACGAACAAAAAAATAAACCATGAACGTGAAACAGATTTTGTTCTAAGGCGATGATACACTCAATAGTTGTTTTTGCAAATGTTTTCTTTTGAGTCTTTAATTAGAGCACTTTTCATTCGTTCAATTTATACGGTCGAGTGTTTTTTAGCGACTCAATTACTTTTCTCAACATGCGATGAATGTTTTGATCGATCGGTCAATGGTGTGATCAACGGGAACAAAGAACGACTCATATGCGCAGGAACGACGTTTCGCCCGAATGTTCTCTATGTTACAATACCTCTCTCCCTTCGGAATATGACACTTTTGCGTAAAATCCAAAACCCTTCTAAATTTACATTAGTCGACAGTCAACAGGGCATTAATATAATCAATATCGAGCGATTCCCTCATGAGAGATGGTCTAAAGTGTTAACGATGTCGAGGACTGAGTTGTTCCTCAGGCGAAGAATTACCTACATCATGATCAATGACGCTTCATGTAGCGCACGTGTTAAGTTTCACCACAGGAATTGTTTTTTCAGATGAAACTTGATTAATAAATCGAAAATAGCGCAATGGCAGTGTTTCCTCATCGCCAAACTAGATTGTGCGTTCAAAACATCCGTTCCGTCGTTCCCCATTCATTAAATCACCGCTAAACAATAATGGTCCACCATCCGCCACCGCAGGATCGGAACGAATTGAAGGAGGAATGGAGGCTCAAGAGGATTAAATTTAACGTGTAAACCAATTCCTTTGCTACAGCGAAGGAGGAAAAATATCTTTAAGAAGAAAAAGAAACCACGACAGCACACGAATTCCATGAGCTCACGTCGTGTCCACGCGTATTATTTGTGACCTTTGCGGAATTTACTCTGTCTCCAGTAAATTCGGCGTTTTGATCATATTTTCTCCTCCGGAGAAAAAATGCCTGGGACTTGGACAAGAGACTTCTTAGCCTTGAAGAGAAATTTATTCAATACAAGATTCCAGTCCAAAATCGGTAACGGAAAACGATACATACGAACCCATTCGCAATCCTTCCCTCAAATCCTGATTTTTTCCCGACCAAAATATTTTGTTAACAGATAATCATACAGAGTACAAGGGGTTTTTATCAATAGGAGAGGTTTAAAGAGTACCTGGTGCGCAGTCCGAACCGAGACTGAAATTCACGCATTCAAGGCGTAAGGAACCGTTTGTTTCCTTCCCTTGTACTACCTGCGGATTCCCACTAAGCTCTGGTGCTATCCATATATTCACACCGCTTGGATTTAAGGTAGAGGTTGTTTTACGGTACCATTTGGGGTCGTAAGCGTAGGAGGGAAACATTCAAAACTCCCACGCCAGCTAATTTAATTATGTGCAATATTAATCTAACATTACATCATTACATCCTGAAAGATGCAAGACATTTAGTGAACCCATCTTCATACATAAGCACCTATCAAAGCTATATTTTGGACGGCCCTCAACAGTTATGACGTACCTATTACGTCTCGCGCACAGTTCCTCTTTTTTCCTTGCATAATTTACGAGGTCTGTACAAAAAAAAAGAAGACTGGTCTTACTACGTGCAAACAGCTTGATGGATCACAATCAGTAAAGTGTCGCCTTCTAGCGACGTATGTGAGAAGTAACACACCGCCTTGCTTGTGGCTCAACCTAGATTTGTTTCTGCACTACAGCGATTTTTGTCGGAGCTTGCTGTTCAAAGTCGTGTCTCGGTGAAAATGAAGGTATTAGAGAAATTTCGCGCGTGCTTTAAATTTTGTATAAACAAATTTCAAGAAACTGTAACAGTAACTTTAACGGAGTCACCCGCTATGTGTGCATTATAATGCCACAATTTCAGAGAGTAAAAATCATTCGCCTTGACCGGGATTCGAACCCGGATCCCTCGATATCCGGCCGAGTGCTTTAACCAATTAACCAATCCGGGTTCGAATCCCGGTCAAGGCGAATGATTTTTACTCTTTGAAATGGTTGCATTATAATGCACACATAGCGGGTGACTCCGTTAAAGTTACTGTTACAGTTTCTTGAAATTTGTCTAAGGTATGAACAGCCTAAGTGTTTGAAATTGGCTTTATTAACATCGTGGACTGTGGCGCGCCGCGTACGACTACGAATGCCTGTGACATTGTATGTACGGTATTTCGTCATAACATCTTGTTCCTTTAAAGCCCCCAAAATTTCAGAGTGTAAGAGGACGTCTCGGTAGCTTAATTGGTTAAAGCACTCGGCCGGATATCGAGGGTTCCGGGTTCGAATTCCGGTCAAGGCGAATGATTTTTACTCTCTGAAATTGTTGCATTATTTTGTATAAACCTTTGGAAAAGTGCAAGTGAAACTTATGTATTGATTCACTAGGCATTCGTCAATGAATCTTCCAGTCTCGACAAACCTCAGCCGATGTAAACCCGAGAAGTGGACGTGTGGACGATCGAACTCGAAGGTACTGTTGACCGTTTTCTTCAAATGGGAAAGGATTATACATAATGACTATGTCCCCAAAGGTCAAACAATGAATATCAGCTCTATGTAGAGGCTATGAGAAGGTTGTTGCCTTACTGCGGAAGAGAATACAAATGTGGAGAAACAGGACATGGTGCCTTCATCACGACAGCACACACGTCATTGGTTTTAACCAAGTTTTTGGTCAAAAAAGCAACCAGTAATCCCTCAGCCACTCTACTCTCAAAATCACACTTCAGTGGACTTTTTCCTATTTTTAAAGTGGAAATCCACCTTAACAGGACACTGATTTGAAACTATTGAACACATCAAACAAAATTCTAGCACAAACTTAGAGGCTATCCCCAAAGAAGCGTTCCAGGGGGCAATAAGTATGATTAAAGGATTACTAATTTTGTCAAGTATTTATTAAAACTGTCTCATATTTTTTTAAACAGACCTTTCATATATATGGTTTTTTATACTTTCTAACTGGGTTCATCACATCCAAAAAGTCCATTATTTTCGCTCGTATTCACTGCTTATCTAGAATTCCAACACCTTTTGCTGCTTTCACAACATAAGAACTGTCAGTTTTACTCAACTAAGAATTTGACAAAAATAAACTCGTGCCTCTAGCATCTTCTGCAAGAAGTGATAATTTAAGAGTGATAAGTTAAGACCCAAAAATATCCGAGGTGCGTTCAAGCTCTAAGGTGTCTTCTAGCAAACCAACTACAACAAAAAGGGGAAACTTATGTCATTTCCTCACACACAGTCTCTATGAAGATGAAAATACTTTCTGGCTATCCCGACGTCATGATTCCATGGCAACCGAGAACGCTTATCTATGGGTTCCCTTTGCCCACTTGAAAAACTGGCTGGTTCATTGTCGATGTTTTTTGGGTTCGTTGTCACATAACTTTCGACCTTCTTTGAACTGCCGCACCGTCACTAACGCCCATTTTTCCATTCCATAGTACCAACGCCGCATATTTCTCATTCAAATGACAACGAATTTCGATATAGGTTTATTATTTTACGAAAATTACGAAAACGGATACGCTCGTCTTTTACGCCAAACGATTTCATTTCCAATCAATAAAAACGCTTCTTATTCTAGCGGCAGCTATACAAATCCTACAGGGTTCGTCCGGAAAATAAGTTTATTATGCTCATTGTCTTTTTTGACAAAAGGGGAGTCGTCCACTACGAATTTGTACCTGAACGACAAACTGTAAATGCTGCATTTTACGTCCAAGTGCTCGACAGGCTTCGAAAACGAGTCGCCCGCGTCCGGCCAGCGATCAAAAACATCGGGTGGCTGCATCACGATAATGCGCCGTCTCACACCGCGCTTGTCGTGTCGGACTTCTTGGCCAAGCACGGCGTGGCAACGCTGCCGCACCCGCCCTACAGCCCGGACTTGGCACCACCGGACTTCTTTCTGTTCCCGAAGATAAAGAGGAGTTTGAAAGGAACGCGATACGGGAATTTGGACGCCGTCAAAGAGGCCGTGACGACGTGTCTTCGAGAGGTTCCCGATGATGCCTTCGCGGGAGCGTTCCAGGAATGGGAACGCCGCTGGAACAAGTGTATCGACTCACAAGGGTCCTATTTTGAGGAATATTAGCTTAAGATATGTAAAAGTGTAATAAATTTTTTTTCCTGAGCTCAGTACACTTATTTTCCGGACGAACCCTGTATGTTCTGTACTGTACAGTCATCTATTTTTTTGCATTAATGGAGTGCCCGCGTATTTTCAACTTCACCAAACCTTTCTAGCTCTCCCCACTCCCAAAATAATATTTAAAAGAGATCTCAGAACTTCAATGCACCTCATAAACGTATCAATGTTCAAACTCACCTGATCAATGGAGTAACGTTGTTCTCTAACGACCAGCTCGGCTGAATCGAGAAGATGTTTTCCTTGTATTTTCAATTAACGAAAATTTTGTAACAGTCCTTTGCACTTGGAGGTTTTCGCTCGATGGACAAGGCTGCCGGAATCATTCTGGATTTCATTCAACTCTTCTCGTTTCGTTTATTTAAATATCACTCCCTCGAATCCGAATACGTTAAGTGAGTTCATTTGATTAACTCCTCCCGCTTGCCCATTTCATCCAACTCGTTATCCGACGCCGCTACAGAGAAGTCAAATGATAAAAAAGGGGAATGGAGTCGCACAAACAATAACGCAAAGCCACATCCAGAAGCCAGTTCGCCTCCTTGTTAAAGAGATTCCCAGCGTCGATCGTCGACAATTTGAGGAGAAAAATCTCCCATGGGTTTCGCAATCATTTCAACCTCGGTATTCTTTTCGTTCCTCATCTACGAGGCTGACAGCGAAAGAGGGAGATATGTTTGTCGTGTGTGGGAGGATGAGTGGGAAGTTTTTGGATGGGCCAGCATCCAAGGTGTGTGTAATGATTAGGGAACGAATTTCGCCCTTGATGTCTATTCTTTTCCTTTTTTTCGGCAAAGTGTAGGCAAATGAAGTACTAAAGTTCAAGCCAATAAGATATCGAAAATGCAAATTTAATTGAGCCTTTCTCAATTGTTCATCCATATTATCTGGGTAAAAATCAATGAAAGCCTTTTTTATTAACAGATCTCAATATTTTCAGTGAAATTAAAAGTAACTCTAAACCAAATGCATTGATACATTGTTTAAAAGTGACAAAAAGTTTAGATTTAAAATGATTTACATAATTTATCTACATCTACATAAATACCCTGCGAGCCACCACAAAAGATGTGTGGCACCAGGAGGAAATGGTAAGGGATGAGGGGGTTGGGGTTTATTTAAATAGGTAGGGGAAGGTGGGGGGAACCTGTAAGAATATATATATATATATATATATATATATAATGTAAATTCACTAATAGTCATAACAAACACAGAACACACACACAGTTCTGTTCCTAATTCCTCTTGAGAAAGGTGGTTGCACCATCGAAAATTCGAGAACCAGTGAGTCCCTCTTTTATATGTTTTAGTTTCTGTGTTTGTCATGACTATTAGTGAATTTACATTATTGTGCACGTTCGTGGGTTTACAAGAAAGTGACTATATATATATCCACGCCCAGTCCCTAACCTGTACGTTAATACTTATTTTAATGAACTGACTTCTGGGGGATTTCGACTACAAAATTGTTTGTTACAAAATATATTGTTGTCAACTTACAAATGAGTCAATTTGATATTTCGTCCGAAAATTTTGTGTGATACACAAGGGTGTCTTAGTGGTTTTCGTCACACTGCAGTATGCAACGACTGCTATTTTCAGTACCGAATAGTAAAGCTCTTAATTATAATTTAATACATTTAAGCATTCATTCTAATTGAAATTTTCAATTTTAATGTACATTTGAGTATTATAGACATTGAAAACTAATTAATATTCATCAGTAATTAAAGGAGGTATCCATTAAACGTTGGAACACCTGTGCTTCGCGCGACCAGTTAAATGACAGGAGATGGGGGTGCTTACGGTTTAAATAATTTAGCGAGTCAATCGATCGCGTTAAATTAATAAAGATTATCGAAATTGAAAACGGTTCAACAATCATGTAGAGGGAAATTTTACTCAGTATTATTTTTCCTTAAAATAGGACTTATTTTGAGCATGAAAATCTAGAAAAATATTTAAAATTTCAGCGAAATACATTTTTAAATAGACCTAAGATTTTAAAAAGACAAAGACAGAATATCATGTAGAACTATTCAGGAAGACTTAAATGACGCTTAATAGCTATTTCAGCGACTACGTTCATTTGAAATAGTTTTAAGTTTTAAAGACCTATTACAGCCGTTATTCATGGCGCTTATTTGCACGTATATTTTCGAATGTTCATTACCTATATCCATATACTGTTAACGATAACAATTTTGAGGGATAAGAGAGTGAGAGATAGAGGGGGCAGATGGTAGGTTTCGAGGAAGATATTTGGGCAACTCCTGGAAAGGAAGGATGGCGATGAATGAAGAGTCATGAACAATAAAGGATTATCGCGCACCTGGGGAATTCTGAACATTTTCGCGCCCTAACAGGCTAATGCTTCACAAGGAACATAAAAAGCACAACAGTTAATTTTCACTCGTTGAACATATAATCCTAGTTTCCCAGAAACATCTTAAAACTTATTTTACTCCGTCATGGATTCTGTGGATAAAAAGTGGGGAGGATTTGGTTGGATCAGTAACTGACTCGCTATAGATTCCACAAAATTGAGCATAAACTATTCAAGTTAAATAGGACAAGCAAGAGTCCTGGAGGACTATATTTGCGACCACCACATTTAGGAATTTTAAATAAAAACGGGTGGCTTTAGGTAAAAATTAATACAAAGAAGCGAAGGTATACACGGTTCGTCAAGATAAGTGTACTGAGCTCAGGAAAAAAAAATTATTACACTTTTACAAATCTTAAGCTAATATTCCTCAAAATAGGACTCTTGTGAGTCGATACACTTGTTCCAGCGGCGTTCTCATTCCTGGAACGCTCCCGCGAAGGCATCATCGGGAACCTCTCGAAGACACGTCGTCACGGCCTCTTTGACGGCGTCCAAAGTCCCGTCTCCCGTTCCTTTCAAACTCTTTCTTTATCTTCGGGAACAGAAAGAGGTCCGATGGTGTGTGGATCATTTTTGCAGTGATCTGCAAGTTGTGTCGCGATTTCCAAACGATTGAGTCTTTGATCATCACTGAGCACTTTCGGCACCAACTTTGCACAAATTTTTCGCGTCTGTAATTGGCCCCTAATAATATCGTGCACTATTATTTTTGGCACATTGCACCGCTCTGCTATCATCCAAACACTAAGACGACGATCAGAGTTCAGTACATCGCGAACTTTTCGCACATTTTCGTCGGTGAGCGTCGTTGATGGGCGTCCAGGCCGTGGTTCGTCGTCGACCTCTTCTTTACCCTCCACGAACATCTTGTGCCACCGAAAGATCATGTTTCTGGACATGACTGACTCCCCGTAAGCCTGGTTAATCATACCGACAGTTTCGGTAGACGATTTCCCAAGCTTTACCGCAAATTCGATGGAATAACGCTGCTCCAAAAACTTCGGCATCGCGTTCCTTGACGTGGGTCGAGCGTGGAGGTTCGCGTTAACAGAGCTCCTCACTACACCACAGCTCAGAGCCGACTGCCTTTTTCAGCGTCGCTTGCCAACATACCCCCTTCCAATTGCAGCCCGTCAGAGCGGTGCTGGGCGCACCTGGAGCGGCGGGAAAAAATAGGTACACTTATTTTCCGGACGAACCCTGTATGAATAGTTACAAACTCAAACTCCTGAAACTCATTAAGCGTCACTCGGCAATGGAACAAAACTCTAAGATTCAATAATCAATCAATTTTACTCCCTCCCCTATAAAGTTGTGGTGGATTTCTTCGACGGTATTCGGAGGACAAGGTATTCTATAAATAACTAATCCGTCTTTACACCACAAATTTGAGTTAAATTATTACAATCTACGTGCACAAGAATTTCTCATTTGGCTATTGTATTTCCCTTCAGAGTAATATTCATTTAGTCTAAGTAAGTTTAAGAGGCTTAGAGTTATTTAGCTATGATAAAGAAACCCGTCGGTTAATTTAAGGTAATCACACTCATTAAGAAGCTGTTAATTTGACGCATGCAAGTGAAATAGAATCAAAGAATAAAATTTGCAATATATTGAACAAAGACAATTGACAAGTTAAAGTGAAATTATAACGAAAAAATCGCATTTTATGGTTCACAATTTGGTTTCTGAAGAAAAAAGAATAATATCGTATAATTTCCGGCCTCAGTGGCGGCGGGGTCACGTCAATGCGCCAATCCAAGGGTTTCGGGTTCATTTCCCGCCTGAGTGGATTTTCCCCCACCAAAAAGTGCACTTTTCGAACTAATTCTAAATAAACAAATAAAATAAATAAAATTGAAAATGATAGAAAGTAAACATTAAAGATCGGAGGCTTTCGCATCTGTTGAGAGATGCAGAGGTGGTTCTCGGGTTAGACTGCGTTAGAGACATTTTCGGTTTCGCTCCTGAAGACGCTCCCTGCAACGGGAGAGAAACGTTGAGCCAAAAATGACTCTCACGCAGTCTAACCCGAGAACCACATCGGCAGTAAACATTAAAAATCGAAAAATATTAAAATTAATATTGAAACAAGAAATAATATTATCATTATTTAATACCTAATTACAAAGTGCATATCATATGAATTGAGGAATTCATACCGCAAATATCCGGAGATATTTCAAAAGTGGTCGCAGGGTAAAGTAAAATACAGGGTTCGTCCGGAAGATAAGTGTACTGATTTTTTCCGGATTTTTGACAAAAGAGGAGTCGTCCACTACGAATTTGTACCTGAACGACAAACTGTAAATGCTGCATTTTACGTCCAAGTGCTCGACAGGCTTCGAAAACGAGTCGCCCGCGTCCGGTCAGCGATTAACCGTATGACTGACAACCTGAGCAACGATGCACCGTCTCACACCGCGCTTGTCGGACTTCTTGGCCAAGCACGGCGTGGCAACGCTGCCGCACCCGCCCTACAGCCCGGACTTGGCACCACCGGACTTCTTTCTGTTCCCGAAGATAAAGAGGAGTTTGAAAGGAACGCGATACGGGACTTCGGACGCCGTCAAAGAGGCCGTGACGACGTGCCTTCGAGAGGTTCCCGATGATGCCTTCGCGGGAACGTTCCAGGAATGAGAACGCCGCTGGAACAAATGTATCGACTCACAAGGGTCCTATTTTGAGGAATATTAGCTTAAGATATGTAAAAGTGCAATTAATTTTTTTTCCTGAGCTCAGTACACTTATTTTCCGGACGAACCCTGTATACGGATGGGGCTGTGAACGAGGATTTGTACAATGGAAAGAGTGGAAATTGAACGAGGTTTTGGATTGAAAAAAGACGTACCAAAGAATAACACACACTTAAACTAGTAAGAAATTGAAGTGATAGAAGAAAGAGGAAGGTTTGAGAAAGGGTTAAAACGAGATGCGACATTCCTTAAAGCAGGGCCAAGATTAAGATGCAGATGGAAGTAATAGCACGTCGAAATTTAAGAAAGCTAGTAATGATCACGGCGTGAGAGGAATCTTATTCGGAGTCGGAGATACGGAGTCATTTTCAACTCTCGTCGAACACCCGGCTCAACCTTACCGGGGAAAATTTGCGACTGAATCAAACTGAAGCAATCAAAGTCGAAAGGGATATGCTATTGAATCGCAGCGACTCCTGAGACCCTTAGGAAGAAACCCTTCCCCTTAAAAAATAAAGGGAGTCCGACACACACCCCCCAATCCCTGTCGCTCAAGGCCTTTTCATTCCTCCGCTCTCACCCTTTTATCTTTCTCGGTCGCATCCACTCCCCCTTCCCGCCACGCACACACTCGTCTCATCCCGCCCCGGATTCCCTCCCGCTACCATCATCCCCTTATATATCCTTCACCTGCCCAAATCTTGGGTCTCTTATCCAGATTGAGAGTGTTCGAAGAGGCGTCGAAATGGGGATTCAGGATTGAAGGGAGGGGGAGGGCAACGGGCATGACGGGAAGTGATGGGAGGAGGGGCAACGCCTGGTTGGGGGACGTGAGGAGGTCAAGGAAAATTTGGTAATTTTGGGCCGGCTGGGAAAGGGGGTTTGGGAGCGTTAGAGGCGGACGAGGGGGGATTAACGGGGAGGAAAAGAGGGCGCACCAAATCAGCGAACCCTCGGAAAGATTATCTCCCTCTCTCCCCCCCCCATCGACTTTTCTACAAACGTACCCCGGACCCGTTGTCAATCTCTCTCCGTCGTTTCTCCAGGATTCCATCCGTAGAGATTTTCTCCTCCTCCCATCCTCCCTCACTTCATTAATAAAATGAATGGTGGGACCTTTTCGAGGTGGATCTCAGCAGTAGTGGCACTATTGTTTGAATAAACTTTTCAGTTTCAGGCGTGATTTTGAGCAAGGGGAATGAAGTCGATACCCATAGAAGTAGGGAGAAATTTCGCTTCCCTAGATTTCTATTGGCCATCATCATCATCAGTACT
Source organism: Hetaerina titia (assembly GCA_037158775.1). NCBI lineage: Eukaryota > Metazoa > Arthropoda > Insecta > Odonata > Calopterygidae > Hetaerina > Hetaerina titia. The sequence continues at coordinate 49,089,764 of CM073778.1, forward strand.
TCACTCCTAGGATTGGTCTACTGCAGCCCACCGTTCTACTCTATTTAATGTCGATTCCCTTAATCCTTGATACATTCTTCGGTTTACGTCCTTTTTTTCCTATATACTTGGTGTTCCTCGTGGAATCTACCCTTATATTCTATTCCTAATCAATCCATTGTGCCTCAAAGTGTGTCCAATCCATTTATTTCATCTTAGATGTAGAGTTCCCTATATGGTCCTGTCTTCTGCTCTTTTATATACTCCTCGTTTCTTATTCTCGTCTGTTCATGTAATCTTCAGCATTCTCCTCCAGCACTATGTTTCAAAGTCTCCTATTCTTCGCTGGTCCACTTTTCCAATGTTCCAAGTCCCGAAACCATAGAGCGCCATGCTCTACAAGAATGTTTTGGCGAATTGCTTCCTTGTTTCCAGACTTAGGTTATTTGAACATAGTAATTACCTCTTTTTCATGAATGGGTTCTTTGCTTGGGCTATTCTTCGCTCGATGTCGAATTTCTTTCATCCCATGTTATGCTGCTGCCCATGTAGATAAAATTTTCCACTAGCTCTAGTTTCACCCCTCGAATTGTGATATCTGCATTCAGCTTCTCTTTTCCGCACTTCTTCTCTTGAAAATTAGAATTGAAAAGTAAGAAGGGGAAATTCCACTACCACAGGGACATGCACCCCAGTCTATGGACGGTATTCACAGATCTCCAGAACATAAGGCTCCTTCAAAAAGCCACTAGAAAGTCACAGGATAAGGTATTGTTACTGACGAAAATCATTCGGTCGAAAATCTAGGTATCCGGATTCAAATCCCGTCCAAGACGAGTGGTATTTATACTTTGAAACGTCCGAAATCTGAAAATAATAACAATTTATGGAAAATTGTAAAAGTGAATGAAAAACAAATATATATGGCGTAGCCTTTTGGTCAGTTCACACTAATTATGTGATTTAAAACAACGATTTCTGTTATCTTTTTATTTGAGTAAAGCAAAAACTCAAAATAAAATGATTACAGAAACCCAAAGGTTTAAATCTTATAAAAGCAAAAACAGGTTACCGTTCAATATTGATGCATCAAAAATGTCTGAATGGGTTTCGCGTGGTTCCTGCACTCACTTTCATTGATGTTCTTTACTTAGCGATGAATTCCTCAGAGCCTATACTTTGGGATTATGTAACCTTATTCTCCTCATAAAATTTCTTGCATGCCTTTTCTTTACATCTTCTCTCAGAGTTCCTACCTCCAATTAAATCTTTTACCTTTCTCCTAATTCTTTTCAGACTTACCAATTTTCCTCTAAATAGGATAAATATTTCTGTCTCTAATTTACGTACGTATGGCCTCCCTTTACACGTACACTATTTATAATTAAGGGCCTTCATACCTGCTGAAATATCTTATTTCTATTTAATTTCTTATATATTTATCCAATAAAATTCACAAAAACCCTGCATATCGCTCAAAAATGGCTTTCATTGCTTTGGCAATTAAAACTGACAACTTAATCACCAGCATAGTCAATTTGCTTGACCAGCTCCCGACTCTTCCTATCTCATCTAATCCCTCATTAATCTACTCCCACCCAGCACATCCTTTCATAAGTGCATAAATTTAAAATTTGTTTCATTCTAAATTATTTTAGTCCGTTAGGACATTTTAGTTATGGTCTTGATGGTTACCTTGGGAAATTATATTTTTAAACCATTTCCCGAACCTAGAACTCATTTGCTGAAATGAGAAGGGATATAAATATTGCAAAAGGTTGACCTCCAAAGGTTACTCTCCCCGAGTTTTGATTGCTGAGGGTAAACGTACTTACTTAATTACTTGAAACATTAATGGGATTCGTTGGCAATAAAGGGAAACAGTATCGCATCCTTTATGCATACAAATTTTGGGAAACGTTTAAGGTTTTTGCCATCTGTTTTTCTCGATTTCAACTTTGGTTCCTGGGTTGATAAGGTGAGCATTATGGCACATTTATCCTTTCCTCTTCCTTTTGCTCAATACGGCATGATTATGAACGCGGTATAAAGACATGAGTAATTGCCATTTCCTTAAAACACACAAGTGGCGGTTTTGACTCGGTCCACTGGAATGCCTCAAGTGGAACTGATTCCCACCCCTACGGCTAAATTCAGCGTGCATAGGATTATGTTTTCTGCTCCTCAAACTTCTTGCAAAATAATTAGCCTCCTCCTCCGAAGTTTGCGTATTCGATGTTGCTTTTATTCAATGCGATATTTTAAAATATTTTGAAATGCGGACAAAGAACTTTTTACTTTGACCCTTGGATAAAGATGGTGAATTCTTACGTAGATCACAATTGTCCAGTATCTTCTAGTTTACCTAGTATTCTTCTTTCATTCTAAAATGAATTTACACGTAGTCAAATCTGATACCATCGAGTGTATTAGGACAAAAGCCTTATGCACAGTTTTTTTTAAATAAGGCCATTTTACGCAATGTTTATATGAATTACTAAAATCAGGATGTGCCATACTGAATAAGAAATTGGTTATAAATCTCCGATGAAATATTTCACACGATTCAACACTCCAATCGATTCCTGAACAGTGCAATCACTTTTGCTTTGTGTCTTCTTCGGTTCCAGTATTTATTAAAAAATAATGTTGATTCCGCCGCAAAATCGATAGTATCTTGAAACATACATGCTTATCTGTGATTGGTAGAATGGATTGGATTCGAGAATCGGATGGAAAATAAACGCCGTACGTTTATCTCTGTTTCCAGGACTGAAAGTCGAATTCCACTAGTTTATAGAATGCGACACCTTATTTTAAACGACATGATGTAAAGTATCTTGAAACGAATACTGTACTTCAGTACTGAAATAAGCATCGTGTATTCGGAAATTTTGTAGCACATGTACATTTAGTAACGAAATGAGTAATGTTTCCTAAATAAGACCTTTGATCTTTGATAATGAATTTTAAAACGAGTATTTAAATCATTTATAGAGCGTTATCTTTAATGGTGCCTTACTGGGAACAGTTCAGATAAGATGATTTAAATGACGGCAAAATATAAACTAATCTGCAACTAGTTTAAGCCTATTCCATTCTCGTACCATATACAAAGGGATATATTTCTCTGTCCCGAAGGTCAAGGTTCACGGAGGAAAAAGCTATACCTTTCCGACTGTGGAATATGTTGTCGTTTTGGTGATGTCCTGAAATCTTAGGCTCAAAGGTTTTCTGTTTATACCCACGCGCGTGGTTAGATACTCGCATACTTTGTTCTCGTGACCAGTAAGGGATGGAATGATTCGTGTGGGTGGAGGGGAGGAAGAGGGGGTGGGACACAGTCTGAATACCAATGCGCCCACGAACCTTGCTTTGCTTTTTCTCCGACCTCTTTTTTCTCCCGTATTCTGACCGGGAATTCGTGGAGCGATCTAAATTACAAAATGCCATCGGCAGAAATTCCCTCAGAGGAAGGTTTATCTGTGTGCCAAACCCCGTTTGGACCGACCGATCTGACAAAGGTATAGCTACCCTGTACGACGGAGGAACGGGAATTAATTCACCTGGGTATATAGTATGCCCCAGTTGAACAAAAATCGATATAGCATCACAATTTTTGTGCGTCGCAGGTATTCAAGGAGAATTAAAAACCAATGTGACCTCACGAAAAGAAATCTCCTCGGAGAAAATATCCATAGAGTTAACTTGAGGCAAAATTGCCACAAAGAGATAAGGTTTTGTGACGTCAGAAATTTTATGTTTTATTAGAATTTTAAACCAAATACATTAACGCTCCGTCATGCGTGACTTGTCGACAGGAAATGTTTGAACGTTTTATCTTACAAACGTGGTTTTAAACATCACTAGGATCACATGCATTTTGGCTTCTAAAACGTTTATGCAATGATACACGTTTGCAGATTAGTAATAAATAAAATAAAGTATGTGCTCAAAATAAAATTTTTTTCATGGACCAAATAACGTTGGATTTCATTTGTGTATTTGTCCAGTTATTTTGGAATAAGTACCTTACTTAACCTTCAATTATAATCTGACCCTTGGTACTATAAATTTCCATGGGCCATATTTCATTTATATAGAATATCTTAATGCTTCACTATAGTACTTTTCACGTAATTTACATCTTGTAGGCCAAATATGTGAACCAACGACCCTTAAGTCAGTAGCGTAACGCACTAATCATTAGAGCCGTTATTTCGTCTCTAATATGCTAGAAATTTCACAAGAAATACAATGTTCAATTCATATTTAAAGCTTTAAAATCCTACCCAACACTGAATGCATGTTCGATGCATACTTAGGCCATGATTACAAAAGATTCAGATTCATCAAGACGTTTTCTCGGTCAAGTGTAAAGTCTTGTGTCTCGTGCACGCGGAGTAAAACCTATTCTGTTTCATTAAGAGGAAAGTCGAGGAATGACTTTGCACTTCGCCGCATTAATCACGTACCTCATCATGTCACTTCGGGAGCATAAATTTCTCCACTCGGAGCGAACGCGTATCCTCCCTAAATACACACGAAGCCTCATCAGATCAGATCATATTCGCATCGTATGCGGAAGAAAGAAAAAAAGGCGCTTATGTTGTTCTCATGTTCATTAAAATTAATTTTCTCGTAAAAGCATCAGCAGGATAAAACCGAAAAGCGTGATGCGCGACGCAATCAAATAGTGAGATTAAATGTTTGCTTTTAAATAAATGGTACCGAAACAAAGGAAGATACCCTTCGGTCTTAGTTTAGCTCCTTCTTACGGTGAAAGAATTTGCCCTCTTTCATTCAATCTCATTAAGACAAAATTACGAGTTCATCCGACGGCGATTGAAAAATCTTTCTGTCATACAATAACTGCGAGTGCTTATTAAGCTACACTCGAATGGATCGCCATTAATGAAGAAGTCAATTTCCATTATCGTCTCCCCTTGCAGTGCTTGTAAAATATTTACATCGCAAATATCAATACAGTAAGTGGATGAATCTTAATGCCTTACAGTTGGTGACAGACGATTTATCCCTCAAAGAAATCCATCATTCAGTTTCACTTAGTTTTGTCGTGTTTTATTCTCTCTGTGGGCCACGGTGGCCCCATTTGCATAAGTGTGTTGAAAGTTCAGAGTAAAATGGCTAAATTGAAGAGTAACTTGGTATATATACTAAGGTGTTTATCAGTGAAATAATTGTAATCATGAAGCATGACTGAAAGGGTAATTAGTTAAAACTTTATACGGTCATTAAGTATTCTTACCACAAACTCTTTTTGAAACGAATGCAAGTAAAGTTGAGCAAAATAAGTAGTTAGGTTGTCACATGGGTAATGAATCCACCATATAAGTCAACGTTCCAAGAATCTATGAAGGTGGTTTTGAAAGGAAAAGGTAAAAAACATGAATACAACTTAATATTTCAGGATGAACCATTTTTATTTTTTCAACGGATTCTACTTTTAGGTTTATATCTTTAGTCCAACGCTACTCCTGTCTGTTGATACGTTACAAATAATGCGAGTGCACCAACTCTGCAGTATAGGCATTAATTTAGGCAATTACTTCTTCCTTTGAATACAAAACCTCCTTATCGCCAGCCATTTCTTCGCATTTGAGAACAGGTAGTAGTCCAAAGGTTCCAAATCTGGAGAGTAGGGGAGATGGGAAACGAGTTGAAATCGTAATTTCATGAAATTTACGGACAAAAATGAAGAGTAGTGAACTGTTGAGTTGTCGTAATACAAAAGAACTTATTTATAGTCCATGAACGTTTTCCTTGTGGCCCAGCTTTAAAACGGTTTATAGACGGCGAATAGATTGCACCTGTAATAGTTTCATCCTTTACCAAATAGTCAATGAAGGGTTATTCTTTGCGAATGCCAAAATACAGTTGCCCGAAACTTCTCAGCTCAAGAAACGGTTTACGCCTTCTTTGGTACAGAATTCCCGCTGTAAAACCATTGCTTGGACTGTTACTTGGTTTAAGGCGTGTTTTGATGTATCCATGCATCGTCCACAATGATATACAGGGTCTACTAAAGAAATAATGCGCATTCTCTGTGAAAAATATATTTATTGATCGTACTTGTAGAGATGCTTTAAATTCTCCAAAATACTCTCCCCCTGCATCAAAATACTTGCGGAGACGTGTCTACTACGCTTGGAAGACAACCGGAAACTCCTCGACGGGAATTTCTCTCAGGAACGTTCTGACATGCTTTTGGATTTTTTCCACGGTCTCCCAATGCTTTCCTTTCAGCTCTCTCTCCAGTCTCAGAAACAAATAAAAGTCGCACAGAGCCAAGTCGGGACTGTAAGGGGGCTTGGGGTACTCCGGGCCAGGAAGTTGAAGTAACGATGAAGGACGTGTGGCCGGGGGTACTGTCATGGTCAAGCAAACACTCCATCGCGCCGTGTTGCAAAGTCGTAAAACACACTTCACGCGGAGGCAGGTATTTCCGCTCAGACTCCTCGGAACAAAATGGCGACCAGCTGAATTAGAAGGGCAGACTCCCCAACCACATCTCAAGACCGGTTTTACCGCGCTACCATGGACAGTTGCGTCACAATAAAATCATGCGCATTACTTTCATAACGGTACATGTAACTACGCATAAAGTCCTACGAATATCGCTGAAACAGCTGCAAACCAACCTTAGAATATTTTACACGATTTCGTTTTTCGTCAGCAAATGGAATAGCAACCATCTTCTGAATAACTTTTTCATGACCAAACATACAAATATGTATGGCCCGTATTTTGCATTAGTATTTACATAATCCATTTGCATATCATAGATGCTCTCAATTCATCAGTCAAAACTATCCTTGCACTCCAGCTTCCCAGTTAGGTTTTATCGGAACACAATCAAAATCAATCAAATCAAAAGCCTAAATTAAATCCCAAGAGCTCTCTGGGTAAAAAGAACGTTTTTATATGAATATATAGATATAAAATAATCCACAAAAAAATCCATTAGCTGCCAATTAATTGATTTCGAAACTTTTATTTCAAATCCATTGAGTTCATACCGCACGAAAAAAAATCCATGGGAGTAAAACCATTAGCTCGGCTGCAATTAAATTCCCAGGCAGGCTTTCTCCGTGCTGCAACCATCAATAAAAAAATTATTTGTCAGCTGATTTCTTTTTTGTGTTAGAGGACATAACCGAAATGAGAACGAGGCATAAATCAAAGGATGGATGGAAGGATATGAGTGAGATTTGACGAATAAAGGATGAAAAACATTTCGCAAGAAACCGGGTCGATTATCGACTGACTCCAATACTCGTTATTTTTGCTATATGTGAAGTAGTTTTCTTATGGTACCAATAAAATCAAAAATCTCTGTTACGTTAGTCTTTAAGAATAACAGCCGTCGTGTTAAAGGCAAAACAGGACATTTCCTTGAGACAATTTTCGAGCTATATGACTTATGTTGTGAACAACAGCATTTCCTATGATTTTTCTTTCTATAACTTACGAAGTTGGAAGTTAAGTGTCAAGGCAGATGAAACAAGGTGCGTGTTAAATTAAAAAAAAATCTTATCGAAAGTTTGGCGGATCCTCACACGTCCACGCTTGTGCTCAGCATTGCAGGGAGCAGAGATGGTGTCGTTTCACCATAGTCACGCCCCGGGGCGGGGGGATGAGGTGATGCTGTGTACAGACTGCGACGACGAGGCAGTAATCAAGCTGTGTTTCTGCCATTCACGTTCGATGTTGCCGCAGAGCAGCTTTTCATCTGCGGACCTTCTGATGACGCAGTCTCGCCGCACCAAACACTCGGGCAAAGTCGCGCGCCCCCCCCAGAAAACGATTCTCGTCAATCCCGAACGACTCAGGACTCATTGAATCATTTGTTAGTGTGATGAAACGGCAAAAGCAACCATTGGAAGGTAGCAAAACGCCTATCCGGATGTGACGCCTTAGAGAAATTCATATTATTTGCTACAAACGTTTAAAATTGAATCAAATGGTTCATCAATTAAGGAATCGAATGTTTATTTTTCTAATGCTATTATACACAATGCACATTTTCCGCAACAAATTACCGGGAAGGAAGCATTTTTCATTAATGAGAATTATTTGTCAAACAACCTCTCAGAATTTATTGAAGTATATTCAATTTTGAAGGTACAGAGATGTAATGCCCCACGTTATTTTTTGCGACACATTATCGTAAGTCTCATAACTTCACAGATATTGACGCATTTTTGGGTTCAATTGGTACCAATAATTCAACCTACTATCTAATACTAAGAACAGAAATCGAGGAAATGGGGGTGGTTTGGCCGTTAATGTATTCTATTCCAACCCGGTCTGAATCCTGGAAACGGCAGATCTTTTTCAGTGGTCCCTACTTGAGGTGCTTTGTGGAGAGCAATTTAAGTGAGTATGCCGTCCGATGGGACGTTAAACTGTGGACCCCTTGGCGCCTTTCGTCAAGAGTAGGGTGATGCCAACGCCGGGTTTCTTCCCACCCTTCCCACTTTCCTATCCATCCCTAATAGTTCAAATTACTTCAGTCGCGTCTCCTACTGCTGCTTTTACTACTGCAAAGTACGACTACAGAAATCGATATGTTCCACCTCGTAAAATAATTACGTTAGAATTCTAAATCTAAATAAAATTGAAACATGCAAACATAAAATTTCATTTGCAAGTACACCTTAACCAAAAAGTAACGTTAAACGTAAAAAAATAAAAATGTCATAGAAATAATTTACACTAGTGATTGATTTTGGAAAGTGCATGCATAAATACGTAATTTCAAGAGAAAATTTTATTGAAACTTTGGTTCACCATTAGGGAATAAGCTATTCACGTCTATGAATATATGCATAAAATGGTTAAAATAAACTATAATGCAATCGGAATTACAATCCTAAGATTGTGTGACCACAGCCCTCCACTCTTCTCTACTTACTGTCAATTCCCTTATCACCTGATAGCTTGTCTGTCCTGTCCTTCTTAACTTGTTATATGTACTTTTCCTTTGGTCTTCCTCACCGGTTCTTCCCTTCAATATCTCTCCTAGTTTTATGTTTCTAACTAATCCATCGTCCCCATGGTGTGTCCAAACAATATAGTTGTTGTAAACAAAAAATACCGGGACCGTAAACTTGAATGGCACTAAGTAATAAGAAAAAGAAAAAAAACACCCCAGATACACACAATCAAAACAAATAATAATAATAAAATGAATAAAAAAATTTGCGGTCGCGGTATTTTTTAATTACATTGATTCACGACCGTAGCTACGTTCCTTGTATATTTAAATGTATTTGTTCTTTACCATATAGGTCTCTATTTGGTCATATCCTCTTTTGGTCTTCAATATAGGTCTTCGTCCATCTCTTTTTCTGTACATTTAGTCTCCTCCAACACCATGTTTAAAAGGCTTCCAACCTTCGCGGGTCGAATTAAATATGTTCCAAGATTTAACTTTATACCCAGGGAATCGTTACCGAAAGAGGAAACTCATAGGAAGGGGCTATGACCGAAATTAGAAGGAAGAATTGAGGTTAGTGAATTACAGTGGTTATTCTTTGCAGTTTCATCTCTATGAGTTGAGCATCAGATGAATGCTTTTACTTACTACTTACAAAAAACTTACTACATAATGATATTGATTTAGGATCATTAAATAGAATTAAATGTTATCTAGCAGTTTATCAGTATTCATTTTTTTAGTGCTAGAGCATAAATTAGGAGGAGCAAATGTATGAAGAAATCAATTCTCTGACCGCGCAACACTTTAAATATCGCTCGCTCATTGAGTCATGACGGGGTAGTGGATTGACTATTCTCCTAATTGCCGGAGAAAATTTTCAGATCGGTCAGACTTCAATTAGGAACCGCAAACGACCCAAGGCAAGGAACTGATCCCCTAATACCCTGATGCCTGTATCTCACATACATTAGGGTTCGCATTGCTACGGGGTGATCTCCACTCACCCAGAAAACAAACCTTGACATTGATGTGTTTATTGTGTTTGCTCTTGCTTTGGTCCAACGGACCCCATAATCAAATGATCATTTCAAACTGTATCCTATTCAAACCCTCATTAAACTATGAATAATTATTAATCGCCATAATTGAACAAAACCTAATAATTAGCAATTTTAACCGATCAATGCCTATACAATTAAATCAAAAGAGAGATGGTACTTTTTTCCACACTTTATTGCTTAAAGTCGACCGGTTTCGTCGCATAGGCGACATCATCAGGTACATAGATTCAGTGAGTTCCAGAATATATAGTTTTTTTGAGAGGGGGGGGGGAAAGAGGAGGGATAGGGGGGAGGGTAGGAGGCGGTGGAAAAAGGGGGGGGGGGCGTGTGAGAGGGAGCGTGGTACTGGGCGTGGGTGACTCCAAGGCAGGGGTGGGCTAAGTGGAAGCTTGGTTAGGTATGCCGTTCACGGCGGGGGTTGGGGCGTCAGGTATTGTGGTCAGTGAAACATCCAAAAGGGGGGAATTGCTCACAAAAATGTTCTCGTTGGCAATTATTCCTGCCTTTCGATGCTTCCTAATCTCCAACTCCTCCAGACAATCCATTCTTCTTCCCTTTTTCTCAAGGTGAAGGATCTCTGGGATAAAGTCGCTCCTGTGGTCACTTTCCCATAGATGTTTTGCAAAATGGGATCTGTTTAACTCACCATTTCGTAGATGTCTTCTGTGTTCTTCTGCTCTTACTCTGAACGACCGTCCAGTCTGGCCAACATAACAGATTTCACAGTCACTACATTGAAGTTTATAAATAAATAAATATATTAAAATATATTAAATAATAAATATATATTTGGAAATATAAATATTTCCAAATTAATTAAGCGAAGTAACCTCAACGGAAAACATTTTTCGAACGATTTGAAATCCTTAAAGTCCGTACAAAAGCTGTTAAGGGAAGAAAATTTAATTTTAGAAAAAGCGGATAAAGGCAATGCAGTGGTAGTTATGGAAAAGACCGAATATGTTAACAAGTGCAACGAGTTTATTGACAACAACCCAATAGTGGAGCTACCTTGTGACCCTACAAACAAATTCCAAAAATTAGTGAAAAAGGCCCTCACTTCTGCCCCGAGTATCATCAAGCCAAGTGAGACGTACACAGTGACAGTGATGAACCCGCAAACTCCACGATTCTTTGGTCTCCCAAAGATACATAAAACAAATGTGCCAATAAGACCAGTAGTCTCCAGTGTTGCTGCTCCATCAAGGAAACTAGCCTCCCATCTAAATTTACTCTTCAGAGAAGTCACAGGTTTCAAGCCAAGATACGGGGTTAAGAACTCAACGGAACTATGCCAACATCTTACCCAGAGAGAACTCCCGTCTTCCAAGCACATCCTAGTTTCTTTCGACGTGAAAGACCTGTTCACCAATATTCCAATTTCCGAAGCCGTTAAAGTAGCAGAAGGAACATTGAAGAAAGCCGGAGCAGAACCACCCTTCCTCGACGAGTTTCTGGCACTACTAACAGTGTGTGTGGAAGAGAATTACTTCAAATTCAATGGCAAATTCTTCCAACAAAAGGACGGCTTAGCAATGGGGTCACCCCTTTCACCACTTTTGGCGGACTTATATATGAACGACTTTGAAGAAAGGTTATTCAGTGATCATTCAGTGAACACCAGTTTTATACAGTGTTGGTACAGATACGTGGACGACGTGTTTGCAGTGTGGACTGGTACAATGAGACAACTGGACATATTTTTGAATAAGTTAAATTCCCAAACAAAAAATATAAAGTTCTCTTGTGAAAAAGAAACCAACCATAGTATCAACTTTTTGGACTTAACAATTACAACCACGGAAAAAGGCTACGAATTCGCAATCTACAGGAAAGAAACTACCACAGACCATGTCATCCCCTCCGACTCCCGCCACCACCCCTCCCATAAGATGGCCGCTTTCCACTCGATGCTAAACAGATCTCTCAACATCCCCCTGTCCGCCGAGAACTTCGCCAAGGAAATCAAGGTAATCAAAGACATTGCAGTAAAAAATGGTTACGAAGAAAGTGTCATTAGTAAAATGATTTTTAAAAAACTCTCCCTTCGAGCACAGAGACTGTTTTATAAATCATCGGTAACTAGTGAAGATAAGAAACGATGGTGCAAACTTAGTTACTACGGGAAGATTACGCAGTCTATTGCCAACCTTTTCCCGAAGGAAGATTTCAAAATTGCATATTACAACAAATGTAACTTAAGGGCTGTGTTAAACAAAACCAAGGACAATATTGACATCAATGATAGAAGTGGCATTTATAAACTTCAATGTAGTGACTGTGAAATCTGTTATGTTGGCCAGACTGGACGGTCGTTCAGAGTAAGAGCAGAAGAACACAGAAGACATCTACGAAATGGTGAGTTAAACAGATCCCATTTTGCAAAACATCTATGGGAAAGTGACCACAGGAGCGACTTTATCCCAGAGATCCTTCACCTTGAGAAAAAGGGAAGAAGAATGGATTGTCTGGAGGAGTTGGAGATTAGGAAGCATCGAAAGGCAGGAATAATTGCCAACGAGAACATTTTTGTGAGCAATTCCCCCCTTTTGGATGTTTCACTGACCACAATACCTGACGCCCCAACCCCCGCCGTGAACGGCATACCTAACCAAGCTTCCACTTAGCCCACCCCTGCCTTGGAGTCACCCACGCCCAGTACCACGCTCCCTCTCACACGCCCCCCCCCCCTTTTTCCACCGCCTCCTACCCTCCCCCCTATCCCTCCTCTTTCCCCCCCCCCCTCTCAAAAAAACTATATATTCTGGAACTCACTGAATCTATGTACCTGATGATGTCGCCTATGCGACGAAACCGGTCGACTTTAAGCAATAAAGTGTGGAAAAAAGTACCATCTCTCTTTTGATTTATTAGAATGGATTTCCACAAAGTGAAGCCTGAAACCATCGAGTTTATAATGCCTATACAACTGCAACAATAGGATTGAAAGCTAGAAATGAAGCCTTAGGCGAGATAATTTTGTGCAGTTAAAACAATTGAAGCCCGTTAAGTCAATCTATGAGTCTATAAATTCTAGGGATTACGTCCGAAATAAAAATGCACCTTGAATGACTTTGAATTTGACGGTGTTTGCTTTTCAATACTCGCTATCAGAGTTCTATATACATTGAAATAAACAATGAGGTATTCAGGTCCATAAAATCATTAGTGTTGTATCTGCTGTTATAACGACTATAATTTGAAATTCACCAAAGAGAAACGAGGAAGTGGATAGTTAATTAAATCAAGTTTGGCAAATAACAAATAAAATTCATTATGAGAACCTCTTCGAAAATACATTAACCATATTTGTATGCTTATGCCTTCTATGTACATTTCTAAATATTTTTTCATTTTACTCTATGTCGTCGTGTTTAATACTGAAATTTCAAAAGGTATAAAATCATTTTTCCAAATGTTTGGCAAGTTTTCAAGAATTGTAAATGCCATTTGAAGATATAATTTATTACATTTATTTTTCATTACTCCGTAAAAAACGCTTTTTCCTGGGACGAAATAATTAGATAACTGATGAAGGAGGGTGAATTAATAAATGAGTTATCAAATAGGCCAGTCAGCATTCCTATTACTAGCAGCAAATTACTCTTAGAATGGGGGGGTCTAATGAAATTGAATTATGATAACAATACATAATAAAATCAACATTAATTGATACTGTTAATCATAGGGAGCTTATTGCTTTTTTTTACTTTCAAGGACACGAAAATGAGATGCAAGCAGTCAAAAGAAACGGCATGGGGTGAAAATGAAAACAGCAAAAAAAATCATTAGAATGAAAAGTTAAAAAATATTTTTATTTTACTTGAAAACTATAAAAAATCTCAATCTGCTAAAGGGCAAGAGTTTCTCTAACTGAATTACGGGAAATGCATTATCAAGCGACTTAGAAAATTCCTGGTCCTGAGCTTTGAAAAATGTACTTCGAAATAAATTGAAATGTGTTCTAAGATATTTTTGTTTCAATTCTGATTCCGGGCGACGTCCATTTAGTGTAGGCAATTAAAAATAGGCAGCGCATAAGAAGTTCTTTGAGCAAGATTTTAGCGTTCTTTCCGAGATTATAAATAAAAATCTCGAGAGATTATAAATAGAAATCTCCAGAGATTATAAATAGAAAGACCATTGACAGAGAGACAGCAAGCTTTTATACGTTTCGGTAAGATACTAAACTTACGCGACTCTTCGCAACACATTTAAAAAAATTCTTTTCTCATATCTATATCTTTGAGAATCGTTTCACTGTTTTCCTTTTCTCTTGCGCTCACACCTCCCGTCTACCTTAGCACGATTCGCAATAAAATAATGGATAGGAAACCGATACGATAGGCGTTCATTTTTTTTCGGTATGGCCAAAGGTTTGCAACCGATAATATGCGTGGGTCTAGCGCTCTTTTACGCGATTTGTGAGCGAAAATCCTTTGGCATTTAAATTCTAAGAAGTTTACTGGATCCCTGCCTTTCGGATATCTTCTTTCTTCTTCCGCGAACAGACGAGAGGAGATTTTCTTAAAAAATATAATATATAAACCTTCCCTGCCGGTATCATCGTCACCTCTCACACCTACACATAGTCTTGCTTTTGTTCTCCTACGCGCGGAAAAAATTCATTTTTAAAAATCGACCGTCCGTCTGTAACTAAAAGCATTGCTCTGATTTATGCGTGTGAAGGGCAGATTTTCCAAAAAAATAATTGGATTGAGCTATGGAGATTTGTTAATTATTTCTCTCCTTGTATACTTTTTTTATTTAATTAAGCAAAGGGAAGGATATTTTCTTCGAAACCGAATTTCAGACGACATACAGGGTTCGTTCGGAAAATAAGTGTACTGAGCTCAGGAAAAAAAATGTATTACACTTTTACATGTCATAAGCTAATATTCCTCAAAATAGGACCCTTGTGAGTCGATACACTTGTTCCAGCGGCGTTCCCATTCCTGGAACGCTCCCGCGAAGGCATCATCGGGAACCTCTCGAAGACACGTCGTCACGGCCTCTTTGACGGCGTCCAAAGTCCCGTATCGCGTTCCTTTCAAACTCCTCTTTATCTTCGGGAACAGAAAGAAGTCCGGTGGTGCCAAGTCCGGACTGTAGGGCGGGTGCGGCAGCGTTGCCACACCGTGCTTGGCCAAGAAGTCCGACACGACAAGCGCGGTGTGAGACGGCGCATTGCCGTGATGCAGCCGCCAGATGTTTTTGATCGCTGGCCGGACGCGGGCGACTCGTTTTCGAAGCCTGTCGAGCACTTGGACGTAAAACGCAGCATTTACAGTCTGTCGTTCAGGTACAAATTCGGAGTGGACGACTCCCCTTTTGTCAAAAAAGACAATGAGCTTATTACACTTATTTTCCAGACGAACCCTGTATCTACAATCCAGACCGACTGATTCAGGTGTGAAAAGAGATTCATCTCATGCCTCATAATTCTACTAACTCTAATTAAAAAGGAAGAAGATTTTAACGTGGTTAAAAAAATAAGTCATCAAACGTAATCCTCAGAATGAGTGGCAGATTCCCTCATCTTGTGGGTATCACATTCAGAGATAATACTTAGCTGAATCATTAGTGATTTTACTGAGTTCTAGTAATAGTTAAACTTGACTTCGTCCAGATTTTTATCACAATAAGCAGCGCCCATAAACTAACCTCTATGCTTTTCCTTAGATACACTCTTCCAAGTATGCGCAAAAGCAGGAAATTTTAGATTTATTGTTTAGTAGAGCGTAAGTAAATTGAGAAACCTTTGGTAATTTTCCACAATTATTTACTGCAGTACCTAACTGGTTTCGTAATTACCACATCATTGTTAAAAGTACAATTATTATTACTGCTGGTAATTAAGTGAAAGAGTCGAAACTGGATAAATATTAAAATTAATAATTCTGGAAAGTTACCAATTAAAATTAGTGAATTCCTCCGTGTGCGAGGAAGAGCACCTATAATATATTTTATAGAGTGTGGGTACTTGGAAATGGACCATTAACCATTAGATCTACTAATAAAATTGTAAGTTATCTAATATCTCCAATTTCCAAGTTCCAACTTCCCGTTCAGCTTCCTGGAATATCTACGTCAAAATTACATTCATAATTAGAGAATGCACAGAGAAAAAATTTCAAAGAGCATTTTTAGCGGGTTTTGCGAGTTAAAGGGAAGTTTTGCAGAATCTTATAGTTTCTTACGTACAAAAAAACAGTTTAAACAATATGCAGTTTTAAGAGATTGATATTATGATCAGTAAAGTATATGAACTGATGGAGGAGACAGTGGACCTTGTGGGATAAAGCCTCGAGTACAAATCATTTGCAAGTATTGGAGCATTCCCAACATTTTGTTCCTGGAGTGCAGAGACAATTTCATTTGACGATTTGCAAAATTTCAACAAAATATGGTCCGGGGTACATTTACAATTGACTCTTAATGACGGTCAGATATAGTAGAAAAGGAAATGTTAATTCTCCCGAGTTGTCTAAAATTGTGTGGGCAGATTCTTCGGTGTTGTAGTATGAGAGGCAGAGAACACAAAAATCAATACAGTGAGATAATGTCGGATAAAATTCTTGCAACATGAGAGTGGATAGATAATTACGAAGTTAATCTTAAGGAGGACACAAAAAATGTAACATCTAATTATCAAAATTTCATGCGTGCACTTTTCTCGTGTGCTTTGCTCAACTAATTGCGGTAAAATGGAAATTAATGCTTAAACGTTTAGCATTTTCTGGTAAAAACGTGATATTTGCCCTAAATTTAAGATTATGGAATATGCCATAGATTTTAAAATTAATAAATTTGGCCGGATAATTCACAATGAAACATCGCTGAACTCGCCTTACTGGATGACTGCTACTAATGAATCGCTATTAAAACTTAGTCATTTTGAAAAATTCCTTTGAAAAACCGACTGATCCCTAAAGAGCCATAATCATTGGGAATGGTTCCCTCGGATGTTTTAGTGAGAGGTGCTTCCGAGCCTGGCACAAAAGATATTTCGCCCCATTGAACTACCTCATTAAAAAAAATCAAAAGTTTCTCATTTTTTAATTTGTTCTATAATTAGTTACCAGCTCCTTTACGAAGGTCGGGAGGGTTCTGTTAGAAATTTTGATCCTAATCACTCATCCCTGAGGGCAATGAAAAAATGATTTTTAAGCAACATCTTAAGAAGCCGAATACCCTTTTTTTTGAATAGTGAGAAATGTAACTAAGAAACAGGATGCAAAGGAAGGGAAGGTTTGGGAATGCCTTACGTAAAACAGAAATGACTTCTCCCTAACTCCGATGCCCATTGTTCGGACCGAAAAAAACTGACTTTCAGATGGACAAATATACATAGTACATGCATGCAATTCATTTAGTTAGATATTAGAAATTCAAAGATAGCCAAGATGATATGATATTAATGATAATGAGAAGGAACGTTGGGAAACGTTTAAGGAATACGAACATATTAATGAGAAATTAAATAAAGAAAGGCTATCGAGAAGAAATATTAAGAAAATAATCATTTTCTGCATACTTATCTTTAAAAAGTCATCGATTCCTTCTCAAGTGAACTTGCAAAGAAATCATTCCTTGAATTCGTCAGTGATCCTATTAAAATCACTTTTCTTGAAAATTACTGCCCCTTGTGAATCCAGTTACTTTCGTTAAACGTTGAGTACTGCTTAAATGTTTGCTCCCATAAAAGACTGGACAGAAAAGTAAAATATACTCATATCATCCAAGAATACACAAATGAATGAGATCATGAGTCTAATGCTACGATTTTATTGCTTAAATCTTAACCAGACCCTAAAACTATATGGGGAAAAAGTACCGGTAGTGCTTTAGATAGTGCAATAGCTGTAAATTAATCCTTTTTATACGTCTATTTCTACATCACGCCCTGCAAACCACTGCTACTGTGTGTGGAATTACGTCACCGGGGGAGGAAAATCAAAACTTAAATTTTGCCTAAGTATTAGTCACCAATACACAACGTACGTAAAATACTTCAACTGATGAGGATAATTTCACAATAATTAACATAAATTTTGTCTACTTACACTATGGTATCTAAGTGAAAAATTCTTTTCTATGTATGCGAGACGAGCTACCAGTAACTGGTAGAAAAATAAAAAAAGAGATAAAAAAATGGAAAAATTCTACGACACTTGAATTTTCAAAAATAATTTCCCCCCCCCCCCCCAGCGAAGAAATTTGCAGTTATTCTAATCCGTTTTCGTTCGTGAGAAAAATAACATCTTAAATCTACCTTTTCTACACTTGGTCATTCTACACTATTTTCGTTTATAATATACGAAGGTAAGGCCCGTACCGAGAGTCACCTATCTAAGAATGCCTGCGCACTCGTACTCGTACCGAGAGTGGAAAAAAAGACCCCTTCGCATTCGAAGAATTCCTTTGTTTGAGCTGCCAAAACGAAGGGATCTCTGGGCCGACCTTTGTTTACCTTTGCTTTCTTCGTGTGAACTCTCTTCGGAAAAGAGAACCATACGACTCTCCTACAAAAATCCTTCCTTCGTTCTCACCTGTGCCTTAGTAAAGGTTCGCTTCGTAGGAACGACTCTCAGTACCGGTCTAAGTCAATAAATAAGTCGCAAACGTCAGCAAGACAAACTTAGGAGCTGTTACGAACATTTCTTTGGGAACGCTTGGAACATCCACCGTACAGGGATGGACACGCCCCCCCCAATGGTTTTCATCTATTCAGGCCCCTAAAAAATCAATTGGGTAGCCGAAGTTTTGAAACTGATGATGCTATAATCCAAAAGACTTATTTGATTCCAACTATCAAGGAATTATACATATATGGAATAAGTGCCTGAGTATATGGGATAAATGTGTTGGAAAGTTAAATAAATTTCAGGAATTTACTTTGATTAGAATTTCTTTTATCAAGTTTCTCAAGTTACTTGGCGATTTAACCTGGCAAATTTATTATATTTACTAAATTATATAAATTATGGCCACGACGTATTCGCAAAACACCCTTTACAAAAACGAGATGCGATATGTTTTAATAGGGATGGTGAAAACGATTACTGATGTCTAATGGTATCATATTACTCTGGAAATACGATGGAGTTACATCAAAACATAAAAGGAGTTTACCTTAGTACGAATGTGAAAAGTAGACAAAGAACAGCATAGGGAAGAGGATTAAGATCGAGGGGAATGTATGCTTCAGAGGAATAAGTAATGCAAGATGAGTAGATTAATCAAAGAAGAATTATTTCTAAAAGTGTTTGCAGAGAGCAGCCTATAGAGCACACTTACAAGTAGTAGAGGGTAACTAAGAGGGCGCCTCGTAAGACACGACAATTAGTAGGAACACAACGATGAAGGCCATAACTGAAGGAAACATTCGAGGAGATGAATCAAAGCGAAATGCCTAAATGAACAACGGTTATCGTGTGAGGTATAACTTCATTGTAGGGAATGAATAAATAATCACGTGTAAGTAAATCTGGTAGAGCAGCCACTACCCAATCGCCTGATTTACAAACAACGATTATGGTGAACGGAAAGTCTACACAACCAGCAAATGCTCCACGTGCGATGGATAGCAGATAGGCGCGCAGTACTAATTCAAACAAAGCATCGTCTGAACCGGAAATTTATGAACGTTCGAAATAAAAGGGATGTGTGGTCTTAATATAACCTCAAGATCAACGGATTACGAAACTTAAAATGCATTTCACGTCCCATTATCCGAAGTGCATCGTGTTGAAGGAATCATTTATTCGAACAGGCGGGCCGTGACGCTAGTAACCAATCGAGCAGAGCACCCTTTTTTAAGACCCGTAAAGAATTTGCAGCATGAAATTTATATGGCTGTAACTCAAGCAATACGACTCCACGTATCGTCGAAAACCGTCGCGGCTGAACCAATGCGCAACCTCGGAAGCATGTGTGGAATATTCGCGGGGAAAATACATATTTGGAAACTAATCCATGTGGGGTTCTGGCGGTAGCAGAAGAGCGAAAGACTACCTTTCTCTAAAACTTCCACAGCCATATTAGCACGATAATACGATACAGCATTCTCGTTCCGATACATTTATCAGAATATTTATATAATTTTGTTGGTGGATAACCCGTCGGTTAGTACGGGCTTTCCACCAGCAATACGAGAACACTATACTAGTTTTCGTAAGGAATTCCAAACTTTTATACAACATCTGTATCGCTAAAACACTTGACTAAAACCCATAAAAATTGATTGCATAATTGCTAAAAATGAGATAATTGCGTTAGGAAATGATTTATATGCGATCTGAGGATCATTAGAACGCTCAAGCATCTTCCAACGCGTCACAGTTGTAGACCACGGGGACGGAAAATAGAGAATAGCGAATTTGAAAAGCACATCTGGCCTACATGACGTAGACAAAAGACATCTTTTCTCATGAAGAAAATTTGCCAATTGTCAGGCTCTTAAACTATGGTAACGGTTTTTGGAATGGAGAATGAGTTTTCGGGTTTCCTATCGGCCACCATCTTCAGGAATCCACCCAGAATGAGACGACATACTCAGCCATTGAAAAGTCGCTGTTGATCAATATGTGACCAGGTGGGAAACTAAAGAACTTTTCCACCCGTCTAATCGCCGGGAAAATTAAGATCCTTCAGTTTTCTGGAAGTTAACTATGGAGAGAGTAACTTACTGAATAAAACATAACGTATATTTTTCGCTAATAACCTGAATTAGTACCGTATGACGCATGGAAGTATCTTTTGGTTTGAAAGAGTATTTTTAAAGGCATGAAGCTCATGAATTATTCCGAAAATATTGTTTATCAGTCAACATAGAAATTACAAAACTGGTTCCCATTTATTGCATCTTGGAAATTCGCCTTTAGAATTGAAAATGGTTTAAACTAAGAATTGCTATCATGGTATTCTCGGATGAAAATAAAAGCGTTTTTCTTTTATTTCAGCTGCTGGGTTCAAGTCATGAATTCCATTTCATGCACCGTGCTCTGCCACAAGCTAGAACCCGGAGAAGCATCCCGCATACAAGAAAGCTGAAGGCACACCCAATGGTAAGTGGATCCTACCTGTCGTCTCAAATAAAAGAAGCTTACTCACTCAACAGCATGAAGATACCAACGTCTAACCTGCAATGTCATTCACGAGTTATAAGTAATAAAAAATAAGATCGATACTAATTTTAATCGAAAATCGAATTAAGTACACTTTCAATCGATTGTAATACCAATCGCTTTTTCGGAATGTATTTCATTCCTGCACACGTATGGAGGTAATTAGCAAAAATAAAAACATTGAAAGCCGAGGTGTATTTAAGTACTAATATCGCCTATTTTTTTCTGAAATACCGCTTAAATCAGAACGTCGACGCTTCTGTTACGCCTCATAACAATCTCCCCGCATGCGTACCTATTTCGCACGTCGAAATCCTTCTCCGCCGAGGAAGCTTCTTTATAAGGTCTTTTTGACCACTAGAAAAACCGGCTGGTCCGTGGCAGAGGCTTCTTGTGTTCGTTTGTGTGTGCATCGTACGGTACGTTCATCTTTGACTATCATTTATTAAGAGTGTCCGCGTAATTTACGCTCAACCGTATTGTTCTATCTAATCACAGTCACAAGAAAAAAATGTCACCATCTCCGAATTTGAACGCCCTAGATAGACATTTTGGTGAGTGATGAAAAGAAGCTGGACAGAGCGTTAGGCAAAAGACAAAACGATAAATATTGCTGGAGAAGATTGTTTATTGGTGGGTAATTTATGTGATGTGGAGAGACATGGGATTGTTGGAGGTTCGCATGCTACAATTGAAGATTGTTGGGAAAAGGAGAAGCAAAGTGGCAGTAGAGGCCGATGAAAAGGAGGGGGAAATTGTACGTCATGAAGGCTGTTAGAAAGAAAGATCTGATGATGGCAACAGTAAAGGGGACAGTTTCTATTGTACTGACTGTTATAGTACTCCATACGAAAATGTTAGGCATGTAGACTAATTTTCAGCAATTCCAAAAGATCTCACAACCTTTGTAAGGAAAATGTTTTGCGGTAAGCCAGGAGGGAAAAAAATAAAATTCAAGACTGAAGATCTTCCCATGTATGTCAACTTATGTTGGATCAACATTTGAATTCAAAAGAATGAGCAGGAAAAACACTTATGAGATAAAAATTTACATCTATTTTACATCTAATTACTCTAAGGGGTAAGAAAATATCAAACCACGTAAAATTCTCAGTTGCAATTGTAGATTCGCACCTCACGTGGAGATGGCTCACTTGAAACAACAACGCAGGAAACTCAACGCGGAGATGTTGAACTCGAAAATTAATTCTTAATCCTTAAAATTTTAGCAAAGGATGGTAATTAACATTAACAAAGCGTCATTCTATCGTTAAGAAAGCCTTAGATGCGAACAAATGAATGCAAGAAGATTAATGAAATTCTTAAAACTTACGGGAAAATCCAAATCTTTTGACTTAAAACTTATTACCTGGGAAATAATACAAACGCACTATTATTTGGTTAGCGAGAAAAATTATAATATCAACCAAACTAAATGAGGAATCATAACGCAGAGTTTAAATTCGCGATGAAAACAGATTGTACTACAAATTAGTCCAGGAGAACTGAACTAGTCCAGAAGACTGTACTTTAATGCTGAAATGTTCCCTTCCTGTATGGTAAATGGCAAAATCACGAATATTTTTTAAATAATTGGTGTATTATATCCCTTCATGTGACCCTGTTGTGATTTGAAGTTAGATATGTTAATGTACTGCCTCTTCTTAATACTTGAATTTAAAAACACAATTAGATAACCAAGAAAGCAGGACGAATGATGAGGTCTCAGGCGTGATGTGGTGGAAGCGTAACATATTAAAACCACAGGTATTGCAATTTTCCACTAGATATATCTAGTGGAAAATTGCAATACCTGTGGTTTTAATAAGAAAACAGGAGTTACAAAACGTAGCAGTTTTTTGCTACGGCAGTTATCCGCGGAAAACAAAGAAATACTGCAGCTTGAAAAGAGCTCACTCTCTCAAAAAACATCTGAACGCACGCGATTAAATAAAGAGAAAAATCATCGACTTGGCTTTAAAAATGAATATTCAACTATAGTTGGACTCTGTTTTGCAATGTAACTGTCTAATAATTGTAACTGTCTAATTGTACTATTGTACAGCATAACTGTTAAAATATTGTTTGTATGTTATGTGACCGTTGCCACAAAGACAATTGCAACGAATATCATCAATAAATAAATAAATAAAAATATCATTTCATTTGTCCATTCGCCAAGAACTTTATCAAATGACGGTGGTCCAATTTCGAGGTTAGGAGACATCAAAGACGATGGCCCGGAGTGAGCATACATGAATCTCTATTTTTTCTAATGACATTTTTACCACGTTTAAAAGAGAAGGGAGAAGTTAATTTTTGTTGTTGATTGATTAAAATACGCTAGAATAACTGAGCTTGAGAGAAAAAGTCACTGACTTTTAATAATCAAACCACTTTACTTTTCCACATAAACTTTTTAATTTTTACAACCCAGGTTTCGTTATAGCATAACATCATCAGGTAAAAATACAAGTCAAGCACCAGTTACGCCAGAAACTTACGCCAGAAACTTACGCCAAGAAAGTTACGCCAGAAACTGTTTTAATTAGAAAAAAATCAACTTAATTTTGGTAAACCATAAAACTCCAGTTGAAACAATATCATATAGGGACAAATATGAAGGACAATCTCGAGATAGAAATATTAGAGGAATGGAGAGGCGTTCGGCCAAATATCCAAATTCCAGGAGCAATATGCATCCATCAATTACAGGATAAACGACATAAATCAGAAACTGTATGTGCTCGTGGACTTAAACGAAGCGATGCTATTTGAATGAAATCATGATATTTGCGGAAACGATAACAAAAGTTTCGTGAGATAACCGGAAGTGTCCATCACAGACATAATCACTATTCTGCTGTGTAACGACGAGCACGCAATGTATAAATTTCCTCCAAACAATGTTCCCAGTTGACAGCATTCGGATGAAGGTGGGATACCGTATCAATGAGCAATTCGAGAATTGAAATTATTGAGAGTGAGAGAGAGACAGACAGGGAGGAGATAAGCAGGGATATACAATAGGGGAATAGTTCAGTGGATGAACCTTAGCAATCCATCTCTTTGCACAAAAACTCGGGAAATAAAGAGTAACGGAAAGGTTTCGTGTGACGGAAGTTGCTATGCGTCGAGTTGGGATAAATGGATGTGATAATCGTAAATCGTTCAGGTGGCGATATCGGTTTGGGGCAATGCATCAGAAAGATGCGCATTCGATCTATAGACGGAAAGGAACAAAAGTGGGCATTTCCTCCAATTTCGAGGGAACATTTTCCAAACCAGTAAATGTGAAGGTAAAATATGTACACCTGATGATGACACTACTCGTCGACGCGTAGGTGTTGAATGTAAATTTGATAAGTGCAATTGGAATAATTTCTATTAAGACATTATTCGAACAAAATGATGAGGCTCTCATCCATTCCAAAAAGAATGTGGTATAACAAAACAAATTGTGGTGCAGTAAATTCCAACTTAATTTATTACTGGTCCATTCAAGTCATGTTATTTCCAAGCACATTCATACTTCACCCTATCTTTTATTTTTCTAATTTAAACGATAAAATACGGGTAAGAATCTTTTATTTTTAGTAAATTTCCTATATAATAAAATATATGTATATTACCCCCTGCCACAAACCTTTTGGGTGGCTTGCAGGGTATTTATGTAGATATCCTAGTTTGCCTTTCCAAATTAATTGTTATTTCTCCAATGGGAGAGTTTTAACTAAAAGCCGCGGAAACAATGACAAATCACCTATAACTCGAACTCTTTCTAGAAAATCCTAGATAACATCCAGTCAAGTATATTTAACCCTTGGGCATCTCCAAAAAAACCCATACTTGAAGGTGGAACGAGTACTCGCCAAGTCATGAATTCGGAAAAAGGCCACACTTCCAGCACGTTGCATATGGTATGACCTCGGAGCCAATTCCCAATCAAGATGCGTACATTGGAAACATTGTTCAGATCTCGTACTAATCATTATATTAGTAGTGGTATTCTGTCGAATAAATTAGACCAATGGACACAGCCAGTAGGCAGTAAAACGATACTTTTCCTCGCTACTCCTAAGAAAACACAACTAGGCATTCGAAATTAGAATGAACCCTTTTCCCATTCCTCATTCTTCCTTCATCCCTTAATAATGTTCTCCTAAAACAGTAATCAACATACCATCGCTAATGAAAAAGCCCTGTATCCATCATTCCTACCTCCTGTGTATTTGCTCATTCTTCAATCATTATATATATATATAATAATTATACATGTTATATACATATATATGTGTGTGTGTGGGCCGCGGTAGTCCAAGGGTAGAGCGTTGGACTATTGGCCGGAGGGCAAGTCTCTCTGGGCACCTGCAGTTGCACCCAATCAATATGGTTTTTCGGGTACCAGATCTTCCTGGGAAACCATAACTGGCACAGGGAAAGGAACTGGCCCCCCTACCCTGATGTGTGAATTTCACACGCCGTCGGGCTTAATACTGGGTGAATCAATCATCACCTACCAAACCGACCTTCGGGCTGACTACTGTGTTTATGGTTATAACGGCTAAGAATATTATATGTATATAATATATATATATATATAAGCTAAATCGAAACAAATATACCTCAATGGACCTCAAATAGCAAATACCTTTCTCGAGGAATTTTTTCTATTCCCAGTTACCCTGTTCATGGATGGCAATTTTCACAACGGGTAAGGGCTTGTATATTTCGATGACCCCTAGCATCCTACTGGCAGGGTCAATGATAATTGATCCTGGTAGGACCATCCATGTGGAAGGGTGGGAGCCAGATGAAAGGTAGTCCACGCAGCGTTTGTTCCTCAGTGAGGCGGCAGCGAAGGGGACTTTTTTTAAAGAGATGGTCTCACGTGCAAAAAATCTTTGGAGGAAGGCGACCAGAAACTGTTTCACTTATTTTCCCCACAAAAACACGTTGGTCACATATATGTAGAGTAAACAGAAAGGAAAACAAAGGAAGAAGTTTTGGGCTTGGTAGGGTAAGAGGGTAAGTTTCCGGGAGAAATTCGAGGAGGTTGGAATAATTGGCGACATGAAAAATCGGGTGACAATGGAATGTTTCCGAAGTCTGTGCCGAAGGGGAGAATGTCGAGAAATCGACGCAAGGGCAGAAAAACACTAGACATGCTGGATGGAATGTATAAAATGTGTGTAGTTGAAAAATCCTTTAATGTAATGCGTGATTTTGCGATATTTGGTGGAATGTTAGGCGGGGTTCAGAACTGTAGAGGCGACTAATCCATCTACCCATCGAAAACTTCCTCTTGCCCGTAGGTTACTATTGATAAACTCAGTCTGATCAGGGTACTGAAACTTCTCTGGTGAGGTAAAACGTAATATTGTGCCAAGCGATCAACCCGGAGTTATTGCCCAAGGAATGGAGGACGTCGCGAACATTTATGGTTGCATTACGTGTCGCGACATAGGTTATATGCGGGCACCATGAAAATTGTCTTCCAGGGGAGTTACGGAACAACATTCGACAGCGTAATCCGTGATGGAAGAAGGCTCCGTTGTGAGCGCATGGTCTACTCAATCGTTCATTAGCGGTAACCGGGATGCAGTACCCGGAGATTGAGGGCCACTATGGGTTAACCAAGAGTGTAAGGCCTGAAGCGCTTAACTCCACGCATCGACGGTTAGTGATATCTGTGCCAGAGGGCACTCCTTCTTCCCTGTATAATGAGAATTGCTGCCTTCACTCCCCTACGCCCAGGACTAGCGAGGTGTTTTGTCTAATCAAGTGGTTAAAGCGATGTGGGAAAACATTAAGGTTCATTTCGGAATGTGTCTTGGTCCTCGAAATTGAACATATCCATTAAGAAAATTTTACTTAGCCCAAATGAGAGAGAAAAACGGTCGACAGGATTGGTCACTGAACGAATCGGGCTGCTCTTCTAATTAGAGAATATTTATTTGCTTCTCAGTGCTAGTGAACCCGGGGCCAGCTTCTGAAATCGACAAGTCAATTTAGAAGCCCTCTGAAAACAATTGTAAATGTAATATGGGACACTTTTCAGCCCTATTCCTTTCCAATGTTGTATTAAAAGGTGCTGGGATATCTTATGATCAACGGTAGGCTGATGAAGAAAGCTACATGGCCTTTGAAAAGAGATAGTAATATTAAAAAATTGGGCGGAAACGGGTATGGTAGGCAACATGGGGAGAGCGTTTGGTTACATTGCAAAGGGTCTCGGTTTCAAATCTCGCGCGAAGTCATTTAAAAATTTGAAATAGCGTCTTTTTTCTGGGTACAGGAATGATGTGAGATACCGCAGGTGCCAAAAGATCAGAAACTGCCCCCCTTTTCTGAATGTATATATTTCAGATGACTAAAACTTTAGTTCGAGGTGAGCTACAACCATAGCAATCACAGCTAAAACTTCGGGTATTAACTCTGATATCAAATATAGAAGAATAAAATATAAAGTGTGCATAATAGTTCAAAAGTTATCGTAAATACTGCTTTAACGTAGTCAAGTATTAAAAGAATTGGCATTAAAAAATTAAGCTAATTCAATTCATCTTAAAACTGATTAAGAGCGGGCGTAACGTTGTCCTAATTCTTGTTGATCATCTATCAATGATTAAAAAATAAAAACCTTTATATTTTCTTTAACAATTTCCAGTTGAAAATAACAACACCAATGAGGCACCTACGCATCAAAGAGGTGATTGAAAAAACACAAAAAGGACCATTTTCAATTAATAAATTCAAATTGAATAGATAAAATCATCTGAGCGGAATTATATCGCATTTTGTCGACGAAAGAGTAATTATGTCTTTTAAAAAGATTAAAACGAGATGTTTACAAAGAGAATATTAATTTACGGAAGTTATATGTACGGCTCATAAAAAATTACTTGAATTCATTGCTTTGAAATATTAAATATAAAGAAATTAATAAAAATTGGGAATTTTTACGAATTTAGGGATGCAAGAAGGGCTGACATCTGAGAGAGGGTAAAAAGTAAGTATACATATATTTCGAAATCCGTACCATGATTCGACAATTGGTTAACTCAGAACTTTAAAACTGACAAATTCAGCTACTGTCACTATGAAAAATCATCTAATTATTTGTCGAATTGAGTAGTTTCAGGCGTGATGTGCTAGAAATCGAACATAATGAATCACTGATAGTAGCACTATTCCATTGGATAAAAGCTGTTGTACGACCGGGTTTCGATGTATAACATCATGATCAGGTAACAAAATGAAGTAGAGAGAAATTTTATCAAGTGGAATAGTAATACTATCAGTTATTAATCATTTTCCTCCATAATTGTTGCAAATTTGTGAATAATAGTATTAGAATATATTACTTTCAAACAATTTTTTTCGTATGAGCTCTGCAGTCATCTCTGACTATGTCAACGATTTCTATATCCTCATTAGTAGTAGCTGTAGTAGTTATAAGGGCAAGCGACCAGCAGCAAAGGTCATTTTCGCCAGAAAGGATAGTTGGTTAATTCGGTATGCGTAGGATCGACAGAAAATGGAGTCTCTCGGGGTGGAGATTAACCCGGCGTCCGAGTTAGTCTACCTTAAAGTGCTCTTCACCATAGAAACC
The DNA here is from genome assembly GCA_037158775.1 of Hetaerina titia. Taxonomy (NCBI): domain Eukaryota; kingdom Metazoa; phylum Arthropoda; class Insecta; order Odonata; family Calopterygidae; genus Hetaerina; species Hetaerina titia. The sequence continues at coordinate 49,118,513 of CM073778.1, forward strand.
CAAGTAGGGAACAAGATACAATGAAAAATCTGGTCACCAACGATATTCAAACCCGGGCACTCGGGGTAGGAAGCCAATACCTTAGCCACCGAACCATCACGATCCCCATTCATTGTCATTTTTATGGCTTCGGCATGAAATATCCAAATGGTTTTTCCAACGGTCTTCGTCGTAATCTGAAATAGTAAGGAAAATATTCCTTTTTGTCCGTCACTATTTTGCTCAAGATCTGGTTTACCGGCCTTACAAGGCCTTATGATACAGGAAGCACGTCTGATATTTCTTTTCATCCAGCCATGGGAAAATCACAGGATAAAACGTCGATCTGTTAAAGCTAGAGCGGATAAGGAGTCTAATGTAATACCATACCTTAACCTTGAAAAATTACAATCCTCATGTTCTCCACATACTTTTCCCTGTACTTCATCTGCCACTTATGGAGTACACTTCTTTACTTAGAGATTTGACTAATCTACCAATATCCTAAATTCAACGACCTCATCGCCTCCCGTTTGCAATGTCTAAACAAAAAGAATCGTTCACTTGGCTTCACTGTCAATTAATCCATATTCATCGGTTTTTTTCAGTAAAATTTCAAGTTTAAATGATCATTCTTAAAAGTTGTTTTTCAAAGATATATTCGTAAGCGGAATTTTAGAAAAATATTCAGTGATATTTTCAATGTTAGAAAAATTTTTAAACGCGTTAAATACGCACGGTTTTATAAATTAGCCGCTTTGGGGATTTTTTTCAGGCAACGATACCCGATGATTCATTAAAATTTCCAATTTTAACTAATCATGATATTCCACCATATCACGCCCGAAACGTCTCTTTTTCTGATGCCCGATGATTTGAGTTGGGTGTTGAATAATTAAAAAAAAATGTTTCCACGAACACTGATCGGAAGCGATTGGTAGAGAATTTTATATTGCATAGAGCATCAAAGAAAGGAGAGGTTAAATAAAAAAAAAGTCTTCCAGAAAAATGAAAGAATCGTGAAATGCTATTGTTAGTACAGCATAACTTATGAAGTGTAATTGGATTAAAACTATGCTCCTTTATCACCCGGGAATATTTTCACACTGGGACCAAAGGTTGATGATATTAGTTCTAATCCCGGAATCTAATAATAGACTCGAGAATTCTCATGCTATTCGGGCATCTGGTATGGTTTTTCGGCAAATTAGGGATTTGAGAAACAGCATTAATGATGGGAAAGAGGCATAAATTACGCCTACGCATATTTAGAGTGCTCTTGTAATTCGACTCTTCGCGCAACTTTCCGGCACTCCCTCTCCAACATCCGAGACATTAACCAGAAACGGCAACTGGCCATGGGTCTACGAGAGAAACCAAATTCTTTCCCGCTGGGCAAATTAGGGGTTCAGCGATATTGAATGGGTTAATGTAATTAAGGGAAAGAAGGTCAAGTCAGGCGTGTTGCAAAGAGGGGGTTAACGTGGGCGAGGAATGGCTAATTAATCTGGGGCAACCGGACGGTTGAGGAGGCACGAAATGCATACAAAATATTTTATGGTGGTCCCCTGGAATATGACGTGGCTATAAATCCAGGATGACAAATCAACTAGCAATTAGGTTTAGTTGTGTCATGCACATAAAGGTTTACTTAGGGTAACATAACTTGCGCCACTTGCTGCATTCATATACATTCGGAGACACTACGAATAGTTAGGTAATCATACAATAGGGTCATAACAATAACATAATAAAACAAAAAAAATGTCTTACTATACACAGGGCATATATCACTGTAAAACGCCTTTCAATACTCGGATATCATCAACAGTTACAGATAATGAAGGTTCTTCAAATGAAACCTTATATATGAGCCGTTTATTTTGAAAGTGACCCAAGCCCATTTATATTTAAATCGAGATATTTAAGGGTTTGTGTTTCAATGTAATTAAATATATACGAACAGCAAACTAATGAGTCATACTACTTAATTGTAACTTATCTAAAGGTGTTATATTTATTGTTTCTATTAAAACAATGACACTTATTAAGAGAATAATATGCATTTTCTTACCAAGATTGGAGGAGAAGACCCTTGTGAGTCGATACACTTGTTCCAGCGGCGTTCCCGTTCCTGGAACGCTCCCGCGAAGGCATCATCGGGAACCTCTCGAAGACACGTCGTCACGGCCTCTTTGACGGCGTCCAAAGTCCCGTATCGCGTTCCTTTCAAACTCCTCTTTATCTTCGGGAACAGAAAGAAGTCCGGTGGTGCCAAGTCCGGGCTGTAGGGCGGGTGCGGCAGCGTTGCCACGCCGTACTTGGCCAAGAAATCCGACACGACAAGCGCGGTGTGAGACGGCGCATTGTCGTGATGCAGCCGCCAGATGTTTTTGATCGCTGGCCGGACGCGGGTGACTCGTTTTCGAAGCCTGTCGAGCATTTGGACGTAAAATGCAGCATTGACAGTTTGTCGTTCAGGTGCAAATTCGTAGTGGACGACTCCCCTTTTGTCAAACAAGACAATGAGCTTATTACACTTATTTTCCGGACGAACCCTGTATATACCGTCGAAACGTCAAAACTACATATGTGAGTGATTCAAATAGAATGAAGACCAGTTCTTTTTTATTGGTTTGCGTACCATATAAATGAGTACTTTTCGAAGGTTTTTCACATCTCTCTTTCTGGTTTGGGTGCACCTATTGTGGAAATTTTAGATCTCCTATTCCTTGGAGTACAATTGCACACTAAAGCTTTGTCTCAGGAAATAGTTTCAGTGCGTAATTTCTCGGATGTTTCATATACTCTTTTGTTTAGAGGCGAAATTTCTGCGAACTCCCGGAAAGTAATTTAATTTAAAAGATATAATAAATCATATGGTAAATTCTCAGCCAACGCAATTAATTACCCAGATGTATTTAATATTCATTTTCCACCACATTAAACATCCCTCCTACCTCTGTCTGAAAAAAATTCAATTTTCTTTTAGTGAAAAGGAATACTTTTCCCAAAACTTTTCCGGGCTATTTACCACGGAAGTTTCAACAACTTTACTCGTGGTATATATTTACGTATAGATGTATTTGTATTCAATGAGAATATGTGCATTTTAAAGCATTTAAGGGTGATGCACTAATAGCTGAATGACTGACCAACATGCGTCAACCTAACCATCTACTGGGGCAGTTCCATTTGAACAGTGCATGCCAGGTGACTGCCTCTAACGAATTAACGCCTTCATCGTCGTACGCCTGGAAAATCTTTTGATCGGCGTTGTGGATTAAGCAATGATCGTCGGGTATAAAAATGGAAGCCATTTTATAAGGGCATATATAATTTGCGTGAATCTCTGAGATCGGATTCAGTACTTCATTTAATAAACCAATCAAAATAGGTTTTTAGACGCTCCAAAACAATGTTACGTATACAACACACTTCGCGAGCATAATCTTTTTTGGTCCATGGTAATTTACTTCTTGATTTATTCATGCTTACCTTCCAAAAGGCTATCCCCGTTCATCCTCTTCCCCTTTGAACCATTCTTCCTCCTTTGACGAGATACAAGGAAGGAACGTCAACATTTTTGGTTTTTCACCGACATGGCGACGGTATCGCCAGGAGTAAGGCAAATAAAGGGCACTGTCATTCTTGAGTAATTCAAGTGTAATGCTCCAGTAATTGCAGTGATATGATTTCATGATACGGCATAAAATAATAATTTATATTTTTACCGCTCACCCAACTAAAACATAATTACAGGCTGAACGAAAAGCTAAAACGATATAATACACAAAAAAATGCCTTACAGCCAGCCATTTTATGCATGTAAGTATACAATTCAGTTTACATTTTTAAGTCCACTACATTCCGGTAGTGACAGATATCCGTGAATTTCTTTAGAAAAAATTAATTTTTATCATGCCATACCCTTTCTATAGTTATTAGATGTCATAATTTCGATACATTTTACGTTAAATATTTTTAATTGGTAAAATCTTCCAAATATTACAATTACGTTCATTATGTGAGAATACGTTATCAGCCTCCATTTAATTTGTTAATTATATTTAATAACTCAGAGTAAACAACCCATGACATAATTATAGCAAATATTCTACGACTCTATTACACGTGGAAATGCACGTGCACAAATTGTTGAAATTACTAATTTCATATATGTACTCAAAACAATACTTGCACTATCCACTAAAGTTTGGATATTTCTCCTGCGAGTTAGCGCTATGAATTTAGATTTCAGCTCCTATTTTAACTCGGAGTTTGGAGAATATGGCTACATCCATTATGGAATTTATCGGTCTGACCATTCAATCGAAAATTGTGCAGTCGCGGGCTCTTTGGTATTTAACCAAAGGAGTAGGCCAGAGCTTGAATCTGATTGTCATTATTAAGTTATCGGAAAGTTTTTTTTTTAAAGATTAATAGAGCGAAGTACACGTAATAGTAAAGTTCTTATTCTTCATGGAATGACTCATGTAAAACGAAAACTATATATATATCTTTTCAAGATACTTTGAGTGAAGCAAGGCAATTGAAATATACCAAAATTGGAGACCTATGATCACAATCAACGAGAAAGCCATAAAATGGGTAAAATTTAATTGTAATAGTGGTCATTCCATTCCAGCTTTAATGCCTTAAAAATCTGCTACATTCGATACGGTGACACTTTTCTTCTAAGCCTGAAACGATCTTGATCTCAAAACAGAGGCATGTAAGCCTATCACATTGGATATGGACCCATTGTTTTGCAAAATACATCTAGTACTGACTGACCTATTAAACCGGTAAATGTGGAGAAAAATAGTATTAATTTGTTGTCGCACTTCCACTGTAAAAAGTGATCTGCTTCTCGAAGCATGGTCAATTGGGACAAAGAACCGACAACAGTGTGTACCTTCTCATTAAAATGTGGATTTTGGATAAATCCCGTGATATTCGTCCATGAATACGTACCTTAGGCATCAGTTAACCCGATTAGTATGCTTTTTGGAGTCACATGCATCAACAATAATGAATGTATTAATAATGCATTAGGGGAAGAGGCATTAATAAAAAAATACTGTCATTCTATCAAAGGTTAAAACTTATAAAAAAAACACGCGGATGCACCCTTTGATAATCCAATTACCGATCGATGAGCATTGAGTTTGAGCAAATATGGAAATTTAATTGGATAGGAATATGGCAATTTTCAACTGGATTCCAATTATCACATCATTAATTCCGTATAAAATAATTCCGAATAGAAACCCATCTGCGGCGCGTCTACAAACGATGTTTTATATTTTTAGTATAATTCCGCACTTTATATGTGCATATCCACAGAGATGCGTGGAGACCAATTTGAACTAATAACGATATTCTCGTCTGAAATTGCGAATAATTTAAATAAAAAGCTGAATCACCAAAACACTTCTGGAGATGAAAAATGTTCTCTCCTAAACGGCAAATTATAAACCACCGACAAAATAGCATTGCCCTGCCTTCTTGTTTAGCATGACTATTGCGATTATCCAATGGAGTCAAGCCCGTAATTTGGGAAAGAGAAGACATGGGCGGGCGGGAGATACAAGCAATGTTCGAAGAGACAGAACGCAGAGTTCTCCTTACTTTCTCTCTCTCGCCCCCTCCCTCTGCCCACCGATCTACTCAAATACCCACAGCCTAAAGAACCCTCCCCTCCTGCTTCTCCTAGAAATTGAATAAGCTTCTCCCACTCCAAGCCTCGTTTCTTCATTTTTATAGGAATACCATTTTTAATAAGCTTCAGGTAAGATGTCTCATTAAGACGAAACCGGTGGTCTTACGTGCTGGTAGCATTATACAAAGATGCAAGAGAAAACCAACTTTAATGTATGACCAAACTTTTTGAATGTTGCCCCGGTAACGAGGATTTACGCAACGAATAAAACGTATCTGAGGTAACAATGCAATTGAGTATCATTCATTTTTTTATAAACCCGTTGCTGGAACGAAACTCCGAGAACTTCCCAATCTTAATGAGAGAAGGCAGAAGATTAGACTACGCGTGTATCGCTAGACGTATGCTGAGATACAGACACGCAAAATAATTGGAGATTCGCTTGCGACCAAAAGAATTCTCTCGAGTTTTTCATAGCTAATTTAGAAATTTTACCCACTGGTTTCTTCGGGTCTTCCAACGAGCTTCGGTAGAAAATTATGGATTCTGGTCATAGATTACTCTAAACTCTATTAAAAACAGATTTATCTGATCATTTTGCGATAAGAGTGGATTCTTCGTAAAAGCATTGTTTTCGACTGGTTGTCGTATCATTTTTTTCAGAGAATTTATTTAATGGATTTGAGGACACTAACCGGTGTAATCACCACGGCTATCATAACATCTGGCGACTGATATTTAATACTTTAAGATATCTCCCTCATGGTGAGCAACTGGGAAGCCAACGCAGCCGAAATGAGTGACTCTTCATTTTCTATTACCGATCTCGCTGGGGGAAGATAAAATTACTGGCGGGTCTTTTGAAGCCGGAAAGATTAGGTGAAATGTGTATTCCACCTCAAAATTTTATTCACAGGCAAAACATCATTTTAAGAAATTTACGTATTAGAATTCCCAGGAACTGAATAGCATGAATGGAAAAATTCATAAATGCGGCTGAAGCGAGAGAGGAATGCTATTTTTGTAGGACATGAAAGAAATAATTAAAATGAAGTAACATTCTCGAAATGAATAAAATTGTCATTTTTTTAGGACTCCGAAAGGGAACGGGGCTAAGGGCATTCAGGTAAAAAAACATAAAAAGAGACGTTTCAGGCGTGATATGGTGGAATATAATTATTAATTAAAATTGGCAATTTTCCACAAAAATAAAATTTTATTAATACGACCGGTTTCAATGTAACTACATCATCTTCTGGTATTTTCAGCGTATATAGTAGAAAATGAGAAATGACTGGTACCAGAAGATGATGTAGTTACATTGAAACCGGTCGTAATAAAAACAATTATTTTTGTGGAAAATTGCCAATTATAATTAATTAATAAGTAAAACAAACTTGTTTTACCGTTAGGAAAAGGTAAAATAATACAAAAAATAAGAGCCTTCTGGTATGTGCCAAGTTCAATCATTAGCAACGACAGTTGACTATATCAAATGCAAAAGAAAAGTAAAGCGAATTTTCCAATACAAGGAAAAAAATGCCACAGTTTGGTGAGATTAATCTTTCATAATTATACCTGTTTATACACAAATTGCTGGCACTCTAACATCCCCCGCAACACGCTCTTGCGGGATATTGCGCGGTATTTTGTGGGTATACACCACCAAGGAATCTGAAACTCTTTTTTCTGAATCTTCAAAATGAACGAGAACGATATTTAAACGACGCACGAGTGGCAAGAAGAATAATTTATATGTATATAACAGTTCGTGAAGTCGACGTCAATATTCTTGCATTTAGATCGATGTCATATGTATGTTTCTGGAAAAGTTCTGAATTGATTAATTGCAAAAGGCTGGTCGTTTTTTTTCAATAAAGGAGGCCATTCATTGTGACATCATACGTATCTTATACCCCAACAATTTTTGAAGTAGTGAAAATCCATTTGGAATCCTCGACCTCATTTGATTCCGATTCTCCCATATCTTACGCATCCCTCGAGCGCAGATGGTTTTTAGGGTTAACTAGTTCGAGAGGAAGATCTCCTTTGCCCCAGGGGAGAGTGTTCTCCGACCGAAGAATCCCGGGTTTTCAACTTCTTAATAAGTCCCGCGAGCACGATCGCGTGGTTTCAGCTCTCTTCGAGGAAGGAGTTCAGAGCGAAAGTACGAGAGGATGAAAGGTGGGTGGGGGTCCTTCTACCACCGGATTGATGAAACAGTCGTATTTTCAAAAGATGAGGTTCCGAATGGAGACTGAATGGAGACTGAACCACAGCACACGGACACTAACGCCGAGAAAGATTTACGTACTATGAAAAATGTACAACAAACATTTTATTATATGGAAATAACATAGCACCAGTCCAATTATATCTGAAGATGTTTGATTCTATAGCTTGCGTGATTTTTTCCGCTTATTTAAACACTTCAAGGCAGCTTCTTTGCATATTCATTCACCCATAGAAATAGATTTAATGAAAGGGGATAGGAAAACACACAAAAGACGAACACAGAAGAGGTGGGGAAGGTGGATTTGAGCAGATCACAAACGTAAAAATATTTCCTTAACCGGGATTTGAACACCGGACCTTCCACTTGCCAGGCGGATTCTCTACCAGTTAAGTTATTAAGGAAACCTAATTTACACTGAGATCTGCGATTTTTCAAGAAACTGCGGGAGATGCCGCAACAGTAACTTTTAACGGAGTCATCCGCTACGTGTAGCATTACAATGCAACAATTCAAAATGCAAAATCTCATACAAAATTATTGCATTAAGATCTGCGATGTTTTAAAGCGCCCAGGTGCTCCTCTACGAGTAAAGGGCTTGTTACCTTGTGCATTATTGGTGTATTTAGGAAAGCTTAAATTAACCTCAGTGAATGTACGTAAGAGACAATGTATGCCATCTCCAGTAAATTAAAAGAAAACCCTAGATGGGAATTTGAAATTCAGAGTACTCATGAAATATTTTGTTTACGTAAAAAAATATTCAGTTCTTACGTTCCGTGCCTTTAAATTAAAAATAAAGCATTATTAAGCGTCTTAAAAAAAGGCTGGAGGAAATGCTAGCCAACTATGCACTTTGGTCAATTAAAAACTTCATTTCTTAAATTACAAATGAAGATAGAACGGTAAAGATAAGAAGTTAAAGATAAAACAGGAAGAGTCTGCAAATTCAAGTGAGGCCTCAGTATTAAAAGTTGGAAGGGGTTTTTATTGTTGACGAATTGAAACAAACTGAATGATATTATCGGAAATACAAAAATTAGGATTATTTCAAGAAAATATTTTCATTATAAGCCCTGTAGAGCAGAAAATTCATCGAATTAATTAGATGAAAACTGCTCTAAAGATTGACGGCTGTGTCCATGCTACCGGAAATTATTAAATTTTCAAATAAAAGTGTCCAGAGGGAACAATTTCTGATTAGAAATATTTCAAAGTTTACCTCCTCCTTCCGATACAATTTCAACACTTCATAAAATATGATAGAGTATATGCAAGCGTTATGAATGTAAGGAGAAATAAATCGAAAGAGTAATATGAAATAACTTCTTTTAACTCTTATTCTCTAATTACTTTTAAAAATTTATATAATGACTATTGCAATATAAAGTGTCTACAAGATTAATTCATTATCAGAATTCATTGATGACAAATTTTTAAGCTTCATACCAGGCTTGTTTATAGACCATAATTGGTTCCTCAGTGAGTTTTCGCGAAAAACTTTTATTTGTCGCTCTAAATCTCCATTTTGTTTAAATGATTCTTCCTTTTCCGGGAATAAACTTTCATTCCATCTCATCGTAAACCTTTAACGTTTACCGTCTATGCTTAAAACTTGTTCGCTCAAATCCTTGAATCAAAATGCGCCTCTATCTATTCACCCGGGAACCCAGCAGTTAGGACGATCATGTTGAATCCTAAGAGCGAAACTTGAGAAATATATTGCTTTACGGAGTGGAATTCTTTGTCGATCAAGTAGGCGAAATCGAGTGCAGCAACGGGGTTCTCCCTCCTCTACTTTACTTCAATGGGAATCCGCTTCCGAATTCTCCTCTTTTGATTCTATATGCCCCATATACACGATCATTCGTCCTCTCCCATCATGAGAAGGGTGCTTACGTAACCTCCCCGTTGGATTCCAGGTCTTTTGGGAATTCCTGGGAATGATAAGGGTATCAAAGATGAAAATGAGAAACTGAGTAAGTCTGATCCCAACGCCTGCGGAGGATCTAAAAGCATCGATGCAAAATTTAGCCGCGGATAAGAGGAGGGTAGACCGGAGGAAACTAAGGCATAATATACTCTGTTGCGTGAGGTCGATGTCAGAGAGTCAGAATTGTTCGGAGCATGAGGTGATATTTACACGACTGATGATGCACAGAAACTAACACAGCAACCTGACGCAAGCACACAACTTCAAGAAAGATGAAGTAAAAACTTCGCCTTGGCAATTGCAACTCTTCGCCGAGGGAAAACCAAAAGACTATACAATGCATTCTAAGACATGACCTGATCTCCTAGGACAAGCTACTTTGTTTTTCAATGAACTGGAGTTAAATAATTATACGTACGAGTATATAGATGAACATGTCTCAAACTTTTGAAGTTCCATACCTTTAAGTTGTTATGAATCTTGTTACATTTACTTATACGGAAATATTCGAATATAATACGGATGCATATCAGAAAAATCCTAATTAAATGAATATTGAACAAAATATTTTTGTCGCATATTTCTGCGGCGTGGATTTGATGTTCTACGCATGCTTCTCGGGTTTTCACCGCGTCCATTTTCTTGAATATTACGAGTATGTAAAGGTACGTGTATGTAAAGGTCTGTCCGCGCACGAACGTCTAAGAGGTTAAGGGTTCGAATTTTCCCTCGTATAGTCACGTCAAGTGTCCTATTTTTTTTGGAGAAAATTTCCCCTTTTGTCTTACAATTCGATTACATTTGTCCTTAATTTTGCTCGAGAGATCTGGGGCAAACCTGAAAAAGGGAAATAAAGGATGGGGAACGAGGGAGGATGCGATAAAACGTGGGATGGTCAAGGGTGGCGGTCGTCGAAGGAGGTCATCGTTGTGGTGCGTGGGTGGTGATGTAGAGGTGGAGCGGGGAGAAACGGGAGAGGCGTGGTCGGAGGCGGGGAGGATGGAGGCAGGGCGTGATATGTGTGTGAGGAGTGGAGAGAGTTGAGGGACCGGGGGAGGGAGCAGACCCATAGGACGTGTCGCGGGACGACGTCGCCCTCTTAAACCCGCTCTCACTCCTTCCCCTTGGCCAAAACGGAGGCGTTAAATCGAGAGCAATTGCGCCCGCATGCGCCCCTAGCGTTTCGACGACAGTCGTTTTCAGAATTACGCCGGTGCGATGTCCTACGCAGCCTGTGGAAAGATTTGATAAACCTTTTAAGGCCCGCCCTCTTATTGTTCCAAGGAATATGAGAAATTCGTGGTGGAGCTCAATTTCTAAGGGCGTCGACGACAAAGTTGTTTTAAATCACGTGGCTATTTTGTTGATTAAATACAAATCCATGTGTAGCTTGATCAATTTATATTGAATATTTATTAAGAAATTAAAATATTTATAGATTTGTCGACCTGAATGTATAAAAGTTCGGCGTCTTCAGATTGAAGATAGGTACATACATAGAGGCAATTTTCGACGCCTTAATTTAGGCCATCACATCTCGCAGCTGCTCTCTGATAGATTGTTTTGACCAAGAACTCTTTCTTTCTCGGTTGAAATGTTTCAGTATTTTTTCCATCGCGAGTGCTTCTCAAACCCATAATCTATACAATTCTTCTCTTTGGCGAAAACTCTCGCTTTTTCAAATTTGATCTTCTGTCCTGGTCCGCTCCAAAAATGCTCAGAGATGATGGATAAGCTGAACTATTTTCTATTTCCCAAATCACTCTGGTATCCTTTTATTCTGACATCCATTGATCTGATATTTTACACTGATGTGTAAAGACTTCTCGCAAGACCATGGTACTCTGTAATTGGCTCGTATGAAGGCCGCAAAAATTGGAGCAATTCACCTTCGACCTAAAGATGTCACCTAGAGTGCTGATGAAACTGTTGCCTACCTCGAAAATCCTGCAAGGAAGTCCTCGGATTAACTCAAAAAGAGGGCATTACCGGAATAAACTGGACACGTGTCCAGTTTCGTTTCTTCCGTGAGGATTTAATTATTTTAATCCACTAAAATTGTTTAAGATAATACTGCATATATTTTAGGTATTGAATAGTAAAGGTTTACCAACGTAATATATAAAGTTTTTGTCAACGAGCATTGAAAATGCGTTTATACTATCAAGACTCATCGAAGTTACGTTAAAAAAATACTGCTAATTTTTTTAATGTAAGCAATAGCACTTTTAATAGTTGTTTTTCAATTCACACATTTAAATTTCGAGCATATCATAAAAGATTTTGCTTATGAGAATTCATGCTGATTGTATGAGATTTTTAATGTTTAGCTTATTTAAAAATACAATGAACATAGCTACGGTCGTGAATCGATGTCAACAAAAAATACCGGGACCGTAAACTTGAATGGCACTAGGTAATAAAAAAATAAAAATAAATAAATAAATATAATAATAATAAATAATAAAAAATTAAAACAAATAAATAATAAAAACCACCACACACACATACACAAATTCGAAACAAATAATAAAAAAATTAATAATAATAATAAATATAAAATAATAAAACAAATTTACAACCACTCGATCACTAGGGTGAGTTACGAAATAACTTTCACTCTCGTGAATAACATTCACACACACACTCAGGGTTTGCAAGGATTTCTCCCATGTCAGTGACCCGTCAGTCACGCAAATAAATGAAATTATTAAAGGATGTAAAGAAACAAAACAACTTACGTGAATACACAGTCACTCAATCACTCAGGTGTGCTCAAAAACAAGGACCTTTGTGATTCACATATGCTCACACGTTCAGAGTGTACCAGGTTATTATTATATTTATTTATTTATTTTTTTATTACCTAGTGCCATTCAAGTTTACGGTCCAGGTATTTTTAGTTTACATTAACCTTATTTGTTCAAGGAAATTTTTTCTCGGAAAATAAAATTTGTGCACGTATTTTATCCCTTTGCCTCGCCTTTTGCTTTCCTAACCATTCCCACTCCATCTTTCAGTCCCTCAAAAAAACTCATAGATTTTTAATATTTACGTACTATTTTTCGACTATGAATCTAATATCACAATTCTGAACGGGTTACCACCGCTTAGCATAGTTACTAAAATGCGAGAGTTTCTTACCTGATAGTAAAATACTTCCGAACACGAAATATTCCTCTTATTTTGTTAATGAAAACAATTGAATTTCAATGTTTATTTTACTAGTTTTCAGTTTATGACGCCGAGTGCATCATAAAAGGTTTTCATTGTGAAAATGCATACACTACTTCCATTCCAATTGCCAAGGGCGTTGAATTCCGTTTTGAACAGCGATAGCAACCATTCCGACACGTATTCGTATTTTCTTATATCCACCGGAATAAAAGTCATTCAACTTAACCCGTGAGTGAAATGATGAATAATTATTAAGTTTCTTTAAAATTTTTCAAGACTTAACGATAGCTAAATGGTCACAGTTGCGCCAGATTTCTATCGCTCGTATTTGTTGACTTCGGTGAATCGTTGGTCGGAACTCGGGTTCAAATATACCCATCTCATACGCTCGCTTAGGTGATTTTCAAACCACCTGTGCTAAAATCTAGTTTTAAAGCCGATTATAACGGGAAAAAAAGGTGCTAGATGTCGGCTGTAATTGAAATCGCTGTATAATTGTATAGTTCTTCCACTGTTTCGACTTAAAGTCATTTTAAGTACAACCCTTGGTGAGATTAAAGCGAACCTAATTTTCCTGCACAATATTTTTTCTCTCACTATTTATATTTTATCTCACTAGCTTTCGAGTAAAAGTCATCTCTCGTCTTGGTTTGATGCCATGTGGATCAGGGAAAGAGGGAGTTTACGGAAAATATTTTCATCCTGTTGCATCTCGACTCAATCTTTACTTTATCAAAAACTTTTGAACAAAAATGACATTAACCCTGAAGGTAAAGAGACGAATGCATCCCACTTCTACTGCCGTTGAATATACCCGGATTTCGAGAATACGCGGAAAACCACAGGTTTCGTCTCACAAAAGTTTGGACTTTCTCCGGGATCTAGCGAGGCGTAGGTGGTTGCCTTCTTGGAAGAAATGAAGAGTGGAGTAGTGGGTCAGAAGAGTTTAATTAAAATTGGCAATTTTTCACAAAAATAAATTTTTAATTAATACGAACGGTCGTATTAATAATAAAAATAATAAAAATTTATTTTAGTGGAAAATTGCCAATTTTAATTAATCATGGTATTCCACCATGTCACGCCTGAAACGTCTATTTTTATTAGGGTCAGAAGAGGTTTAAAGTTTACAATAAATATATACTCATAATATTAAATAAAAGGCATCAAATTTAGTTTATGAGTCAGAGAATTACTGAAGCCCCACACTGAACATGGGCTAACGTCACAAGCGTCACTAGTAACAAGTGATGGATGTAGTTTCCCTACATGGTACAGTTGGATATTCATGTTTACCCATTAAAATTTGCGATCTCACGAAGTAAGATAAAACATACCGACCAATTTGATAAAAAACCATGATTGGTAATTTATTTTTCCCTCGCAATAGATCATAACGTGTCTAAATTTTCCACAGTTCCCAGAACAGTGGATAGTTTCCAAGACCACTCACCAATCATCTCCTTTCCCAAGACCAATCACCAATCATCGACTTTCAAGGTATGATATATCTAGATGCACTCGTAAAATTGCTGTTATAAAGAAATATCTTTCCAACAAATATGAAATATTTCCGTCAGAAAAATTCTCTACATTCACCATCCAATGTTAATAATATTGGATGATGAATATTAAGAGATAGACGCACTCCATCCTCTTATATGATATGTGTATTTCGGACTCCTTTATTTTGAGAACGGACTTTTACCGCGAAAAAAACAATATTTAGCCACACGTCCACAGCGGATTCAAATAAACCAATCTTCATCAAACAATTGAAATTGATGACGCTCAGACTCACAACAATAATCATACGCTCGCAAAACGGAGACCCAAATGGCGACTGTTGTATGGAGAAAATGGAAAAAGTCAGTACGGACAATGTGCTTCCTAGAGTGTTCACTTGGACTCCGAGTATTTTTTTCTGGACAGTTCGGAGTTGAATGGAGGAAAAATATTTTCGCCAGCTACGGTTAAATAATATTTTATGGCCACTGGGTTACAGAAGCTCTAAATGAAAAATGGATTAAAAGCAATCGAAAAATGAAGGATATCTCGTCGTTCATCGCCGCCTTGTCTACCCCAGTAGGTAGGCACTCGACAAGTGGGTCGCACAAAATTTCGTTAAAACACCATCACACTCCATCCGTTCCTCTCTCCGGAAACATACGGCAGTGAGTGCAATAGTCTCATTCCTCGCCTCTCAGCCCTATTGTAATAGCCTCAGCCCTCGCCGTAAAAGCTGCACTCCGCAATTAAACAGTATTACCCCGTACTGCAAAGGCTCTCTCCGAAATACTTCGCGTCAACTTTACGACTTTTACGGTATGTGAAAGAAAGACTTTAATTGCGACTTCAATCATCGATTTTATAAAAATGTATCTTTCTTATTTTGAAATTAATATTATATCTTATTACGAATGTTTTACCAAACCTAAATAACAAAAAAAAATATAGTAATTTAGGGAGTAGATAAAATTGAGGATCAAACCGAGCAAACCTTTATGGTCATCCTGACGGAGCTTTAGAAGAACTAAACTGAATTTATCATCATTAAGTAAGACGTAATTTCTCCATATTAATTATTAAAATAAACAATATTATAGTAATTTTCCATTGAAAGACCACCGGCCTCATTAAGATACGGTCAAATGCATGTCGTCGTTTAGTATTTACGTGATGGCGTAAAAATTAATCATAAGCTTATAGCATTATCGTGAAAATTACTAAAAATTTATTCTTAATTTATTAACAGTCAGTTTGAGGTGACCCTTCAGGGAGGTATACACATAGTAATTGTAACTTTTAATTATTATTAACATTGAAATTAGTGTGGACGTGAAATCGTCCAGCAGCCCATGAGATTCATATACATTCATAAACTTTTGATATTTTCCTAACCTGCGGTGATTTTCTGTTTTCCCTGGTCCACATTAAAGGTTGAAGGGGAGGAATGGCAGTATATTTCATGAAATGGTTTTCAAAGAAAAATTATCATTAGTTCCCGTGAGGGTTCACGTAACCCAAGAATTTGCAACTATAAAACAAAAAGTTCGAAAAACTCGCCAATAAATTCCACAATCACAGTTTTATGCTCATAGTATTAACAATAATAAAACCTTTACCAAAAAATTTAAAGAATAAACACCAGCAGACTCATAAAATTAAATGTATACGCCCACGAAAACGGGAAACAAGCAAAAAACTGATGTTATGAATTGGATCGACAAAATTAAAAACTATTCAAAATTGACAAGAATCACACAAGAAGATATCAAAAAGAGTGAAACATCGAGGTCCAAAATTTAATCAAGCTGAAAATTTATCAAGGGGGATAAAAGAAAGGCTATCTGTAGAGGGGAAAACAACTAACAGTGAACGAATAAGGCAATAAGGACACGAAGGGCGGCAAACAAGCTACACTAAGTATGTTACTTGTACTCCTTTGGTTGATGGGCTTATTCGCAGCTAATATTAATAAATAATTATTATTTATCTAATGGTAACAAGTAATTCACCCAATTATGTCTATTTCAATAAATATTGTAAAAGGAAATAACAATAAATTTGAACACAACTCTCATTCCCTTGGTTGGAATCGAACCAGGGACATCATGATTATCAGGAAGAACTTTACTCTTTCGCTACTGAAGACGGCAATCAATGTCACCACGGGTACCCAAATCGAGGATTGGTTTTAGACAGCTCTCCAAAGTATCCCGTTTCCTGCCAATCTCTGTATTCTCTTCATGTCCCCTTGCACCGACATCTTCTATCGCCTGCGTCTCCTATTTCATCCTTCACTTTTCTCTGGATTTTTTTCTTCCACCTGTCGTTAAACTACGGTCTACAGTGAGCTAACATGCCTTGGGCTCTCCATTTTATTCTCTCTTCTCCCACTCCTCGAAGTACGTACTTCGGGATTAGCTGTGCCACCCTTTTCATCCATCACTCTTCGGAAAAAAACACATTTCCACCGCCTCCAATCATTCTCTCTGCTATTCCTCTCGTACATGCCTCACATTTAAAGTAAACATCATAATTAGGATTATACGAATTTCTTCAGTATGTCTATGGCAGGACTAATTGTTGCTGGTAGCTCCTGCTAAATAATTTGATAGCACAATTAAACCACTTCCTTTGCTAAATTTTTGGTCAAAATTCCATAGCTAAATATTTAACGAATAAAAAGTAACAATATTAGTGTAATAAACCGTTTAAAACCGTATAAACCGTATAAAAACATGTTTATTTTCTGGCCTGAGACTTGTAAACAGTATAGGTCACAGGAATCCACTGTTCACGCCGACAAAATAATAAAGGCCTTGCAATATGTATACACGTATATTCAGAGAGAACATCCGTTTGATTTAAGTGGAGAAATATCATCAGTATTTCAATCCTAGGATTGGTTACTGCAGCCCCTATTCTACTCTATTCAATTTCAGTTCCCTCAGTCTTTGATACCTTCTCTATTTTACGTCCTTATTAATTTGTCCTATGCAAATGTCTCTTGGTCTTTACTAGAGAATTTTACTATCGATTTAGAAGAATTATAATGTTTTGCCTCTAAAAAAATATCGTTCCAACATATAATGATATTCTAAAATCAACGTAAATATACATTTTAACAGAAAAAAAATTATTAATATGCGCATTTTCCTTCTCGTTTACTAACTGAAATAACATTCATGTTTTAAAAAATGATGATGTTCGGTGGAAAACGCCAATTTGGCAAACCTAAGGATGTTATATGATAGATATTATAATCAATTAATTTTCTTCCCCGAACGTTTAATTTGGGAAGCAAATTCTTTCACTTCAGAGAATTGAGACTATTTCTAAGAATAGAGCGCTAATGAACTGCATTATCATAATGCACTTTCCTCTATTAAAATATAAAAATTTCATTTTATTCCTTACTCATTTTCTCTTATTATTTGCCACCTGATTTGCAAAGTCGCATTTGGGTGTTAAACTTTATTCCTTCCATGACACTAAAGTTAGAACCTCTCAATCTAATTGGCGTTACCCTCAAATCAAATAACTTAAAATGATCATGGCCTCATTATTTTTATAAAGTAATCAACCGAACAAGGTAGGTTTTTAAATGGACACAACTATCATATAAATATTTTGTGACTCCAAACAAAACCCAATCCAGCAACATGCTCTACATCAGGTCCCTCTTCACCTCTGGGTACTTCCTTCATCCCGTCCAGCATCCCTATCCTGTTCCTGCCCTTTCCTCGTTTGCCTAACACATGGCCTCAATTTGACTAAATTATATTTATTCATTGAATCTGGGTTCATTGATCTTTTTCAGCAAAACCGGAGAAGTCTCGAGAAGTCTAACGTTTTTCATTACACAGAAAGATTTTGGAGAGAGAGGGACCTTCCATATGTTGCAATTCCACCCTCGGATACTTCCGGAGCTACCAGTATTATTGCTAGATTACTATGAAAACATCATAGTACTTCAGCTTCAGTTACTGATGGTGTTAGTCATATTTCATGAAATTAAATTTTAACGTGAACAAAAAAAGAATGTCAATGCCTGGTATGGATAAAAGCTACATGTCGATTAACAAATCTTCTGAATTCAACCTTAAATGTAATGTAAAACTTTTAAAATAGCAGACTGCAGAGCGTAGGAAAATGACAAGCGCTCCTAGTCATTCACCAGCAAACTCTGTTAACAGGCTTGCGGTTTTGAGAAAAGGACCTCGGGAATACCGTCTACCGCGTGTGATACGCGGTACAACTGTGTTCATGCAACATTTATATGGCTTTTAGATGCGCATTTATCCTTTGACCATCACAAGCCGTCAATTTTATTAAATTCCACGTCATAAGTTTTCAAATGGTTTCCGCGGGAAACTCAAAAGCCTTTCTGGACACTACAATTCTATGAAATCTTAATTAAGTACGCGTACTTGGTGGCTTTACAAGGGGGAAACTTCATTTCCGCTTTTCCTACCCGGATTAGGAGTATTGCCGGTGAACGAATCAAATCAAAAGGACCATCTTGAAGGGACCTACGAAGTGTCTCCTTGGGTCAATCCTGCTATCGCGGACTCCTGGATGTCCTATTCAGTCATCATAGTCATGGAAACGGAGGCACAATTTAGACCGTCAAACCTGCAACTCCGGGTGGAATCCTTTGAGACGACTCATCCGGTGGGTGAATGGAGGGGGAGCACAGTGGCACCTCTCTCATGGAACACTCCATGATGGAAGTTCCCGACCAAGAGGTTATTCCCCCTTTGGAGAGAGATTGTGTTTCCGATTTCCGAGGAGAGAAATGATGGGAGATTGATAGATAGATCGGCATTCTCATGAAAGAAGATACATCCGTTCCAGAAGCATAGAAAAGTTGAACAGTTGTCCTCAGTGGAAGGAACTCTATAAAGACCATTAAAGGCGAAAGACTGTCGGAATTAAGATTCGGATTAAGAAAGAACAAGGAGGTGGTACTTAATCTAAGATTTTGTGAACTTGAGAGATGCCCTTCGATAAGGTTGAGTGAAACAAGATTTTTCAGCTCCTGGAAAACTTGAAATGGATTGCAATAAGAGTGAAATTATGTATATATTATTTTCGCACATAGAAATATACATATCAGGAAACGGGATAGGAAAACACATGAAAGACCAACACAGGAAAGGTGGGGAAGGAGGTTTTGAGCAGATCACAAATGTAAAAATATTTCCTTATCCGGGATTTGAACCACGGACCTTCCACTTTCCGGGCGGATGCTCTACCAGTTGAGCTAATAAAGAAACCTGAATTACATTGAGATCTGCGATCTTATAAAACGCCAAAGTGCTCCGATAGATTGTTGCCCGAGAGATGGCTTTATGGAGCTGTTTCACCCACCAAAGGAGAAATAGACGGGACACAAGAAGGGGAAAAGATAGTAGAAAAGCATTCATACGATATTATAAAGGATAGGAACGGTGCGTTTCATGGCACGCATGGTACGCACCCAAGATAGTTGATTTCCGGGTACCAGATCTTTCTGGGAAACCATAACCGGCACAGGGAAAGGAACTGGCCCCCTTACCCTGATGTGTGAATATTCACACGCCGTCGGGCTTGGTACATGGGTGAGCTCTACCATCACCTACTAAACCGACCTTCGGGTTGATTACTGTGTTTATGGTTATATATATATATATATATATATATATATATATATATATATATATATATATATATATATATATATATATATATATATATAGTTGTGTCCATCCAAAAACCTACCTTGACCGGTAGATTACCTAATAATATATATATATATATATATATATATTATTTCACTGTCAAGATGTCAATATTCATTTCTACAAGAAACAAGTCGCCATAATGCAAATGAAATACGAATGAAAAATAGAAGCTAAAATTAATAAAGGGATTAGCCAAGTTTGCAATTTTTCCCCGGCGTTATTCAACATGTAGTTTAGGAGAGACAATAATGCAAGCTTAAGATATCGGAGTCCAAATGATTAGAATGCAGAGCGAAGAACTAAACATGTTTTGATTCGCGGTTGCAGTAGCGAATCGCGAAAATTTGTAGAATCCTCGAACATAATAGATAAAGTCTCGTATGAATATAGTATAGAAAGACCCTTGAGAAATTTTTAAATGGCAAGAGTGATAGAATAATGCAACCATTTCAGAGAGTAAAAATCATTCGCCTTGACCGGGATTCGAACCCGGATCCCTCGATATCCGGCCGAGTGCTTTAACCACTTAAGCTACCGAGACGTCCTCTTACACTCTGAAATTTTGGGGGCTTTAAATCCCGGTCAAGGCGACTGATTTTTACTTTCTGAAATGGTTGCATTATAATGCACACATAGCGGGTGACTCCGTTAAAGTTACTATTACAGTTTCTTGAAATTTTTTAGAAAAGAGTGATAGATATAGAATGAGCATGAGTTGGTCACAAACTGATATAAAATAAATGCACCAGTGATAGATAAATATGAAATAAATGGTCTATTCCGTCCTTGTCACGTTTCAGTATAGATGAAAGTCGAATCATCCAAGATACATGTAAATAGAACGAACGTTTGAAAGACATGAGGGGAGAGGGGGTGGATTAATTCAATCATTCTCTTAAAACGAAGAATATACAATTCCAAAACATTCTGGATACCTTATATTCTCATTATTCCCAAGCACATGGCCCGCTCTGACTCCAAAGCGAAGATTGATTTGTTCAACTTCGTCATTACGGAAGCCTTTGAGTGGAGACCCTCACGTAAGAGGTCACCAATTAGACATGGGTCTCCACACTGCAGTGGAGAGTGCATCATCAAAGATGCAAAGCACTCTCTCCTGCATCAACAAGAGCGGCTGAGGAGTTCACGACGACATTGCATGACCCTCATCAATGACACTATTCAGGAAATAAATACTCAAATGAAGGGTTTCTCTCAAAGTTAATAGTTGAGATGTAAAACTCATAAAAGGACAAAATAACTGAACGAACGAAAAGGGCAGTAAGCCGCTTCATAGTATTTATCAGCAGTATCCCTTCAGAGAAACAGCTTTTTTCCATCTTTTACGGATTTTCATTTTATGGTAGGCATCGATACCTACCTTGATTTACGTAGTGATTTTTTTATTTAAAATTACCGATACAGATCTGATATTAATTATGTTGTTCTCCAAAATATTACAAAAGCGAAAGTGGTTTTAACAATAAAAACTTTCTAAATTTGAAAACTATAATTTTTACTTTTCATTAGAAATAGCACGTACGCTCCTAAATGTCCCGTGGATATTGAATATAATTTCCCTACTCTGTGGGTTCCTAGACCGCAAGACTTCCATACATTGTATCATTTAGCACGACAGAATACATCCAAATTTTTCTCCAATCGAGGAACACACTTTGAAGTCTTTCGAAATTGATTTTTCAACCTGGTTGTGCGAACGATATCCAAGTTTTTCCAACGAAGTCTCGCGAAAATAAAACGGCAAGGATTAATGATCTAAAGACCGTTTACCATTTACGAAGGCGGAGAATTTTACGAAGCATTACATCCGGAGTTTATGCGCGAAAAACTCTCTCGGCGCAAATTGTTTCGCAGCAGGTTAATTGATTGAAATACGCGTATCGCCACCGAGGGAGAGCTCCCGAAGATGACGCTTTGGGCCCCGCGCGATGTCCTTCCTTCCTCCGCCCCCCTCCCTTCGCGGGTGCCCATCCACTTTCCCGAAACACTTCTCTTCTCCCTCGCCCGCCTCCTATCTTATCTCCCATTCCACACCGCTCACGCCTCTCCGCTCTCGCCCACTCCCGAGTCCCACGCCCAAACCCCACCTCCACGCGACAGCAGATGACCTGCTCCGATCCCCCTCTCCTCCGAAAGAAACCCTCTCGAACCCGTGCGTCGTTTCCTCCTCCTCCACCCCTCTCCCTATCTCTCCTTTCCTCGAATATTTTTATTTCACTTTTTTTTATAAGGGGCCGAACCCCGTCACTTCCTCTCTCTCCTCCTCCCCTCACCCCCCTTCCCTTCGCCCCCAATCCGACTCCCACGCGCTGACGTCACTGCACCCCAACCCCTCCTCCCTTCCCCTCTTCCAGCTCTTAACTCCAACCCCCTGCGAGGGGGGAATGGTAGGAGTGTTTCTGAGGGAAGAGCGGGAACGGGTTCGCCTCGGCGCCGCGTGGCCCCATTCCCCACCCGAACCCTACCTCACCAGACCCCGAGCCCTTCCCTTCTTACCCAGTTCGTCCCCCCACCGGAGGTTTTCCAAACGCCACGTCCACGTCCGCTCTCGGGCAGCTCCACCCTCATCATCAGCTATCTCACCCCTTTCCATCCACACGCCATTTCCCACTCATGCTCACTTTCATGTTTTTATCTCTCTCTCTCCCTCTCTCTTTATCTCTCTCTATCTCTCACTTTCTTCGTACTGTGTGCGCGCGTCAGATTCTCACACTCTTCCGTAATTTTTTCTTCTTCCCCTTGGAAAAAAATGACCTTTCATCACGACCACACTCCCGGACGAATTTTCCCTACGGGGAGGAGCGAAACGCCAGTTTCGGTGGGAAAAATAATAACCGTTCGTACTCCCCAATCTAAAGAGCCAATTTATTTCTTGTGATTACCATTATTCAATATCAACCTTACTGCATCACCTATCCCACCCATTCTTACGCCCCGCTCCCGTGAAGTTTTCTAGCGTTCCAATCGAGTTGGAAGAAATTCTTGGTCCATTCCCCACAACGCTTCATTGATTTTTTAATAATCACTGAAAAAAATCCCTTCCTCTCGTATATTTCTACATCTACATAAATACCCTGCGAGCCACCAAAAAAGGGGTGTGGCAGGGGGTGTAGCACCATGAGGGAAAGGTAAGCGATGAGGGGGTTGGGGGTTATCGAAAAGGGGAAGAAAGGTGGGGGGAACCTGTATGAAAAAAAAATTTATACATATCACATATACATACATACATATATATACATGCATATACATTTCCTTTTTACAGGTAGTATACATATCCTCGCGCAGTCCCTAACCTGTACGTTAATACTTATTGTAATGAACTAAGTCCTGGGGAATTTCGGCTACAAGCATTCTGGTCCCTTATCGTTCCTGGAAAAAATGACATTTTAAACCTGTCAGTCTTGCACTCTATCTCTCTAATCTTATATTCGTGATCCCTCCGACCGTAATACGTTGGGGTTCGTATTATATCCTTGATGTCATCGGAAAAGGGCCCATCTTTAAATGTTTTTAATAAGTTTAATCTATATTGGAAACACCGCTGTGTAAGAGAATCCCAACCTAAATTGCCCAGCAAAGTGGATACGCTGCTGCGTTGGTCATAACAATGTTTGACAAATCTAGCCCCCATCCGCTGAACTCGATCTAATTTAATATTAATAAGATTTCCGAAATCAAATTTATATTTTGAGGATGATATGATATTTTCACATGCATTTCGACAATTTTACAAAACAATTGTCATTTCCCTTTGAAATACATTTAAAATGTTAACAGGTTTAAGAGAAAAGCATGCTCTTCCTTGGGGAAACAAAATGTATATGGGAAAGATACCGCTTAGGTTGTAAATGTGCAACAGCTGGAATATTGAGAATCAAAGCATTTTGAAATAGGAACATCACCGGAATTAAAACTATTTATGGAAAAAGGAACGTGTGAAATGAGAATCTATGTGCTGCATTTGGATGATACACAATAAATTAGAAAAGTTAACTGAGGACACATTCATCAATTACCCTTAAATGTTTTTCGAAAGAATTTATCAGAAAATTAACTAATTTTTAATTCAAAGGAGAAGTGATTTTGATGGTAATCAAATCAATTTATTTATTTTATATTCAGAGAATCGAGGTATCGATGTAGTTTCTATATCGATTGTCGCGATATTATATCGATACTCCGGAAGAACCTATAAACTGGGACACTCAAAAGGCTGCAAGGAGTTATTTCTTGAGCGTTTTTAGACGGTCGTAATTTCAGTTACGAAAAAACTCACTATTTTTATTGAATAAACGCGAGTATGTGTGCAAACGATTCAAAGGGCTTTGTTATTTGTTTTCTCATTTGCTTGTAAATAGTATTCTCAGTGCTGGCTTGAAAGAATATTTTTGATGAGTTTGCATGTGCCGCGAAAATTACCTGCCTAATGAAGATATTCTTCCTAAAAACGAATTTATACTATCCTTTCAGACACGCAACGTTTCCGTAGAGTGTGCGGGTGTTCGTGGGATTCGGACACGTAGCTGAATAGGCAGTTCTACGTACTAATGGATTTATTTATTTTACGCTCTGAAGCTGTGGTCTGGGGTCCGGCACGTTCTATAATGCAGTGTATCAGACCGCTATCGTGTTCCGCAGCTTATTAGACCGATTCATTTAATTGAAACTGGTTAAAAATTACCTTAGACCCTCAAAAAACACCTCGCGGTTATCCCGAGAACAAGAAACGAAAACTATACGGCGTTTAAAAATTAAATTAATAACGTATTGAAAGAAGCTAGGTCAAGATGAAATAAGCCTGGGTTTCAG
Organism: Hetaerina titia; assembly: GCA_037158775.1. Taxonomy (NCBI): domain Eukaryota; kingdom Metazoa; phylum Arthropoda; class Insecta; order Odonata; family Calopterygidae; genus Hetaerina; species Hetaerina titia. The sequence goes on from CM073778.1 coordinate 49,143,562, forward strand.
TAGTGGATATATTAATTGGTAATAATTATCAAGCTTCTCCAATTCAGGAAATTATATGTTGAGAGAGCCCAGAAACACGAAGGTTGCGTACTAAAATTAACCTATCGGATAATTTAAAGTCGATTGAATCGGATGCTGGCATAAAGGAAATTATACCATCGAAGAATTTTGTTGGTAGACGGATGAAAATTAAGTGAAATTACTTTGTCTAATTTAAAGATTTTTTTCATATTTCATGCCGCAGCAATAGAAAACGATATGTTCGACGATTCAAACTACTCCACAAAAAATATATATGTATTTCTAATGATTAGCAATTGCCTTAATGGCTGGTGACTACACTCTGCGATATACTCTCGTGGAGTCTTCCGAAGTAAAATGTAGATGTAGATCAATCTGAGGCTGCAGTCAATCTCCATGATGTTTTGTTGACTCATATTCACATTCTCCTTAGTATTCAATTCTTGGGCCCTTCCATTCATCTCTTGAACTTTGTTTACCTCCCTTTACGTTGTTTTTTTCATTGCATCGCAGTTTCTTTTGCTAATATTTTCCAATGCCTAGTTCCCATTATTCAAAGATAGACCTCCCATTGTAATTCTTCCACTCAACTCTTTCTTTGATTTTAGAGTTCAGTGAAATGTTTCCCCCGGAATGTGTTGAATTAGTACTCTCTTTTATCATTTTTTTATATTCAGCCTTCCCCGTTCACACACTTCATTACATTATTTTATTTCGGCAAGAGTGATTTCTTTGTAATGATTTACGTATATATATTTTTAGAATAATAATGATTTCAGGCATCGGTGTGAAGAAGCATGCGAAAAATAAAATGCGCGGAAAGGAAACAGAAAAGAATACCTAGGCGTGGTAGGTAGGTGGAGAGAATATTGCTTGGAGGGATTCGAACAAGGAAAGAATAATGAATTCATGAGTTACGGAAGAGCTAAGGTATATCGTATGATAAGCGTTACAGTTAAGTAGAACAAATGAAGCATTGTTGACGGCAAAGATTTTTGATATTTAGGCAGCATGATCACTAAAGATGTAAGTAGCAAAGGGGTTATGGAAAGTAGAATATGAATGACCAATGACGCATTCTATCAGAAGAAATAGCTACTAATGAAAAAGAGTACTAACATTGACATAACGAAGCTATTCAAGAAAGCTTATATAAGGAGTCTAACTTTCTGCGGGTGTGAGATTTAGACAATAGGGGGTGACAGAGAAGAAAAGAAAACTGGAGGCGTCGGGATTGAAGTTCTACTGAAGAATGATGAAAATTAAATGGATCAGCAGGTTAGTAAATGAAGAAATGTTTAAAAGAGTTGGTTAATGGGGAAAGCATACGGAGAAAATTTGTAAGAAAAAGACGATCTAATTGGACATATCTCGAGGAAAGATAGTTTACTAAGGAACATTTCTGAAGGAAACATAGAGGGGAAGATTGGAAGAGGAAAGCCTAGGATAATAATGATAAATAGGTAATGGAAAATGTCAGTGCAAGGATCTATGAGAGAATGAAGAGACAGGGAGGAAAGAAGATGGTTTAGAAGCTACAAAACAATCCTCGGATAGATAATCCCTGATAACGATGAAGGAGGGCATAAAAAGTGAGGATATTGTGATTCTGGTAGTTAAGAATGGTGTAAGGTATGGCTTAGACGCGTAGAAGTACTTAGTCCTTTGGTCCTTCAAAAACATACCTCGATAGTTTTAATAATTCTATTAAAAATAAAAATTAACTTCTTCATTTAAGTTTGATATAAGCCGCGAAATTCAATATATCAACTTTTCTGAAATGCGTATGTTGGAGAGAAGAATCGCTTCCACTCTACAACTAAGTGGGTGTATTCTCCGCGGCACGAAAATAAAAAAATGTCAACATTCCATTTAAGAATGTTTGACAGATCGAAATCCACGCGAAGCTCCATGTTTGGGCAGATATTGAAATTGCACGTTCTTCTGGGAGGGAACCTTTGAGTTTATCTGCTCCATGCACTGTGATCGCCGAGGGTAAACATTTCTTGAGGATGAATCTAAAGGTAGAGGAAAGATTTCGTAATGAGAGGACCGTATCTTTCGAAGCGACACACCTTCCATCCATCCGAACATCGCCGGTAGGCATCCGAGACAGAGCCTGATTGATTTTTCAGGAAAAAGATGGGAATTTTCGCAGAATTTTTGTCCTCCGGAATGTACAGCGGACGTTGCGATGCCTTAAGCTACGCTTTTATGCATCCGGCTCCGCAGTCTGCGCAGCCAATTCGGCCACAGATCTCCACCGCAGACTGCGGCGGTCCGCCCATCTCTCAGAACTATGATCGCGGTCTGCATTGCCGCGGTTGCGGCGACCGACGAAAGACAAACCTCACTGTCTCGTGATTCTACATCTGGCACGCAGCGCTCGGACGGATCACCGTCGACTCCTATTTTTTCCTTCTGCCGCAGCCGTATTAACCAGGAGGTGCGTTGGTGACGCACGCTGCTGCAAAATCGCAACCGGATAAGACCGAATTCATGAAAAAGTAGGGCAAACTGTGCGCTCATTTCTAAAAACATTCCCAGGAGCAGGAGGCCAATTCCAATCAAAGTTTGTCAAAACTTTGCGGGGATCCATATTGGTGAATATTTCCTCGGTTCGTAGGACTGATATATCCTCAGGTTTCAAATTGATCTTAGGTTTGTGTATCGAACAACTCGATGTCTTGCCTGAGTTACCGAGATCCCAAGAAAATGAATTAGTTTAAGTATAACTGTACGTTGGCGTATATCCCACTGCGGGAAAACATTTATAATTATGTGTGAGTATGAAAGACTTGTATCCTAAACCCGTGTTAAATCCTGAAAGTGTTTTCGACCATCAATAAAAAATAGAGTGAATACATAAGGTACACTTATCTTGTCTCATCATTTGACAAATTCAATATATACGTCTATTATTTCCATAAGCAGTTCAAGATGTGAAACGGAAGCTTGATTAATGCTGAATAGTTCATTTTACACTGAAAATATATTACATGAAACTGCAACACACGTGCTGCGACACTTAGGTAAACATTGTTTCAGGTTACTGCAATGATTGGTTCTTCACATTTATTACAGAAATTCACGCGAAATATTTGACACTACATCAAAGGTCTCAAGAGAGACACCCGAGGATATTTATAAGGCTTCTTGGGCTCGTTTCGCACGATATTCGGCCTTCTTTGAACTGCCATGCACCCACGAACATAAGTGTTCACATCCATAACGTCATTACCTCATGTCTCACTTAAACAACGATGAATTTTGATTGGAGTTAAACCACGCAAATGTAGAAAACGAATGATTACAAACCGTTCTTGTACTCTAGTTTCGAAAACCCTTCTTACTTAAGCGGAAACTAAAACAAAATACCCTGCGCACTGTACGCTGTAGCTATCTATACACTGTGATTATAAAGAGTGCCAGCGTATTTTAAATTTGATTGCATCTCTCTATCTACGAGTATTCCCAGTTTCGCAAAAAAAATTTGGTGACTTAAGAACTTGAACACCCCTCGTAATAATAATCTCTAATTGCTGTGTCTTTTCTTGCGCACCTGCCATTAGTTTGTTCCATTTTTCTGGAAAATACCTCTCTGTTCAATGTATTATTTCTCACCCACTACTAGACCCATTTTCCGCCATAACAGGCCCAAAAGGCTACTTATAAAAAAATAACGAATGGTCTTTGGTATTTATTTTTCACTTAAACCCCCGAAAACGTCTTCCCGTCCATTAAGTTTACGTCCATCCTCGACTATCTTCACTTTCCAGAGTGTATATTAATGGGAAATGCGGTAACGGTGGTATCACGCTCAATTCTTCAGTCCTTTCTCTATTCATGGAGTAGTTGATTCCTATAGTTCGTCGATAGCGAAGGCGAAATGACGCAGTTGGCCTCCGGCACCTTAAAACTTTAATGCCTTGGCTCTTCCCGCGTGCAAACTGTCCCACATTTTATCACTCCGCCGTTGATACCATTTATAACGCAGGGGAAACGGGATAAAGGGAGGAAATTAGTATTCTCATTAGGAATTTTCAGTTCAAATGAATCCCATGCGTCACCACGCCCGAATTCCCTAATTGCGGGATGGTTATAAAAGACGGCGACTGGTGACTAGGATAATTAATACGACGACAGAAGACATCACCCTTGGCTCCGATTATCCCTCCATCCAAAGAGACACGAGGGCAAAAAAAATCCTAGGGAGTCACTTTGTTGTCTGCTCCTCCCATCTCAGGGAGGAACAGACAACAAAGGCGATGTAGGGCGATCATAACGAAGAATGACTCGTAAAGAGAGGATTTCGGTCGCACACTTTGATTAGACTTTTCGCCTACCCTGCTGTCATGAATGGTGGAGCGTCTGGAAGGTCTCCTATTATCACCGCTGACGGTCTACGGAGTTAACTAAGAAGGAAGTGTATTCTCTGTGACCGAGTTTCTCAACCAACCATGGAGCTCCATCATTCCGCAGGTATGCCGAAACTGATGAAGGCTAATGCTAGTAAACCATTGATAAATATATATATATATATATATATATATATATATATATATATATATATATATATGTGTGTGTGTGTATATATATGTGTATATATATATTAAATGATGAAAATAGAATTATTAATATATATATATTAAACTATTAAAACAATATGTATATTTTTCTAGAAAGTTTTAATAGTATTTAATACATATATATATATATATATATATATATATATATATATCGATGATGTGGAAGCACTCAGGAGAGCAATATAACATTTGGACGGCAATATAGAACACAAAATAAAATAGACAACACGTAAAAGGACACTGTAGATTGTTTAAGCTTTCGGTCTACTCCGAGGCCTTCTTCAGGTCAGATATATATATATATATATATATATATATATATATATATACATGTATGTATATATATATTTTTTTAATGTATATGAATTTAGTACAAGTGGACAAAGACAAAAACACAGAAACACAAAAAAGAAACATCACTACGTTACGAATTTTCGGTGGTCCTCCTTTCTCAAGAGAGAGAAGGACATAGCTCAGAAGGAAGGATTATGACGAAAACTTCGTAATTATAATTTTTGGGGGGATCTGAATATCGAAGGATGATTTCTGGGATGAATCATAATGTTTGAAATGGAGTGTGGGCACCTCTGCCATTATAATAGACTATATCAACTAAGAATAATTTACAAAACAAGTTTGATGACTTCTAAATTCCCTCTCTAATTCCCTCTCCTTTCTAATTGTTGAGGCGCTCTTCTGTGCGATCTCCTCGACCGCTATTAAAACTGACCTGCAAGGATTTCGTGTGATGACCGACGGACAGGGCTTGGTTTCCCCGCTATCAGGCACGAGAGACGACTCTTTGCCTTCCTCAATTGCGTTTATAATGTGTCACCATCGTTTGACATTCCCATCCCACTGAAGTCAAGCGTCTATTCAACCGTCTCACAGAGGAGTTTTCGGCACGTAAGCTACCTTCCGACTGATATGTAATTTTATCTTCACCTTGATTGGGTACAAACAGAAATAATCATGTATTCGATGGTTTCAGGCTCAAGTTTGTGGTTAATTTTCAGTTCAGGTTCATTAAATGAAGAACACAATTTATTTTTCCACTGTTCTTTATTTTCGTACGACTAATTTCAACGCTTAGGCGTCATCATCAGTTTGTACTAAAATAAGGAGCAGTGGAAATATACATTGTGTTCTTCATTTAAAGGAGTAATCATCGTTCCCACCAATATTATAAGAATCTTGATGCCCATTTCGTTTTATTACAAGATTTTAGTGCATGAAAATGAGCCATATTATGTTGAAATTGACAGATGAGATGATTAATAAAGATGTCTCCCGAAACGTTGTTAAAAAGAGAATCCTATAGAAGACATTTTAAATGCAAGACAAGTATGAAAATAATATCATTAGCCTTGAGAATATACTTACCGTACTGATACGGCTGGTTATCCTGCTTCGTCATAAATTTCCTTCGACTCTCACTGACTAGACACTCGAGATCACTCAACGGTGTAAATGAAACCCAGACGGCCAAGAAATTATTCTTTTATTTCCCCCTTACTCAAAAGGGAAAGGCTCTCAGAGATACATCCTAATTAAAATTCAGGCTAAGCCTCCCCGATGGCCCGAGAGTGTAAGAAAATAACCCGCCGTGTAATTTCTGGAGACGTAATATCTTTGCTGCGTGATCCTTTTGCACTCCCTCCTCCCAAAAACTTGGAAGAAAGCCGGATAAAAGTGCGTGGACCCGTCGACAGCGGCGCCACCTGCCTTCGGCGAGGAAGGGAGGTGGGGTTGACCAGTAGACTGCTGACTCAGCTCGCCGCGCCGAATGGGAAACGAAAACTTTTCCAAACACCCCCACACACCCCCACTTCTATCAAAAACTTACTTCTTAATAACTCGGGAAGAAAATTCGTGGCCTTCTCGGCCCAAATTTGAGCTTTCGGAACAAATGGAAAAGTTTTCGGGATACAGAAAAAATATATAATCCAAAGGAAAACAACTCGGCGAGGATGGATTCGATAAGGTGAGAAGGCGGGGGGAGAGATACGAGGATAATGATGGATAGTCTCACGGGTGTTGAATTATATAGAGGACTTGATTGATCGCCGGGCTCGTAATGCGCCAAGAAGTGTTGTCGAATGCTGTTCGACGCTGTTGTCCAACCACTTGTATCTTAACATTGCTGCTGGTCTCGACACATCGATTAAGCATGTGTATGAGGAAAGGTCTCCTGATGACATTACTCATGAATAGACGAAAGTAAATCCTTGGGTAACGCTTCGGGAATATATATATATATATATATATATATATATATATATATATATATATATATATATATATATATATATATATATATATATATAATGTAAATTCACTAAATAGTGATAGCAAACACAGAAACTAAAACATCTAAAAGAGGGACTCACTAGTTCTCGAATTTTCGGTGGTGCAACCACCTTTCATATATATATATACGAGGGTCATCCGGAAAGTAGTACCCGTTCGTGCCGCATGAAGTGCTGACGACGCGAGTAGCCGCTGGACGAGGTCAGATAGCTTCAGTGGCTTGTCTGCCTTCTCTGAGCCAAGTTGCGTGACGCTAGCATTGCCTGTGTTGTTTCTGTGATTGTTTACAATGTTTAAAAAAATTGAGAACGCCGCCAGTTGTGAAGTGAGGGCAGTGATTAAATTCCTCAATGCAAGAAACGTTCGCCCATGTGATATTCATCGCCAATTAAAGGAGGTGTATGGAGACAATGTAATGGACGAGTCGTCTGTTCGGCGGTGGTGTCGCAACTTCAACATGGGGAGGGGGAACACACACGACGATGAGCGTTCGGGGAGACCGTCTGTCATTACAGACCAACTGGTGAGCTCAGTTGACGAATTCGTGAGGAACGATCGGCGCGTCACAATTGATGACATCTGTGAGCATTTTCCCAATGTTTCTCGAACAATTGTTCATGAAATTGTTAAACACCATCTGCATTATGCAAAAATTTGTGCAAGATGGGTCCCTCGCATGCTTACAGATGAGCACAAAACCAAGCGTATGGCTGCAGCACTGACGTTTTTGGGACGTTATTCTGATGAAGGAGACTCTTTCTTGACTCGCATAATTACTGGTGACGAAACATGGGTTTGTTATGCATCACCTGAGAGTAAACGACAGTCAATGGAGTGGCATCATGCTCATTCACCAAACAAACCAAAAAAATTCAAGACAGTTCTGTCCACCAGGAAACTCATGGCAACCATTTTCTGGGATCGACGAGGTGTATTGCTTATTGATTTTATGGCCCGTGGAGACACTATTAATGCCAATGCGTATTGTGAAACATTAAAGAAATTACGGCGGGCAATACAAAATCGGCGGCGAGGTCTATTGTCTACTGGTGTCATTCTCGTTCATGACAATGCCAGGCCTCATGCAGCTGGGATAACACAAAAACTTTTGCAGCAATTCAAATGGGAAACTTTCGACCATCCACCGTATAGCCCGGACTTGGCCCCTTCAGATTTTCATCTCTTTACAAAGCTTAAAGACTTTTTGGCAGGAAAAAGATTTGACAGCGATGAAGAACTTAAAGAAGGAGTGACCCTGTATCTCAATGAGCTGGCGGCGAAGGACTATGCAGCAGGAATACAGAAACTTGTCACACGTTATGACAAATGCCTTAATTTGCTTGGAGATTATGTTGAGAAGTAGTTTAAAGTATCCTCTTTCAAATAAAATTTTTTATGTTTGTTAATATTTACTTTTGTGTCTTTATTTCACGAACGGGTACTACTTTCCGGATGACCCTCGTGTATATATATATATATATATATATATATATATATATATATATATATATATATATATATATATATATATATATATATATATATATATAAAGGGGAAAGGAACACACATAAAGAACGAACACAGGAGAGGTGGGGAAGGCGAAATCAAGCAGACCACTAACGTAAAAATATTTTCCTCGATCCGGACTTGAACACCGGATCTCTCCACTTGCCGGGCGGATGGTCTAACCACTTGAGCTTTCGTGAAAATGTAATTTACACTGAAATCTGCGATCTTATAAAGCGCCAAAGTGCTCCGATTCATTAGCCAAGAGATGGCGTTAGGGAGCCGTTACACCCACCAAAGGAGAAATAGACAAATACAAGAAGAAGAAGGACAGTAGGTTAGCAAGCATACAACATCATAAAGGATAGGAACTGTGCCATGGCACGCATAGCCAGAAGAAGAGACGAGCCACATTGGCCAAATACACATTCAAACACGTAATCCCGCCATACGGCGAACAAATATTCATTCACATAGAAATAGATATAAGGAAAGGGGAAAGGAGAGATCCGGTGTTCAATTCCCGGTCGAAGAAAATATTTTTATATTAGTGGTCTGCTTGATTCCGCCTTTCCCACCTCTCCTGTGTTCGTCCTTTATGTGTGTTCCTATCCCCTTTCCTTATATCTATTTCTATGTGAATGAATATATATATATATATATATATATATATATATATATATATATATATATATATGTATATTTTTTTTCTGAAATTTGCTGAGCCGGAAACTTTTCACACCACCCACGTAAACACACACACATCTATTTATGTCTATATACCCAAATTTATATTATTATTATAAGGTAATCTACCAGTTAAGGTAGGTTTATGGATGGACACAACTATCAAATAAATATATTGTAACTCCAAATAAAACCCAATCCAGCAATCTACTCTACATCAGCCCCCTCTTCATCTCTGTGTACTTCTTTCCTCCCTTCATCCCGTCTAACATCCCTATCCTGTTCCTGCCCCTTCCTCGTTTGCCCAACATTCTCCCCTCTATTACCTTCTTTAACATCCCACTACCGCTCAATACGCCTTTCATCCATCTTTCCTGCCTCCATAGGATTTCCAAATTTATATATATACATGTAAATACACATATTTATATAAATATGATGCCGGCCCCGGTGGCCGCGGGGTAACGTCCTCGCCTGCCAATCCAAGGGTCGCGGGTTCTATTCCCGCCAGGGAGGGATTGGGAGTTTTTATCGTTGTCACTGTTGTGTACACAGCTCTAAGCTAAATGCTTGATTTAAACACCATGAAGGGATTCTAGTAACTCCTTCTCATATATATCTTCAAACCAAGGCATGATGGTAAAAACCAGAAGTCTTGAGTTCATTGCGGTCCATAGTTGACCAAATTCAATTTAAAAAATATTTCGATGATGTGAAAGCACTCACGAGAGCAATATAACATTTGGACGGCACAATATAACACAAAATAAAATAGACAACACGTAAAAGGACACCCACATTGCACATTGTTCAAGCCTTCGACGTACTCCGAGGCTTTTTTCAGGTCAGAAGTCGGTCTGCATTGCACATTGTTCAAGCCTTCGACCTAGTGCGAGGCTTTCTTCAGGTCAGAAGTCGGTCTGAGCTGAAGGCATGTGTTCTATTGTGCCGTCCAAATGTTTATTTATATATATTCACGAGGAATTAGATATAAGGAAGAGGGTTAGGAACATATATAAAGGACGAACACAGGATAAGAATCCAGGGAAGGCGGAATCAGGCAGAATCACAAACGAAAACGTATTTATATATATATATATATATATATATATATATATATATATATGTATATATTATTGTATATTTCTATACATATAAAAATATAACCAAAAAACACAAACCGCGAGTGCAAACTGCATGTATAGTAGTACGAAAAAGTTCAATTTTATGCCTAAAAAATTTCGAACACCAGTCGACAAGCCGAAATTAAGTAAAGATAGAGAAATATTTTTTTAAATTCAATGTTTTGGCGCAGTAGTATTTTTCCAACCCCGTTGTACGGTTCAAAGCTCACGGCAGAAGGATTATCATTTTAATAAAAGCAACAGGTAAATTTTTCCTTCCTTGAAGGCGAACCCGACGTGGTTTTCAAACATCATCTTGAAGGTGAACCTTTGAGAACTGTCCGGTAAATGAGTATATTTTGAGACCACCTGTCGAGGTCTATTGAATTTAGCATATACATATATAAAATGAAACAATCACAATTTGAGATAAATGTTTTCAATTTTTATAATTTATAAAATATAATAAATTGACTGCTGAGATAAAAATATAAGAACGGGTTTATTTTAATATTCAGTAGAGCTCTAATCGCGAAAATATTTAATTAATGCGATCTTGAATACATAGAGATTGCGAAATTTTAGCTGTGATATGGTGGAAATCGGATATAATAATGAACAAATGAAAAAATATTTCCACTAGGTATTGACTTATTACGTGACCGGGTTCAGTGTACTACATAATATTCAGGTCAATAAGATATTTTAGTAGATCGAAACCAGTCGTGTAATAAGTCCACGTTCACTGTAAAAGTGCTATCATTTATTCGTTATGGCGAATACAAAGCATTCATTCATTTCAGTTTTTCTCGAAAATATAAATGCAATACTGGGCTGACATTTAACTATTGTCGTCTTTCCACTTGAGAATTGAGACAAACAAAAGAAGGTCATGAAGTTTAAGAGAAAAAGGACGGCTTAGTCAAACGTTAAAATGGAAGGGCAAAACTGGAGTAGGTGGAAGAGTAGAAGAATTACCCATATAGAAAGTGTTTTGGTACAAGTTCGTCAAAGTAGTGGGGAAGCAAGATGATGGAGCAAGATGCGTAGGTTGGAGACCTTTGAGATTTGGTTGTGGAGAAGGATGGAAAAGGTGAAATGGAGGGCATGGAAAACAAACGAAGAAGTAATAGACGTAGTGGAGGATGGATGATTATTGAGAGAAATATAAAGTTACGAAAAGTGGATACAGAACGTTTTTATTGGTGATGGAATGTTGGAGATTATGATAGAGGGGAGTCGTTAGGCAGGCGAGATATAGGTAGGAGAAAGATATGTTCGTATATTTGAAAAAATGAACAGGGTTGGAAATAATTGAAATTGAAGTTAAATCCAGTAGGGCGTGTCGTAGAGAATATTCTTAGATAAATTTAAGAAATAAATGCAATGCACAACGATGTCCAATCCGTGAAAATCCAAAACCTACCTTTAAACTGTAGAATATCAGTTATAATAATCTTTCAAAAACCCCTGTCTCTTCCGTCAATTCAGTTTCTTTTTTATTCGTGGTCCGAACACAGGAATCTTTCCGGGATAGTATATTTAAGATGTAAAATCTTATTTTACTCCTCAACTGGCATCCCATAGGCCTGCTGCGAGCAATCACATGGGGTTTCGCGGATTAAAAGATATGTAAATTCATATTTTGTGATCGAAATAAGTGAGTTAAGAAGTTGAGTATAGCACTCGTCGTGATAAAAATATATCGTATTTACCGCTCCACACTTGAAAAGTTAAGACGAACTGAAATTTGATTTCTGGTAGGAAATTAATGAAATTGGCTGATCAATTATTAAAAAGTATCACAATGGAAAAACTACGTTATCACAGCTGACCGCATACGTGACCAAGGAAATTACCCCCCGACCAAACTCATTGAAATGAAAGCTTGTCTAATATAACTAAACCATTCGCTCCGTGGGAAAACTAATAAAAATAGCTTCCCCTGTCAATCTCCTATCAAGATTCTCGATGAGTTAAAGCGAATCTTTCGCAATATTTCTGGGTGGTTTCATCGACATCGACAATTACGAACTGCTCCGTTGGATGAAACTAAATTTTTCAAATGGCACCGAAAGACTACCAAAACGAAATGAATCGAGAATTATTATTTGAAAAAGGTCAAGAGAATTCTGTCGACGATAATTTGATGTATTTTTTTAAGGGGACATTTTTTTTAGTAAATTCAACGCATTAATCCAAAAGAATTCCCTTTAATGTCAACCAATATTATCTTATATGTTTAATATCTAACCAACACTGATTACCTTGGTCTGATTTTAATGATTAAATTAAACCTCGAAAAATTGAATGTGGGGGAAGAAATCTTACAAAAGACCAAAAAAATGTTTTTGAAAAAAATTAATTTCACAGTATTTGGCCTAATCCCAATACTGTATAACAGCATATATGTTCGTATTACCAAATATTAGGAGGCGTTTGCCAATGGTCAAAAGCTGAAGGTCCTGTTATATTCTGCAAAGCTAAGCGCTCAGAAATAATGGGGAAGGAGAGTTTTGGCGTAAGTATGATTTAAGTCATCAATTGAAATCTCTAAGAGCTTATAACTTCAACTATTTTCAAAGCAATACAACGTGTAGAAATGGTGTAAGAGCACTATAGATAACATTGATGTTGGCATTAACGACGAATGTAAGTCAATTATCGGTAGTACTGATAATTTGACGGATGATAAAAGTGAAGTAGCCCAGTAATCGATATTAACTAAATCGAAAACAAAAATTACAGGTTGAAAAACAAAATATTTTGCCCCCAGTATAATGGATTCGCCAATCTGACGATTGGTTTGTAGTGGCTATGCCATACGAGAGCTGCTACAAAGCGTATGTCCTGTTTTCTGTCAATCTCTTCATTCCCTCACAGCTCCTCAAACCGACAGTTCTATTACAAGCTTTTCGTTGGTCATCGTTGGCCTTCCTCCAGGTTTAATTCTTCCCTTCCATGTTTCCTTTAATCAAACTCTCCAGTAAAATATTAGACCTCAGGATGTGTCGATTAAATTTTCCTCTTCTTCTTGAAGTGACTTTACTAGCCTTCGAAGTACTTCTTTTTTTTATTTTGTCCACTCGTTCTATTTTCATCATTCTGCTGTAGCAATACATTTTCATCGCCAACCTTCTTTTCACATCTACCCTTGTCTTCCAAGACTCACATTCATAAAATATTAGACTCCATACATGTACCTCTTAAAAATTCCTTCTCTACATGCTCGCTAGTTTTTTTTGCCATTAATAGTGGTTGCTTCTTCTGCTAGAAAGCCTTCTTCGTCATTCCTACTTTGCTGGCTATATCCACCTTGCTTCTTCCATCACAAATCAGTCGCCCATCCAATTAAATTTATGTGTAACTGGAATAATTTATTTCTACCAACCGTTACCAAGGATTTTATGAATGGGAAAGTGAATCATATAGAAAAGTTGAAATAACTTCACTAAAAGCTCATCAAATAATCATTTCATCAATGAAACCCATATAAATTTAGTTAGACTATTCTCACAAATGCATTTATTTTGTACACGTCGGAATTCAGAAGAAATACTTGAAACTTCGGCCGTATTTATTTTTCCATGTAAAAATTTCTGAAGCCATCAACACGTGATAAGAACTTTTTAGGGTTCTATATTTTTCTTTTAGTATGAACTTTTTCATGGCATTGCATTGCATTGCCATGAAAATTGCATTGCAATTGCATTGGATTCATTTTGTACTTGTAGCCTATTAAACTTTATACCGTGTACATTATGTGCAAAATTTGCATTTGCTGAGCTACTTTTCCTGTTTGCCAAAAGAAGAGTTTATTATATCAGCAGTCTATTTCCACTTACCTTGTTACGGAGATGATGTGACGCATAACCCACTTCATTACCAAGGGCAATTAATTCCAATTGGTGCAATTTATACGGGGTTTTAACAAAGTGACCATGCCATGGAAGATAGCCAGTACCCTTAACAATGAATATATTCTACCTATATCAATTGCGATTCCAGCCATTACCAGTGTGGCTATAGAACTAATTGATATATATAGAATAGGAATATAGAACATATTGATAATGTATATACTACCTTGAACAAAAAGTTCCCGGAATAACCACCGTGTGGCGCTCCCATCGTTCCGATTTGAGTTTTGTTTTTTTTTTGTTAAATTGGTACATCTGTTGCTGATATTCCCTTTAAATCTTAGTGTCATAACTTGACATTTGCAAAAGTTACGTAGCCAAGAGTACATCTATCTCTGTGTGTGTTGGCGATTTTTTACAATTGCAGAAATGGACATTGTGGTTAATGATTTGGGTTTCCGTTGTGTAGCAGCAAAGTTGGTGCCAAAAGACCTCAATTTCATGCAAAAAAGAGACCGTGTTGACGTCGCAAAAGACATGATTTGCGAGGCTGAATCCGATCCCACATTCATCAAAAGGATCATTACTGGAGACGAGACGTGGGTTTATGAGTACGACACGCAATCCAGACATCAGGCAAGTGAATGGCGTTCACCAAATGAGCCGAGACCAAAAAAACCATGTCGTTTTCAGTCAAAAAAGAAGGCAATGCTGACGGTTTTCATGGATGACAACGGTGTAGTGCATCATGAATTTTTGCCAGAAGGCCAGACAGTAAACAAAGAGTATTATTTGGGCGTTATGAGACGTTTGCGTGAAGCAATTCGCCGAAAGAGACCAGAAATCGTCGCACAGTGCGTCGAGACCGTCGCACAGTGCTATCATTATTCGTAATTTTTTGACGAAAAATGCAACAAATACCATCCAACAGCCACCGAATTCATCCGATTTGGCTCCCTGTGACTTCTTTCTGTTCAATCGAGTTAAAAAACCATTACGGGGAACGCGTTTTAGCAGCCGAGAGGAAGTAATGGAAAAATCGCAGGAAGTACTGATGGACATACCGAAAACCGAATATAAAAAATGATTCGAGGATTGGATCAAGCGCTGGCATAAGTGTGTTGCAGTCGATGGGGATTACTTTGAAGGGGACAATATAGATTTAGATGAATAAACTTGTATTTTTAATTTTCTGAATAAATTCCGGGAACTTTTTGATCAAGGTAGTATAATTCACATTATTTAGAATAAGAATTCATACCTACAGTGCTAATAAGAATATAGCCCTATCCTATGGTACCAAGTTGATTTCATGACCATTAGCGTAAAATTATTTACGCCAATTTTCTTACGAATCGTTAACAATGCGGGCGAATATTCACCATGCCATTAGAACGTAGAAGAAATTGAAAGTAATTCTGTCCAAGGTGTACTCGCACGAAAGCTTTCCGTTTTTTTTTTAACTAGAGGGGGACATTATTTTTAAAATGGAACTTACGCAGGATAGGAGAGTATAGACCAGGAAAAAGTTCACATTATTAAGGAAAAACACGTTTTATTTCGATTTTCATCTCATTCGGGCTTTTAGTGACCGAAATCCGTTAAGCAGATTCCAAAAAAAATACTCCATTTAGAACTAATGCGTTCATAATTTTTTAAATGCAATTTTTGGAATGTAATGTACAAGATGCATCATTTGAACGACCAAATCCATTAAGGTGCTGATGGACATTCCAGCCATAACTCGTTATTTAAAAAACCCAAAGATCCTCATACGTGAGGATCGGAATGAAACAATTCACGGCTTGTTATCTTTGAAATAATGAATCGAGTATCTTACACGGCATTACGGTAAACACTGGGAATGAAAGGGGATTTAGACAGCTTAAGCGAATCGAATGAAATACTACCAGAATTGTAGGCTGTAATTTATATGCTAAGCCGAGAGAGCAAGTTGTTTACAAAATATGAACTTTTAATACTGGGTAATTAAAGTACATGGGAGTTTACGCACACCGTTCCGGTGTTTCAATTACCATGGTTTCAGTTACACGGTACTTTTACGATTTCATCCGTTGAAATAAAAAACATTTTATCTCCGGCAAGTCATTACAACTCTAATTTCTCATGCAGTGCAATTAGCTAGTATTGGATAGTGTTTTAAACTAATGATAGGTGATATTTGGCAGAATAATTAGCTAATGAGTGTCACTGTACCGATACGTTTTGAAATACGGTGGTTCAAGGCAACTTTCCTTCCCTCTCAGTGTGGAACTTTGATAAAAGCTGGCTTTCGAACAAGTGTGAGTTTGAAATCAGGAGTTCCGGTCACGAAGGAATCCTCTACGAGATCCCCTTTCCGTTCAGTGGCGCCAACCACTCTAATCCTACCTCTCGATACACCCCTCCTACGCGAATATGAGAGCGGAATCCCTAATCAACTCAGCGGCGGCTTGCGCCTCTCCCCACCTGTCCCACACCCGAGCACGTATTTCCACGTGCGCAAGTAAATTTTCTTTTTTTTTTCGGAACACTCGCGTTGGGTAGTTAGAACTTTTTTCGGAACAAGGGGAAGGAACAGAAGGGAGGTAATTTATTTCCCCGGAAAAAAAAACGGCTTTTGCCGCAGTAATGCGGGAACGGTTGCTAAAAAGATTATCTCGCGTTTCAGGACGAATTTGCGGCACATATGTTTTACGTGAACCCGAAGTCCAAAAAGGAGTGATTTCCGTCGGTCGCTTGGGTATTAAAATATACATACCTGTATTTTTAATAGATAAGGATTCCAACTCGACTGGTTCACCAAATGTCAAGTTTGCTCAGGAATCAATCCTCAACGAACTGTAAATTTCACTCCAAAAAGTAATGAAAGGACACCCTGAAGAAGAGTGTGTAAATAAAGGATTAGGGCATAGATTCAAATGAAAATCCCTTACTGACTTTTAATAATCAAACCACTTTACTTTTCCACATAAACTTTTTAATTTTTACTACCCAGGTTTCGTTATAGCATAACATCATCATTACCTGATGATGTTATGCTATAACGAAACCTGGGTTGTAAAAATTAAAAACGTTTATGTGGAAAAGTAAAGTGGTTTGATTATTAAAAGTCAGTATGAAGATTTTCCACCAAGTTACGCCAGAAACTGTTTTATTTGAAAATCCCTTATTGGGAACCTAAAAACCACTTCGGAAACATTTAAAAGAATCATCTAAATTTTCAGGAAATTAACGCATGAAAAAAAGATTGGCAAAAAGAAACAACCACGTCATATATAAATGAAATATTTTCGCCGTAGCCATTTCCATCGAAGTGCAGAATAAAGCCGTTTTTTTTTGGTTAACGAAGGTGAACGGTCGCCGCTGAAACGGTTCATTTACAATGGGAGTGTTCTTTTATGTGTGCCTAGTATATTTTTTTACATCCCGAAGCGCCGTCAACACATAAAAAATGTTGTGAATGCAATGAACCGAAACGCGATACGGCAACAGAGAAACGTTGTTACATCCCTTACATTTATGGGTACGTTCCTCAAATCTACCAGTCAATTTACAATTCTTTTTAGTATATTAGTGCAGCACCTTCTGATGAAAAACCTTTTGATTTGAATAAAAATAAAAATATATATATAACTTAGACGGCAACACACAGCACGAGAACACATAAAAAGAACACTCACACGTAATATCTTGATAATTTCGACGGACTCGAACTCCGTCTTCTTCGGAAGATGAGATAGGACTCCTATCTTATAAGATATCTTATAAGATTTGAAAAGATATAACATAAGATAATATATAATAAGATAAGACATCTTATATTCTTATAATATCTTATAAGATAGGAGTCCTATAAGATAGGACCAGTCCTATCTCATCTTCCGAAGAAGACGGAGTTCGAGTCCGTCGAAATTATCAAGATATTACGTGTGAGTGTTCTTTTTATGTGTTCTCGTGCTGTGTGTTGCTGTCTAAGTTCTTTATTCAACACTTCCGTGTTGCTTCGAAGAAAGCATCTATGTATATACATATAAAATTTTATTATTTAATAAGTTAGTTATTTAAAGATGTCAAGAACGTAATAAAAACTTTACACACTTCGATGATGATGAGCATGAAAATGATCAATTGAGAATGTCAACAGAACCAATGAAAGGTAATGGGGATGTCACCCTTTTTTAAATATAATTACCAATTACCCTCTTTTAGGCGATTTAATATCGAAATTTGTGATCAAAATAAAATGTAGAAATTAATATATAGTATGACTAATGCAAAGAAAAATGTAATAGTCAATTCATTTTGATAAAAACGTCATGAAAATACGTAATAATGAAACCCCTACCATGAAGAAGACCTCGATCATCAACGACGCTGGGTATTCACACAAATTAGTTCTGTAGGATGACCGCCATGTGGGTCAAACGCTTCAATGCAAGCCATTCTTTGACTTCACCGTCGTGGGAAAACCTTTAAACGTGAATTTCTTATAGGCATACGTACGAGCAATCATAGGATCTGCTATTAATCCGCCCGAAAGAGATTCGTATCCACGTAGAACTCGCTCTCTGAGAGAGATTTTTATTGACCTTCCTTGGCATACTCCTTAATAGAGCGAATTTATTGCGACCCAAGTGCGTTTTTTTACGCCGTCATACGCTTGAGTGCGACTTTTGATCATTAGTGGCACTCAGGGTGGTTAAAGGTTGAATCCCACCATGCCTTAACACGCCGCTTCACTGGCGTCGCAGGCGGCCAACCAACCTAACACATACCGTTCTTCCATCATCTGCGATTGGAGCGTTCCCCACAGCGATCCTGGGAAATGAGTCTAATTTTCTCGGCGACCGACTAGGAGGTTGTTTGACATAGATACTTAAAGGCACGACTCTGGAAATCCAGATGAAATTCTGTCCCATGCGCATTACGTGGGAATCGAAATACGCTTATGAGGTGGTAAACTTATCGTTTAAATCATTTTCGATAAATACAAGGAGGTATTTTAAATGTTGTTAAATGAATGAATTCCACATTAAATCGATTACACTACAAAATAATGCTTAACACCCAATATCGTTTTCACGCAATAGTTTTGAATAAAGGTTTTGGTATGTATGCGTTAGTATTTTATATAAAAACTACAAAATATTTATGATATTTGCGGATATTCACGTACCTTTCGAAAACCAAACGATTTCTCTCTTGAGGGTGCACGATCTAAAATATGACTCAAAACGCGAGTGATATTTAAGATCGCTTACACTCTTCCCTTCATAGAAAGAATTTAGCTACCTTCCCTAAGTTTCAATTGAAAACATTCCAACACACGAAACGAAATATGAAAAATAATTACGTATATATACGTTTAATCACTGAATGGAAAGTTTCCTAATGTAAATCAACTTGTAATATATATTTTCTTCTTTAAGTCTTCATTCAGTAGATTTATTTTCAGAAGCTCTCAGTTGATTTCTGTTTTGTGCCAGCCTCTTTATATCCATTTTTATTTCTGCACCGGCTACTCACACACATTTATATTTTTCTGATGTACTCCTGGCTCGGTCTGCTATTGCAGGTCCGTTCCGTCATGAACGTGTCTCATGTCATTGATTTGTTTGGTTTAAGACCATATCAATCGATGAATTAAACTACTGATGTATTCATAATTCTACAGCTTTGTTTGCCAAAATGATTCTACGGTACTCTCGCTTGGAAGTGTTCAAGTATAATCATAGCTTACCAGGTATACCAAAATATTCCGAGTATGTGGTGACAAAAAGCTCCATTGTTTCTCGTAAAAAGTAATAATGAGAAGCAATTTTCTTCTCGGACATAAATTTTATGGATAATACGATGAGAAATGACACGCTTTAATTTTTCAAACTCGTATCTAACGATAATTGCCTCTGATTCTGCAATGTTTTCAGGCCAGTTTGACCAACATAAGTTTTTAAAAGGGGAGTCATTATTAATAAACGTATTTTTGATATATCAAGATTAACAAAGTCATTACATTTTTTGTAATTTTCAATTCCCTGAAAGCCACCGCTAGGGTGTGTGGCAGGATGTGAATACCCACCAGACTAAATTTGACCCGAATATTTTTACCCCTACATTGGTCGGACAATGTTATTCCGATCCCTTATCGTTCGTGGAAAAAGTGAATTCTTAAATCTATCTGTTTTAAAATTTCTCTAATTTTATTGACATGATTACTCTTGCTGTAGTACGATGGAGGTAATGATACATGTTCAACGTCATTGCTGAAGAGACATCCTTCAATTTATCCCAAAGATTTATTTAGCAATTAAACCTTTGCTCCGTGAGGGATATTCAGCATAGCTGCTCTAATGGTTCGGATACGCTACTAAGTTTATCATAACAACGTTTTACAAATCTAGCTCATCTACACTGCACGCGATACAATTCGGCAATCAACCGTTTGTGGTAGATTTTGAGTGGACACACAGACTAAACACAGTTACTTTTCTAAGCCTCCTGTAAGACGATACAACTTGACATTCCACTCTAAAATAAACCGTTCGTCAAATCTGCATATTTTATGGCCCTTTTCATCCCACAAAACGCGTTCTCTTTTCCTCCCCCTCCTTTGCTTGCCAAACATCTTCCCCTCTGTTACAGTGATAAGCATCCTATCACCAATCAGATTACTCTGTATCCTCTCCAACAATCCTCTTCCACTCCTCACAGAACCTTGTCGCTTCTTTCCATTTTCGTCTATTTTACGATTTGCAATCTTCTCACGACCAAAATTTCAACAGACTTGCTTTGCAATAAAAGCTAAAAATGTCAAAGGAAAATGCCGAGTTTTAAGACGTTGAAGTTGTCAGAAATTAAAGGAAGGAAAGCAATTAAAAAAGTGAAAGAAAAACAGATAGAAGTAAATGAGGAAAAAATTCAAATTGAAACATGCAAATATTGTTCCTATCCCAGCGTAAAAAAAACATCAAGAACACGAGCCGTTTAATAAAAATAAATGTGGCTCTGTAATTATTTCATTAAAACTACATAAATCACTACGAACATGTCCTAAACTCACTAGTTCCGATTCATGAGTGACTTTTTAATGGTATCTACTCGCAAAAAAACCCGATGAAAATTACTTCGAATGTCTCGAGTGCACCGTTACATCATTTGTACCTTCCATAGACAATTGAGGAGAATACACATGGGAACAGCGTTTCAAAAAAAAAGGAAAAACAAGTGCTGACAAAAAAAGATAGAGTATTTGATACAGCGAGAGCCTTCTGACCTATTTCCTCATCCCGAGAAAATAACATGGGAAACATGTACTCATCAATGAAATCAAGCTTCTTCTAAAAAAGCGAGTTCTTCGGCCTGGTAAACTTCATCCAGGTCTACCAGTTACCCTCCCACGTCCTCCCGACCTTTCTTCGCGTTTCTTTTTATTGCCTCCCGAAGGGCAATCATCCCGAGATTCCTTTCAAGGTAATTCCAATATCGTTCCTCTCCCCTTGATCTGCCAACCCTCGCGCTTTTACCACGTGAGGAGCATTGCCCGTGGGATGCGACGGCCTAACTAACCCGAACCACTCGGGGCTCTCTCTCCTGCCGTCTTTTCGGCCCATCTCCTCTCTCCGTCGAAACACCTACCCTCGATTCCTCCCACCTGATTCCACATCAGTTCCTTCGATCCTTCCCCTACTTTGCCCTCTCCCCATTCCGCTAGAGGTTTAATCTCTGAGACTCGTCCAATTAAGTCCAACTTGTAGGATCTCCAGCGCTCTAATCTTTCTTAGTTTCTATCTCTTCCCTTCTCCTACTCTTATCCTTCCTCTTCGTCTTAACCTCCTGCGACCTTTCTATCCTTTGACTGACATCACGGAAATCGTTCCAGAATGGAAGAGATTACGCCTGCGGCGGGAGGTTCTGCCCAAACTTACGATGTATGTCGATCTACGTACGTACGAGACTCGTACTCGTGTACGTCACTGAACTTGTGTAAGGCCCCACCCGTCTTCGCCGAGTCTACAGTAGATTGATTTCAAATCGTTTCTGGAAACATCCAGAGACAAGATTACTTTGGAGATAGTTTATTTGAATTTAAAATGGCTTCTTTCCGGGTCTCATAGTTAACTGTTTTTCCAACCACACCAAAAGCTTGCTTAAGTGGACAGTCAAAGACTGCAACTAAGATAAAAGCAGAGCCAAAAGTACAGGCATAGACTTTTGATGGGTGAATATCTAAGCATAAAAATCTTTACTTTAAGTCAAAATAAATTGTTTTGTGTTACTCGGAGCTTGTTACTAAATTTTTTGCTGCACTGTTTCGGAGTTTGACATAATCTCAGAAACAATGGATCGTAGCAATGATTGAGTTTCTCCATACAATACAGAATATTTAATAAAACATTCATTTGTGAAGCCTATGTCCATCCATAACCTACCTTAACGGGTAGATTATTAACAATAGTAATTCAATTTTTCACGTCAAATATTTGATTCCAGTCTAAAATATACTCAAAGATACTACATAATTCGTCCGGAAAATAAGTGTAATAAGCTCATTGTCTTTTTTGACAAAAGGGGAGTCGTCCACCACGAATTTGTACCTGAACGACAAACTGTAAATGCTGCATTTTACGTCCAAGTGCTTGACAGGCTTTGAAAACGAGTCGCCCGCGTCCGGCCAGCGATCAAAAACATCTGGCGGCTGCATCACGGCAATGCGCCGTCTCACACCGCGCTTGTCGTGTCGGACTTCTTGGCCAAGCACGGCGTGGCAACGCTGCCGCACCCGCCCTACAGCCCGGACTTGGCACCACCGGACTTCTATCTGTTCCCGAAGATAAAGAGGAGTTTGAAAGGAACGCGATACGGGACTTTGGACGCCGTCAAAGAGGCCGTGACGACGTGTCTTCGAGAGGTTCCCGATGATGCCTTCGCGGGAGCGTTCCAGGAATGGGAACGCCGCTGGAACAAGTGTATCGACTCACAAGGGTCCTATTTTGAGGAATATTAGCTTAAGATATGTAAAAGTGTAATGATTTTTTTTCCTGAGCTCAGTACACTTATTTTCTGGACGAACCCTGTATAATTCATTCTTCGCATTACTAAAAGATTCCAGATGTAACTGAATGGTGACACTCTGCAAGTGCTGATGGGCCTTTTCCTCTGGCACTGTGATTACTAGCAATTGATTTATTTTATCGTGGCCCTTGATTCGTCATTCCTTGAATCTAGATTCGTTACGAGCAGGCTTAGCAGCGCAGCTGGGGTAGGTGTGATATGACAAATCCATGAGCAGGATATCACTAGGGTCCACTGCTTCAGCGAACGGTGGGCCCAAAGCCTTCTGTCGCATATGGTCTCCCTGGTAAAATCATATATATTCGGGGCTGTTTGTAGTTGAGGAATTGGTGTCATTTTCCCGAGGATAGTTAGAAAGGCAGACTTCGTCTTTTTCAATATTGTGCCGTTCAAGTCAAAATTACCCATTGTACGAGTATTTCAAATTGCATGTGCCTATACAGACTATATTTTTCAATGCATTTAATAATAAAATTTGCAATAGTAAAATAAGTCTTGCAGCTATGCAGTTAGACCTATTCATTTATGAATTATAAATCCATAAAAATAAACTCGTGACGTAATATTCGATCTGAGGGAATTAGGTTCGGAGTTTTGACCCGCGATATAAATAAGAGGCAATATGCAATTTCGATTAACTAAAGATACGTGAAACCAAGCCTTAGAGCATATATTCGTCACACAATCAAATAATTATTCATCTATACACCGTCATAACACAGGAATTAAACACGTTGTACACTGAATTCATAGCTTTACGGTTGAGATCTTTCTTCTGTGAGAATCTTCAAACAAAGTATAATTAGAGGGTTAAAGATCAAGTTTAAATATTTATTTATTAGGTAATCTACCGGTTAAGGTAGGTTTTTGGAGGGACACAACTATCAAATAAACATTTTGTAACTCCAAACAAAACCCAATCCTAGAACCTACTCTACATCAGGTCCCTCTTCAACTTCTTTCCTCCCTTCATCCCGTCCAACATCCCTATCCTGTTCCTGCCCTTTCCTCGCTTGCCCAACATTCTCCCCTCTATTACCTTCTTCAACATTCCACTACCGCTCAATACGCCTTTCATCCATTTTTCCTGCCTCCATAGGATTTCTCTCAACAAACCCCTCTCCTCACCCACCCTCTCCAGTACTTCCTCATTTGTTTTCCTTTCGGTCCATTTCACCTTCTCCATTCTTCTCCACACCGACCTTTCAAAAGCTTCCAATCTACGTCTATCCTCCTGCTTCAGTGACCACGTTTCCGCGCCGTACATAACTACGCTCCATATCAGAGTTTTTACGAGTCTTGTCTTAACATCCCTACTCAACGTCCCCGTCATCAACTCCCTCCGCCTTGAGAAAGCCTCCATGCTTAGCGCAATTCTTCTCCTTACGTCCCTACCAATTTGACTGAATTCCACTCTGACTTTCATTCCTACCTCCAGTACTTCTCATGCCTCTTTAATCATTTCCTCCAGTTTGAATATATGAATGTAAAATATTTCTAATTGATATGCATGATCTCCATCAATTTACATGATCGAAAGCTTAAATATAGCATGAAATACTTGAATAAGAAACCGTGCATAAGGATACATTGTCTTTTTAGGGATATCTCGAACTTTGCGCATGTGGAGACGAACTGTAATGTGAAATACGCCTCTTTTATTGAGTCTTTAGTGATGATCGACATCTACGCATAGCTCCACTTAAAAAGTATTGATCAAGACAAAGTTAACCTAAAGCACTCATAAATGTGTTTTATTTTAGGAAAGAAAAAGTTTGAGGGAATCTACTGAGGAGAAATGTCGAAAAGATACTGAAAGTAAGGAGAGCACGAGAACAATAAATGGCGGAAGAGTGTGAGGTTTTACGTTGTTTTTAAACACATATTAAAAATAAAACAGGTGTTTTTGACATCTAAATTCCATGCAAAATTTTATGTATTTTCTAATTCAATTCCTTTACCACTTTGTGAAGCAACATGGAACTCAAATTCTTCATGATAACACACTAAATGAAAGCAGTAGGCCTCCATGGGTAATTTTAAGTCCAAAAGTAAGGTGAATTCAAATGCGTACAAGATGCATTTGGGAAAACGTGCTAATGAATGATATCAACTAAAAAAAAGTATTAATTCATAATTTGTTGTGTTTCTTCTCAAAAACAAAAAATCCAAGGTCGAAAGTACGCGTATATTAAAGATATTTTCTTTTGTTTCAAGTTGCGATAGAATCGTGACCAACAAGCTCAAATTTGGTGCGATGTAAATTCTGAATTGGGTTGGCAATTCTACTCTATTTTGCGATGATGACCCTTTTATTTGGTGGTAAGCTTTATTTCCAAAGGTAATGGACGGGAACGTATCGGATATGAATGGTGCTTATGGCATGTTGACATGCCATGGCTTGCCATGGCATAGCTTGTTGAAAAATATACCCATGAGCTCCATTTCTTATGGATCTGAGGTGCAATAAATTTTGGAGAAATCACTAATAAAATGTTTTTAGAATTCTACAACGTAAATCCATCAGGTAGGATTAGAGCATTTAATCTCCCTTTCTGCTGACAAATATAATTGAAGGTATTCCGCTCGTTCGCTAACGAGATTGCATTTTTAGGGTTATTAAATGAACTTCGTGTTGTGACTGTCCTGTTTCTGTAGTTAGCACATTCTCGAGCGGAGGAACGTTCGGTTTAATTCCAGAAGGTCCATTCTCTTTCGAAGATAAGTCAGATTCAAAGTAGCTGAGGCATCGTCCAGCGTAAACCACCATTTCGGTTAGGTGAAACACCTGAACATGGCCCGCGCTTAATGAAACACGGTTTAATCAAACTGCCTCAGCGGGGATGCGCCAGAAATGAATCCCGCCTCCTTTATCGTCTGTGACTTCGATTAAAAGGGGATTCTAGGTCCTCGGGTCCTAGAAATTCTGTTTCCTTAATATCGGCACCTACCATCTTTCTGGATAATTCGACCCTTAGGCCCTGACCACGGTCCTCAGTCCGGAGGGATACGATATTGCCTCCTCTGGCGAAGGGATACACAAGGGTCGGCACATTCGGCGGTAAAAAAGGGTGTATGGAATCAGCGGTATTCCCGCAGAGACAAAGCCAAAGGAGAGAAAAAGCACTTGAGGAGGACACCACCGTCGATTTGCATGCCGCGTTTTACAATCATGTTTTGGGCATCTCTTTTCGCATATTAGTCCCAACTTCTTTTTAAGCATAAGACGGTGCGATAAGATGGTTTAAAGCAGCAATTAAAGTATTCTTATATCTTTCATACGCCGTAAACTTGTCTTTAAAGTAGTTCAAATGGTCTTTAAATGAGTAATCACGAGTAATCAACCAGAATATTGGTTTAGTAGGTGAGGGTAAAGCGTGTTACCTAAAATAGAGGGTGTATCGAAATGAATAACGGAGTTTTAAGAGTTTGTGATGTTTTATTATATTTAACTTATAAATGAAAGAGAAACTTAAACGACTTTTTCTACAAGTGTTCAATGTGAGCACCATTTGTCACACAGCACACATCGGGTCCATAGGAGAGTTGTTCCTAAACCTTGATCAATTTTTCAGGAGTAATTGTTGCAACAACTCCTTCAAAACTGTTTCTTAAGTCGGGTAGTTCAGATGGTAGCGGAGGCACATAACACATGATACTTTATGGATACTCATAGGTAAAAATCACATGGTGTGAGATCGGATGAACGTTGCACTCTAACTACAGATTCAGTCCATGCAAATTGTAAAACAAAAAGCACTTTCTGTTCACTAGTCGCCATCTTTGCTGCATCACATTAAAGGACAATTCAACAGTTTTGTTGGTATACCTTCTCGGACTATTTTCTCTGTCATCCGTTAGGGAGCACTAATACATGCTCCCTAACGGATGACAGAGAAAATAGTGTCCGAGCAGGTATACCAACAAAACTGTTGAATTGTTCTTTTATGTTATGCATAATTTATAATT
The DNA here is from genome assembly GCA_037158775.1 of Hetaerina titia. Lineage (NCBI taxonomy): Eukaryota > Metazoa > Arthropoda > Insecta > Odonata > Calopterygidae > Hetaerina > Hetaerina titia. The sequence goes on from CM073778.1 coordinate 49,170,704, forward strand.
GTAAGTTAAATTTATTAAACAGTACAAAGTTTTAAAATCCCAATATTCATGTTCTAACACTCTGCGAATTGGCTTAGGAGTTGATTAAACGAGAGTCCAGCGGGTAGAGCGTAAAACGAGGCATGAGTGGCTTTGGGTTAGATTCCAGTTAGCCATGTCTCTGGGCGCCCTCAGCTTCACCCAAGTTGTGTTCTATATATTAGCTACCAGATCTCACTTGGAAATCACAGGCGACCCAGGATAAGAAATTGGCTCCCATAATACAATATTGTATGATTATGTTTGTGAAAATGGCAAAGCTTTACTTAATTCCTCCCACAGTTAATGAATGACCGGAATCAGATTATAATATTTTGTCATGGCACGCACTAATCAAAATCAATTGATAAATGACCATTGCTAAATGTTTACTCAACGCCCTTCCAATATTAGACGCATCAATTTCACACTCAATTGGTCTCATTATTAGGAGACTTCTGCCCTCACCTATTAAACCAACCTTCCAGCTTACTACTGTGGTTACTTGTTTAAACATGTTCCTCGAAAAAATTGCAAATTAGGGTTTCACATGAACCATTCTGAGAGTACATAGACGTACAATGAATTTAGATGATTTTCTTCCAATACTAGAGCGGCATCCCATGTATTTTGTGAATTGTAAATATTCATAATTCCAGCGGAATGACCAAGCGAAAATATCCGTATGCAACAAACAAAAATCAAGCATCTTCATGATCAAATCGATTAGTGAAAAACTAATAACACTAAACCAAATTGAATAAGCTTGCACACGAAATATTTTTCAACTTTCACCAAACTATAAGTGTGTTGCTTATATCGAGGAAACATATTTTTATCGTCTCTGGAGGTGTTCAAAAATCAGAATCAAGTGCTTTGAAAGAAGGATTTCATGCTACATTCTTTTAAAAGGACGAAACGGGAGTATTTTCAAGGTGAACGAGAGAAATTGTTAAGATAAAACGTTTGATCAACTTCAGCGAAGATGAAATTATCATTGAAATCTCTTTACTGCACAGGAGGTAGGATTTTATAAATTCGAGTAGCAAGCCAGAGTAATCTAGCAAGAATCCAGCGAGAATCCAGAAAGCTTCATGTACTTCTAACCCCTTCCAAATCCATCCTCATCTTTGGATAGAAGAATACTTCCCACACGTTAGAGTATCCAACAAGTAGCCAATCAGCAAATGGATAGGGTTCGGCTTCTCACTGCAATGAAGCAAGTTAGTGTCAGCATTTTCCGATGAATTATTTATCTCAGAATAACTGAATTCATAAAATTATTTTAGGTGAATATTTGGTTATAATTTTCAATAAAATTGTAAATATCTTATTTGCTCAGTTTTTTCATATACTTTAATGCATTGGTTGATAAATTCTATCACGTTCCTTGCATTTCTATTATACCTGATCTAGAGATTCTCCTCGAGCCATCCAACCAAGACTGTCTCGGTCAACTCATTTCTTTCAATCCATTTACTCTTCGCTCATAGAGTTGCTTAGTGATTTGACTCCCATCCAATCTCTCAGCATGAGTGAACCAGCGTAACAGGAGAGGTAATTTCTAACCTTTCAACTACCTTTGCAGCAAATCCCCTTCTTTTCATGACCTTATCAGTACTTACCTTATCTCTCCTATTCATACAACAAACGCCCGTCCAGTGTATAATCACTTCTTTCGCTACTTCTCAGAAAATATTCCCTCTTTCCTTTGCCTACGTATTTGTCACTTATCAATTTTCCCTCGTACGTGAGCAATCCAGAGCGGCTTACTTTTCTGGTACTTCTCGAAACGTATTTCATTGCCGTCTCATTATGCATTCAGTTTCCATGTCAGTTTGCCACAACATGGTAATGATTACCTAGTTCGTATTGGCGTTTAATAATTATCATTTTTGCTCTAGGAATTACATAATTCTACAAACCGTGCAACCTTAAAGGTATAAACATTATTGTCAATTTTGATTACGTCACAACCAATATATTTCAGGAAACTAAATAAATATTGGCCAATCATTTCAACATAAAGTTTTTTTTGCAAATAGATAAAAATTAATGCCGAAAAATATAACAAAAAACTCAATCGAACATTTCTAAATATTTTTTTACAATCCACTGAAATCAGTGATACCATTGGAAGCATTTTAAAAATTTCTTTCCACCATTTTTTGCCAAATGAATTATACAGCATTAAAAATTACAAACCACTCAATTTTATGAAATATAAATCACTTTTACGATCAAAAAGATATATTAACCGGGTCGAGAGGCTACAGAAGGGGGTAGACGGAATCTCATTCTCCAATATCCTTAACTCTTACAATTAAAGATACTTTAATCCGAACGATTAAAAAAACTAGTGTAGTTTATCCTTTTTTATCATGCCTATTTCATGGTCTAAGCAAGGTATTCACAGAAGTGTTAACAAAAATATTGTTGGGTCAGATGACGAAGCTTTTTTAAAGCAAATACGTATATCTAACTTTAATTCTCGAGTTCTGAATACCACATCCCCTCCAAAGACTAATTACAGAAACTTTTATAATCTTGACATAGATACAAGTTGTAAAAACTTAACTTCACACTGAAAATGTTGTTACGTCTACATGAATTGTGAATTTTGCGAGATAAAAATAAAAAATGTTGTTTTTCCCTATGCACGGAAATTAAAAACTCAATGAATAATACGATATTCTTCATTATAAAACTTTTGAACTCGTTTTAATTAAGCTTCCATTTTACACTAAAAGTTCAGGCACACGTATGCTCGGAGCATGAAATTATATATGAGTTTATCAGATATTTACACGGAAAGTGCGAATTAAGTATCACGTTGAGCCAGATTGCCATTTTCTTCAGTTTTTGACAATAATTCTTTCGAGTAAAACCCAGATATACGAGAAAATTTTCCTTCTTAATAACTTTTGATATTCAACCCATATTCATATTGTTAATCCAAAAAGCTTTTAAAGATGCGAAATATCAATAAATGTCCTTAAAAATAAAATTTCAGGTTTATAGTAGTATTTGTTCAATGAAGATCAGAATAAAACTAATAATAAAGTGTTAAATTCATAGACATGCCAGAGGCTTTTTAAAAAGACTTTTTTACTACCATTGATATGAGCAAATATTCCCAAATAATACATAAGTTAAATAAATATAAAGAAAAGTGTTAAAATAATTGTGATAAAACAAGAGCAAACTTGTAACTTACGTTTCCATAAATGTTACGTTTCAATCTAACGGAGTGTTTTGTAATAAACTTGTTGACCCATTTCCTAGGGGCATTAGACAAATGAAGACAATCTTAGTTACCAAGACCAAAGCTCCAATCGCTCTAACACAATTTCTTAGCTGTTGACGTTACAGCCCCATTTGTAGTTTCCAATTGCTTACGCGTTACATGAAAGCACACTTTATTTCTCACGGAGTGTTCAATGGGGATTGCCATTTGTAACGGGCTTCCCCGTAACACACTATTTACTCTGAAGGTCGTCAGGATATGTTTGCCTGGTGTAAAGCATTCGGTACCATCCTTATATGTACACGGATCTGTGCGAACGTAGTGTGGATCCTAGCATTAATTTCGAACCTACTAAAGCATCAACATGAGGGCGCCTTCATTTATTTATCGCTTAAAGTAAGGATCATTCAAACATTAAACTAATAAAGGACAAAGCCTCAGCTTCAACCCAAGTCCCCAGGTGCCAAGGTCACATTTTTCTGTCAACAATATCTTTTCATCACGCTATTAATTAAAATTATGTTCCAGATTTGACAAATCAATATCTAAAATGAAACGTTTGCAATTTGAACGTTCTTCCTAGCAATTGAAGGATTGCTATCAGGAATTCAGTTTTTTTTTAGAATCCTTCAAACGTAGTGTGATACGCAGATGTTGTTGCGAGATAAATGCGATCTTGGCATCTGGGAACTTAAGTTGAAGACGAGGCTTAGGCCTCTATTAGTTAAATACATTGAATGTACCAGGAAGAGGAGATTACCACCCCCGTGGTGACGCACGAATCAACTCTGAATCTCCTCTTACGTCGGCCACAGAGGCTGAGCTTGAAATCGTAATGATTCGAGCACATATACTATATTTAAAAAAAAGAAACTCGCAAGGTTTTGCTCTAATTATAATGTTTAGAATGAGCAAGGTTTTGCAACAGTGCAGCATCTTCATAGAAAAAATCAGAGGAATTTCGGTATTATTGTAAAATATGCTGAAAAATGTTACAGTCTTCAATACGTAGAAAAGATATTTTGAGTCCAACATCCCTCAAATTTCAATCAAAAGAGCTCCCACCACCATGGGACCCGAGGTCGTGATAAATAAAATTCTGCGTGGAAATACCAACAAGTCTCCTTCATCGTGATAACATTCCAAAAGGGGGTCAATGATATCACCCTGAACGATGAAATAATTAAATATTTGTGGGAATTATTTTGGTCAGTAATTTTTACCTTACGGAGGGCTATGGGGTCCAATATCATAAGATCCCCCCTTCGCTCGGGGGGAAGGGGGTTTGACTACCTCAGTCAAGGGGATAATATTAGTCATATTACACGTGAAGTCATCGCCATAGAACTGTAAAAAAGACCAGTCTACTGTAAATGAGGCAAATTTAGAGCCTATAAGTTTGCCAATACATGGACCAAAATAGGGTTTTATATGTCCAAAAAGCCATTCTCTCTGCGTGTTTATTCTCTACCATTTTGTGCCCCACGATTGAAAACGTTAACATTATCTTTTAAAGATATTTTACGAGCATAGATACATTACCGGCGGTTGCCGCATCATGGCGTTAGTCGGTACACAAAATCAATGGGTAACACCGTTAAATTTTTTTTTAGTTTTTTTCCAACGGTTAGTTCAACATCGTATTATCTCACCGAGGTAACTAATCCCGGGGACTATGCGAAACACAATACCATAACACAATAACTTATCACTACTTTTCATGCACGCACAGAAATCGAACTACCTACGGGTCACGCGCCCATATCGTCCCCACCCCCGTTGAGTGCCCATTCCGGATAGGCTAATGGACCGACGGGCACATGCGCACCACCCCTCCGCAACGACACGATATTTTACACGAAAAGAGCCGTAATGGTGCATTTTTTTTGACTCCCGCAGCATAATAATGAATATACGGATGGCATTTTTCGACCGTTAGATACCACCGCGCCCTCCGACGGTGAGCGGGACAAAATAAATAAAAGGTAAAGGAAGGGGAGGGGTAAAAAAAAAGAAAAACAGATTGCGTCAAGAGTAATATTGGGGAAGGGGATTTGGGAGTGGGGAGGGGAGAGAGGGGAAAGACGAGGGGAAGAAATGGGAAATAGTGAGGTGTACTACGCTCCTCCTCCCTCCCTCCACGCATCCCTCTCTCTCCCTCCTCTTCCTGATTAATTCGAGGCAATAATGAAGCGAGGAGAAAATCGATGGGCCGTTATTTAACGCGAACGGGCTGGGGTGGGAAGCGGGGCTAATCAGCTCAGTGTGACGTACGTTCTTCTGGGCTGTGGGGCCCATGCTAGGAAGCAAAAGCGTAATGAGAGGGTATGGGGCTTCTCCCCACCCAACACTCCAAATGGGAGCGTAGTCGGTGATTGGGGATCAAATTCTATTTGCATCCAAAATTTTCCGCTTGAGATGCGTCAAAGTGAATGGTATTCTAATTATTGCCATGACGGATTTATTTTACTCATTGCGCCATCATTAAGGGGCTATTTGAGAGAAAGCAGCGTCCTATCGGATCTCGTTCGAGAGTATCGCCTCGATGCTAAAGATGTGGTTTCGAATTCTATCTTTAAAAACGGTCAGATAAATAATGGGACTAAGCTTAGCGTACATTTTCGCGAATAACCATTTGAAAAATATCCACACCAGGGTATTTTCATCGTAAAACCGGCCATATTAGAGGCCATACTTATTACTTTTCCACAAGCGTGGGAAATTTATTCCTAGCAAAGTGAAAGGGGAGTTGAGGTGAGAAGTACTTCCAAACTTTGAAATACTCTCGGCAAAGATCCATTCTATGGTATCTGTTGCGTTAATTAAACTTGACGATCTTTCGACGGCAAATGTACATGTTTGAGTCGAATCCATGGAACTTATATCACATTCGCATCACATATTAAGGCCTCAATGTGACATTAAGTTAAATTTTTTCACAAAAATAATGGTAATAGAACTTTTTGGTCAGTTTTAACTGGAACTATGCTCGTTGAATAAAGTGGAAAATAGAGTATCTTTGAGCCCCGAAGTAGTCATCTGGTTCTTATTTTCCGGTCGCTTCGCAACACGGCAGAAGAAACTTTACATTTTTAATGCCAGTTTATTTCGTGGAAAATTGCCAATTTTAATTAATCATGACACTCCACCATATCACGCCTGAAACGTCTCTTTTTATTAATGCCGTTTCTTAAAAAGTTCACGTTACTTTCAATATAACCTCAATATTTTAGAGTCGATTCCGGAAAAGTTAACTTTTTCTTGAACTTTTTTGAGACCACTCGGAGTTCGTATCTTCCCGGGATCCCGATTACCCATTCCTAGCTTCTCATCAGGTGTATTTCGGACCAAACCAGAGTTGAAAGCAATGACCGAGGCAGAACACGAATCCGTCAACTCTCTGTTGGCAGGCGCGCGTGCCACCTATCCGGATAATCCGGCCGACCCGATTTAAAATGTCAACTTTAGGGATTAAAATATGATCATTAGCGGAAGTATCTTAAAACTGGTTTTTAAACGGTATAATTAAAGTATGAAAAATATGAACCAGCATAAAAACAAGTAATTCAATGCAGGAAAACTCTCAACGGCTGAGTTTTGGTCGCGTTTAGAACCCGGCGACACAAATTCACTAAGTAAACTAAATTGCTCATGACTACATAAGAATGATTAATTTAAAACTCAATTCGGGTTTTATATATGAAAAAATCACCGCTCGCATTTAACGAGTTCAGACATTATCATCCTGTGTCTCGTATTCCCACCAGCCTATGCGAAATTATCACCCTTGATATTTTCGCCTGGCAGGTCTGACTGTGGGCAGATGTGTGAAAAGCTTACTTGCCGAGATAGCTGTCTTAAGATCGCAGATCCAAAACGCGGCCGAGGCATATGTTGAACAGGGCAGGTTCACTGTTTACACGACCTAAGAAGAAACTCGATTCGGTATTGTGTTAATCCTCAGTAACAATATTGAAAATTAAGGCTACTGATAACCGCGTTAAACCGTGTTTTCTGTATGAATGTACTAAGTGCGTACATGAGTCATAATTGTAAGGAATGAAAACATGTTTATCAAATCAAAAGTTCTTTATCTATCAGCAAATTACTGAAGGAAGTCCGATTCAAGCTCATTGAAAAGTATCCTTTTTAGAGACGGAACACTAAGAAAAAATACCCAAAAATTCCCGTGATTCTTATTGGCCATAATTGAAATAATGTTGAAATAGGCCAAAATTTTAATTTGATCTTTCATTTTTTTTACAGGTGAGTCCACTCCCAAATACAACGCTTGGCTAGAACTGCAGCGAGGGTATGGCACTTTTGTTTTTCATATTTTTTGAATAATTAAGATATTTGCTATAACTGGTAAAAAGTCATAAAGGTTTGACCAATATTTATCGGGTGACGATTACATATACCACGTAAAATTTTACTCGAGAATTGAGGTTGCACGCAAGGTGATATCGAAATTAGGATTAGAATCACATCAAATTGTACGCAATAATGTTTTCTTTTTAATCATTTCTTCAGACTGAGAAAGTGATGAACATAATTTCCTCAGACAGTGAAGATACAAGATAACCACTTCCTCAAAGCTGGGGAAGATATTTCGAAGCTCCCAACATCTATCTGTTACAAGAGGGCATACCAGAGTATAAAACTAATCAATGGTGCATTTGAGAAACCTAGGCGTCATTATAAGATGTTTGTTTGTTGTTGTCAAAACCCTTCCCGCATGACCGCATTGGAATGCCATTAAGTAATGTAGTGCTGTTTACAGTATTGTTTGCTCTGCTTTTGGTACCCTAAATTTCCCCTTCCATCCCTTGTCCCTCTCGGTGGGGGAGCCCTCTTCCTGCCTGCAGCGTTGGGCCAAATTCCTCACCTTGGGCAGGAGAGCGTTTTGCTTTGCACGTTCTTGTGGTGGTGGTATTTCGCCTTGCTACTTACTTGAATCTGCCTTTCGCGTTCTTGGATAGATTTCTTGTTGCGTCCTAAGATACAATTGTTTGTTGTAATTAAGCATGTGTACTTGCATGCTTGTGGAGTGAGGGGAGGTGGATGTGTGTTTGTATGCGCGTGGAATGATAGGATGTTTCTTTGAATGTATGCACAACTGTGGATTTGGGTTTGCATGTGTGTGTTAGTTTTGAATGCGTTTTTTCTTTTTGCCTTTTTTTGGGTGGTGACCTAACACCCCCCGCCACACGCCCTTGCGATGGCTTGCGGGGTATTATGTAGATGTAGATGTATAAGATACACGTCTGATGACGCATGCACAACTGCGATGCCTAACACCGTTAAATTACCTGATAATACTTCAATTTACAGAGAGAGATTCAGCGAAGTAACTGGAAACGTATTTATATTTAATAATCCTTTGGTTTTATTTGGTTGATTTCAACTTCTCTTACCATTATATATCATTAGGCAAACATTTCTCTGTTATTTGCTTGTGAATGTAATTTGCATCATAGAAATTTGGTAGATTGACTGGTTATGCAAAACAATCTCTGTAACATGATAAAGTATCGAAAACACTTCAAACCACTCAAGATTGGAAAGTAAGATGTTTGATTTGGATGAATTTTATAGGCTTAAGTATAAAAGGTATATTAATAAGATATCATAAAAGAATATTTCTGAAATAAATATTTACTTTCAAGACCATAAAATCATACAAACGGTAATTCAAGGGTTTGATTAAGTCTTTAATTGAAGCATTTAAAATAAAAGAACTACCCATCATGATTTCAGAAACAATTAATTTTTGAGATTTGCAAAAGCCAATAAAAGGTTTTGTAGTCCACTCAAACCCTCGACGATATTTTTAGTTATAAATTTTTAAAAATTAAAATTTCTGGTAAAATTAACTGGAACCATTACCTCGTCGATAATTTTTATTAATGGATCAATATTTTGATTAAACTTTTATATTGGCATCAATAGATATTAAAATATTTATATCCATTAATGTGCATTTATATATTAACTTAAAATTTGTATCAACATAACCTTAAACTATTATATGATATAAAGGTAAGTATGCCTAGCTGCCGCGGTAAATGACGCAATTGTAAATATGAACTTTGGTGATTAGAGTGAATGAGAGAATATGAAAAAGTAAAAATAAATCATTATATTTGGTGCGTATGGTTACTGCATGTGTTCAGGGGAAATTTAGAACTTAGTTTTCCTTTGATTATTATTACTGATGTTAAATTATATAAATTAATGTGTGCATCCATTTGAGAACAAAAAATACGTGTAAAAAACTAACGAAGACCAAAACAGCATGATATTTGCATTAGCTTCAACGCATGATCAAATATAACGTTGATAAATTCAAAATTCGTGATCCGGCTAAAAATTGATATTCTCTGAAACTCTAATGATGCAGAAATTAGAGCTGACAAATTGATAAAAAGACTAAAGGAATAAAAAACCCGAGTGTAATCCATTGTGCATTTATCGAAAATAATTACAAACATTTGATGATTATGATGGGCATAATTTTCAAAACTTCAATTTAGATATCATTTACAGTGAATTAACTACCGAATACAAATTCTTAAATATATATTATTATCAATATCGCGCGCTTCTTCTTTTGGAAATTTTGAAATTAGAAAGCTTTTTATGCCAATACATTGAATTATTTATTTTCATATAATGAGATCCAACGCTCACATATCGATTGAGACAGATTCGAATAATCATCTCATTCCTCGTCTAAATGTTCAATTGCAAATATAGATTCTTCACAAACGCCGTGTAACAACAAATGAACCCGTGAAATCTGCAAAGAATATTAAATGAACATGGCATTTAGATTTGCACGCCACTATAGGCGACCAGGTAAAAATAATTTGAGGTCGGAGCTCATAAATAGAGAGTAAGATATTTCTTAAGTTAAAGATAGTTAGAAAATTAAGTTAACAGTGTAATTAAAATCATTACGTTAAGAGCTAAGCGCGTCACCTCACTTTTAAAGCTGGATAATATACACCCCTCGCTAAAAGAAAAGAGAGGAAATCAAATTTCGGAATCAAAGACGGGATCGCTCGAAATAAATTTCGCCGTCGAAATACATGGCGATTTTGTTTGATTTTTAATTTTATTCGATATTATTTTTTTTATCTCCAATCAAAGACATAGAGGCAAGATTACCAAAGACCGTAAAACTTGAATGTAGAGCCTCGGTTCCTAAACCTTATCTTGAGAGAAAGGGGAGAGAGAGAGTACGCTAGAGACAGTCTCTAGCGTACCCTCTTTTCTTCGTCTTACTCTTAGTGAGATTTTGATATGGAAAAGAGCGATGAATGATGAGATTTTGAACGATGAGAAAGACTACAAACAAATAAAGCCTTGAAAAATATAGAGAAAGAAAAACAGTTGCCGGTTTAAATTCAAAAAAGGTAGACACAATTGGAGGAGGAGATAGCATGTCGTATGTCACAAAGGGTAGAATCTTTCGTACACGTAAAAAAGTAAGGCATAGGTTGGAGAACGGAACATTTGGATAACATTGGTATAATAGAAGGTACAAATAATTGAAGAACGAGGTAATGCAGTTCAAGCTAGAGTTTGCCTAGAAAGAAGTGTAGCTCAATTAACGAATACATTTAAGAATAATCTAGGGCCGTCCATAACCTACACCTTAAGGCGGTTCGTCCGTCATCATAATTATATGTCAGTTTCATCAAATTTGGATATAGAATGTTGGAAGTATTGAATACCGCATGGTATTGAGTAGCTTCATGTCTTTGAAATATTGTAAAATAAATTATTAATGCATTGTAAAATATTGTCTTCTATAGTTTATATATCTCGGAAGTGTTTTGGACCAATACGGTCAAAATAGTAGGGACGTGAGGAGAAGAATTGCGCTAGGCAAGGAGACTTTCTCAAGGAGGAGGGAGTTGATGACGGGGACGTTGAGTAGGGATATTAAGACAAGACTCGTAAAAACTCTGATATGGAGCGTAGCTATGTACGGCGCGGAAACGTGGTCGCTGAAGCAGGAGGATAGACGTAGATTGGAGGCTTTTGAATTGTGGGTGTGGAGAAGAATGGAGAAGGTGAAATGGACCGAAAGGAAGACAAATGAGGAAGTACTGGAGATGGTGGGTGAGGAGAGGGGTTTGTTGAGAGAAATCCTATGGAGGCAGGAAAAATGGATGAAAGGCGTCTTGAGCGGTAGTGGAATGTTGAAGAAGGTAATAGAGGGGAGGATGTTAGGCAAGCGAGGAAAGGGCAGGAACAGGATAGGGATGTTGGACGGGATGAAAGGAGGAAAGAGGTACACAGGGATAGATTAGGTTTTCTTAGGAGTCACAAAATATTTATTTGATAGTTATGTCCATCCGAATACCTACCTTAACCGGTAGATTATCTAATAACAATTGTCTTCTATACATTGTTTTTTAAATATTTGAAATTAAAAATAACCTCTTTCGTATGGCTTCTTATGGAAGAACTGATAAAAAATATAATTATTTCTTGGAATTAAAATATAATATCTCTGATACAAAGATATTATTAAACTGTTTAAAAAAATTAAATACGCACAAATAGCTGGAAGTCTGCGATATATATGTTGTCAATTATAACGAAAAATTGGGTAAGTCCAAGCCTAGTAGCGCTATTATAACTATTTTAACTGGAAATCTTGCTTTTATTAGTAAACAAATCCATTAACCATAACATAAAATGTTAATTACCCTATTTGGATAAATTATGGAAATAATAAATGGCTACCAGATGGATTAAAAAAACCAAAATTAAACATGATATTTAAAAATTAATATTTTATTCGATTGTCACTCAAAATCGCCACTGTGTTGAGGCTTGCGCTGCATTTACTTTCTTGAAAAATAATTTATGACTCAATGATCATACAACGAACAAAATCAGTAAAGCTATTGCTGTTAACTGTCTATTTCTTTCATCGGAGAACATTATTTTGTTAAATTCATCTTCATACCTTGAATGTGACAGTATTTTTATGAATAAATGACTTGCATGGTGAAGGAAGGACTTCCTTAACAGGGGCATTACCATTGATAAAATTGACGACATTATTTTAGGATAATAAATAGATGTCACCTGATGATTACCATCATTCGATCTATTAAACGACAAATCATCGTTTTCAGTCAATACACTACAGTCAATACCGAGTTGCAGTGGAGCATATTGTAAAGGTGAGACTGCTGCCATGGTGATACGAATAACCAAGGTTGCTGAAAGGACGGACTCCAACGGACGCCATTGTCTGAATATAGATGGACACCTTTAGGCTCCCGTTGTTATTATTCCCCTTTTTCTGCCTTATTTTAGATTCGGGGAGTAACGACTATTTTTTCTTCTTTCCAGTCCCCGCCGCAAAGCTTAGGGCTCGGCTTTCTTTCCCTCCCACAAAGGAATGGCTCACAATCGATCACCAGGGCAGAGTCCCGCAGCAACCTCCCCCTGCACCGCATAACCTAACGCCCAGCCGTCCACCCTCACCATTCGCCCCCTTCCCCCACCCATCCTCATCCCTAGGCCGCCCGAATCTCTCTCCCCACACCCACTTTTTTGTCTCTCCCCTCCCTCTCCCCGCAATATCTTCCTCCTCCCCAATCGGACACTAGGGCATTTTGAGGGATCTTTCACGCGGGATTGCAGGATTTAGACGAGCGGAAATCTTGGATTATTGAGCGCCTCTAGCTTTGCTGACTTTTTTTTTCTGTCCAGGCGACGTGGACGACTCATATAATGTTGGCTCTTTTTAAATAATCCCGAGTGAATGCCCAGAACGCCCTCGGCGAATGTCGAGATATTCCATCACGAAATTTTGGGCCCATCAGAAGTTGTTTCGACTACGTGAAATCCGCCTGAGGCTTCCAAATGTAAGATGCGTGGGTTATAAAGAATACAATGGGCTATTACGAAAAACAAGTGTTTACTCATTAAAATTTTTTTGCTAACCGATGTGCTACATTTACGGCGATTTTTGTAGATATTGCCAGCTAGCCCAGATGATTCGCGGTAGCTCCAAGAGTCGCGATATGTTCGGTTTCGGAATGATGAATTTGTAGGACGGCAACATAATATTCGCCGTCAATCTCGTACATAACGGTAGCGATATCTCACTCGCGCGAGGTTTAAAATCCTTGCATCGTTGTAACAAGACGTTTAAGATAAAAGCAACATGCTATGACACCTTGTCTGATCTTATTGTCATGGAAGAACCATACGCCAGCAAGGAAACGTTTCACTTGAGAGAATGCATGAAAATTGGACAGTGAGTGGTCTGAGCTACAGAGAATGGACATTCGAATTATTGCCAGTCAAAAAGCACTTCGTATGTTACGTCGAATCGAATGTTCATTCAGTAAAAACGGTCGCCAGGTCCGAGAGTAAATGCGGACATTTCGTCGTCTAACTTAAACAGTCAGATCCGTATCCATAACAATGAATCATTCCTTGCATATCCACCAAAAACCTTAAAAATTCGATGACGATTCTCAGTCGGTTTAGTGTTTTTTGCATTCAAGAAACTCATCAAAGAGGGCATTTCACAAAAGGTGAGCATTTCATTTTTACCAAACATTAAAAACGCACACCATTACGCGTTTCTTTACGAGTTAAAATGATGCAATGGCGTGTTACAAAAAAAATTGGAATCGACGATCAAGCAACGTTACGCGATTGCTAAGTTCAGTTCTAATCTGAAAACACCTCTTGAGGAGGCTAACAAAATTATTCGTGAGGCTTGCGGGGACTCTGATCTGCCCTACTCACAAGCTTTGAGGTGGTTAAAGAACTTTAAGGAGGACCTGGAAGAGGTTCACGACGAACAACGCTCTGCGCGGCCGTCAACCAGCAAAACCGACAACAATATGGCGCGTGTTCCACAATTGTTGGACTCTGACCATCGATTGAATATCGAGATGGTTGGCGCGCATAGGTTTAAAATAACTGAAGTCCTGCCATTTTAACAGCTTAAAGAGCACTGGAATTAGTTTTGCAGCAAAGCTTAGCGTTTTCTCCACCAACTGTAAGTGATTTGATCCCGCTCCAACCAATAGAAATGGCGCGAAAAAGTTGATTGCATTACTTTTGGAACGCACTCAATTTATTTTTAGATAGATAAAAAACATACACATACATACATAATCGTACTTGAATATGCGTGTGTGTCCACACCCTAATTTCCTACTCTTCAACAAACCTGTCCCACCCCTATCCCCTTCATCTCATTTTCTCACCCCCTTATCTCGTGCCCCCGGACGACGACCGTTTCCATTTCGACGCCGTCAAATCTCGCACGAGTTATCTCGTGAGACAGGGCGTCATGGGAACTTCATTTGCCATTCCTCGTTCCTCGGGTAAAAAGAAAACACGTGGGCCGTGAAAGGTGGGAGGGGATTGGAGCGTGGGCAAGGAAACTGCGGGGTGGGGGCGAAGGAAAGGAATGGGGGAGCCAAGGAGGTAGATTTTCGCGGGAGATGGGGCCGAAGCAGTTCGCGGTGTACGCACGGCCAAGAAGGATATGGGCGCGTGGGTGGGGACGAGAGGGAGAAGGAGGTAGAGACGAGGCTTAGGAGGGGATCGGACAAGGACAGTAAACAAGGGTTTCGCCCCACAAAGTCCTATCAACCCTTCTCTTCCTCCGCACCCAACCATCCTCCCCGGAGTCCGTCTTTAGGGTAGTGTTTTCCAATTTGCTTACGGAACGTTAGCAAAATGGGAAAGAACACCCCGAATAGTGAAATCAATTATCAGGAAACTTGAATATTAATTGTCCCGAGGTCAAAAGACTAGGTCGAAAATATTTTGTAAATTGATATCGTTTTTAAACTCCATTTATCGACAGTTAGCAACCCGTAGGGACACTTCATCAGGCATTTAAATTCTGCAAGTGTGTGTTTTTTATGGGAAATATATAACAATAAAAGAATATACAAACAATATAAGAATACATAAAAAGAACACTCACACGTTATTTCTCAATAATTTCGACGGAATTGAGCTCCGTCTTCATCAGAAGATGCAGTAGAACTGACTACTGCAATTTCCGTATTTCTCTAATCGAAACGATACCTAAACGAAATCATCTATGCATAGTGATACATATGCATGAGTGATTTTTTATTCGTAAAAGACTGATGGCCTTAATACCCCTTGACACAAACCATTGCGGCGATTTTTTAGGTATTTTGTAGATATACATGTAGATGTAGGAAAGTGGGTGCCCAAGGATACCAACTTTAATTTAGGCCTAAATGGCGTGAAACTTACATGCTTGAGGCAGGGAGGACCAGTTCTTCCCATCCCTATTTCGTTCTTTAGTTTACCAATACATTCCACCCTTCAATATTTCATACCGCTTGATTTTAAGGTAGGTTCTCCCAAATGTATCCGGGATTTGTGCCTGGGACCCTTAGATCAATTGCCGAAAGTTCCGCCGAATATTATGGCTGGGCGTCCGTTTTGGCAATAAATATTACTCAGTGTTGGAAGAGATATTAGGATGTTATGGGAGTAATGGCCGGGACAGTTTGGATAATCATGGAAAAGGAAGATGATCTATATACATGAAGACGGCATGTAAGGGAAATAGCAATTTTACTCAGATTTACTTTTTTAACTTCTATTTAATGAAATAATGTATTACGAAAGCGAAGTTTCGGGAGGTCAGGGAAATTAAAATGCGCCTCACACGAAAGAATAACAGGAACGTTAAAATTTCTTTAGAATTTTCGGTGGTTCCTATCAACGCTTATTATTTAAATAAGACTAAAAGGGTTACGTGGGGGCGGAGAGGAGACTTTAGGGGTAGGAGCGCGAAGGGACGAGAGGGGAGTTGGGAGAACGAGAGAGACGAAAGGAAGGTCCAAGACAGAGGTAGGCGAGGGAACCATACGGAAATGGCTTCAATATTCAACATGTAATCCAAGCATTTGGATGGATTTCTGTAGCCAAACGAAATCCCGATCTATCTGTTTCGTCTGTTTGGATTGAAATGGCGTGAATGTCGAAGGGAGGGTGGAGATGATGGATCCTTCGTAATATATATCGAGCCTGATGTTGTGGAAGCAGTGAGATAGGGAACTGGGAGGGGGGTGGACGGGGAAGAGAGATAATATGAAATTTGGTGTGCGTGAACATTTTTATGTTGAGAGGGGTGTGACGCATTAGCCTCTACAAAAAGCTAGGTAGTCTTTGTATTATGGCGATACAGAACCCATGCTTATCACATATTCCTTTCCCCAATAGCATCACTGAACATTTCCCCCGGTCTCTTCAACCTCTTGTTACGTTAGGCATGAACGTTTAGCCAAGTAGTATGACCATACTTAGTTGAAAGTAGTGACGCCTGGGAGGTGTTGTGATTGAAGATAGATCAAGGGGTAGTATTCAAAAAGATTCCCCAAGCCCTGATATAAGGATACCACGTGATCTGCTGATATTAGAAAGAACTGAATATTTTAGAATGATCATGACACTGTGCAACCAAACGTAAAATCTACAGCTTTCTACTTTCAAAAAGCAAAATTTTAAACTTTACCCGAGTACACCAATTACTGCATAACGGATGGACGTGCGTGAGTGTAAGTTAAGTGTACGAGCGTTGATGAATACTTAAAGATAGACTTATATTTATTCGTAAGTGAATTTTTACACATGAAAGGCTAATGTTCTAACCCTTTCTGCCACACTCTCTTGCGGCGATTTGAGGGAATTGTAAACAAGTGCATGTTATAGTCGTCATGGCTGACTGAAAATTTAGCTCTAACCGCTGGACTGCCCATAATGATGATGAAAAGCGCTAAAAGAAATCAAAATACGGAAAGTAAAGGTGAAATCCCAGCCCTGGTCCTAGTGTCGACGTCGAAGAAAGTGCTTCTATATCAGTGTACTATATGCATCCTCTCCCACGATGATGAGCTGTCGCCTTATTTGCGTCCTCATCTCGTGAAATCTCAATTCATTCCAGACGGAGCCCCTAGGTTTCCGCGGAACCCCATTTTAGGAGATGACAAAGGCGATGGGACGGAGATGTTGAGCGGTGGGGGAGACCAGAGAGAATCAGGGGTGGAATGGGGCTTCGGGAAGGAGGAGGAGGATGCTGGATTGTGGCGTGTGGGTTGATGCCTGCTTTATTATTCCAGGGATTCCTCAGTTCACGTAAAGACGTCGGGACGGAATGGGTTGGCGCGTTTGCAAGATATCAAAACAGATGCGGTCATTTTTCGACATTATGAACCTTCAAAAAGTTGGACAAAAAAAAATTAACGCTGAATGAAACGTCCGGAACAGGGAGTCTTAAAGAAAACTTTTCCTTGAGAAAAGGGCCAATTCTTTTCTTTCTTCCACCGAGGTCTAGGGCCAGAAGCGAGAAGATTATTTATTCGAACGAACCAAGTTTGTCGGTTGCCGTCGCCTACCCTCCATTTCACCGTTTCAAAGCTACTTTATAATTAGAATTCGGGTGAACAAACATATATTTTTATTGGAATGGATTATTCGAGGTTTTGTATAAGAAGTCAAACAGGTTTTTCAGTCATTATAAGGGAGAGAATATCGGGTGGCTATATAAACTGAGCACAGGCCGTAGCATGTTTTCATAGATACTGGATATAAAGGAAAGCTTTCGGTTGGAACGATATAGGATCACGACCACTTCGTCGTTCTCCACAACTCTAAAGATGACGCGAAAACACGCTCCAATGCAATGCCCCATATCAATATCCAGTTATCACTATGCTAAAGAGTAGCAAAATGTGTTCTTCCATCAACGTTAAATTTTCGAGATTGGACAGGCGAGTTGTCAAAGGTAATTATATGAGAATTAGGAAGAGAAACGCCGCTGAAAAACCGTATATCAAATTTCATTTCCTTTGGGGCATATGCCGAGGTTCCATTCAAATTTATTTTGTGGAAACCTAGTAAAGAAGTTCTCTTACATTCGTGTATATCGTGTTCACGCTACTAAAAATTCCAACTTGGATTTTATACTAATTAAAATTAATACTGCAAATAATATTTTGTCATTGTTTTAGTATTTTAAATATTTTTTATAATGCAAAAATTTTAATTTGATTGCAATTTGAAAGTAATCTATACTGGTTATGAGAAAAACAAATGATCACTTTTCCACAGATTTTCTGCGAAAAAGAGCAAATTGGTTTTTCTCATAATGACGAACTTCCTCTACACCTCGCCTGAATCTGTTGAATATAACCCATACTGGTGTTATAATTTCATTAATGTTTAAAGTAAGCGATTGGTTAATGAATTCATTGTTCTAGGCATGTTTAGGGAAGAGAGACGGCTATTGGGAGAAATTCGAAGACTTTCGAAGATTAGTTGGATGCTGAGAGACAATGGGATACTAAAGACGGTATAAGATGGGAAACTGCACGGAAAGAGAAATAGAGGGAAGAAACGAGAAGGTATTTTGCATGAAATTCAGAAAATTTGAAAGTACGGATGTGCAGAATTAAAGAGTGAGTTATTGTAGCGTGGGGTCAAAATGTATTTGTTATCATATATGTATAACTTTGAAGAACAGTAATTTTTAGTATCGAGGCCATCAAAAACAAAACCTAACCAGGTTCAATACAGCACATATTTACATGAATCCATTCTCATGTTTAATTCAACCATACCTTGAAGAATTCTGGATATTCGGGTTTTCACCGCGTTGTTGTTAGAAGCCGACAACAGTTTCGCCGAAGCTGTACCCGGCGTCTTCTGGTCGAAGACATCTTCGACCTGAAGACGCCGGATGTAACTTCGGCGAAACTGTAGTCGGCTTCTAACAACAACGCGGTGAAAACCCGAATATGCAGAATTCTTCAAGCCACCGCCGCGAAAATCTACGCAGCCATATTCAACCATACCTTATAATGTTTTCTTTCCTTATGGGAATTATTTCATAGGATGATGAGACATAGTTTTGATTCCATATATAAATTAATGATAACGTTTAAATAATTATTTTAACTTCATTCTTAAATTATCGCAATATATTTTCCATTTAATTTTGTAAATTAAAGGCATAAAACAATATTTATGACCACTGGGACAATTTCAATCAAATTTGAAAATAATTCGTTTGAAACCTTTGTTAAAATTGCACGAAATTGTGAACATATTGTTCCGTAAGAGTACGCGCGCATTACAGTTAGTTTAATTGTTTAAAAAAATGCTGGAAACTAATCGATACCTTTGGACAGCTGCAAAAGCAAACCATTTTTTTCGTCAATACTTTGTTTTATTTTTCATTTCTATACGAGACAATGCCCGCTGGTCTCGTTTCAACCGTAAAATAAGTTAAATCAAAGCACATGTTATGTTGACTCGTCGGAAGCCATAAATTGGGCGTTTTTTTTGTCGATTCCAATTGACTGAAAACGCATTTCATCTGATGGAATGTTTGTCCACACCGGGACAACTAAATAATTGAACCCGCTAAATTCACGATAGTTGAACTGCTGCTGCACATTCTGAAAGGGCGATCCGGAAGTCGCCGGAAGATCAAGCGAAAGGATATGCACGCAATCGCAACAGAAGGCGTCGAATTCCTCTCTATTGATTAGAGGATCGACCAGCGCACTGCTGTGCTCGCGTACATATACATGCAGCTTTAATACTATGAAGGCATACGTCTCCCGACCACGATTCCGTAAAACCGCAGTAAAGTTGATTAACTGGCGTAAAACGGGCGAGGCAAACAAAAAAATATGGTGAGATCGCTTCTGCAAACAAGTTGTGTTAACTGGCGGACATGGGAAATATTACAAGACCATATTTATTCGTCAACCCTCAGATGATGCACGTGGTTAACACTTCGCTGAACGGAGAATAATATAATTGCCTAGTGTTAGAAAGTACCATAGCTAGAAAATTCATGACGGAGAATAGGAAGTGAGTATTTTAACACCACTTTCTCAATTGCACTAATCTATCTGAAAATCTCTCAACAAAATCGGAAATGGTGTAAAATTAATCAAATTTAAATTTACGACCCAATAAAATCCGAATTTCCGAGTTTGCAAAAAATTTGTTCCCCTTAAAAGAGCATATAACACTTACGATTTCTACCCACAGTACGACTTCATTCCCTAATAGTATTTCATCCTCGCTATCTCCTTTCTCTTTCAGAAATCCCACGTGTCTCAAAATGTGTCCCGTAGGTCTATATCCGGGTCTCCTGTCATCTCTTTTCCTTCATGCAAGTTCATTGCTGGTTATACGATCTACCAGTGTCAGGTTAACTATCAACTTGGAGCTTCAGAACCGATTTCTTAAAATATTTTCTTAAACCCTGGCGCATGATACATCTTGAACCCACAAAAAAACACAACCTACGTCAATGTTTATCTTTAAACGTTTTTTTGAGCGTTCCACTTTCATTCCTGTAATACTAATTAATTACCGCAAATAAGGTATCGCTTGAAAGTATCGTTCACAGGGTAGTGGGGAAATCTCTCTACGAATCATACAAACCAATATACTCGTACATTACATTATTTCTTAATTTTTCAAGCATTATGTATGTACATAACATTCTTTTCAAATGTAGATTATTATTTGCAGTGCGTTTCTTTTTCGAGTGCTTGCTCCGTTCAGGCTTCTTGCAGAAAAAGCTTGATGTGTTCGAAATGTTGATAATTGTAATTAGGATAATGTAATTGCTTATATCATGACACTATATGAAGATCGCATTCTTCCTCTTTACTAACCGAAAGGATTATCTGAAGATATTAACACATTTTAAAGTTAGATCACCGTTTACAGTGCACCTCATATTTGATGGACGTAAATATGTACTATTAATTAATTTCTTCTTTCAGAAATATCCACTCACGAAATACTTCTCCGTGACATTGACATCAAATACTGCGCAAATGCAATCACAACGACAGGCTAGTTTTATTAGCATGTCTAAGCATACATTGTGTTAATACACGTCATAGGCTACTGATAAAATTTTTCTCTTGAAGAAATTATTTTTGAGATAATGTATTCAGCGGACTGTCCTAAGTGCTCTTTCAAAGTCTGTCAATTCTGATTCCCAAGTAATAAATAAACATCATCCATGCGAGAATACTTCGCATCCTAAGAATGATGTAAAATGAAATTGTACACAACAACGATAATTCGAACACAATACACTCGGCGCAAAGCACATTAATCGGCGGGATGTTGATTGTTTTTTATTGCGTTCTCTTTCACGCACAGCTTAATCACGATCGCAGTTTTTAATATGTCTCTCTCAATCCAGGAACGTAACTTTTTATCCAATGTGCTATTGATGTTGAAGTTTTCCAGTTTAGGATTCGATTGCATTTGTAGAGTAATCGGCAATCATGGAAAATACAGAAAAGCATTCCTACTTTCTAGTAAGCATACATTGGCATCAGTTAGCAATATCAAGTGAATTTGCTTTTACACAACGATCGCAATAGAGCCTGGAAGCTGGTTGATTAAAAATTAATCGTATTCAGGGAAAGGTGACCAATTCGACCAGCAATTGCATGGGCCGTGGAACAGGAAGAGATAAGGGGGGCGCCTTCGCCTAAGGGAGGCGAAGTCGTCGCAGTAGGCACGCAGGCAAAACTCAACAAGCCAATGAATTCAACTTACTCTCCCCTCCATCTCACAAAGAAGAAAATATCGAGCAGACAACCGATTAAATTGGATTTCGATCAAAATAATTTTTCATCGCCCTTCGTCTAGTATAGGGTCGTCTAACGTGAGCTAAACAAATTATTGGGACCAGCGGAAGGGATTCAATTTGGTTCCCAAATTGACCCAATGCATTAAGCTCAGCTGGGCTGGAAGATAACCGAATCCGTCAATAATATTTCACCCAAAAATTAGATGCGGGACAAGAAAAATGAAGGAAGGCACAACTAAATTCCGGTCGGTCAAATCGAGTCAAGGGACCCTGGATCTCCCTCCATTGCCAAAATAGTCTATACTAGACGATTTTTTCGGGAGAAAAGATGAACGGATCGTACTTTCCTTTTGCTTTATGAAAAAATAGTACGATGGTAGTTTTAAAGATTCTCGGAATCGGCATCAGATGTCAGCGCTAGCGCAACGAGTTTCCCGCGTATGAATAGGTAATCTTTTGAAAACAAAAAAAGGCCGAGACCGTAAATTTGATTGGCACTGAGTGATAATAAGGAAATCTTTTATACGTAAACATGTTATGCGTCAGTTCTCTGGGAAGAGATCTGTGATGCGGACGCCTCTCTGCTGTTATTTCCGTGCAGTGATTTTTGAAGATGGAAAACATTGAGATTCGAGCAGGGATTAAAGACTTCGAAAAGAAACGTGTGAAAACAATGGAAAAATGGAATGAATTCATTCCAAATTTCAGAACACTCTGAGGGACCCTACTACTTCATATTCAATTGTTTCCAGGTGGATAAACGAGTTTAAATTTGGACAGTTTAGATGTTGATTCGCTTAGTGGTTGGACAAAATGTGCAACTACCCAAAAAATTATTGCAAAAGGGCATAAAATGGTCATGGAGGATCACCGACTGAAAGCGCGAGAAATTACTGAAGCTGTATGAATGCCATCTCCACGGGCATATCACATTTTTGAAAAGTTGAATTGCATATGAGAAAATTACCTGCTAGATGGTTGCCGCGACTCTTGACGTAGGATCACAAACGCATTATAATTGAAATTTCAGAACAATGTTTGACTCGTTTTAGGAGCAACCAACAAGAATTTTTGCGCCGCTTTGTGACCACAGATGAAACTTGTGTCCACTATTATAACCTAGAGAAAAAGCAGAAGTCAAAGCAGGGAAAAGATGCAGAGTCACCACTGCCAAAGAAAGCAAAGGCATTACGGTTGGCCGGAAAGGTGATTGCTTCAGTTTTATAATATACGTCAACTAAGACACGAAATTGTTACCAAACCCGCTTTATTGACCTGATTTGGCTCAATTGGATTTCCATCTCTTCTACAAGCTCAAAAATTTTCCTCGGTGGACGGAGATTCCCTACAAACAAAGAAAAACCGCCGAAGTAGATGGGTATTCTGCAGGCCTGAAGGAATCTAATTTTTGAGATGAGATAAAGACATAGAAACATCGCTGAATCAAGTGCATTAGGAAACAGGGAGACTACCTTGAAAAATGATAGAGTTTCACTGAGGTAAGTCGTTTATTTTTACAAAATTCCGAGAAATTTTCAAATTACCCTCATACACTAAGTAGCCCAATTTGTAGCCACTATTATATCTAGCTCAAATTTTATTTTACCTGACCATTACTAGCATTTTGTTTCATATGCAAAAAATTGTATTCAAAACTTGATTATGACACAAATCGCATTGTGGCAGGCAAATATTCCATATTGAAAAAGGAATAGACAAAACACGTTATTTTCACTAACATTCACGACTCGAATTTCGACTCATTGACCGGAAGATGACTCAAGGCGTCGACACTCAGGCTATATTAATAACAGTTTAGTGGAATTTACAAGTTTTTCGTACATCGTTTGAAAAACTTCAAACTATTAGGAGCTGATCTTGAAAATTATTAAATTGAAAATTATATATAATTTCCAATTCCTTATCAAAATAACTTCATCAACATGTAATTTGAATAGTAAATGCCAGATTTTGAAATCAATCACTGACATTATCCCGCTATAAGCCACCCAATGTATATATACCCTATCAGGAAAAAAATCACTAAAATCCAAATTCACATCGATTGATAATGCCCGCATTTATTCATAAATAATAAAACTTATCGCACTTTAAACGCCCTTAATATAGGATAAGTTATATTTATCATACGCCATGCATATAAATATGTATATTCATCTTTAAATATCTTTGGTTCTAGCTGTTGTTGTTAAACTTCTTAACACTACGTACGATAAAATTTGCAAACATTATATGTGATGCAATATTGGAATGTTAGCAGGCCTTAACCAATCCAAGACCAAACAGGACTTATTATTACAACATCATGCTAAATAATTCAACAATATTCTAAGTCATACAAAATTAACACAAAGAACTCCATTTTCTGAAAAATAAAAATGGACTAAATCAATTGACGGATGCGACACATGAAAAAATGAATGAATGGAAATATCAGCATGTCAGTTAGATATTAACCACGTTCAATGGATTCCTATACTTCGTTCTTCGGTTCGGTTTTCTATACTTCTTTCAAATTTTATGGGAATTTCATGCTACTTTATCATACGGTTAAATAGTATGAATTCTCTAAATTCCAGGTTTTACCATTCAGTTTCAGGTTTTCCCTAGGATTTTGCAAGGAATTTCACATGACCGGTTTTTCAAGGATTCAAGGATAGATGGTCACCTTGTTATGTGGCATAGCAGCAAGGGTTTTGAACGGGATAGGGGAACAAAACCTTTTCCGCCCAAAGCATTTATCGAGCGGTACGAAACCCATTCACCGATACATTGAGATTCGCCTTGCAGCCATGGTAACGGGAGGAATCTCTCCGGCCAAGAGGCGAAAAAAGTGGAATAAAAGATGCGATGGAGATCGGAAAATATCAGATGAGGGGTCGACGGCGTGGGTGGACCGAAGAAAGAAGTGCTCCACGTCATTATAGAGAGTGTGAAGGAGACCCAAAGGGGGCGTGAAGATTCTCTTCCAGTTTCAAGGGCGAACTTGCCACGACGATGCCATGGAACTTCTTAGGGACCGATTTCAATTTCTGAGGCGATTTTGACCGTCCCCAAGGCGAAACCAAAAGGGACGGAGGACAGAGAGAAAATGAAAGATCCCCGACGAAGCCTTTATGAAACTACTCTCAAGGGCAACTGGGACGCCGGGGGAGTATTAGGCGTTTCATCCGGTGACAAAGGGGGAAATGTCGGCGGATTCGTGCACGTGGCATGCAATATTCATTTCCATCGCACGCAAAGTGGATCGGGTCATGCTATGCACGGCGACAAATATTTTCCGTCGAACGTTATAAGCAGAGGCGGACACACGCCCTCCCGGCATTGGGAGGGAAGGGTGACCTTGAAATGGCATCTGATTTTTAATAGCAAATCCAATATAATCGCTCCAACGGAGCCGATAATTTTTCTAAAACAAAACTCCGGGTCGATAAAAAGATTTTTTAAATCGGAGGTCTGCTTCGCATCACCGAATTGAATTGCTCTCAATAATCAAGCGACATGAAAGGAACTCTCAAATTTTAGTTCCATTCTTCGGCGATTTTTGTTTTTTTTTTCCTTTTCAGTTTATTTTCGCTTTTGTTTCATGTTATTTTCCCTGATTACTCGATTGTTTAACTTATATTTCCTCTTGCATAGAGACTGAGCGGAGAACTAAGCCGACCAGACGTGACGCCGTTCAGTGATAGCCTACCAGATAGACTAAAATACAATGTCCTGTTTAATATAGTTTGTTTAATTTTTGTAAAATAGAATATATATCTAGTTTAAATTAAACTCTCAGAACCGTTACTACATCTGTAAAACAAGCATAACCGAAAACCCTAAGTTACGATTGAGAGAAATTAAGTCACGTTATAAATAACAGAAATAACAGTATCTGAGAAACAGTTTTTCAAACAAATTCCTTTTTGTAAGAATAAAACCGAACCTTGATAAGGAAATTTTACTATGATTTACATTACTCTTCTAAAGCCAATTTTTTTCCACTGCTACGAGATTTATTTCAGCAATATTCAAAGTTATTCATTAATTATTGTCTGAAAATTCTCCATTTTATTCAAATAATGTCACTGAAGTTCAATTAATGAATGATAAATTTCAAGAAACTGTAATAGTAACTTTAACGGAGTCACCCGCTATGTGTGCATTATAATGCAACCATTTCAGAGAGTAAAAATCATTCGCCTTGACCGGGATTCGAACCCGGATTTAAAAGCACTCGGCTTGGTGGTTAAAGCACTCGGCCGGATATCGAGGGATCCGGATTCGAACCCGGATTTAAAAGCACTCGGCTTGGTGGTTAAAGCACTCGGCCGGATATCGAGGGATCCGGGTTCGAATCCCGGTCAAGGCGAATGATTTTTACTCTCTGAAATGGTTGCATTATAACGAATGATATTTTAAAACTTTCAGCAATTTTCATACAAGGAATGAAATTGCACCGATTAACTACAGTTTTTCTTTAAGATGACCCTTCCATTTGTTACAAACTTAACAAACAATTTTATTTCGATCGACCCTCGCTATTTGATTCCCATAAGCTCTACACATTTTATTCTACCATGCCTCTTTTTCCTTAGCTGATTTTCCCTTA
Source organism: Hetaerina titia (assembly GCA_037158775.1). Lineage (NCBI taxonomy): Eukaryota > Metazoa > Arthropoda > Insecta > Odonata > Calopterygidae > Hetaerina > Hetaerina titia. The sequence continues at coordinate 49,197,272 of CM073778.1, forward strand.
AAGTGCTTAGGCCACAGTTTGTGGAAATAGGTGTTCCTTATTAGCATTTGAAAACCTTGTGGCAGACTTAACGAGGTTCCCATGACGTCTGTGAGAACTCTGGAGTCAGACTCATTCGAGCGTTCAAATTCTTTGATCATTCATTTATTTCATTGCCGGTTTCATATAATGAGCAGTGAGTCTTTCGCTCTATTACTGCCGTGCACATTACCCTCCGCCAATATCTTCGGCAGGCTATTCTACCTCAAAACGTCCAATTCGTGAATATAGCTCTTCGCATTCCAGTTGCCCTATAGAGGTTGTTGTAAATCTGCTTAAAAATTCCCTTCATCAATCAAATTTTCCATTATAAATACACCTATAAGAAGCACTTATCTGCGATTTTGGATGCTAGAAAATGATATTAGACTTGAATAACTTCGTACTCATTACCGCTAGAAATTTATTTATTGATCACGACCCCGATTTGACGTGGTTGTTCGAATTGATTATATGGAATGTTTTATATTATGATGTAACATATTGATAAGTGAATAGTTTACTCGATATTATATAGATCATTGATTTCTTATGCAGGCACAGTATTTTGCTAAACATCGGAAAGACTGCAATCCATTTTCTAACCTTAACGTCGCAACAGACCGACGTGACTCTTCACGTCGGTCTGTTTCGACGTTATGCATAGCTGGAAGGCCGCTACACCAGTTTACAAAGGATGAAGTATCTTCTATCCTCTTCCTCGAGGGAGGCTAAACAGGTCGCTAATTTACTAAACTACGCGGAGAACAAATAAAATATTATTCCAGGTTTCTTTCGTTTACTCAGGATCACTAAATATATTGAATTCTGGCAGTCGATTCTTCGCAGTTGAGTCATTATCTTTATAAATTCCAAACGATACCTGAAAGTGCAAATTAGTTAAAACCAACGGTACCAAACTATATTACATAAATTATGCTCGTAACACTACGTTTAGTCACCATATTATTGCTTAAACCAAACGAGATTTAATACACTCAATTATTTGTTATGCTTGTAAGTTTTAGACCGACCCAACTAATAATGTAAATTTTTTTACCGATAAATCCCGAGATGATCAGTGCTTATCACCTTATCTACCGCATAAGCTTTTAAATCATGCAACCCTTACATGTTTTCACCCCCAATTTTATTGATTTCTAATTTCTCACTTTACTTTAAAGAAGAATACGATTCAACGTGATCAAGTCTTAATCGACTACGTATTTCAAATATATATACACCATAGAATGCAAGCCGCCACAAGGGCACCAACCATACGTTCCACAATAATTTGCCCATACATGCATATGGATATATATATACACATATATATATATATTTGTTTACAGAGACAAACACACACAGTTTCTTATGCGCATCATGCAATCATTTCTACGCTTGAATAAATTGATATATTTTGATATTTTAGTAAATATATTCGGCTTTCAGAATGTATTCGGAGGTTCTGGGACACAAGCGGTTCCATCCAAAACCATGCTTTGTCGGAGATGCCAAAGAAAGAAGACTTCTTCTCGAGAAAACAAGAGGAGAGAGTTTTGGTGAAAAGATCATCGTGCAGAGTGCTCAAGGGTCCCTAATTTCAAGCTACAGCGATCGTGCGAGGGTAATGACAAAATAACCGCAAGGCTCGCTCCCTTAAAGGGCCACAATAAACGAAAAGTCCACAGTTCCTCCCTGGCGCGAAGGGAACGACATGCCGGAGGTGGGTGGTGCAGTAAAATGCCGATGAAGGGCACGACAGAGACGCCTCACCGGGATGGCTCGAGAGACAGGAGCGCTCTGGGGGGAGATACCGCACCCCAATTCCCTTTGAAGGCGTTTTCGAGATAGGGCTTCAGAGAGAGAGAGAGAGGTTGGGGATAAAAAATCCCTTGTCCACGATGCCCACTGGACTTAAACCCCTTCTCCACTCCCTCAATCCTCTGGTTAGACCCGGACGGTGAAACGCGATCGGCGCAGCTACACCGCAAACGCCCGCAATACTATATTGCAGCGAAGGCGTCGGCCAAAACACCGAGGAGTGAATGGTCCCCAAAGGCCGAGGAAAATAGACGGGAAACTTGTGATGAATACTGCCATAGTTTCAATCGCACCCAAGCCAAGAAGTTGGAAAACCGTCGTCGCCTTCTTATAGCGAATTTTACTCCAACGCCTATTCCCTCCGGAATCGTTCCCCGAGATTGATGACCCGCGAGCACGATAGAATATGCTAAGGTAACTTTAAATTACTTACGAAACTATCCAAGGGAATTGAGAATTATTCCAAACGAAGGATTATAGTTTTCGGAATGTCCATAATAGGTCATATTTTTCACGCTATCCTGGTGGGAAAATGATATTGTAAGAAAGATATTATATTATAAACTGTGAATTAGATACAGTTATTCTTCCTCATGCACTCCGCTTTCTTTACTTATCCAGGATCAGATAATAATAAACATTATCATTTTACAACGGAATACATGGCAACAGAAAAGAAGAGACGGAGGATAAGGCCATAAAAAAAACGGGGACTTGGGTTGTTAGAACGATGCCGAGGACAGGAAAGTTGGGATATATCAAGCAGTGCAAGAGAGAAAATATAGAAATTCTAGGTCTAAGTAAGGGGAGAGGAATAGAAGGTGGAATCAAAAGAGCTGGAGTAACGTAGAAATATAAAGCGGAGGGGTAGAGAGACAACGTGGCGTAACCATATTTATAATACTGGTTAAAATAGGTTTTTGGATGGACACAGACTATACCATGTTACAATGATATATAATATATATATACGTGAAATTCAAGTAGGTAAGTATGATTGTGAATGCCTTCGGCAGGGCAGGATAGGGAAAAATTTCTAAAAGGGACAGAGTACTCATTGTAATTAACACATACTGTACTATAGTTTTTTATTACCACTCCCAATACAATGGGCCTGAAGTGAAAGAAAAGGGGAGTGTTACCCTGTCCACATATTCCCCGTATATGTTTCACCTAGAAGAGGTCTTAAGTTTGGGTAACGCCTAATCGAGTCACCAATTCCTATTTCGGTGTTCCTGATTCAGTGGGCGTTCAGGTGAGAATTTCTCTTTTTCCAAAAATTCATAGCTACGGACTTTTTTTTAAGTTTAATTCTAATTGTCATGTGTCGTACCAGCGTTGTACAGCAATTAGGTCATCTGCTAAAGTTGCTTTATCCTCAGAATTACGGAAATCTCCATAAACCATTGATTCATTCAAAAATAAATTTATCTTACCATTAACTACGGAATAAATATCGTTAACGTAAATAAGGAATAAAAAAGGACCAATCACACTTCCCTGGGGAACACCCGAGGTGACTTTACTGTATTTGAAGGAACACCATCTATGACTACTCTTTGTGCCCAGTCATTCAAAAAGTCTTTAATTCAACCCTGGAAGCCCACCCTTCAATCCAGCATAGGTGTACATAATATGTAAAACTATACAGAACTGCAAACACGCCGACAGGTCTGTTATTTATGCGGAACTATTGCTCAAATTTCTCAGGAAGTTTTTGAAATATTTTTTACCCTGAACGTCTCGTTATTTACGTTAAAAGACTCGGACAAGAAATTTTCCACCCGCCCCAAGCGATGCGAGGGAAATCACGTTTGAAACTTCAGAATGGGCTTAGAGCCGAAGCGTCCGCAAGGTAGTTCCCATGGGGATCGCTGTATCCTACTTTTCGATTCGAGGCAGTGTATGAGGGAAAAGAGCTACAGTATCCCCATCTCTCTCGCTATCCATATACGATCAATATATCGTGTATATGTCGCCACTTTATAGTTTCTTGCAAGAAGAGTTGACCATCCGAGAGTTTGAAATATAATTTTGTCTCGTTTCGCGTCGTCTTGACAGTATGTTCCTGTTGCAATCTCTCTTAATAAGTCATTAGACATAAATAACAGAAATATGTATACATAAAAACACATCAAACTCTATGTATGCATATATATATACATATATATATACACATATACATATATATATATATATATATATATATATATATATACATATATACATATATATATATATATGTACAGGGTTCGCCCGGAAAATAAGTTTATGATGCTCATTGTATTTTTTGACAAAAGGGGAGTCGTCCACTACGAATTTGTACCTGAACGACAAATTGTAAATGCTGCATTTTACGTCCAAGTGCTCGACAGGCTTCGAAAACGAGTCGCCCGCGTCCGGCCAGCGATCAAAAACATCTGGCGGCTGCGTCACGTCAATGCGCCGTCTCACACCGCGCTTGTCGTGTCGGACTTCCTGGCCAAGCACGGCGTGGCAACGCTGCCGCACCCGCCCTAAAGCCCGGACTTGGCACCACCGGACTTCTTTCTGTTCCCGAAGATAAAGAGGAGTTTGAAAGGAACGCGATACGGGACTTTGGACGCCGTCAAAGAGGCCGTGACGACGTGTCTTCGAGAGGTTCCCGATGATGCCTTCGCGGGAGCGTTCCAGGAATGGGAACGCCGCTGGAACAAGTGTATCGACTCACAAGGGTCCTATTTTGAGGAATATTAGCTTAAGATACTTATATAAAAGTGTAATAATTTTTTTCCTGAGCTCAGTACACTTATTTTCCGGACGCACCCTGTATATACCATTCTGTTTGGAGTTAAAAAAGGTTTATTTGACAGTTGTGTCCATCCAAAAACCTACCTTAACTGGTAGATTACCTAAATAATATGCCATTCGCTTCCCATTTTGAATGCAAGGCTGCATATTCAAGGGAGAATAATGTGGTGGTTTCCCGTTGCCTTCCACATCGCAGTACTGCGGCCGATACCGTGAACTTAACTCACGCCCGCAGTTGGGGCGGCTGATGCCGGGCCGACCCACTTGGTCTGCGCCATCAGTGCCTAATGGTGAAACTGCTGCCTTTCACCATGGGGCTCGTTGTCTAGTTCCGAAATGCAATTATTGGTATTATATATATATATATATATATATATATATATATATATATATTCATTCACACGGAAATAGATGTAAGGAAAAGGAATAGGAACATATATAAAGGACGAAAACAGGAGAGGTGGAGAAGGCGGAATTGAGCAGATCACAAAGGCAAAAAAGCGCTCAGTTCCGCCTTCCCCACGCTTCCGGTGTAGATTATTTGAGCTTTCGGCCTACTCCGAGGCCTTCTTCAGGTCAGACTCATCATCTCAGCTTTATTGTGTTCTATTCATCTACATCTACATGAATACCCTGCGAGCCACCAAAAAAGGTGTGTGGCAGGGGGTGTAGCACCAAGAGGGAAGGGTAAGGGATTGTGCCGTCCAAGAGTTATATATATTCATTCACATTGAAATAGAGATAAGGAAAATGGGAAAGGAACACACATAAAGGACGAACACAAGAGAGGTGGGGATGGCGGATGTGAGCAGATCACAAATATAAAAATACCTTCCTCAACCGGGACTTGAACACCGGATCTCTCCACTTGTCGGGCGGATGCCATATTTATATCTTTGAAATTGACGCTCACCGGCGAGGCACAAATACACGGATATAAAATATTTAACACAGAGAAACATAAAGGAAGGACACTCACATTATGTATTGACGTTTCGACGGCCCGGCCGTCTTCCTCAGAATGGCGTTGTCGGGGAAGAGCGGAGAGGACATGTGCAGGAGAAGGGTGAGGAGAGGAGAGGTAAGGGACCAAGAGGAAGCGGACAAGGTGGGGGAGGGGAAATGTAGGCAGCATTAGATTAAATCAGTGGGCTTGGTTCAGCCCGGGGGGTTTAAAAGACTAGAGCACCCAGATATGTGTCATCTCGCGGGTTCTCACCTCTCGGGAATTTTGTTGGTTGGGGAATCGTCGGGGTGCCCCGACGATTCCCCAACTCCCTTACAGTTCCGACTTGACACCAGCCGACTATTTAGTATTGCCAAAAGTGAATTCATCCCTGACATCGCACCACCAAGGGATCCCAAATGCCATCAAAGAAGTTTGCACGCGTACCCTTAAGGACCTTCCGGAATCCGCCTACTAAGGAACCTTCGAGTCTTGGAAAAGCCAAAGCGTGTCGACGCTCAAGGGATGCACTTTGAAGACGTTTGAGGCGTTGCAGCAATATCAGAAATAAATCTATTTTCTGAAGCTGTTACTGATATATTCTATACAAACCATATGTTTATACCCATACATACATATTTTTTTAGAGAAAAGCCGAAAAGTAACAACACATTGCACATATCAAATATGTTGCAATAAACACTGACACAAGTACGAATGGATGCAAGATGTTTTCTAAAACGTTTTGGCGTTCATATCTGTTCCTTTGGGCCATTTGGGCAATACCACCAAAATGCTACAGAAAAAATATTGTGAGATTTCTATTATGTTTCTATATTTACTGCAATTGCTTTAATTTAAACATTTTACGCATTCATGCATTTTTAGCGATTGGAAGGTACCGGCAAAAAGAAAACAAAACTCATGGAGCACAAAAAGAAAGGAGATAAACTCACATTACAATTTGAATTTTCCGTGAAGTGGTCACCTTCTTAACTGGAAGTAAGGAGAGGACTCATGCACACAGGCAGAAAATTGCGATTCGGTTCAGAAAGAAATAAAATAAAAATATTTCCCTCAAGACGCTACACCACACGCCCAAGATCGGACCCGCGTATGCAGCGTATTGAATTCTTTCTTTCTCGTATTATTTTTATCCGTATTCGAGTGAAAGGAGCGGAATGGGGAAATCATGGGGGTTAAAGACGGAGGTAAAGGGGCAGAGAGGAGGATATTCCTTCCCCCGTCGCAGCCGCCAGAGAGTGATGGAAGGACGTGCCTTGCAACCCGAAGCCCGCGTTAAGGGTTTGGAGACGCCGGGGTCTCCCCTACCTGCGGCCGGAAAAGAGCCGTTCCACCAAACGCCCTCTCCCAATCTCACCTCCCAACTTTGTGGGAAAAAGGCTAAGCTCCCGACCGACCGCCACTCCTTCGGTCGCTCCTAGTATTTGCCACCTTCTCACCGACGCCTTTTCGGGCGATCCTCGACCGGGATGTGTCGATAAATATTCGCCACGCTGTTTCTTTCTCTGTTTTTATTTGTCCCACCGCAACCTATCTCCCTTGTCACGCTCGGCCGCAGATTCTCACCACCACGAATATAACGTGCCCTTTTTGCCCTCGTACAATTTTCCATTTAGAACCCATATCACCAACTGAATGAAAAATTCTTCACTCTCTTTGCCCGCCTGCAAAAAGAACCTCTTCGATTTTTTTCCTTCCATTCGGCGGCGCTGTAAAATTTAGTAACTTTCATTACCATCTGTGGCACGTGAATTTTAGGCTCTTTATACTCGACATTACACTTCCTTGAATGCCTCCTATACGTATCCCGACAAACAACCGCGGAGTCTCGACGCCCAGGATGTCTACTGTCTCAAATCCTGGACCCGTCAGTCAGGGACTTTTCACTCGTTTTGACTTGAAAATTAGAGGGATGGTCTAAATTTTCTGCAGTGTAGCTTTGCGTTAATTAACTTCAGTTATTCCTGATTCAGTATTCGTTCCTCGGAACCAATTGCTACCCTGAAATACTAGTTTTATCCGTAGCAAACTTACATACTACTGGCGAATATTTGTAAAATTGAATCATCAAGAGATTTGTGAGTTTATAAAATACAGTAACCGGTCGATTGTCGTGAACCAAAGTTGCTGGACTCCAATTTCGAAGGTAACGGATGTTTTTGCCTTTCCATGAATAGTGTGTATTGTACTCGACACCGTATGGAAAAGCGCTTTTATCCTTAAGTCCAATTGTCGAATGGGGTTTTTAACTGTTGAACTTAGGCGCCTTTCAACCAGAGTGATTTAACACTGACGTCAAGTTTCTCTAGACCAATCCCCTACTAATTAAAATCTTACCCCTCCCCGTTCATTAAAATTTTACCTTTCCCCGTTCATTAAAATGCTTCCATCCACCGCTCATTAAAATCCTACCTAAACTCCAAAATACCCAGGTATGTCACAAATAGTGCTACTACTCATTAGAAAAATCGCCACGCATATCGTTAATAGAATATATATTAGGTCAAAACCCCGAGCTATTTGTGCACTGAATTTATTAAGGTGAATATATCGAAATCTAAATTGGCCTTTATTTGATATATAATACGTATTTTGATATTTTAGTATCCTGAAATTTAGTACCCAGATATTTTTGTACATGCCTCATAGAGAGTTGTAGCAATCGTAAGAGGTATTTTAGCAAAGACTGAATCTCATCAATGCGATATACTTTTGTCCAATTTAAATTTTTGGCAAAAGAAGATATTTAAAAATGATATCCATCGACAGTTGTCTTGCTTACAGTAAATAGCCATTTAAAATGACCATGATATTTATTATGCCATACCGAAGCAATTCTGAAGTTGCATGAAGTGATCAAACTAAAGCGTTAGTGAAACATAAGAATGTCGGTTTGAGTTAACGATAGGAAAACAAATTTCTTACTTGCGCGAATCATAATATTAACTTATCATAAACATGAAGCAAAGTTATGGACCCAGCTGTATGAAAAAGGCTTTTCTACACTAAAAAATCACGAAATCTTTGTTTTTTTATTTAATAAAAGCTTTATTTGGCAAAAAATTCATTTCTAAAAGCTTAATACAACTCGCCTCGTATGATATTATTGGGAATCAACTAAAAGACTCCAATTGTGACTAACACAAAACACAGAATGCCTAGAGATATTGTACGAAGTTTTTCTCATATCCCTCACTCTTATTTTCCCATTTGATAGCATACGAAAAATAATCGAGAGATTCGAGAAAAAAAAGGGAAGAATGATTCATCATAACTTATTAAATGCACGAAAAGAATATTTAGTTAAAGATGGTGTCTGGCATACCCGGAAAAAGAGTAGGTTAATGCAGAGAAAGGGAAATGTAAATGACAATATCTTTATATTTATTTAATCGTTCATGCAATCAAAAAAGTGCTAAGGAATATATAATAAAATAAAAGTACAGGAAATAACTTTAAATTAGGAAAATTATTTATTAAATTTAAAATTATTTTGTTTCTTAAATTAGAAAAATTATAACAAAAATTTATCACCGACTTCAACTTGAATTTAGATTCATATTTGAAACAAAGGAAATACGGAAAGCAATGATTTTAAAGAATAGGAGAGTAACCCACATTACTCTTGTGCCATACGACCTGGAAGAAATTGCAGATGGAAAAAATACGATATACATAAATAGATCACTGATTTAGAACGGTTTTGTTGACGTATGGCAGATATTAAAAAAAATGCTTCATATGCCCGTAAAAGATAGAAGTATATACCACGGAATAACCGACTACCATTTATTCTTAAAAATTCTTAAAATCGGTGCATGGATGAAAAAGTCTATTCACAAGTCTTTTTCGATTCAATTCTATAACAGGAAATGAAATTATATCACCTTTTTAATTCTTTTAAAAATGCCTTTACTATGTAAATAAAAAATCTAAATTTTAATCGTTGAATAAAGTCTTACATGGAGTAGTGTCACGGAATATGTGTAAGGTAAAAGGATCCTAGAATAAGCATTTGAAGTTTGCTAAAGTGGCTAATGGAAAGGCTGAAGAGAACCGGAGAGAGTTTCAGTCTATTATAAAAGATTGAGAGTATGAAAAATAGGATACTGAGAAAAAATTGTTTTAATTAAACGATTCCATACATGCACACAGTATCCGAACCTTCAAAGACGTTCAAGGTCCGTTTGGTACTTAAAACGAAAAGATCAACAAAACACTTTGATTTCGTAAGGCCGAGCTGTCTCTCCAACTACTCTTTTTGTTGAAAAATGTGCCAAAAGTTTAATTTACAACAAATATATATATATATGAAAAAAATACAAAATGCTATTTGTGGCCTCATTTTTCATGCCATTATTTCTAGTTCAATCAACAAGGGGACCTAACAGTTTCAGGTTTAACTTTGTGGAATTCCTTCATGATGAGGGTAAAAAAAGAAACTTTGCACTTCCACATAAATATTTAATACTTCACGACCGGAGATTTGATGCTGCGCATCATCATATGGTGATTATGCAAAACATCGAAACTATGGTCGCGAAATATTAAATCTTTATTGTGGAAGTGCAGAGTTTCTTTTTTTACCCTCATCAACAAGAGGATCATTGAGGTAGAAGGTACCACGGTGATCACAAGAATTTAGATATTGACTTCGAATTTGAATGCCAATGAATTTTATCACGGACGAGGTCTCAAATAGTAGCGAGACGCTATACGCCATTTTTCGAAGACGTCGCTCTTCCCTTTCATTCCCCTCAGCCGACGTGTCTACGATGAGTGGACCATCCCCGCATGGGGATTCCCCACGCCACGCCCAGCATCGGGTGGATTTTGCGGGCCGCACGCGGTAATATCTCCGCGGGGAACTCCGGAATAAAATAAGAAAAATAAAAAGTTAATACTGTTTACTCTGGAACGTGCCCGATCTAAATTCCTTTGATCGCAAGGATGTGCGAAAATTATGGGAGGAGAAAAGGAGTCCCCATTTCCCTTGGGCAATTTCTTCCCGCTAACCTCCCGGGGATCATATGACTGCGCCGAACTCTGACATTCAGTTCCCTGAAAGGGTTTACTCTCCCTCCCTCCTATATCTCCTACCCTATTGCTTCCAGTCTTAACCCAGCTCCGTGATCCCCCTGGATATTCTCCGGCTGTGGATATGAGAATGGGATATCTAGGGGGCGGAAGGATGTGGTGTGCTCTCAGGGGTCGAGTGGGCATTGAAGGGTATGGGAGAGGATTTCGACCGACGAGGGAAGACTAAGGCCTCGATCCACCAAGAGTATTGTTTCAATGGGTCATGCGACTGCATGGCACTCGGGCTGACTCAAAGAAAACAAAACTTATCACTTGAGCAGTTGAATACAATTAAGCTCATCCCGTCGTTAGCTGACAATTCTAAGGATAATTCATTACCGTCACTTTTGGATTCTCCTTGTCACTAGCGAGGCGATTCGACCGAAATTCACCGACGCAAATAGTTCTTTGTCAAGATCAAAGTTTCGATTTAAATAACTCGAGGGCAGGAGTTGATTTCCAAGCACACGGCTTACATGTAAGAAATATGTGCACGAACGAGGGACAAGTAGATTGTTTTCTTAATGTTTCACAGGTAATTAATATCATCAGACTACAAAGTATGGAACTCCACACCCGAGACAGCCCAAAATTTAAATCTATAAATCTATTTAAGAATTAAAAATACGACTGTTTCTAAAAATTATTGTAAAGAGATATTTTAGCAATGAAAAATTGGTTTAGCTTAATATTATTTTTCTTTAGCTATGTTTGAAAAACAAAATGTTTTTGTTTCTTTCCTGCATCGCGAATGCTGTACTTATTATTACCTTCTCCACGTACTAAAACCTGAATGTGGAGGAAAGACTTACGAATTCCGTGGACTACTATATCTGTGCTGGTGGGAGCAACGATTTTTGATAGGGTAACCCATGCCACATTGGCCGAAGGGTACGAGCCGAGCGAAAGGTAGTCCGAGAAGAAACCATAAAAATTATTTTCCCAAGATCCAGATGTGGTGAGGTTATTGGAAGAAGTCCTGGCAACCACGGGACTCGGATCTGTGAGAAAGCAATTTAGTTCTGCAGGAGCAGGGTTAATCAACACCAACACTTGGCTTAGACACCAAAAAAAGGTATTCGTGGAAAATTCCAAGTAAACGAGAAAGGTATCAGTTAGTATATACTATGGTTAGGAACACAATTAGGAACATCGTAATTTATTTCCACAGTTCCTCGGGAACAGATGCGGATTCATAACATAATTTAGTGCTAATGAAGTGTAACCTTAAATCCAAGAAGATAAATCGGAGAAGAGGCATTGGGAAATGGAATGTAGAAGCTTTAGCCGGAATGACAAAAAAAAGAAGTATCAGCAGTGTATAGAAAACATTTGATTGAAGAAAGGAGAATTTCTAAAAAAGTTTTTTAAAATGGGAACGCATAACAAGATTTCAAAAGCCACAAATAAAAGTAAAGGAAAAATAAATTGGAATAAGACAAGAAAACTACGGGTTACACATGAGATGATTAGAAATATAGACAAGAGAAGGAAATAAAATAATAGTAAACCCAAATTATGAGGAGAGAATTGTAAAATAAACTGATTCGGGAAACTAATAGGGCGAAAGAAGTGTGGTGGATGACTCAGTGCGAGTATATGGAAAGTTCCCATGAAAATGAGTAAAATAGTACACTGTGTAGGGAGGTGAAGGTATTGTCGGGAAGTAATAATGGAAAATCCTTGCAATCTATGAGAGATTCATCAGAAAAATTATTAATTTCAAGATAGAAGATTCAAGAGTGAAGGAAGAGGAAGTATATGATGAAGACAAATTGAAAATGGGTCATCATGCCTAGACAGAGAAGGAGAGTATGGCGCAGAATCGGATAGCTTGGGTTCAGACACACTTGATCGCGAAGGAAGTAGGAAGGGAATTAAGAGGATTGGAATCAAATAAGACCGTGGGGATAGATGCCACTCACGCGGAACTACTTAAAGATTTAGGAAACGGTGGGAGTAAGAGTTTTTATGGGCTCTTTCGTAGCATTTACGAGGGAGAAATTTACTGTTGAAAAACTTATTTCCACTTCCAGAAAAGGAAATGGTAGCGGTATGTGAGATGACATGAGAACTATAAGTTTGATTTCGCACGCAGCTCAAATAAAACTTAAGAACATCAAATAAGAGTATGGAGGAGAGGGAAAAATAATTACTTAGGAGAAGATTATTTTGGAGTCAGAAAGGGGAACGGCACACGTGATGCAAATTAGTAATGAAGTCAATAATAGAGAGATTGAATACAATCAGGATTTATGTATTTCCTTCATAGATTTCGAGAAGGCGTTCGATGGAATGAATGTCCAAAGTAGTAAGGACAATAGAAGAAGAAATGCGTTAGATTTAGCAGCTTTCCAAATGAGGATGGAATGGATGTCAGGGACGTTGAGTAGGAGTGCTGAGAAAAACCTCGTAAAACTTTGATTTGGAGCTTGGTATTTTACGGCGTGGAAACATGGGTCGTTGAAACAGACGATTGAAAGCTATAGAAACGTGGGTGGAAAAGGATGGAAATGGTGCAATCGATAGAAAGGAAAACAACCGAGAACGGGGTGAGGGTGGGGGAGCAGAGGAAATTCTAGGGAAGAAATATGAAGCAGTCACGAAAGGTTGATCCAAAGAGTTCTGAGTGGCAATGGGAGGCTGAAGGTTGTGATAGACGGGAGAACGTTAGTGAGCAAGGGGAGAGGGGCAGGATTAGGACAAGTACTATGTAGTAGTATGTAGTATGTTTGGCGGATTGAAGGGAGAAAGTATTTGGAATTGAAGAGGAGCTTACTTTAGTGTAAAATGTCAGATTGTTTTATTAGAAGAGGCAAAAAACCCTTGTACATTTGCATAGTCTCTGTCAATTCAAAACTTACTTTAGGTCGTACAATACCAGTAACAAACTTTATCTCAGTAAAGCCATAAAGGCCATATATTTTCTGTTACCATTTAAGATTCCACGCATGTTATTTTCAATTGGTTGTTTTAAAAAGTTCAGAATAGAAGACTCAACAGCATTATTTTAAATATTAATGGAATGACACAACAAATATTTAGTATGACATTGGCCTCGGTTATAGCACCGATCGTCAAGCCGTTCTGGGTATTAAATTAGGCCAGCAAATGCTTTCAATCCATTCTGCTTGATAAATGACACAGAATGTCACCTGGCGGACCAAAAATTAACTAAGAGCATTTAATTAATTCACTTTTGGATTAATAGATTTCACAAACAAAGGATTATTATTATTAAGCGATCTCAAAGAGTTAAAATTTTATTTTAAGTGAGCACTTCCCACTGACCCTTTCCTAGAATATATAAAACAGCTAACATTTATAGCACATTTATAATTTTAGCAAGGAGTGTGACAACCCGGTGCACCCTTACACTGCAAAATACGAGCGAAAATTTAGTATTTAGCACAGATTATTCGCGGAGCTCATATCACGTCTACGGATCAACTGAGACACCTTGTGAAGAATCCTTATTAAGCTCAGTACATGAGGAGCTAGGTTATTTCCCCAAAGTCTAGATTTCGATTCCCGGGCACACCTCTGGACACTCTCAACTATATTCAAGCCGTGCGATTTTTCGGGTGCCAGATCTTTCTGGGAATCCACAGGCAGTACAGGGGAATTATGACAATTGGTAAAGGGGAGATTGAAATTGGGAACTACCCACCCCTTTAAATAGCGGGAGAATCAAACTATTTCTTTCGTTTTCATTCCATTATTTAGCTAGATCATTTTTACATGCCCGTAGGACAATATCTCGCTCGGTGCCTACGAAACCTACGTAGGGTGTTGACCTATAGCTCCTAACTGGGGGAGAGATACGGAAATCATTACGCTAAGTCCAACTGTATCGACTTTAATACCCCGACCATGAGTTGCGTCATCCAGTTTGAATTATTCTCTTCAAGGTATCCTGAAACCTACTGCTAGGGTATGTGGTAGAGGATGATTCCAAACCAAGTATTACATATAAAAATTAGCGTTGATTCAATGTAAATAACAATAATCATGTCTATATGAAACACATGTAATAGTACTTTTTCATAGATTATTGGTAATTAGAGTACTATTTAGTGAGAAAAATATATTATAACTATTTTCAAACATTAAAATTAAAAATTTACAAAAAGTGAAGCCTGAAGCACTTCAGTTCAATAATTATATCAATTAAAAAATTGAAATATCTTACAACAGGTATACTGTACTTTTGTACCTTGATAAGAAACACTCTTTTCTCTTCGTCTCTCGTCCTGGGCACGCAGGGCATGAGAGAGGAAGAGATAAAAAGGTAGGAGAAATGACTGCGAGAGGCATGGAGAGACAATGGAAGAGTGAATATCATGGCGGAGGAGAAAACATTGGGTTAATGAGGTAGGGAGGGAATGAAAATGGCGCTTTGCAGGAAATGAAAGGGAGGTATTACGTATATTGAATTACAAATTGGTTTATTTTAATGTAAGATTAATGGTGATTTACATTCGTATGAGGTGAAACTTGGAAGGATGGCGTTGTTCAGTCTCCAGACCCATCGACAACACAACCAAATAGTTATAAATTGTTAACAAGGTAGTTCCGATTATGCATTTAACGAATTTTAGCTCCTACATGGATTCACCGTGCGTGTCTTTTCCTCCCAACCACGTAAAGGTGACACCCGAGTCTAGTACGTGATCAGTAGCGCTCATCCCTTCACGTCACGTAACGAACGGCACGGCGCATGGGCGATCGAGCTTAGGGAGAGGGAGGGATTCGAGAGCCGAGGAGTGACCTCTGCCCTTCCGCGGAAGGAAGTAACGGATATGAGAGGAGTAAGTTAGGTGGAAGGGGAGGTTTAACTCTATACATGGGTGTGGGCTTAATTTCCTCCCTATTCACTGATTGAGGGACGTCCTCCCGGCTGCCCACGTGCCCTTCCCCAGCATCAAAAATGATCTCAGCCGCTCGCACATTTTCAAGCACGCACACGGAGAGGGCAGCGAGAGATATCCGGTCCCACACTGCACCATCGGTTGTAGTCGAGTCTGGGATCATAATGGCGTTGGATATTCAGGTCCCACACTTCCAACCAATTCAACTCGCACCGGATCTCACTATCGGGAGAATTTCGGGTTCGCCACTGCCGCAGGGTACGGATTGGTCAGTTTCCTCTCTCCTCGATATGGTAATTTCCCCAAAAGTAAGGTGGGAGAGAACTTCCAGCCTCCATGAACACTCGAATTACTGTTTCGGAAGTCGGCACAGATTGGCAAGGGTATTGGGGACCGTAGTAATAGGTTGCTGGTGGCGATACTGCGCATCGAAGGAATGTATTTATAATGAAGGGTAGATTTCTTCTTCCAATGGGTGCACAAGCGATTAGTTTTCGTTTTTCCTTAGAAAATGGAGCGCACAAAACGAGCGTATGACTTTTTCAACGGATTTCTTATGACTCGTTTGAGCATTCTTTTCAGTTGAGAAATATCTGTGCCGACGGAACTAAAGGTCGTATCAATAATCAAATCTCTACTCTGGGAGACTCCTTAGGGTCTCCTACGCCAAATTCCCCATGCAATTTCAGACACAGGATACTCAAAAGGATCCCCATGGTCAGGGAAATGATTATTAACACGGAATTGAGTGAATTTCAAATGATAACGGCAGACTGAGCCATTGCTTTAATTTTTTAGAGAGTATTACGAGGTTCTTTTCAATCTTTGGAATTGTTTGAGTTAGCAGGAAACGTTATCCTGGTGGCTATGAAGCTTTTTGAGCGCCTACAAATTTGAAATTCCGCCTCGGAGATGAATGACGACAGAAAAGGGATCGGGAATGAATGAGAATCATTATATTTATCCTTTCTTATTAAGTAGGAAGAATATTAGAAGAAATATAAAACATATCCAAAGATAAAATGTAGTGGCAATTGAAGCCAGTAAGCTTCAATGTTTGTATTTCTGATTTTAGTTGTGTAAATGTAGATCTTATATGAATATATTTGCCACATTTGGCACTACGGTTTTTATACTACCAAGTAAATTGTTCTCCGTGTACAATGTCTCAGTTTAGCCTCCGTTTTTACGATCCAATTTTTCTCAGCATATAATTTTCTATCTTCTTAATGCTTAGTTGCTAGCCACCTCTAATGTACGATAAAGCGATTCATTTATATGACATACGTATGTATGTATAAATATATATATATATATATATATAGAAAAATATATTGCCCTGAATACATCAACTCAATTGCTGCTCGTTCCTTTTGTCGCCTTTTGAACCTGGGAATAAATTATCGTTCCAATTATGTTCACGAATAGGAAGATGAAGCCAAATACTTAAACTATAAAGTTATTTGTGGTCTGATTCGATGAAAAATTAGAACTGATTTGGGATTAATAATTTTCATGTTATTTTTATATATTGATATTATTTGAACTAGATATCGTTGCAGTATCCCGTACGAGTATGTTATACAGTGCGACTATGCAACACAATACGAGTAAGAGCCCTTATTATAATATTTTTAGCAGAAACTCTTGTTGATCATATTGTATCTGGGATTCTGATTATCTCGCGTTTTTGCTCCCAAGGGATAGGTTAATAGAATTCATACGGTATTACTTGTTCACTCTTCAATAAGCATTAACATTCCTTATAACACGACTTTGTTACGGCAAATTTAAAGTCTACATTCTCCAAATAGGACAGGATAATCCGAGTCAATCTTTTAGGATACAAAAAGGGCGCGGATCAAGCATTTCAAAGGAAAAGGTTTCAACACACCTAATTCCAAAAGTGTGCATAGTGTTCGTTATTAATAATTTAAATATTAGAAATTTAAGCTTAGTTCATAGTTGAAATAGGAGGTAAAAAGTCGAATACCGACGCATAACAAAAATTCCACTTACAGCCGTCTGAAGGACGGCTGCTTTATTCATAAACATTAGCACTTTTTATTATTGCAGAATTGAAGTTTTTTCGTAACGCTCCAAAAAGAACATCAACTTGCAGCCGTAATAAGATGGAAATTCAACGGCATTAATGCGTTCTCCTGGGAGTATCTACGCATTCAGATAGGACAGACGTTGTATTAAAGATCAAAAAATAACGATAAAATTACGAGAATTAGAACTCCGATGATTACAGTACAAAGCTCGAGTGTGAAACCCTAAAATTGAGTGCAGCTTCGGAAAGTATCTCGCTGAAAATTTCCTTAATCCCTTTCGCATTCAAACGAGCACATTTGCATAAAAGGACGGGACTGAGAATAGGATCTAGAGAGCGACTGACACCATCCTTTCCTGGCATTTGGCATTGCTCGCGTGTGAAATGAGCCTCCAGGGACTTCGCCATTTTTTTTTATTAATTTCGTCAAAATCATTTCCACTCACCGGCGGATGATGTGCACCTTTAAGGAAACGTTCAATTGAAGAGTAAAAAATTATGAAATATACATCCGCTTGGCTCTTGGAAGCTAAATACACAAAAAAACTGGAATAAACGAGTGAATTATTTGAAAAAAATATTTGTAAATAAATAGACATGACCACAAACGCTACAAAAAAAGTCATTAGTTCGGCGAAAAGGATCCAAATGCCCATTGAGAAGGGTAACGTAACAGATAAAATGTTTCTCTTAAACGTTTTGCCTCAGTACCAGAAGATTTCAGGTATCCAAATACCCTTTATTAAAACCTCTATGGTCCTACGGTCTTTCCTTGATTTGGATTAACTGCCAGTGAATACGACGGTGATAACATACTCGATCGTGCTTTGTAGTAGTGACTGACTTAGATGGAAATAGAAAAAAATCACTATGCAACAGAAAAATCATCGTAACGAAAAATGTGTTCATGAAAATGATGAATAGATCACTTATATTTTTTTCCAGCTTGCATGATTAAGGAGGTTAAAAAATGGTATCATGAACATGTAAATAACGAATTTATTCTACCAAAATTAATTATATAGATTCTCACGCTTACAAATGCGTATAAAATACAACATTCAATAAAGCAGAATTGATTTTTGTCGATATAAGTGGAGTTAATAAATGTAGTAATTATTTATAAAGCCTTGATATGCCTCATAATTTAAGGTTAAATTAATTTGATTCAGTATAATTTTAATACTTCTAAGGGTTTCCCTGACACCCTCTTTCTCCCTAAAAACGCCCTGTCCTTCAAAAGATAGAGAAAGCGGCAAAATCAATTGAGTACAAGCATTTGTGAGAATCAAATTTGTAGGTTTGGTTCGAGAAGACTCAGGAAAAAACCAAAAGACAGTCACTGTGTTTACTATGCGTGTCCATCATTGTTGGGCAGAAGAAAAGGATTGAAATAACGGAATTAATAATCAAAGCATAAGAGTTTTGGCAGATAGATTGTAATGTAATGGCAATTTGTGCACTCCGCTAACATAAAATTGATTTTAATATTTCAATACTTTTAAACGTGTGATGTTATGGAAACGTGATTACTGCAATTAATATTTTAAAATACCGTTTTTAATATTCACTTAATCGAACAGTTCACTTCAGGTCCTTTAATTGACTAACAACCCTCAAACCGCTCAAGTCAAGTGGAACACTCGGATGAACGGGTATCAATCCAATTTACTAAAAAAAGAACGCTTCAGAGGTACTCCTTTTTTTAAATTGCATTCCACTTCAACTTTTTGCATATTGTCGAATCGTTAATTTATTTTTAAGTACGACGGTGTTAAACTCTTCAAAGTGAAAATCTTGCTCAAAGCAATAATGCATATTTCATGACATAAGATTTAGAAAAAACAAGATTATAATAAATTGGTTTTAATGTGCATAGATTTCATTTAGTCGCCATGGGCCTAAGCGGGTGAGTGAAGAGAGAGAAGATTTAAAATGCCTTTGATTATATTATATAACAACGTAAACTGAGGTAAACTAGTCTATTAACGGTAATGTTTATTATCAATGCTGTTTACATCATCTTATAATGAATAATCTATTTAAAGAGCAAAAATCAAAAGGAAAAGCCCATCAATTTAAAGGAAAATTAATTTTTAATATTTTTATGCTCAGACTCTGCTGGAAAATTTCATTGTAACTATTAAAAAACAGGCTGTAAGTTGTTTTAAATTACATGGGAATATATATAAATATTAAATGGTTAATGGAAATTTAAGCGATGGCAAACGCTTTGATAAATGTCACTCGGTACTCTCACTTTCGAGTGAGTATCCCAAAATTTAAATCAATACATATGAAATACCAGACTTTTTCTTTTCCTTAGGTAATTATTCAGGGAAGAAGGAAAATTGCATTCGACATAAAATGAGACCTATTGTTTTTTAAGTTTGATTAAATCGAATATAATAATGTAAAAAATAATGATTCCACATAGAGGAAATTAAAGTACCGAGAAAAAGGATAGATTGTTTCAAAATATGAGATAAAACAAGGCGGATTAATGCATAAAAATATTGCATTGTTTTCCACCACGAAAGATATTGTACTTGCCAATTCTAGAGAGGGTAATCGCACAGACTTTGGATAGAACTTTGGATAGAGACGCGACTCAAAAGGTGAGGAATTCAAGAGATTACTTCCCACTCTTTCTCTCTGTCTCTCACTCACAGTGTCCGCTTCTCTCTCTCTCACTGAGAGAAAGAGAAACAGGCGCTTCCGAATAGCACATCTCATCTTCCAACCACTTCCCTGATGGAGGGAAAGATGAGAAAAAATGAATTCATGGGAAGTATATTAAATAATAAAATGTTGATACAATAAAGTAGACGCGCGATTACGGTCTCCCTGGAGTAGAGAACGGCGACACGAGGCTTAAGCTTGTGGGCGGGAGAATATTCGCACACATTTTAGTATTCATGGGCGGCGAGAGGTGCGTCCGCTCAACTTTTTCCATACCTCTCACGACGAGCCGTCTCCGACGACGAAATTCCCCGAGCCCTGACTGGGATGAGGATATTTTCATCACGCAGTGAGGGACCGAAGCGGGGAAAAGGGAAAGAAAAAGTCGAGAATAAAAGTAAAAACGGCACACGGGGACGTCAGTCAAAATTCATCCCGCAATCCTCTCGATCGACTCTGGAGATTTGACGCTGATGAGGTAAACGCCCCGACATTCGCGTCACGCCAATGAAATATCAGTGGAAGCTCTCCTGTCGTCCCGTCCCCCAAGCAACAATCCTCCTCCCGCCACAAACTCCCCCTCCCTTAACCGTGTCCCCCCGCCTAGTCGCACTGAAAAAGTTTTAATAAGTTACAAGTCGTGGTGAAAAGGTCGCCGTGTGTGGGCCGCGATTGCCTCTCTGAAATATCGATCTTCGTGGCCACGGGGGATTGAGTCATGAATCCAGTGGCGGCGGCGAAATCATTTAAGAATTCCATCAAGTTTTAAAATAGCCCACTGAATCTAGGGATACATAATAGGAAACATTTGGAATTAATATTAATATCGAAAACCACCGCCTATTCGGGGACATATAACGATTATTATTTCTGTAACGTATTAACCCTTTCGCTGCGACAACACCATGCTCTATGCATCAACGTTTCGCTCTTCCTGCTGAAGTCTCCTCTTCACCGAGAGTAGATTAAAATAATTCTCACTCTGCACATTTCATATAACGAACACTAAGATCACCGTGACTGGATACAAATTCTTTAAATATAAAAAATAAAAATCAGTCCGTCATATCTTTAAGATGAAGACCTCATTCGCAATAATATTTTATAGAATTATTTTTGCTTATTTTTTATTAATATCCAGCAAAACTTTGTGTAGTGCATAGTACATTCGTTGAAAGATAAACAAACATTCTGCTACAGCAAAATTTACTGGACATTTGGCTATATTAATTAATGCGGAACTCAAGGTAGATTTTTCATAAAACACTCCTTACTCGGTAGAAAAATGCAAAAATAATTGGCGTATACACGACCGAAGCGCAATTGCTCATCTGAAGTTTAGCCTTTCCTTTCAGAAACATAAATAAATTTGGGTCAAAAAGTAGAAATCTACCGCTAATTTTTTGTAAAAGAGAGAATCCTTTTTCAACCACATTGATGATAATCAATGATAATCAACACGTGGCCTCAGGGGTCAAATGTAATTTATTACCATACAAATTCCTGTTACGAACATTCATGTGAAGATTTTTAACATGTGAAATGTACTATAAATTAACGCAATAAAATCATAATAAGGAAAGCTTAAAGAGGAGAATCGCACTAATTCATCAAAAAAATAGAACACTTATTATAAAAAATAAAATATTGTAGTAGTAATTCGAAGATAGCTTATGTATGTATAAATAAGTTGGATAATTGTAATGGCACTAGTGTTGAACAAGAAAAATTGGTCTGTACTATCCATAAATTAATATACACATTTCAGAAACGGGGACATTTGTTGTAAAAATATGTTTAGCATGCGAGTGCCCTAAAGCATTCGCTGAAATGGAATACGAGAAATGAGAAAATGAAATCTCACTCACCACAACTGCATACTGCATCATCTTAACCCCTTCGGCTTAATGTTGAATCCATCCCAATCCTAAGGCTCGGCTGATCATACGCTTGGATTCCTGTAAAACGTATGTTTAAAATCCCATCAGCCAAATTAGAACTCGATTCGACACACTTGCTGGAGGCCTGGAAAGCAAACCAAAGGGCAGGGAAGACTCCGAAAGGGGGGGGGGGGCAGTTCATCCACATCGGATAGTCCTGGATCTAATCTGCTGCCGCGGGGGGGGGGGGGGAATTGTCCCTGCGTCAAAGGGTTGGGCCAGTTTGAGCCGTGACGTAACGATGGATATCTCCTTACCTCCTCCCACACCCACCGTTACCCATCCCCCACTTTTCCTGGTTGGCGTGGACATGGCCTGCCTCAGGTGCGGGAAGGAGCCACGACGGACTTAAGGGCTTACCACTTGTGGAGCAGATGCATCGGGACACTCGAGACGCACTGCACTACATGGGTTGGGTGAGTGCGAGGACGGAAACGAACGGATTGAGAAAGAGTATTTTTCCGCCGCCGAAACATTTCCGTCGCCCACGCCGGAATCCAAAGTCTGCGGCGCTCACGGGGATTATTTGAGAGCGTAAAAGTATAAAAACAACGGGGGCGTTTCGAGGACAAGGAAGACTTTTATTTATGTTTTTTCCCATTTGAGTACCCGGACGGGGTAATCCCCGGTGACTGATAATGCTTGACGACAGGGATTCGTGACGCCGGCGGTCGATTTGTACAGGATGCACACACATTGCGCAACAACCTCTCTATCTCACGGGTTTGATTTACGGCCAATCTGTTACGTTTACCAGAGGGCTTGATTTGTGCCAAGGAAAGCAATGCGCTTCTATTACGATTGGGCATTCGTCCACTTATATCCCAGGCTTTAATCCACCGTTGTGACCTTGCCGAAAAGCAATAGCACAACGAAGAGACTCCATCGCCCATGTTTGTGTATGTATAGCACACACACATACACGCATGCATGTATGTATGTATGTATATATATATATATATATATATATATATATATATATAAATACATATATACATATATAATATATATATAAATACATATATATAAATACATATATAATATATATATATTATTTTTCGCACATAGAAATAAACATATAAGGAAAGGGGATAGGAAAGCACATAAAAGACCAACATAGGAAAGGTGGGGAAGGCGGTTTTGAGCAGATCACGAAAGTAAAAATATTTCCTTACCCGGAATTTGAACCACGGACCTTCCACTTTCCGGGCGGATGCTCTACCCATTGAGCTAATAAGGAAACCTGATTTACATAGTGATCTGCGATCTTATAAAGCGCTAAAGTGCTCCGATAGATGTTGCCCGAGAGATGGAGTAATGGAGCTGTTTCACCCACCAAAGGAGAAATAGACGGCACACACAAGAAGGGGAAAGGATAGTAGAAAAGCATTCATACGATATTATAAAGGATAGGAACGGTGCGTTTCATGGCACGCATAGGGAAATATTTTTACATTTGTGATCTGTTAATTTGCATGGATACAGCAATAATAAAAAGGGATAGGAACACATATAAAAGAATTAAAAACACACATAAAGGAAGTTCTTTCTTTCCCTTGAGAAAGGTTGTTTTGCCATTGAAAATTTGGAATACTCACACGGAGTTTCATTTGAGTGTTTCTCTGTGTTTTCGTCCACTAGTGCTATCTTGGTGTACATTGTTATTAACATCCGTGAGACTTTCATTCAATTTATATATATATATATGGGAAGGAACTGGCCCCCCTACCCTGATGTGTGAATTTTACACGCCGTCGGGCTTAGTACTGGGTGAACTTTACCATCACCCACCAAACCGACCTTCGTGTTGAATACTGTGTATATAAATATATAATATTTTTTTATAAATATTATTATTATATAATTAATTAATATATAGTGCGGCAACATAACTTCCTTTTTTCAGTTGAATTTGCCTTATAAAAAAGAAATTTCGGTTGCCGCACCCTGCATACATGTACTATATATAAAGTCACCACGCGTAGTGATGACATATAAAACTTAGAAAAAAAGAAAGTGACTCCCAGTTTTGATTTTTAAATTTCTCGATGGCCCGACTATCTTCCTCATCGGACATCTTTACTTAACGTAAAACACGTTCAATATCCGCTATACATTCCATATGGAGAGTAGGTTGCTGGATTGGGTTTTGTTTGGAGTTACAAAATATTTATTTGATAGTTGTGTCCATCTAAAAACCTACCTTAACCGGTAGATTACCTAATAATAATAATTCCATATGGACTAGTCCACGAATCGAGTAAAAAAAATTATTTATGAACAATTAATTTCAGGAAACATTACATATTGATAGTTAATAGCCCTGGTTCCACCTTTGTACTAATTTGCGAGCGATAGTAGTTTTCAGGAAAAGAAACCAGAAAATTTCCACACTCTGGAGGAACACATGACCCATGACCTCGGCTCCCTTATTAGGTGCCCCAAACCTCTCCAGCTGGCAAACTTCCCGAGGCTTCAAGTACATACACGTGTACCTCCTTCCTCAGGGACACGCTCTTGTCTCCACCCCAATTCTCCATCCACCCTTTCCCCCAACGACCCAACCTGCGTCACCCTCCCCCACCTCCGTTTCCCCACCGCCCTGTTTACCTGCCTGTTTACCATCAGTTCCCATTTATGGTGATCGTTCCAAAATGCGTGCCTTATCTGACATGGGAATACCTTATTAAGCATGGGGTTGTCTTTTTGCGGAGCCACCAAGCTATCCCGTTACCTGCCAATATATTTCATCCTTTACATTTCCTTAACTCTGGCGTCCTCCGTCATAATGCATCTTGTAATTCATCCAAGGACTTCTACGGCGGTCCCCTTCTCCTGAATTTCCCCCCATTCTGGTCTCTAGTGGACTATTGCGACACAGGAGCTGTCCAATTAGGGTCCCTTTTCCTCCTGTCACTCTCCTCCGTTGACTTCTCCTTTCACCATTCCCTTCGAAAGACTTAATATTCATTTTATTTTTGCCATTTTTCTGTAGCACCGAATTACTAACGCTTCTCTCGGGTGGCTTCATTTTCCACGTGTCACATAAAAAGTGAAGATACCTTGGCGTATTGCCATATCATATGAATATATCCCGGATAGGATAATTTCCCCTTAACATACAGGTAGATGCCTGTAGATTCCTTCAAATTGACAAGCTTCTCTTTTGTGCTGTCAATATTACCATCACTCTCTTATTTATTCTATAAAGAACGATCCTGTTACGTAAATATCCAAGTTTATTCCATCTTTCGAGTTAATCCTCAACCCATTTTATTTAAAAAAGAATACTCCTTGCAGCGACTACGGATCATTATCCTAGCTTTCCAGACGGGACCCTTTTCTCCTACTATCCCAACTCAACAGGAGTGATACTTCTTTTGAGCAAGCATCCACAGTATATTTTTTCTTCATTGCAACTTGGGTCATGAACTCCGTCAAATCACTACCTCACTATTACCCGCTTTTTGGCGCACTGCCATTAAGTTTTTCTCTGCCTAGTTTACTGACACAATGGTAAATGCATTAAAATCTAGGTCTTTGAGCAGCATCCCTTCCCTTAATAGTACACATTCAAGTGGCGAAGCATGCCATATATTAATTGATCACAGAGCTGACCTAAGAAAGAGAAAAATGAATGTACAATTTAAGGCATATGTTATGACCCCATTTTGTGCAACATCACAAATCTTCAAGAAAATTTTTAAATTAAATACATTCCAATCGTACATGCATGTTACAACTGTTTTCTTGAAACAAAAGCATTAAAAAATGTTGAAAACTCTAATATTTTAAGAGTCAAAACATCATACCCAAATACTAAAATTAATCTATGTATCCATAAAAATTATTTCGAGGTAATGCCCTGCGTAAGAGAAATTTAATGGCTGGAAGAGTGACAACGACTATTTGAATAGCATTCCAGCATCACGTTCCACCAAAAGATACGTTACTACATTTTAGCACGATGACATGAACGCACACATTTAAGAATAAATATATACGAATATGTATTATCTGTGAGTTGAAGATAGACAAGTAGTAGCCAACGCATCTCCACCCAATTTCTTCTTGCACAAACCGTCTTTCTCAGCTTCGCTAGTATTTGGGGATATGTTTCTGAAAATAGGAATTTTTATTGGTAGCAAAAGTTGGGAGAAAGTCAACTTGAAGTAATTGTAGTAGGAACTGCATGATGAATATAACCTTTAATTTAAACAAGGACACTAGGAATACGAGGTCTGTGCAATAAATACGGAAACTGAGGCCATAAAAACTTTATTTTGCAAGACTTTCTATATCTATATCCATTGTGTTCCCTTCAACGTACTCTCCATTCGTTGCTATGCACTGATTCCATCTTCTTTTCTACTGTTTAAAGCTCCCTTGCAAGTCCTCGGCAGTCAGTCTTTTTAGTTTTCTCGTCGTTTCTTGCTTTATTGTGTTCACATATTCCCAGTGATGTTCCCTCATCACATTTTTGGAACAGGAAAAAGTCGCAGAGAGCGAGATCTGGAGAATAAGGTGGATGATCAAGGATTGGTGATTGAATTTTTTGCCTCAAACTGGCGAACAATCGATGCTGAATGGGCAGGTGCATTGTCATGGTGAAGGATTCATCCATCGCTTTGAGTCAATTTTGGTCGCACGCGATCTCTCAAACTCTTGAGAACTGTAAGGTAAAACTCAGCATTTACCGTTTGTCCTTCAGGAAGAAATTCATGACGAACAACACCTACGACATCAAAGAAAACCAGGAGCACGACTCTGATTTTCGATCGGCTTTTTCTTGAATTTTTGGCCTTCTTCTTTCCATTCCTTGCTTTGCGAATTTATTTCAATTCCATACTCGTAAATCAACGATTCGTCACCAGTTATTAACCTATCGAGAAATCCAACATCATTTTCAAGTGAATATTTCCAGCCAGTAACACATTCAACTCATTTCAACTATTGATAGCTTGGGCACGATTTTTGCACACTTTTTTTAAAACCCAACTGTTCGGTTAAAATACTGTGCACTGTTGATTTTCCTAAATTCAGTAAACTAGCTCTATCACTCACAGTCTTTCGACGATCGGTAAGGACAAGGGACCGCACACGATCAATTTTATCGTCAACACAAATGATTGAAGGTCGTCCCGCCCTTGCATCATCGGTTGCGTCTTTTCCGCCATCTTTCAAACGCTTAATCCACTTGACAACGGATGTTTTCTTCAGAGCATAATCACCGTAAATAGCTGTTAACATTTCAGTAATTTCTTGATAGTTTTACCGCACTTCATCAAAAACCTGATACTGATTCGTTGCTCCGTGATTTCGTCAACTCCCACTTTCGACGTACAGTAAAAACAAGGACAACAGAAACTAACATAACTGGCACCATACGCACAGCTCGACGATCCGCTAAGCACAGAAGACTCAGTGGGTCTCAGGCAACTGGCGCCGCTAGTGGGCGGGGCTATAGTCCACGTCATGACCGCCAAATTGCACAAGTTCGCGTATTTATTGGATAGATCTCGTATTAGTAAGTAGTTTGATATCGGGTTCCACATGAAAATCAAATTAAAAAGAGTATTGAGAATGTTTGTACTTGCCCAGATATAATTGTTGTCGGATGAGATCCACCCATTCTCTTATACACATTTCCCGAGATGCTGAATAGCTACTCCTATTTGAAGTGCTGATGAAACGTTCTAGCATTAGTACTGGGGGAAATGAGGGGAGATGAGCGGAAACAGGCCAAGCGCAGATGATAACGTCATCGATGGCAAATGCTGTTAACAATACATTTCAAACGTTCTAGTTTTGAATGACTTCATCTTTCCTTAGAAATTTCCTTCGCAGGACTTCCAACAACAGCATAGAGCAAAGGGAGACTCAGTTATTATCATTAAAATTCTTTTTCCGATTTTAGGCGAATTCGCGCATTTTTTCGATTCAAATAATGTAATGATTTTGCGTTGGCTTGATTTCAGTCAATTTCGATGGTCAATTCCTACCAAAAAATTAAAACTTTTGAACTTTGGTTTGAGGTAACGTTTTTCTCTGGAAGCAATTATGTCCCTTTTTTACAGAAAAATAGACCACTGTTGTGCGCGGCATTAAGTTCTAGATTTCCAACAATATTTCACAAATTTTTATGTATAAAATCTGCCGGACCATCTGAGTCCCGACCACGATGAAGAGAGGCCATTTCGCAAAGAGACGATACAAATGAAAAAAAATCATCCCATCCCTTACAATAACCTTTTAACTCTCATATATTAGTTTTTTTGAGAGGTCGTCGCATCGGGTGGAAATTATTTCTGGGCGGTGCCGTGCTTCGGTCGTCCTCGTCTGGACCGTCCGCTCACGTCCCGGGGAGGGCGCCTCCTAATCCGCGTACGTGACCAATGTTCACCGCGAGCCCCCAGGGAATAATGTGCTCTTGGGGAGAGGGGTAGCGGGACGATGATGAATTTCGTCGGTGCATTGCATCACTCGAGATCGTGTTGGATTGACGTTAAAAGGTCAAGTAGATGTCAAAGAAAAGAGGAAAGAAATAAAATGAAGTTGGCCTTCGAGAGAACTTGCTTTTCTGTTATAGGGTACATGAATTGGTGTCTTCGTCGACTTTTCGATTAATTTTCGAAACTTTAGAAAGGATTCCTCACGAAATTCTCTCTCACCTCGAGCGAAGACTCATTTTTTTCCAATGGGCTCCAATCTCCGAAATAATCGCAATAGAACGAATACTCCACGATTTCAAGTGGCTGTCCGTGCCTGAACTTATTTTCCTTTGGATGGCTCTGAAGGATCTGTGATCAATCTCAAATATTTTTGTCAAAATAGTCATAAAACATAGTCACTTTCCATTATTATAGTAAAAATAAACAGCAATTTTCCCACCGAATTTATTATGAACTACACGTTTCAATGAACATACAACATCTTCAGGTACAACATATTTTGTACCCGAGGGTGAAGCAATGCATTGAAAACCTTAGTACGCGAAAAATTATGTTGAAAATCGAAGACAAAATTTATCATAATTTGGGCATATTTTGACAAATTGGAGTTGACCTCAATCACGTGCTTTCTATTACTCACGAGTAAAAATGAGAAAAAATAATCGATAGAGGAAGAAACCTCCAGTCTTTCAACATATGCCAGTTCTTGTGACAGAAATACGACTTCTAATTACTTTGACGCTCTAGAACCAACTTCTTTAATTACTATGCATTTTCTTAAGGATTTTCAAAGTTCAGAGTACGCACAAGTTATTAACCTTCACCCAAGATAAAAGATGCAAAAGTGGAAAAACTCCGCGAAATGTTCACAAATCCCACAAATAAATGGAGCGCGTTTGTTCTACCCACGGTCCCACAAGAGAAAGTTTTATTATTAGGGAGTCTCATCCTCCAGCACTATCACAAGGTTCTGCAGTTTGCATATGCCTAAAGCGATCCGAATGTATCTGGTTCGCATTCCGGAGATCAATTTCCAATCTCTCCATTTCTTTCCGGCCGAAGGAAGATTCCGGTTACAATTGCAACGTACCCTACACCAAACCGCTATCGCGATAAAGCCCAAGATTGACCAACCACGTGGCTCAATTTTAACCCGTCGCCGGGCACGCGCTATGACTCTATCGATTTACTTCTGCGGTCGAGACCAGGAAATAAAATTCAATAAATTAATTCCTCAGACCGTACCATGAGAATATCCCCCTAATGGTTATATTGTGATGTACGTTCCCGGTAGCATTAGTTTCCGCTGAAAGATTCGGAGAGTTTGCACCCAGCACACAAGCGTGTTCCTCTAAACGTTATAGAGGAAATATGTCTCGTGCGTTTAGATGCTGAATCTTAAATAAGACAAAAGCTTCAATATTCAGACCTCAGATAGAAAATATTATTACTCATAATAATTGATTAGGAGGAGGGAGTTGATGACGGGGACGTTGAGTAGGGATGTTAAGACAAGACTCGTAAAAACTCTGATATGGAGCGTAGCTATGTACGGCGCGGAAACGTGGTCGCTGAAGCAGGAGGATAGACGTAGATTGGAGGCTTTTGAAATGTGGGTGTGGAGAAGAATGGAGAAGGTGAAATGGACCGAAAGGAAAACAAATGAGGAAGTACTGGAGAGGGTAGGTGAGGAGAGGAGTTTGTTGAGAGAAATCCTATGGAGGCAGGAAAAATGGATGAAAGGCGTATTGAGCGGTAGTGGAATGTTGAAGAGGGTAATAGAGGGGAGGATGTTGGGCAAGCGAGGAAAGGGCAGGAATAGGATAGGGATGTTGGACGGGATGAAGGGAAGAAGGAGGTACACGGAGATGAAGAGGGACCTGATGTAGATTAGGTTGCTGGATTGGGTTTCGTTTGGAGTTACAAAATGTTTATTTGATATTTGTGTCCATCCAAAAACCTACCTTAACCGGTAGATTACCTAATAATAATAATACTTGATTACTCGCCTATTGGCATCCATAATCTACGATATGGGGATCGGACAAAATTTTGTTTGCTACATTCGATGAATATAATCATAAATTGTCCAGCCTTTTACTAAATTCTTTAGCAAATATAAGAAAAATAAGTCAGAAAGAACAATTACATCATTCTCCTAGCTTTTAATTTTTCAACAAACATTACTAACAAGGCTACCAAGCCAATTGCGTTCGATGCTGCAAAGTTATTTCCATCGTTTATTTTCAATTATACGCTGACATATATTGGATATGTACTAATATTATATATGTTGATTAAAGGTATATTTGCTTTCATAATGTGGATTAATATATATTTTTTCCTATTTTTATAATACTATATATCCTTTGAATGAGGGGCGTGAAAGTATTAAGTATCAGTCCTTCTTTGGAAACCAAAGGGGGTGCAACAGAAGAACTGCAGTAACATCAGTATGAGACTGAATTTTCTATCTCTACCTACGTTTTGAATTTGTTAAGATGAATGTGTATAATAATTGGAGTACTATTTACCCGCAAAATAAATAAATAATATAGGAATAGTAATTTATGTCATGTTTTTCCGTTTCGCGTTTCCCTCTCTCAAATAAACTTCGTCGATAGTTGCATAATATCGCTCTGCAGGCTTTGTCTTACGGGCTTATACTCAACTCTGGGAAGTTTAAATGAAATGGAAGTGATCCATTTGTGGAAATGGAAAAAAGTAAGGGTCACTGATCCAAGCTATAATCGCATAAATCCGTCAAAAGTGTCGCCGACAGAGAAAATTTCCTTATCTTAATATTATTGCTAGACTACAGTTCCAGGTTGGTTTTGGATGGACACAGACTTAAGACGCTTTTTATCTTCTCTCGATGATTAAGTTTTTGGTCCAAACAAAACCACCTTTCATTCTGAAATTTTGGCAAATCTTTTTTCAATATCCTTACTCAACGCTGTTAACATTAATTGCTATCTCCTTGCAAACGTTTCTTTGCCTAACGTAATTCTTCTTCTCCTGCTTTCCCTACTGCTTTAACTATTTTGTCCAAAAGCACCTACAAAATAGGTATAAACTGGCACACCTGCTCTAATTTACCCTGTTATTTTAACGTTTTACTTTGCCTTTCCCCTTATATAAAATCTCAAAACATTTTTTTTCTTATTCCTTATAGAAACATTTACAATTGTGCATTACTGACCCATGTGCATGACACTGACGTCGGTTGAATGCTTTAAAAAAATATTAAATATTTGGAGCGAAGAACTTCTGATTAAGGTAATGGTCTAAGTCATTCGTCGATTCACATTCATAGGACATAAAACAAATAAAGAAAAGAAAGCGTCACTGGCCGGTCCAAGAGACGAACAAGATTCCATGAACCAAGGGGGTATTTTACAATTCAGTAAACTTGTGGAGGTTGGATCGTGACTGCACGTGTTAATGCCAGCACGGACTTCGTTCCCGCATTAAATATAACATACTGTTTAGGTAAAGTAATGTGACACAAAAGAGTGCGTAGTTCTTATACGAATATGATGTAAAAATACAGTTTAAATCACTCTTGAGGGGTCTTTCATGAAACCTGCTCGAAAACTTATTTCAGACTATTTCTGAGGGAAACAAGTTTTTGAACAATGTGATTTCGACTGCTTTTCCATCAAATTAATTAATATCATTGAAACAAAGGCGGGAAAAATGCTTTAATGCTAATAATATTACAATCCATACATATATGTGTACATAATATAAGTCTTTCGTGAGAACATTGGGTAATTCTGAGCGAAGTTGCATTATTCTTCTGTTGGTAGCACTATACTCCCATAAAAGCATATACTTAAAATATTTTGGATACTCTGTGTCAAAATATATGAAAATTAACTAAGTAAGACTCTCAAGTAGTACTATTAACTAAATAATAGTCGTCATTTGATAGAGTGGGCACTTAGGCCTACAAATAGAGGACACTTTATCAAAATAGGAGACACTTCACACCTCGTTGCAGCCTTCTTAATACCGCTATGTTTTCCAATGAGCACTTTCGGCCATTGTGTAAATCGAAGTGTTATAATAACGTCCATAGTGATAGTATTGCTACTTCCTGAGACATACCTGAGTTGACTTCATCTGTGTGTCCAGACTTTTATGTGATACACGCCGAAATGTTTCATTAATATCGTGAATCAATCGCCTTAACGACAGTGACAACCAAATTGGCATTAACCAAGATTTTACTCTGAGGTATTCAATGACTCATAACTCTTCTCTAGTTGCATGGAAAAATGCCTTTAAGTGAAAATGAATCCAGTCAGTATATTTAATCAGGGAAGATATTAATGCTACCATAATAGGCTAGCCACTGCCATTTCCGGAATCATCACTCAAATTAGACTGGGTAACGAAATGAGAAGCATTTTCGAACATTTAACTTAGAGTTTCAGTCACAGGCTATCTACAAATATCGACATCAGAGTATGACATAGTTCCAGCGTACACATTGAAGTCATTCATTAGCGCCTCTTTTAGTGCTTAGGACAGCGTAATGTATCAAGGAATTCTGCCTATGTTTCACATAAAGACCCAGTTTAAAAAGCAACGACTACGCGTAATTTAAACTGATTGTTTTATTTATGTAAGATTAAAACACTTCTCGTAGTTCAAAAACAATTTTTTCGTTCCCACCATATTTGGAAAACTGAATTATTTTTGCATTTTCATTACCAAGTCGTGAAAAGCAGTTACGCAGGCTACTAAAAGCCCAGTCCAGCGGAAACATATGGCGCGTGAATGATTGGCAAGCAAACAAGCGCGGGGAACACATCACGCAACCGTTAGTAACAATGGTGAAAGGTTCTTTGTCCCGGTTATTTCCGGGCTATTTGCGTTGAATGTTATACCAGCCGTATAAAGCGTTGGCTACTACCTCGCGTCATCTACTATTTACAAAGGCTTCACTAAATAATATAGCCCGAAATGCAGCGTCTCTTTAGGATAGGCATGCCTGTGACGTCGGTCACCTTTTGATAAGCTTCCATTATTGCAAAACAAGGGTATACCAATTTTGCATATTTTTTTCCAATTAACTCAAAAAAATCTAAAAATGGGGATTTGGATAACGTCTAACCAATTCTACTGGCAATCAAAATGCTATACACTTAAATATGCATTGTAAATGTCGATATTTCTTTAATTAACTTTGAGCAAATTCGTAGCCGCCTGCATACCCGACATAAATGGGTAAACAATCGTTACGAAGACATGCTTCTCACGAATACCTATCATACTAAATCACTTACGTATATAGGTCTTAATATGATTTCAGGGTGTCAATAGGGTAACGTTTTAAAAACCTTCAGAGCTTAACTGGAAAGTCAGACTAGGACATGAGAAAATCATTACGATAGTGACTTTTAATAATAAAGCCACTTTACTTTTCCACATAAACTTTTTAATTTTTACTACCCAAGTTTCGTTATAACATAACATCATCATGTTATGTTATAACGAAACCTGGGTAGTAAAAATTAAAATGTTTATGTGGAAAAGTAAAGTGGTTTTATTATTAAAAGTCAGTATGAAGATTTTACACCAAGTTACGCCAGAAACTGTTTTATTTATTACGATAGGTATAAGATGAAAACCAATGTGAAACAATATAGCATATGAGGTGGTCAAAAAGGAGGAAGTTTAAGTTGGACTTCAAAATTAGAGGAGAAAAACTAGAGAAGGTAGAGTGTGCAAGTTTGCCAGTGCTTTGTACCATGATTGTCAGAGCAGTAGAGACATCAGGAGTAGAATTACGTTAGGATAAGAAGCTTTCAGGAGGAAGGATTTGATGACAGGAATTTTGAGAGAGATCTTTGAGAAAAGACTCGCTAAGAATTTGATATTGAGCATGATGTTGTATAGCTCGAAGACGTGGTCGTTGAAGCAACATGAAAGGGATTACCGGTCGGAGGCTTTTGAAACGTGGGTGCAAAGAAGGATGGAAAAGACAAAATGGACGAAAAGGGAAGCAAACGATGAAGTGTTAGGCATGGTGGGGGAAGACAGATATTTGGTGGGAAAAACACGACAAAGGAGGTGGTAAAGGTGGAGGCGGAGCATTTTAATTGAATGTTGAAAACCGTGATAAAGAAAGAACGTTGGGTAAGCCAGTTAGTCGAGGAAAAAATACACGCATTGGACGAAGTGAATAAAAGGTAGAAGACCAGTTAAATGTAGCATGGGGATGTCAGGACGTGTGTTGTTAGGCCAAGGTAAGAAGCTTGACAATGTCCAGTCTGTATCTAGTCCATCCCAAACCTTTTATTATTTCTCAACCATTTTTTTATCATTTGGAAAGAAAATTCACAGATGTAGACCCGCCCATTAAACTATCAATCCGACGTACCTTCTATTCTTAGGTATTACGCACAAAGATAAGCATTAAAGACGATGAGGTAAAAGATTCGCACATTCTTTTTGCAACTACCAAAAACGGTAAGAAAATTTTCCCAGAAAATATAAAAATAACCAACTCCACACGGTTCAATTTTACTACGTCTACCTGACAAAAATACTCTACATTTTCTAATGTTCTACTGAATTACTCCTTTTTATCACCCCTAATAAAGAAAGCAGGAATAATTCTTTTTTTAATCATATTTTTAAGTGATCTTTCGAGTGATAATTTCAAAAGAAGTAATCCATCAAGGTATCAAATGATTTGTTAACATTTGGAATTGACACGAAGAAGAAATTGAGGTTTGAGCGAATAGAATAAAAAGCAATCCCTAACGACCTACTATCACAGGGTTCGTCCGGAAAATAAGTGTACTGAGCTCAGGAAAAAAAATATTACACTTTTACATATCTTAAGCTAATATTCCTCAAAATAGGACCCTTGTGAGTCGATACACTTGTTCCAGCGGAGTTCCCATTCCTGGAACGCTCCCGCGAAGGCATCATCGGGAACCTCTCGAAGACACGTCGTCACGGCCTCTTTGACGGCGTCCAAAGTCCCGTATCGCGTTCCTTTCAAACTCCTCTTCATCTTCGGGAACAGAAAGAAGTCCGGTGATGCCAAGTCCGGGCTGTAGGGCGGGTGCGGCAGCGTTGCCACGCCGTGCTTAGCCAAGAAGTCCGACACGGCAAGCGCGGTGTGAGACGGCGCATTGTCGTGATTTTTTTCGCATCTGTAATTGGTCCCTAATAATGTCGTGCACTATTGTTTTTGGCACATTACACTGTTCTGCTATCATCCGAACACTAAGACGACGATCAGAGTTCAGTACATCGCGAACTTTTCGCACATTTTCGTCGGTGAGTGTCGTTGATGGGCGTCCAGGCCGTGGTTCGTCGTCGACCCCTTCTCTGCCCTCCACGAACATCTTGTGCCACCGAAAGATCATGTTTCTGGACATGGCTGACTCCCCGTAAGCCTGGTTAATCATACCGACAGTTTCGGTAGACGATTTCCCAAGCTTTACCGCAAATTTGATGGAATAACGCTGCTCCAAAAACTTCGGCATCGCGTTCCGTGACGTGGGTCGAGCGTGGAGGTTCGCGTTAACAGAGCTCATCACTACACCACAATTCAGAGCCAACTGCCTTTCTCAGCGTCGCTTGCCAACATACCCCCCTCCAATCGCAGCTCGTCAGAGCGGTGCTGGGCGCTCCTGGAGCGGCGGGAAAAAATCAGTACACTTATTTTCTGGACGAACCCTGTATGAGGTAAGCAAGTGCTGCTTTTTCTTAAAGAGTTGTTAGAAAACAAATGAAAGCAGTCCAAGTAGCCGCACATAACATAAAGCGATGACATAACACATTTAAAAGGCTTCAAATTCGGTTGTATGCTAGACCTCTCGAAAGGAACTTCATGAATAAAAGGAAAACTCGTCCAAAATTTCTTGGATTTGGCTACAACCTCAAAATTTACACAGCAAAGGAAAATCCGGTTTAAATTCAGTTGCAACAGATCATTTGAACGATAAATTAATGCAAGTGGCTCTTTTCGATCGTGTCTAACTTCGTGGGCCATCCTGGTAGCCATAAAGAAAAATAATTTAGTAGTTTTCATTATGAATGATTCTTAAAAGCTTAAATCCATTCCAAGGGACGTTCCTTTTAAATATTTATCCTGGATAAATTGAGTAACTTTTTCTTTCATAGACTCCACACGTATAGTACGCCATGGAGTTTCTCATTTAATTCTTTGCTAATGAAAGCGAAATAAAAGTGCGACTATAGTTCACACGAGAGTTTAAATTTCAATTGAAATTTGGGAAACTTAGGCATACGATGGACGGCGTGTGAGGTAAGCCACTTTCTTGATATCTCATAACATCCTTCGTTCATACGAAGAGCAGTCCAGAAAAAACATAGCCAATAAATAGCGAAAATATGCCCTAATTAAATGCAACGGTCTGGGTAATATCTTCTAACAAAAAAAAAATTGCAGATTAGATTTATGGCTTCTGTTTAAACTACGACTCACATGTTTGTAGTTTTATCAAAATGATGACTTTAACAGATGCACCAATTACTGTTTAATTCCACTAGAATAAAGGATTCTGTGGTAAACATAACTTAAATATACTGTTTCATTTCTACGGAAAGCATTAAATACATATTAGGTGCATGTAAAATAGTAAAATAAAATACAGTAAAGGGTGTTTATTGCGAAACATGTGCAAAACTGAAAACCTGAATCTCTAACCACTTCCGAAATCTGCTTAATTCAACAATTAATACGGGAAAGCCATATCGCCCAAACAGAGGCAAATGTTTACCAAATGTGTGTGTAAATTGGTAGAACCTTTACGAAAGTCATCTAATACTACGGAATCTCATCACATAATGGAGTAATCTGTTGTCTCAGGCGTAACTTTATGGAATTTGCATAACATATTGAAATGAAATAATTTACGTTGTAAAGTTTACAAAGTAAACTGTTTCATTTAAATATGTAGTGGAGGAAAAGGAATAGTACAAAAGGGAGATGTATAGAGAGACATTGGTGAAGTATAATTTTTAAATAATACGTTATAAAAGTAATGGAGAATATTTTTATATTATATTTGAAAAAAATTAACTTGGTATGGTTTGTGTATGAACATGTATGACGAACAGAATACTTATCTGGGATATTGTGATATTGTCATTATCACATGATGACATTTTGAGCGTTAATTTGACATATTTAAAAATAATTATTCATCTTTTATGGAAAGAATTAGAAAAAAAATAATTTGAAACTCCTGCCGATATAATTCAGGAACTAATTTCCGAATGAAAAAACGAAGAGTTTGCCGATAACATGTAATGACCGCAAATTGAGCCATCACTATCTACGCCATTCAATTCTGACCTTAATTTTTAATTCGACGGAAGAGACAAAGCTTTTCAGCGCAAATTCAATTTGGCCCCAAGAACTAAAGCTGTTTTGCTTCGGGAGTCCTTCCTTTTCAATCAAACGAAACGCAAACCATTCTTGAAAGAAATTGCGCTTGCGTTACTCAGGGTATTACAAGAGACGGATGGTAACTTGAAAAATCAATCTGCTATCGTCATTACAGACTTCTCGAATTCTCTTTACGCACTCAATAAAAGCCGCTTCGTTATTTTACAGAGCATGGAGAATTACTCTTGTTTACAGTATTGACTTGCTAAGACTGTCGTGAAATCAAGTGGACACCGGATAATACGATATTGGTACAGGTATACTAGTTACAATTACAAGCGAGAAGTACAAGCAAAACTTTGGCAATGCTCCGAAGTTGAACCTTACTTATGCTGAACTACAGTTTTGCCAGTAATTCCTGTCTGTTTCCTCGGGTCCCAAGCTGTAGCTTATAGCTCCGAGGAAACCTTCGTAGTAACATTAACCACTACGATGGTTTAAAATTAGTTGGACGCTTCCTCCCTTATCCAACGTATTTGATGAACCCCACCCAGGGCTATAAAGAGTTAATAGTTTGGAGACTAATTAACTCAAGGGTCATCGCCCCTTCAGTATCCCAAAAATGCGTACGCAACCGCTTTTGCCCAAGACAAATAAGGCCATGGCCAGAGAAAGAAACACAATGAAGAAGCCTTGCATGCCAAACTATGAAACCACCTTGAATACCTTGAGGAGGCGAGGGCTCGTCGCTTATAATTAAAAATGCCACGGAGGTTGTAATTTTAGATAAATTCCTACCTACCCCTGAATAAATTTACGCAATTTGTTGGGAAAAGTAGCAGAGTGGAATGACATATAAGTGAGTAATCTATTATAACAGCATATAACTTAAGAACGCTACCACATCCATCCTCTTTCCAGAATTAAGAGGTTGTAAATTAATTAAATACCAGTTTTTTTTGCGAGGAGCCTCATCCGCATAATTTTCTTAATTTTTTCAAAGCCGGAGAGTAATTTCGTTAGCACAGAATGCTTTCAAAATTAAACGAGTCACAATTTGTAACAGCGGAAGCAGCTTTCTAACACCTGATTTTAATATGTTTGAAGAATCGTCGCATAAATAATAATGAAATTAGTCTTTAGGACTCTTCTTTACTGATACATTATTTCTTATCATTACCACTAAAATGTACTATATATTCGAATTATCCAACTAATGTCCTCATTTCCCGCAATATGAGGGAGAAGAGTCACTTGTAACGATCGAAAGAAAGAAGATATAACTAGAAGTTTACTTATGAGGAATGCAGATATAGAAAAACAAAAGAATCATCACTAAAATATCAAGGAAGTATTAAATTAATTGGTTTATTTATTCCGCATTAATCCGAAAACAGCCCTTCGACCTTTACAACAGACTTCTTTAATTATTATACTATATAGCAAAGACAATTACAAATGCGCAAATCTCTTAGTGGAGGAAAACCTAGTCGGGAATCGAACCCAGGTTACCCCGGCGCCACCGGGTTCGGCGACTAATGCAATGAACCCTGATACAATGGATGTGATGAAAGAAATAGGGCACGAATAAACATTTTTTAAATTAATTAACAATAATTGGGCATTTTATTACAAATTTGTATGTGTTTGCGATCACCACAATTCATATTGGGAAAACAGGCCGAAAATTTAAGGAAAGGGCAAAATAACACCAAACTTATGCATAAAATAAGAACATAACATCCCTATTTGCGAAGCACCACATCGAAAGTGACCACAAAAGTGACTTTGTGACTAAAGTTCTTCATTTTGAAAGTAAAGGTCCACGGCTCGATGCTTTGGAGCAGTTGGAAATGTTGAAATACATCTGTTGCAAGGATAAACTTACCAATGAAATTTTGTATCCCTCTCACTCCCCATTCCTAGACCTACCACTCTTCCAAGTCAACGATTGACACCGGAAGATGTAATTCTCTTTTCCCTTCAGCAACATTTTAACCTTTTTACCCCTCCACCCCTCCTCTTTGACCTAACCCCTCCCTCGATCAGAAGTTATATATATACTAAGTGTGCTTCTATGAGCACCACCTGATGATGACGTTCAACGTCGAACCTTGGTTAGTGTTTTTAAATAAAGTGTGATGAATTACAAAGTCAATAATTTCATTTCAATATGTTATGCAAAATCCATAAAGTCACGCCGGAGACAACAAATTTCATGTTTCATTAATTTAATAGGAATAAAGGATTTACGTGACCATGTAAAACGTCAAAAAATGCCAGCATGGCCTGCACGAGAATATGACTGCTTTCAAATCATTTAACGTCAAGTCACGTTCTGTGGTCCAGATCGAATTTTGAGACGAGTAACGAAAAAGGACGGCAAGGCAGAGAACGCTATTTGTTAATGCCAACTTACTGTCTTTGGACAACAATAACGTTAAAAAGGTCCCGTTCTTCATGCAAAGTGATTTACTACAGCCTCGTAAATCCTTTCTAGTCGCTCAGAACTCAATTTTCTGGACTTGAATCAACAGATAATGCATATCAATTTGATGAAATTTAATTAAAAACGATTCATTGTACATCAAAACTGTTGTCATGAAACATAACGAACTAATTCATCTTAAACTTTTTCATTTAAAATGATTTTATCTAAGCTCTTTTTCCCATGATTTGATAAGATTATGTTTAAAAATGTCACGAAAAGAGAGTACGTGTTAAAAGCATGTTTGAAAAATTAGTTTGGGAGTCCCTTGATTCACAAAGAAAGCAGGTAAGACGGACTTTAAGAAAGGTACAGGGCACCTAATTTTTCTTGAGACAATGAGGGAATTATCGTGCTACCAAGTTATACAAGGTAGATTCAACCACTGAGATAGAATAGGAGAGACAGACTTCGTCAATGACCCATTTAAGTACTCACTCTTCCTTTGCATGACAGTTAATCATAACAAAATCAAAACCAAATCACCAAAATATACGTGGGTGGTCTGAAAGGTTTCCGACCTAACAAAGCTACAAGACATTTTTTTCCGTTCATTTCTTTCCGAGCCTTCTGACTACCCTTGCATTTACCAATGGGCGAAAATTTAACAAAATAGTCTCATTTGTTGTATGAGTATAATTACTAAATGTTAGAATATTAAAGTTTAATATTAAATATAGGAATGCATGTTTGTATGTGTTCGGATGTTTTTACGTATGAGCTGATGTATCGTATGTAGGAGCTTAAATGCATTTAAAGGCATATATGTACTAATGGTTACGCATGCATGCGTTATCTGATGCCCTACGTCCTTTGGCATGCTCCCTTACCATGTCACCGTCACACGCCCTTATTGAGGCTTACGGGGATATTGTGTTCATATAGGTGATCAATGGAATTTTATCCGTGATTCTTCCCTCGACCACATCTTACCTTGCCCATTAAAGCCAGATCTACATGTAAGAGGCCAAGTGAGCGTTTGGCAGAAGGGCAAAGGACCTAAAGGGATCGCATTTGAGTGATAATTAATTTTTAGCATTGGATATATCATTCTCCAGTAGTTCGAACTTTACTTCATAATGTAACTTACTGTTGTGATCACGAACATTTAAGATGACCAAGGATTTCTTGTATGATTCCATCCGGAAAACAATTTCCCTAACTTCAAGTTTTGGGCACATCTACCACCAATCATCATTACAGGTCGACTACTGTCGCATGTTCCAGGTGCCTCTTTTCCAGCTCAATATTCCTTAAGGAACAATCTCCTCGCCGACACATCGTCTTCCTTTTTTGAGAACACCGCTCATTTTCTTTCTTTCTCTTTCTCACTTCGACTTTACCTACCTTCACTGTGTCCTCGAGCACGTTCCTTGACGCATATTTCTTCACCAGAATTTCACTTTCCAGTCCTGTATATGTACGGAGATCTTGGAAGTCCATGGTCATGGTTAGTCTAGTGTGTATAGCTGAGTATCATTCGGCTATCGATTGGTGAGCCAAGGTTCGATTCCAGAGTACACCTCTAGGTAACCTCAGCTTCACCCAAGATATCCGATTTTTCAGATACTTTTCTTCCTGGGAAACAGTAGGCGGCACAGGAAATGGGACTGACCCCACTTTATACCCTGAAGTGTGCATTTTACACGCTATTTTCGAGCTTATAAGGAGGAGAGTGGTACTCATATCTCTCAAGTCAACCTTCTGCTTGTCTTTCTTCACTAACTTCTTAAAACCTCTCCCTTTCTTATTTGATCGATAATTTGATATAGCACCAACCACAAGTCACATGTGTCACATATTTCATTTAGTCACAAATGTAACAAGGGCCCGACGTTATTCCTCCAGTGTCAAAATAATTGAGAAGTTATATTAGTATACGTATTTAAGGGTGTGGATGGAGGGGGCACGTTATGTTAGCTAGGGAATAGGCAGAAAATAATGGGCATTTTGGACGACATAAATTAGATGAGGCATTGTGAATAGCTAAGAACGATAAAATACGAGAGAAAGGTATTTATATGTCGTTAGTGGACTTAAAACGCCCACGAAAATTTGTTGATAGTCTTAATAGAGCGTTCAAGCTTGCATCTGTATAAAGTCTATAAATGACTGTGAAATTAAAAAAAACTCAGTTTTTATTAATAACAAAGAGTTCATATTGTTCTTTTAATAAGGTCCTAAATAGCGAAGCAATTATGTTTTATCTTATACAAAAATACGATCCCCTCATTTGTAGTAATTAAACTTTCATTACAATGAAAAACTACGTCACCACTGGTTAAAAACAAAGAAGGCCCATATAAGTTGGATTCGAATATACAAGAGATTACAAGCGGATAACTGCCATCACAAACACCGAAGCTTGTATTCTTTAGGGCTTAATTTCAAATATTTAATCCACATTAAACTCCTCAAGCCATTACTTAGATCATAGCGTAACTATATGACCATATTACAAGAGAACATAATATTTCTCGTGTCTGGGAGAATTCATGCTTTCACTAAGTAATTAATTTATTTGCTCTTTCCAAAGTAATCGACTTTAACAAGGTGATAGCGTTGGTTACTACATTAATATTGGAAATGCGATCAAATTTCAAGAGATTATCTCATCAACGGAAATCAGGAAATCCCGTTAAGATAATTAAGGCGCGCCTTTGAAGGTGAAGCGAACCTTACAGGGAAAAAAAAGACAAACCTCTGTGCTGGGGTTTCAATTTAAAGAGATGAAAGAATGCCATTAGGTTCCCAAACCATAATTTGATTTAACCCTAATGCGTCCGTGAAATTCCACTTCAATCAAATTATGGCCCTAATTTCACGAAGTATTTGGTGGGTCCGGGTTCAAAGGGTAGAGAGAGCATGGGAGAATTGCAAGCATGCTTTTCTCATAACCAAACATTTCGTCGAAAACTCCAAAATAAAGAAAAATACGCGGAGGAAATAAAATTGCTTCTGAATTCATTCCGTGGAGTCATTCCGTACTGTAAACGAATAAAAACTTTTTTTTTCAGCATAAAGTTTGTTCCGGTAACCTCACGTCCCTTTGCATCCACAAGAGCATTGTGCTCACCCAAAAACACACCGAATAAAACTTCCGGAATCCAAATTCGCGTACGCCTACAGTTACTCATTCTGTAGCGCATAGTCGTATCTTAATGGATTAAATATCACAGCAAATGATTCATTGAAGTTTCATCTAGGTCATATAAGGAGAGCCATTGAGAGACTCATTGAGTTATTTGATTTAAGATTTCTCTACGTTACGATAATTACACATTCCGCAACTCACTTATCTAATTAATGCTAACCTAGTATACTAATAAAAGAAAAGAGTCAATGTAAATGTTTTTCCACGAGTTATATACAAATGAGCGAACAGGCCAGCCTTCAAGGCTACTCGTTAGTCGAAAATTGTGCATAGTCCGAATTAATATATTTTAATCCCCATATAGGATACATACAAGCATATTATATTTTCCTCCAGAATGATAGAAAGAAATATTTTATCTTCATTCTTCGTGTTCATGCAATTGACACGTATAATAATATAAATTTTAATTTTTTCGACCATCGCCCCTTTGAATTCTTTTCCTGGAGTGATTAGGCCGGGCCTCATTTTACTACTTAGGACAACTTGGGTGGGTATACTTAGGTGCAACTTAAAACGCTGAAGAAAATGACAGCTCTATGGAATTTATTTTGAAAACGAGAGCGAATAACAGAAAAATTGATGTGAAAATTGAGAAATGAAAAAAATATAAAAATAAAATCAAGACGCTATCAGGAATAATTGGTAAGTTATAACACAAAAACTAACAGTAAACAACTAACTATAAGTTATTAAGCATAAACAGGTTTCTTGATAAAATGGGGGAAGGATATATAACATGAACAGTAGCAATCTCAGGGATACTCAGTTAAATACAACCAAATGTTAATACTCGAGCACATGGTTCTCATCGTAAACAGAAGTAAAGCATTTCAGAATTCTCATTCAAAATGTATCTAATCATTTTGCAACATCGTCCGTGAAAATATTATAATCGGTGCTTAATCGGCTAATTCTCTAGTCCGCATTTTAGTCACTCTCAATAAGAACGAAGTTGAAGCATATCCTATTTAGAGGT
This sequence comes from Hetaerina titia, assembly GCA_037158775.1. Taxonomy (NCBI): domain Eukaryota; kingdom Metazoa; phylum Arthropoda; class Insecta; order Odonata; family Calopterygidae; genus Hetaerina; species Hetaerina titia. Next base: position 49,241,960 of record CM073778.1, read on the forward strand.
AGGCAAAATCTTTCGCAGATTAATGACACATTTCAGAGCAATTCTTGAAAACTCCCCAAGTTCAAGAATGATCTTTAGCATTTCTTTACGAAGTACCGTATTTGCCTTCCTGAGATCAAACACAAACATATAAGGATTATAATATTCTTATTTGTCATACTGGTTTATTTATTTCTATTAGAATAACGATGCATCTCACTTTTACAAGTTGAAATCCTCATATTTTCTTTACCGAGAGGTGCGGGATCACCAAGGACTTTTTCAATATTGCGATACATGGATCGCGATATGTGATCTTCGGTAAATCGTTTCGATACACCGATTGCAATAAATTGATTGGCAATACAATGATAGTGACGAACGAAACGCAACTAAAGTGAAACAAAATATTTGAAACGGAATTTAAATAGGGTGCGTACGAGTTTGTCTGTTGATATAGTTTGGCGTAAGTTATTGACCTCTATTGAAAATCGAAATATTTCTCTGTATGAAATGGGAATGGAACCAATTCCATCTCAGTTCGGTTTCTAATTTCCAGAAAACTGGGTCCATCACACTGAGAATTGCAAAAGAATTCCGGTATAAGCGGAACTATATTTTTCATATTGCAGGCACATGCTGATAAAAATTATTGCGAGCCACTTAATTTCCCGTACAATATTTTATGCTTTACCAGATGCTATGCTTTTATTCAGTTTTATTAGCACTTCAACAAAAGTTTCGGAAGTAAGTCCACAAGAAAGGCGATATTTATGCATACATTTACTATAACTGGATAACGTATATCTTCGGGATGGTTGGTTACGGCTTATCAAAGCCGATTTATCCAAAAGCGAAAAATTCACCGTACATCTCCTTTAAAATTGCCAATCACAGGAAGAATGGGAATCCAATACAACCTGCCCACCCTCCCACTCACGTGTTTAGGGAAGCACTAAGCAATAATCTATAAACCTATAAACCTCAGCAAATGACAGTGCTGGGAGGAGGAGGAAAAAAAACAATATCGTCCCCTCCTTAAAACCACCACCGAACTTTTGATGACGCCGCACAACAAATTAAACCGTAACAATTTTCGTTTCCTGGAACGGCTGCCCCAGAATAAAAACAATACGGGAAAGACGAGACGCTGTTTTGGCAGATGGAATTGCAAGCATGAAAACTTTCCACGTCCCACGTTTCATTTTCTTTTCGGATATGCATTTTGTTTTCGGACCGTCCAATAAACGATTGAGAATAAGGGTAGGGGGAATGGCGGGACAAGACGTGGGCGGGGTTTATGAAGAAGATGGAGGGTTGGGGAACGGACGGCAGATGGTGGAAAATCATGCTGCCTTCCACTCATGTCACCGGCGGGGGTTTCCAATCTCGAAGTCAACAACTGCTTCCCCCCATTCGCCAACACTTGGAAGCCCAATCCTAGGACTCCCAAACCCCCGTGACACGCATCCTCTTGCCTCAAAGTGGGAAGCAGATTTGTGCGAGTACAATCTTGGACTTTTCCGATATTACAATGGATCGATAACGAGACATCGATTTCTATTCATCGATTCTCGATTCAGCGATTTCAATACATCGATTACGATTCTTCGATTTTGATTTATCAATTTCGATTGCCGATGCACGAGTGAAATCGTTTCAAACAATATACCAATGAACGCCAGTTGCAGTGCGATGTAACCCAATGGGATCGATTGACTACTGACACTGTCATTACCAATTCAACCCATTATTATTCTCACCGTACAAAATATATTGACGAAACGTTATTAAACCATTCTTATTAGTTCCCACGGAGGAGTGTGGTAGATAATGCTGGAACACTAGTCTCCATTTTATAACTGAGTTCAGATTATGTTTTCCCGATCGTAAGCATCATGTAGCAATCATTGCAAATATTTAGGCATTTATTTAACTGGGGATCTTGGGTGGGGAGTCCAAGTAGATAATGTGTCGCGGAAGGCATTTAAAGTACTTAATTGGATCATACGGAACTAAAAAGGAAGTAGCGTAGCCACTAAAGAAAAAGCATACAAGTTCTGGGTTAGACCTAACCTAGAATACACGTCCATAGTATGGGATCCATATAAGGAGGGACATATTAAAAAGATAGAAAAAGTACAAAGAAAGGCAGCAAGATATGTACTCGGAAAGTACAAAAGAGCAGAGAGTGTCACAGATATGTTGGATGCATTGAAATGGGAAAGTTTAAAAAAATAAAAGAAAAAGAAGTAGGTTAGGCGCGATGCACAGAATTTTTAAAAAATGACGAAGCGTGGGCACATTTATGGAAAGAGATACAACAACCAAACTTTAAGGAAAAAAAACGACCACAGTTTTAAAATAAAAATAAGAACGCAAAAAACAAATAACAAAAAATACTCTTTTTTAAGCAAAACTATTATTGAATGGAACCAGCTGCCTGGAGGTTTGTTTGAGCCCTTTCCTTCCAATTTTAGGAGTTTTAAGAAGAAGTGTAAAGCAGCCACTGGGTGATAAACCATTATCAGTGATTTGCATACTATTGTAACTGTCTAATTGTACTATTGTACAGCATAACTGTTAAAATATTGTTTGTATGTTATGTGACCGTTGCCACCAGGACAATTGCCTAATTGCAACGAATATCATCAAATAAATAAATAAATATCCAAGTTCAGATCTTGGGGTACTAGAACTAAGTTCTGCTAGGTTCGGGAATTGTGCTGTGGAAATAAATCTGTTTTAGACAGGGTTAAGGAAGTAATTTATCTTGCAGACTCTTCCTTTTAGGGAAGGTCCAATTAATGATCACACAACAATTGGTCTCTTAAATACGTGAACTGAAATGGGAGTTCCGGAAAAGTATTCAAAAGTATTATTTAATAATGATTAAATCAATACGGTCCATGTTCTTTCAAAACGCACTCATGACCTGCATCTCCATCAAAATTTCATTCCTACTTACGTTTGCAAGAAAATATTCCTCAGGTATTCAATTCCCACTGCATTTATTCACCATTCATGCTCATGCAGACATACCTAAGTTTCACTTAAATGAAGCATTTTGCGGAGAGTATACTTTATTGCCTGCCATTTTTGCTATCAAAATTGCCATGCTTATTTTAAACAGCCAGAACCTTTGGTATCCGCTGGTTTCTGCTTTAAACTTAATTAGTGATAGTGCCTGTGTCTCCTAGGCAGGGGTGCATAATAGCTCAGCATAAAAAGGACATTATGTCTACCCTGCTCTCTTATAACTGCATATTTATGAGTAAGATTCCATCCATTTACGTGGCAAATATGACGAATATACTCCGCTGTGAAGTTCAAATAACATTACTACAAGCTGTAATATTGGCCTTGGGCGCACCCCTAAAGCAACATCTCGTCGCTACAGCATCCCTATTCTCTTCCGGCAGACAATTCAAACGTGTCCTCTCTCCCCCGCCCGCTCCCTTCGTGTTTGTCTGCCCACCTAGAAATACCTCCACCCGAGGCCGTCTTTCAGCACTAACAAACCCTTCTTCCCTGCCAAAAAAAATAGACTGGATCCGTAATGGGCTAACTCCTCCATACCTTTACATCCGTAAAGATCGATGCCTTATTTTCTCGAGTTTGTCTTCTCTAATCTCGCATCTCACCATCTTCGAACATGGTAAAGAATCGGCGTTTACGGAGGAGAGAATGTGACAACAATAGTCGGAATTTAACCATGTTCCGATTGATCGAAAAGTTCCCCGTGATAGACCCCATAGAGTATTCCGCCGGATGATGTATTTCCTTTCAGAACGCTCGTGCAAGCAATCCGTAATTCTCGTTCGCACATTAACTGTTTGAATAAGCTACGAGAGAGACGGGATGGAACAAACGAGGAGAAGTGCGTAACACTCAAATAGCTCCGGTTTCCAATGAATACCGGAATACAAGCGAGAAAACTTTTGTTATTTTTTGTTCACCCAAATGTAATTACAGAAGACATTTATGTTGACTAACGTAACCAGCAGAGGCGTTTCCGTCTATCAGCGTGCTCCCCAACGTCTAACTTTAACTAGTATAAATATTTTACGGTTGTTGACACATATTTTTGGATCATTTTACGTGAGATAAAGGATTATCCTTCATTTTCTATTTCTAAAGGACCTTTATTCATATATTATATAATACGAGATGTCTATAAATCTATTAAAGCTATAAATTTATCCATGTCTACAATATATATTTCCCTTTTTCGTTGAATGTACAAGTATACTAATCCTTATAATAGCCTTATAATCCTTAATATCGTTAGAATAACAAATATGAGCTCAAGTCATGCCAACATCAGATTTTCATGCTTTTAGTGAACTATTCTAAGTCAATAAACATCGACATAACTCCACTCTGTAATTTTCATTTAAAAACATATTTGAACTTAAAATCAATAAATGTATGAAAACATCTGTTTAAATGTTTTCGTTATACTTATTATATATTGATGTATGTTTATTCTCTTGCTCATTAGCGTTCCATAAAGATTAAGCCAACAAAGTCTTAGCTAAATCGATAGCTTAAACAGACTACGTTCCTTAAGTTAAAAGCTCGTCAGCATATTATATGAAATAATTAGTACTTTTGAATCAGGATTTCACTCAAATATGATTATAGAGGGTAAAAAATCAGATAAAGCTAAATCCAGAGAAACATAAATATTTCACTAAATCATGAAAAATAAGATTAATTCATGATTCACCTGTTTCTTAAACATCATTCATTACTTTTTTTCTACCTGGTACTCTCATGGATGATGCAAAAACCACCTTATATATATATATATATATATGCGGGTCGCGGTGGTCTAGCGGGTAGAGCGTTGGACTGCTGACCAGAGAGTCCCGGGTTCGATTCCCGGGCAAGGCACTTTGGGCACCTGCAGCTCCACCCAAGCTAGTTGATTTTCGGGTACCAGAAACCTTCCTGGGAAACCATATATATAATATATATATATATATATATACCACCGCGACCCGCATATAATATATATATATATATATATATATTATATGCGGGTCGCGGTGGTCTAGTGGGTAGTGGGTTGGACTACTGACCGGAGGGTCCCGGGTTCGATTCCCGGGCAAGGCGCTTTGGGCACCTGCAGCTCCACCCAAGCTAGTTGATTTTTCGGGTACCAGATCTTCCCGGGAAACCATAAACGGCACAGGAAAGGAACTGGTCCCCCTACCCTGATGTGTGAACATTCACATATATAATATATACATATATATTTATATATATAATTATATATATATATACTCTGATATGGAGCGTAGCTATATACGGTGCGGAAACGTGGTCACTGAAGCAGGAGGATAGACGTAGATTGGAGCCTTTTGAATTGTGGGTGTGGAGAAGATATGGAAAAGGTGAAATGGACCGAAAGGAAAACAAATGAGGAAGTACTGGAGATGGTGGGTGAGGAGAGGGTTTGTTGAGAGAAATCCTATGGAGGCAGGAAAAATGGATCAAAGGCGTATTGAGCGGTAGTGGAATGTTGAAGAGGGTAATAGAGGGGAGGATGTTGGGCAAGCGAGGAAAGGGCAGGAATGGGATAGGGATGTTGGACGGATGAAGGGAGGAAAGAAGTACACCGAGATGAAGAGGGACCTGATATAGATTAGTTTGCTAGGTGGGGAGTCACAAATGTTTATTTGATAGTTGTGTCCATCCAAAAACCTACCTTAACCTGTAGATTACCTAATAATAATATATAATATATATATTTATATATAATATATATACTATATAGTCTGATAAGTTGGTGTGGCGTTTCAAAGTAACGGAGGGGAATTTGGGGAAAAGGTTGGTGGTGGAATTATGGTTTTTGAGGATAGGGTAGAGGTTTTTTAGGATTGATCTCAGAGGCTCTAGGCCATGGAAGTATAGGGTACAAATTGAAAGAGGGAAGGTTTCTGCGGTGGAGGAAGGTTTGGGAGTGTAAGGATGTCTTCGGATTCTTTCCTTTAGGAGGGATTCAGGAGAACCTCGCTTGAGGAATTGTGTAGATTTGAGAGGAATTTATCAAGGGAGTCGGGGTGACGGCAGATCCTCTGTTCTCTTATAGAAAGGGAATAAGGAATGGAGCGTTTGGTGTGATATGGGTAGCAATTGTTATAATGTAAGTAGTTGTTTGTTGGTTGGTTTTATATGTACATAAATGTGGAACTTTTTGTCTATTAATGATACGTTTACATCTAGGAAAGTGATTTAGGAGAAGGAAAAGGTAGAATTGAAGGACATAGAAGACGAAGCATTGGGATCGGAAATGAAAATTTTCAGGGAATCAGTACCATGTGGCCAGAGAAGGAAAATATCATCGATATATCTGAGCCACAATAGATGTTTCAGGGGTTGTTTTATCAGGAAGTTTTCTCTGGGAGGTCTAGAAAGAGGTTTGCATAGGAAGGACTGAATCTGCTGTCCATGACACAACCCTTAATCTGCAAGTAGAATTTACTGTTAAAGGAGAAGGAATTACGGGTGAGGATGAAGTTGGAAAGACTGAGGAGAAATTCACTGCTGGGTATGTTAAGTGCTTAAGGCGTTGGGAGAGGTAGTATTGGGGAACGGAGAGACCTTCTCAGAAAGCCTCTTCTTGTGGAATGTTGTTGCATTTGTAAACAATGAAAATAATAAACACTGAAAGAATTTTCACAAGCTGAACTTTCTAATAATTTCAAATTTGAATTATTAGATGAGCACAGTTTTGATTTAAGTTAATTAAAGTTATATATCATAGAATCTGCTAATTATATACTATAGAAGCACCTACAGCTCGTTTTATTTTTTCACAATTAGACCTGAAATTCAATGACATTACTCGCTTTAAATATGGATTGGACGATAAGACAAAGCAAGAGAGATGAGAGAAACACGGATTTATTCTTCCTAACCACGCCCATTCAAATCGTTATAAAACTACACTCGGGGATGAACTCATTGTACTCAATCTATATCAATCGTTTCGTTGATTCGAATATAAATATACTTCCGGATATTTAAAAACTGAATTAGGTTTTTTTAAGTTAGAGCTCGCCAATATATAGTATTAGCGAAAATCCGATATCATATGGAATTTCAAGAAGATAGATTTTTTGCAAATTACTGCCCTGAGTGGAAGATTTCCTCCTGGTTACTAGAAAAATCGATTCTGCCGAAAGAAAGAGCCACCAAAGTTTCTCTTTCGAGCATTTGCGAAAAAAATAATCGGAAAGTCCATTCTGCTTCTGAACTATCTGTTATTGGTTAAAAAATTTTTTAAAAATGGATCCTTGCAGCAAATGGATATCTGAAGCGGCTCGAGAACAAATTTCACCCGCATCACTTTGAGCATTCAAGAGAGGCGAGGTTGACGAGCTACATAGGTGTGGATTGGGAGTAACTTGCCATCGCATTTCTTTTGCGTGACCTAATTTGTTTGAACATATTGGCTGACATTTTGAAACGCATTCCTAGCGCGATCACGACGGAACTCTGATCATGCAAATAATTAACTTGGCGAAAATCTCACGCGATTTTATTTGGTTCATAGATACGCCCTTTGATCAATAAGAAGCTGAGACTCGGGGGGTCAACTGTGGAGAAGATCAAGTTCACCGTTGTTGTAATGATAAGATTTGTTTCTCCTTCCAGTCACAAAAATCCTATTTGCATACCGAAAACAACTCCCGTTTCTAATTCACGTAAAGATTATTTTTTAAATGGTCACATTTTATTGCAAGCGAAGTATCCGTGTAAACGTATGTAATCGTATATCAGAAGAACAGTTTAGTAAAGAACAGTTGTGGTCAAGAATGACCAAAACGTTAGCAACAGAGTAATGACGTCGAGCCGAAGCCACGGTAGGAAAAGGAGGCGTCTACGTTTGTGTAGTGCTCGAAGAGCATCCACCAGAAAACAAAAACAAGCGAGAAAATCGATTGCGACAAATTTCGTTCGGGTTTGCGCACGAAAATAAGATCGCGGATCCTAGCCCGTACCTTCCTCTTCCCCCCCCCCGTTCCAAGAGCCTTCTCCGGAGAACCTTCGCCCCCACCGCAAATATTCGGACCGACGCGTATTGACGGCAAGTGAGAGGTTCGCGGGGAAGGGAGGGAGTGGGAGATAACACGGAGTCTCCATGGATCTGCCTCGCTTCGGATAAGCTTCATTCCTTTCTTTTTCCGAGTCTTATATCCATCCATCCATCCACTCCCTCTTACTCCCTTTCCTCCTCACCCTTTCTGACCGCCTCCCCTCCCCCCCCCCGCGTTCAATATTTAATGTCCCATCGTCGCCAAACATCCATCCCATCCGTTTCCCCATTCTCCCTTGCAGTCTTCCGTGTGGGCTTTCTATTTCCAACCACCCTTTCTCAACCGCGCCCGCATTTCGTTCAGTTTCTTTCCCCCTCCCGCTCTTTTCGAGAGACGAACGTCGAAAGGAGCCACCTCTGAGCATTATCCCATGTATCTCCCATTCGCACTTTCACGCGAGCGTGTCGCTTTCCCCCGTTTGGACTTATCCATCTGCAACTCTTCGACTCTCCATCTCTCCCTCTCCCGGTCTTCAGCTGGCTCCGAGAAATGGAGACGGTCACCTATTCATCACTCAGTCTCTCCCTCTCGTGACCGCATATACTATGATGTCTTGACAAATCCGCGTTCGTCTTTGATATTTTATGCAAGCGCTCAACACAAAGGTTTGCTTGTGAAGTAGGAAGGAAAAAAACGTAGATAAGGTGGAAAGTTCCCATATTTTGGAAGAAAACGGTCGTAATGCTATGAAAAATAGTGAAAAAAATAAAATAAAAAAGCAACAGCGGATGTGTGAACCCATCCCATAGTTGCAGCAGTACACCCAGAAAAACAAAAAGCATTCATTAGTGCAGTTTATATGGATATTATAGCAGACTTGCTGATAAGTAATTAAAGTATTTGTGTACAACCAGCACCTGAGTTAACCGAAATATTTTCTGGTTATGAATCAAACGAGCAAATATGGAGCGTCATAGACTAAGCGTGTTGTATTTTCCTTATTGGATACAGTATAATACTTAGAGAAAAAACAAGGATCAATTTTTGTGGGGTTGAAAAAAGAATAAAAGCGACATTACGTAAATATGTCACCTGCCTAATGGACATCCTCCTCCAAATAAATTTTCAAATACGTGAACTACCTTATCTTATCCCCATTCTGACAAACCACAAAAACGACTAATTTATTGCTTGAATAAGTAACTTTTTAACAAGATTCCACTCTATCTAACACCTTGAAAATCACTTAACTCCTACCTACATCATGCCCGCGAATCCACACAGAAACAATTCAATCGAACCAAATGGAAAACCTGTCCCATCCTCACCAATCCTTCCCCTAACCACAACTCAAAAATTCTCTCCCATTCTTATCCATTCCCCCATTCACTTCCAGCAACGTTATTTACCAACTGAATTGCAAACTCTGCCTCTCCGTCTACATTGGACAACGTAGCACAGCCCTAAATTTTCACGTCACCAATTACCACGCCTCCTGAAGTCCATCCTCTCCATCTGCCTGCCGAACAGTACCTAAAGACGCTTCTCTCCATAATGGTTCTTTAATCAATGTTTAAACCCTTCAATTACCGCCGCCTTCCCTATTTCTGACACTTCAATGCCACTCAAAACTCTTGAAGCTGCGTGGATTTGGCTCCTAAGAGCGTTCACTCACCTGGGCCTGAATCTTGTCTACTAGGGAATACCCTCGTCTCTTCGACTCCTCTTCAGAACACATACCCTAGTCACCCCTTCTCTTTCATTCCCATTTCTTCCGTGTCATCAGCCTTCTCTTTTTGTCGAAAAAGGTGGCTGTGGCACGGATATCCCCAAGCTACAACACTGTGTTTTTATTTTTATGAGATAAGTTATGGACAGTTACACAATGCAGAATACGTAAAGAGTGACCTGGGAGTTTTCTTCGGAGACTCTAAATGAATCAGAGAGCACAATGGGATGAAGGGGGTGATGAATTGGTGTAGACAGTGATTAGCTGATAAAATTTACGTTCAGGTAGGTGGACTTTTATCACCCGCACTTTTCGGCTAATGCGTAGAGAAAACGTCAAGAGAGGCTGAGGGCTAAGGGTGGGAATATTAGTACGTGGAAAGCTGATTAAGTCAGACAGATCTCCGGATGGTAAAGCTTAGCTATGGGCCAAAGGTTTGCGTCATTGTTAAGAGCATTAAAGGATCAATGTGAGGTGCAGGGGATTAAATTAAATGGGATTCTCAAGGTGGAAGGATGAGGGAATGTTTAATGCAGGAGGGTGTAAATTAGAGCAGACGAAACTCTTTGCTTGTTAGAACAGTTTCTTGGTAGACACCAAGGACGGCAAGAAGGACATTGGGAGAAGAAATGAAATATCTATTGGAAATATTTACAAAATAGGGCTAATTAGCGCTCGGGACCGTTGATTAAGAAAGGTAAATGGACAAGATTGGTCCAAGTCTTTAATGGGAACGGTTATCATTTATGATTCCGAAACTTGAGAAACTACGTTTATCCTTGATTGAAGGATTTTCAGCTGTGATTACGGTGAAGAATTGAGGAAATAAGCTGAACACATAGGAAGGCCTTGAAAGGAGTTAAACATTGGGTGATAGAGGATATTATCGATAAATTCGAAGAAGGCAGAAGAGTGAAATGGTGCATGGAATACCCTGAATGTCGTAATACATCTGAAGGGTGTCATTCTGGTGAGGAAGTGGAAAGTAAAGAAAAGGCATTTCAGTTTGCATGAAAGAGATTGAAAATAATTAAGGGCTAGAGAAGGGAATAGTGAAGAATAAAAGGTGGTTACGTAATTCATAAGTAATTTAGGGCCCCAAAATACTTAGAACAAAATATCAGGGGTCGTCAAAACATCACCCTGCGACCTGGTAGAATAGCTATAAAAATAATAAATTTATTCTTAGCATAATTTTTTGCAGGTTTTTCAAGGTTCGCTTTCTTGTGTAATTAATTATAGCATATTCTTACGCTCGTTACAACCATATAGTACATATACACTAACTTATCCGCACGGAAATTCCTCGCCATGATAGTTCAAAATATTAGTGACGGTGAAGGAACAGCCTACATTTTAGAGTTAGTAACATAAGTACATGGAGTCTGTTCTAACAAATATGAGATTCCCTGCTAAGATCCATCCGTGCAATAAACAACTCATACAGTATTTTACAGTGTATAGCCTACTATAGTGGATTTATGTGTTCAAGGATAATTCACAAATAAGAACACAGTCAGTCTCATTCGCTACACTTTTCTATATACCTAGACCCTTTCGGATGACAGCGACTTTTAATGCTAAATTATAGCCCTTTCTCTTAGGTTCATATCTTCGTCAACATCACTAGGCTACACATAGGAAAAATTTTTCAGCTGAACGGACTTTGCAACCATAAAAGATCAGACATTTTGCAGTTGCGTTGCAGAACTGCGTCAATGGTATAAATTATTGCAGGACTTGTAATTTGAAAATAGAGTTTTCTGTATCAGAGAATCAAAATGGAATCCATACATCAAGGTGAGAAATGTACAGAACTTCTTCTCGGTATAGTAAGATATTACGTTATCGACTTCGTAGTATCAGGGGTAAACTTTATGGAAGTGATTTACGTTCAAAAACTTGACAGACGTGGTGTTTATTCAAAATTTTTCTTTTAACCACTCCACTACGTTTCACCTTAATAAGGCATCTGCTGGCAACTTTCCCATTCAGTCACTTTTATCTCCGCCACATATTTTAAAAGTGGCGCAAGTTGACGATCCCACATGAACCCTTCCAACGGTCGCCCTCTTTCTTCTAAGGAGACGCCCATCCTCCGTCCATTAAAGTTTACCCCACCCAACAACATCCCTAGAACTGGCACTGCGTCATATTTCCCTCCACCTCTTCTCCGTCTCAAAATACCCCTCTATCTCCTCACCACGCTCACAAAAATATTGGGTTGTGTATTTCAGAAATTAGCCAGGAGAAGGCTAATTTAGGAGAAACAGGTGCATGTAAGAACTCATAGTTGTGCATGCAAGACTGGTGCACTGATACCCTCCGCCAAACACATTTGCGGCGACGTTCGGGTTATTGTGTTAACGTAGATTATATTTGTTCAAATTGAAACCGTGGAAAGCATCATGAACCTTGAAGCACTTCTATGAATATTAAGTTATGGTGACTAGTTCAATGCAAGGCCTATGTCCTGTCGTGTACAAAAAGTGTGCTGAGTCAGCACGGTACCGAGAATTGGAATTAGGTGACAGCTATTGTTATTTTGACATTTGATTACTGACGAGTACTCCGGGCACTAAGATTAGTGTAAAACCATCACCTCTTAAGTTCCTGCCAACCATTGAATTCCAACACACACCGTAACTATAAACTTTGTAAAAAAGTATAAACTTTTCCCTAATTCTCGGAGTGAGGGTGATTCACTAAATACTTATGGACATGATAGTACACATTCCAGAGTACACTTACGTATCATAAGCCACATCGCCAAATATTCTTCTCAAGGATTGTTTTGAATCTGGCAGACCTGGCTGCGAGGAGGGCTACAAACAGAAGATATGCAAAATCACATGAATGGAACTACCCGGGCCAGAAGGGAATCAGACGACCCTTGAAGCGGACCAGAAAACAGGATGAGGTAGTCATTTTTGGTAGGCCGTTTCCTCAGGGGACGGAAAATTACGGTTCTCTACGGGAGACGGATAGAATGCCGGAGAGAGACATCGAGGAGGTGAAGACGCAGGGATCGATTGGGACGATGGTTAGACATTTCATTTCCACAATCAACGAAAGACGAGTGAGTTCTTAGAAAAACAGAAAATGTCAAACAACATAAAGAAACAAAGTAAGGCCTCCTCTACCTCGGTTCTTCCGATGGGTGAGACCTGCTTATTTTAAGGTCATTTTCTTCGGTCTTCCTGGGACTTCTTTCATAAAAGAAAAAGTATCGCAGGAGCATTATAGCGTTCAAATTAATGCATACTCCACGGAAAATTTCTTGATGGTCTTCTTCTGCGGAACGTCAAAATATTCATGACCCCCCACCATGAGTATGTGTTATGGAAAAACACAGTAGCAAAAAATTTTCATTTTATTTTGGCAAATATGAATTTACTCCAAACAGTGTCTTCAAAAGAAAAAGAAGTTATTGGCTGTTATCCGATTGATGAGGTCCAATAGCACATCTCGGGTTTACTTCGCAACATTAATATTTTGATTTTTTTATATTCAATAACAAGAAAACCAACATTTTTACTTATTCATTTACGACACTACTGCCCTAGAGTTACTAAAAAATAACTGTATATGCACATATACACATGTACACATATCATATTATGTGAGAAACTTAAGTTTTGAAAAAGCGTTTTGTCCTACAGTATTGAGCGTTTTATAACTTATTACGTGTTTCACCTTACCAATATGCCAATAACTTATTATCAACGTAATCTTGAATAAATATGTGAGGTATTTGATGTTTCCTACTACCTCTCAAAACCTTCCTCATCAACTTTTATGCCTGCAATCACCACTCCCTTCCACAAAAACATATTTAGCCTCCCATTTCCCTTCGATTTCTTTTTTTTCCCCTAGCCTTCTCCGACGCAAAAGCGGCAACTAGGACACGATAATCATGTTTGAAACAAATCAAAAATATAGAGCATTATGGAATCAGGTTATGAAACTCAATTTCTAGTTCCGTCCGAGCGTAAAAAAAAATATAATGTACCAGTAAATAATCCGATACTGCTGGAGAAAGATGAGGGGAGAGTGTGTAATCTATTTACTTAAAATTCAGTTAGCACACCCTAGGCGTGCGAAATCCGTGTCATGATACCGCTTACTTCATACATTTTGTCATATTTCTTTTTTTAAGGTCATTAATGCATACTTGGTTTCCAACTTTCCACACCTCCCGATATCCCTTGCCTGTCTCCCTTCTCAAGTAGTTTTAATTAGCTTGTCTTCGGCGAGATCGCACTTTTCGGTCGGTTATGGTGGTGTTTTGGACTTAAGAAAATTTCCAATTTCTAGTTTTTAGATGACAGTATCACAGTACAGAACTGACATGGACAAGCAAGGGACAAACACCTCTACAATGCACGGAAACATTTTCAATTTACGCCCCAAAGTCGTACGTTTTCCATGAAACAGAAAAATTTGTATTTTAAATAATTTACTACGCAAGTTTTCAGCGCTGGCCTGGATGGACTTAACTCGTTGCGGTAAAGATGATTAAAGAGTTTAATAACCATGGGAATTGTTTCGATTCAGGACACGTTTACCAGTCATGCAAACTTCGGAAGAAAATGCCACAGTAAAATTCAATGGAAAATTAAATTAAATATGAGTCATCCGTATTTATTTCATTATGTGTCTACGAAAAAATCAAAACGAAACAAAGTGTACGCGAAGATACTTTAACGTACCTCTCAAAAAGAGATAATAATTCATTTTACCATCTCAATATATTTAATCATATTACTTACGCAAACTTGGAGCACTCAAATTTGGTGTGGACACATTTTATTTCGAATGTTGCCTTTCAATCTAAATTTTTTATACTTTCTTTTGAGTCACTTTTATTTCAGAAAATACCTTTCATAACATAACTTTCAATATTAGAACTCATCTTGTTCATTCGTAAGTGCCACCTTTAGTAGCATGCACACAATGTATATTCTCCAATTCTCGTTTTTAGTTTTTTAGTTTAGTTTTAGGCCCGTAGTTAAATAAACTTCTTCTCTTCTTCCTCCTTTATTTAATCACCACACATACCATTTTGCATGCTTACATTACGCCATGCCCTAAAACTTAAATCATCTTCAACAATTGAAACGCGATTCAAACATGAGCGCATCAGATTTACTAAGCAAATATCCTCTCTCTCTGAAATGATTTCTTTTATCTAGAGACGTAAAACTACGCAGTCATTGTTAAAAATCTGCATTAGGGAAGATTAATACTTTATTTTCCAATGGTATTACCGAAATGATTTTAAAACACATGCACTGGTGTATTTATCACCGTCAAAACCAATGAGAAAACAGAGAACGTGGCCAAAGAACAAAATTCCAAGCAAAAGGTTCGTCCCTTCGTCACTTGTTTCTTCGTGCCTCGAATGTGAGCCCGCTTCCGCAGGGGCATATTTTAGGTCAGACGGGTGCCGGCGAGGACTCTAGTTCCCGATATTCCTTGTTTTCTCTGGACCGACCGGCATGAGAAAAAAAACCAAGCTCCCCGAGACCGGTCGTCTGTTAACCCGCATGCTACACTGCTAACCGTGCATCCGTGCGATTCTCTTGAGTGGGGAAGTGGTGAGAACTAATGACGAAGGACCACCCCCACCCTCCCGGCAAAACGTTCTCTTCCCCCGAGGGAATGCAGTTCATTCGAGTGCCTGCCGCTGCGTTGAGAGTGCGCGCGGAGTTCTTCCGTGGTCTTACCGCGCCTGGGAATGAGAAAGGGCGTGGAGGTGTGGTCGCTACCCTCCGTCGCTCACTGAAACTCCTCTCCGAAGGATTGGAAGAATTCCCCTTTCCTTCTACCACCCCGAGCACTCAATTCTCGTCAAGTCTCTCTTTCTTTCTCGCATTTCCGCCATCCCATTTCTCCCGTATACACTACCCAGCAACCAACCCTGGAATGCTGCAGCCAACTATAACTTAGCAAGACTTCGACAGATGGAAAAATCTTTAAGAGCTAGCATGAAATCGTCTCACACCTTTATTGCTAGCCTGGGGAACCACCCACACGGAAAATACGAGGATTTCTTGCAAAATATCTTTAAACATTTAGAATAGTTTAATTATGACATATTTATAGAATAGAGTATTTATAGCCCTGCATTACAATTGTTTGACAAGATCATCACTATAAATTATAACTAAAATATAAAATGAATGCCGACAGAATGAAACGAGGAATCCTATTTATCCTTGACAAATTTCCAGCCGCAGCAGTACCTATCGATCATAACGAATAATGATTTTAAATACCCGAATTAAAAACGATACCGAATGTGAATTACTCAGACATCTGGTAGTCTTAGCCATCAGACGTCGACGTTCGGAATGACGTCGAAATTCGGAGTACATGACGTAATTGTAAGTGGAAGAATATGAGGATTTATGATAGTTATGGAAAGAAAATTTTTTAAATTAAATATTGTTAATAAATATATAAGCATCTGTTTAAATTGAAACTAACAGTAATATACGGTTAGTAATCCGCTTGGTTAGATGCACGCGTGGTGGTAAGACAAATGACACTTAATTACTAAGCTACATATCCATGTCACTAACCCAAATGCTAGTTAGTATCAGGTATGTAATCAAACCGGGGATGAACCGGGCTTCATAGGGAATGTTTGATTGGAGAGTTAATTGCATCTGCCTTGAGCTTATGATGTGCACCCTCGTGCGAGTCTTCCTCTCCATGGTTCCAATGTTTTATATTTTAACTGATATCCTTTATATCAACCATTTTGTCCATATTAGTTGATTTTTATTTGATTTCTGGGATGAATTTGTACTTAAATATTGCTATTAGTAATTATAATGCTACTCCATATTTTGATCACAATATGACCTATTAATTTGAAACCCCATAGACTTGGTCTATTGTGTTCCAAATTGGTCATTACTTGTAAACAAAAAAATACCAAGACCGTAAACTTGGCTACACCGAACAACGAACTGACAGAATACTCAAGAAACATAAACAAAACAAGTTTACGGTTCCGGCATTTTTTTTGTTTACATTTATTCACGACCATACCTACGTTCCTTGTATATTTCAATTGATCATTCTGAAATCACGTTTACCCAAAATTTACAAAACACTTACTTCCAAGCTGTAGAATAATTAGAGAAGATGTAATTAGTGAAATAAATAATTTTGAATTGAGTCCATCGCAATGTCGTGCACTATTATTGGATCTTTAATTTAATATTCAAATTTTTAAAACATAACACCACCTGGTAAAAAGTGTATCTGAAAGTGAATATAATTGTATGGGGAAAAAAGAAGTGACGTGCATTGATATAAGAACTTTTGAAATCTGCAATCAAGCGTTGTTACCACTAAATGATTCCGCTGGATAAAAAGGGGCGAGAATTGCACGAAAAAATATTTTTCTGGAAAATACAGGGTTCGTCCGGAAAATAAGTTTATGATGCTCATTGTCTTTTTTGACAAAAGGGGAGTCGTCCACTACGAATTTGTACCTGAACGGCAAACTGTAAATGCTGCATTTTACGTCCAAGTGCTCGACAGGCTTCGAAAACGAGTCGCCCGCGTCCGGCCAGCAATCAAAAACATCTGGCGGCTGCATCACGTCAATGCGCCGTCTCACACCGCGCTTGTCGTGTCGAACTTCTTGGCCAAGCACGGCGTGGCAACGCTGTCGCACCCGCCCTACAGCCCGGACTTGGCACCACCGGACTTTTTTCTGTTCCCGAAGATAAAGAGGAGTTTGAAAGGAACGCGATACGGGACTTTGGACGCCGTCAAAGAGGCCGTGACGACGTGTCTTCGAGAGGTTCCCGATGATGCCTTCGCGGGAGCGTTCCAGGAATGGGAACGCCGCTGGAACAAGTGTATCGACTCACAAGGGTCCTATTTTGAGGAATATTAGCTTAAGATATGTAAAAGTGTAATAAATTTTTTTCCTGAGCTCAGTACACTTATTTTCCGGACGAACCCTGTATATGGGGATTTTTGGGGATGGGACACTGACTGAAAATTGAAGAACCGTAACTATATATTTTTCGACAGAAATCACGAATAAGAGAAGAAGATCCGAATGAGTGAAAATGAAGGAATAAATTATGCAATCGGATTTATAAACATAAGAAAATCATATGACATGGAGAAAACCATTGATCTACAGACAAAAACGGGCATACCTCGATCGAATACCGACAACTCCGTCAGCTTTAACGAGTGGTAGTGATGAAAAGAGAGGAGAAATTGCGAGTTGCTGTTACGCCTCAAACTGCTGAATAAGTGAATGGTGAAAGAGGCAGCTGGGAGAAGGATTGAAGGCAAATGGAATGGAAATGAAGAGAAAAGTTAACCGGAGTAAGGACTGCGTGAAGGACGAATGGCAGATAGGGGAGCAAGAAATCCGAAAATTTTACTAACGGTCCTTTCAGTGCGAAGCAATTAGCAAAAGTGAGTGCGACGTCTCGTGTGCTCTGGCCGACGGTTAAACCTTTAAAGTATTGCGATATTACGGTATTTAGTTATAAAAACGCATACTTCGCAATGACTTTTCCGAACCATGTCAGCCGCTATTAAAATTTCTCGGAACCTAGTAAATCCTGTCGTTAAATTTTAGAGTCAAGCTTGAATGTTGAAAGAGAGTCTTTGATAAAATTAAAATGAACGCAATAAGAGTAAAATGAGCAATTTATTTTAAAGGAAACCGTTATCCCCGTTCTGTCAAATTTTAGCCCCATGAATTTTAATGAATTTTAGTTTGAACTAGGAAATCTAAACCCAAATAATTTTCCCTGCACATGATTGTGTTTTAGCAAAGCGGGTTTAGTCTAATACTTACTCCATTAGATGACAGTGTCGCAAAATAGGAAATTTGAATTACAGCAAATCACAATATATATATATATATATATATATATATATATATATATATATATATATATATATATCTATTATTGATGCTCAATTATTTATAGCTTCACAATGGTTAGTTATCAGTTTCCCTGTGCACATGAGTAAGATGGAAGGCTAATGTTGAAGGTAGTGCAAAATAAACTATCAATCATAAGTTACAAATACATTTGTCACTGCTATATGATACTTCCCCATTACTATTTAGCTACAAATTTGAGTCAAAAGGAAAAAGAATTATACGATTGACCATGAAACAATTCCTACATGGACTGACTTCACAGTGGATCTGCTACATTAGACAGAGAAACTAGCTTTTCGTCAGCTTTTAAAGTGATTAATTGCTTTTATAAATGGACAATTTTTATAATTAATATTTGCGGAAGTAATATATTTGTCTTAAAATAAATTGAGGTTCTGCCCAAAAATTAATTCTGATTCAACTTAACAAATGAATGAATCGTGTTTGAACTATCACCATTTATTTATTTGGCAGCCTATCATTTAAGGCAGGATTTTGATGGACACTGACTGAATATTACCATACAAAAATGTACAGATTTCACAGCGTAAAAATCATTTACCATGGTGCTTGAAGTGCTTAAACCAATTGGCTATCGAACCAATCTGTTATTGGGTGAATTTCGTATCAGGGTCAAGGCGAATGATTTTTATGTTATGAAATTTCTGCATTTCGGTCCCCGTTAGGGGATGTCCGCGTTAAAGTAACTGTCGCGACATCTCCCACTGTTATTCGAATACATGTACACTTACATTTCTTAACTATCTAATTAGCTCAGTAAAAAATATAACGTACCTAACTCAGTTAACTTATCTTAGTCAGACAATCATGACTTGAAAGTCATTTAAGGGCTGGTCGTCGGGCAAGCTTTCATGGAAATGGTAGCAAGACTATAAAGGACAAAAATCGAGAGTGAGAAGTTAGTACTTACTGTCATGTACTTTGCGAAAAAATGTACATGCATCTATCAATGAGTACCGAAATCTAATTTCCTACTCTTGGACCGATAGGCAACTAAAAGTTGGGCTATGAATAATTTATTTAATACTTTAAAAATGGATTTTACGTTCTCAAAACTTTCGCAAAGAGTTCAATCTGGCTTAATTTCCTCAAGTATCAATTACTAAGGCCTTCTAAGAAGACACTTTAAAAGGCACAGTGAATAAAATATAATCCGAGACATTAATTGAAGTATGAGTGATATCGCAGCGCAATATCACGTGAATGTCGCACAGAATACTCAATCGACGCATCACCATCAGTTCATCGCAGTCGAGATATACCGTAATATCACTGGGCCAAAGGTTGGGAAATGAGAAAAGATGCGAGGAGAAAGGGAACATTCCTATTTTTTGTTGGGTGCGACGGGAGAGAGGTCGAATAAACGCTGAAGGGGTAGGTGGGCAAGAGGTGTATTGGAGGCGGGGGCGAGAGAAGGCAAAGTTGCCGCTGGGTGTCTTCTCTAGTTCCGGAAATTGGACTTGGATTCGAAAGTTTTTCTCTCTCACTCTCCCTCCGACTGCTTCGCCCTCCGAAAAGGGTTCGCTCTTTTGGAAGAGTGATGGATGATGAAAAGATTGGAACTCGTCCTTTGAAAGCTGAAACGAAGAGTCTTTAAGGACCTGAAGAGAATCTGAAAAAAACATCGTTCACACTGAATGAAGCCTCTCCTTGGAGCCGATATGGAAGGCACTCTTGGATGTACTTGGGATACATGATCCATACATGTCGTTCCCTCTTTGAGCCTGACTGACTATCCGAAAATTTCACAGCTGTTCAAATTTAAATTTTGTTCAATTAATAGAGAAAATTCCAAATTGGAAGCATATGAAATTCATCATTTTTGTGAATGAAATACTGAGTTCCATTTTGGAATCATGGTAGGCGTCAATTTGGATTTGAATACCACCGAAGGGATACTCTCTCGTCCCTTTCATAAGCCAGTGAATACGGGCTTTCAAAGGTTGGTCTATTGAGTTGAATATAGTTGTAAAGACGTTGAATGCTTTGATTTTGGGATTATCGCTTTCAGAGATGTCACTACATGGGTTTTTATTAATTGGAATTACATAGCTTTTGGCCTACTCTTAGGCCTTCCTTAAGCCATTTTCAGATAAGACTGGACGGTGTGTCTTAATTGAAGAAGGCCTGAGAGAAAGCCGAAAGATAAAACTATCTTAAATGCGAGTGATATGCATATATATATATATATATATATATATATATATATATATATATATATATATATATATAATATTTAAGATAATATATATTTAATATTTAATAATATATATATATATATATATATTATATATATATATATATATATATATATATATATATATATATATATATATATATATAACTCTTGAACACGAAAACCAAATACGAGGTGTCCTCAAATTCTACGGTATCTTAATTTATTTCCGACGAAATAATTAACCAGAAAGTTGAACCTTCGGGTACTTCAGAGCATAATTTACCAGTAGACATATTTTTCACAATGTAGACAACCTGATAATATGGCCGCTGAGAATGTTTCTGTAGGGGTCCCTTTGGCCCACTGAAAAAACCAGCTGGTTTGTGGTCGAAGCTTAATAGGTTCATTTTTACATACCGTTCGTTCATCTTTGAACTATCACGCACGCACATCTTATACACATCCAAAACACCATCACTGCATGCTTTAATCATTTGACGATGAATTTTAATGGGTTTAAAACTTTGCAAGGGGAGAAAACGAATTATCACGCAGTATATCAATTGTTGAATGGACCTTGTATTTATAAAGGGTGTCTGCGTATTTCAAACTTACCCATATCTTCATATCTAACACAAGTATCAACATAAACTTGGGTCACATTAGAAGTTGACGGTGCTTCGCCCAAGGAAAAAATAGTTGTCATTCACATGAACTATGTAACTTGGCTTAAGTATTTCATATTATTGACGAAATTCATTGTATCAATCAAATAAAGGCATCAGTAGTATACTGTATTTATGTACACTCTACATCCATCGGTGATATTACCTTCGATTGCTAAAACTATCACATGAATTCTTCCACCTAATGCTTTCCTTGGAGTTCGAAAGTCACACAGACTTATCATGCCATTATCAATCAAAACAAATAACTTAAAACAGAAATGGTTCTTCCTACCGCACTTGTTCTTCAATGGCCAAACAAAAGCAGGTTTTGTAGAAGCTCAATTCATTATTCTGTATTTGATGGCAACTAAAAATTACGAGTCCAGTCGAGAGAATGAGACGGAAGTTAAAAAGAGAAATGAAATTCTCCGCATGAAAACGCTGACATGGGACTGCCACCAATAAAGTTCACAGAGTCATTATTTGTGGATTTTATCGTGCAGGGACCTTTTTTTTGACCAGAAACGATGAGCAGTATTTCTTTTTAATTGTGATTTAACTGGACAGTTAAGACCGAAACGGCAAAGGACCCGACCCGGAGGTAATTCGGGTGAAGTTTTATCGTGAAAGTGCGCATTATGTTGGAATTTTTTATTATTTTATTGCCGAAAGGAGGCAGGGTCAGTGGGAAACGGTAATTGCTCCTTGAGTGAAGTAGTGCAAAATGAAATAAGGGAAACATTTCTGAGGAGAATACGATACTATAGCGTCGGGAATCAATTAAAGAAATGAGTTCTTGCCGCTTGTTCAGATGAGTTGTGTGACCCCTTTGCTTCTTAAGTGCTCGCGTTAGATTACAGTGGTGATTCTCCACTATTTTCTGCCTATGGAAGCTATCTTTTTTGCCATAGGTCAGATGGATTAATCTGTACGAATATGTAAAACGGAAAAAATGAAAAAAAATCCTATTTTTTTCATACGCACGTAACAAATGTCTAAACTATTGGTGTCCTCTTTCTCAAAAATCAAATCGAACCATAGATTAAGGAATACCTGTACATCCACCTTGAAAGATTCAAGAAATTTCATACAGCCAATCCATGTAAAAATTAGATATTAAGCAAAATTATCATATCTAGATATCTAATGAATCCAATGCATGGGTGATAAATTACTCCGCCAGTCCAAATTTATTCAACACTATCCCATTTAAGTTCACTTGACGTACTATTTTTAAAATACCCCCAAGCAATCCACACTGTCATAGAAAACTCGTCGAATCAAACTACTGCTCATGGCTGTTTAACGTTCATTAAATAATTTATATCTTCTGGGGTTATCAATCCAAAGACTAGGTTTCAGAACCTCTCCAAACTATCATGTCCTCCGTCAATTTCTTCATTCTCTCAAAGCTGCTAGCACTAACATTTTCCACTTACTTCCCTTCGTAGTCTATCCTAGACCTTCTCCTACACGTTTCATTTACTTTAATACTTAAAATAATTTATCCTCCGAAAATAAATCAGAATACAATTACACATACACCCACATGAGTTGGTAGTGTTGAATATTTCGTTACGCAAAAGTTGCTTAATCCAAATTGCAACTTCGTGAAGATAAATTTAAAATTACCAAGGTTCGTAAACTGAAATGAAATACGATCTCACTTTAATGTAAATAATATAAATAAACGCCGTAGAATGATAGGTTAAAAAAATGTTCCCTGTAATGCATCAAATGATATAAATTGTTAAGAGTTGTTCTTTAAAAAGATCAATCATTTGGCAAAGGTTTGTCGGAGGAACTCAACCTCACGAATATACATAGGATTGGATCCATTGGATGGAAAATATGTGGCTCGACAACAGTGGCTGCCAGAAATAGACAGCCTTGGTCGGGGTTCGCAGATTAATCATTACGCAAAGGGCAGAGTGAAAACGATCCGACAGCTCTTGACCTTTCAGTGTTCAATTTATCTCGATCCGAATATCAAAAGCATTACTGACATAATAACAGAGCAAAATAAAACCAGTAAGCTCATTTACACCGTCTTTTGACAAGATGATACATTGATTGCAGTGTCTATCTTATCAAATGCTAAATTGTGTATCCCCTCTCTGCTCTCCGTCTAAAATTCGTCTTTATTTCGTACACGTACCAGTCCCTTAGTGATTCACGTTCGGCTTTCTATTCCAGTATGATACAAAGCTATACATAACTTCCTAACGCCATAGGACAGTTGTTTTATTTATAAGTGTGACTAAGTATTCTTCTTATTTTAAAGAAACTGGGCTTCATTAAATAGGTGGTGGGGAAATGTAATGAGAAAGTTAAAGAGAGGTGTTATTTTGCTCTAGTTAGACCACATTTGGAATATGCCGCAAGTATTTGGGATCCTTGGTAGAACATTTGGCAATAAGAATTAGATGAAGTCCAAAGAAAATCCGCCAGATTCGTTAAAAATATGTTATAATAAGAGCATAAGTGTAACAGGCCTCTTGAAGGATTTAGGCTGGGAGCCCCTTGAAATACGAAGAGAACAAGCGAGACAGACTTTTAGAAAGATTCAGAACCAGTGATTTTAGCGATGATACTTAAGGAATTTTAATGGCCCCACACAACTTAGGTAGATTAGACCACACAGATAAAATAAGGGAGATAGATTCCAATACAGAGAGATTCAAATACTCATTCTTTCCCAGAACAATCAGAAATCATAATAGTAAGAAACCAAAGTCCCTCTAGAAATATTAAAAACATTTAATTTGCAAGTCGGAACAAAATTGAAAATTCAAAGATATTAGGTTTAAATGTAGGTGCATGTGTATGTTAGTTGGTAGTTTGTGGGTTTTCATGTGTGTGGGGTGAAAGGGTTGTTGCATGAATGCTTACCATTTGTGATTTGTGGACTATAAGTTTGTGGCTTCTGCATGCAGTTTTTTTCTTTGTAAATTACGGATGGTGCCCTATCACCCCCGCTACACACCCTTGCGGCGGCTTGCGAGGTATTGAGTAGATATAGATTTATATGTTGGTCAAAATCAACACGTTACAAGTGCTACCTTTATGATAAGGTAGCACATTATATAGTAATTTTACGCTCTATATACTACATAGATGATACTTTTAATTGATACTTTTGATGAAAGATATATAAATGCATATCAACTGTATATAGAATGAGGATTCATCTACAAATTACACTACTAGTCACCAAGAGAGCGAATGGTAGGTGGTGCAACGTTACCAGCCATTTGATTAATTGGTGATAAATTTCATGGTGATGACTCTGTTAAAATACTGTGGTCACACCTAGCAATATAATACGGTGCTAGGATTATTTATTTTGGGCTATTCTTAAATGTGAATAGTGTGTTCATTTTAAGAGATGAAACTAAGTCTTATTTTGGCGGCGTGATACCCTAGTGGGTAGTGCGCTCGTTTACCGACAGGAGGCCCTTGATGAAAATCCGGGATGTGTCTTCATACGCCACCGGTTTCTTTCATTCCGTGTGAACTTTTGGAAACTAGATCTTTCTGGAAATTCGCATACGTGGGTATAGAATTGATCCCATTATCTGGGTGTGCGAATACCAACGATCTAATCACGGAGTGAGTTTGTTCATGTTTCGTGTTCACCACTGTGAGTTTTCACTGTCGTTACCACTGAATATTTACATCAGCATAAGATAATGTCGACACGAGCAGATGTTTTTATGTTCCATCCTTAGGGAAGGAATATTGAGTGTGATTGTGGAGGAGAATTATGGGACACATCGTATTCCTATGCATTTTGCAATATCAGAGAATGTAGACAGGTTTTAAAAGGTGTTGACCAACATTTTTTAAATCGCATTGCCCATAAAAACTCTCAGGAAGCCATTATTCCCATAGTTGGCGGAGAAATCCTGAGAAAACTGTGGTAATCAAATATACTTCCGCTTCTTGAAGTTGCGAAAGAGTCCTCAAAGTGAATTTTCCCTCCTTCCATTTCTCATTTTCAAAACCGGCACTCTCGACACCTAATGGAGACACTTGAAGATATCTCTCACTCTCCCATTCGTCTCACAGTCAGACCAAAGGCGAAAATTAATTATGACGGGGAGAAAGGACCCAAATGCAGCTGGGTTCTCAACTCTCAATAGGCTGATTCGATAAACTTTTTGAGAATAAAACTAGAAAGACGAAGTTGATACGAAGTTCGCTCTAATGCATGGCACCCACGTCCGACGGAAATATGATCGTGGGACATGAGAAATAGTCATAGAAAGGGAGAAATAGGGGTCTGAAATGAAATGAACATAAGGAGGTAAATCACGTGAATTGAGGCCATTTATTAAAAAGAACTACGAAGCATGATTTCCGCGTGACAACGAGCCCAATTTGCTGTCAAATTAAGCATAAGTACCCATCACTGAAAGCGCATCAATGACTACGGATAATTCTGACAATTGACCCTATTTCGCTTTCTCATTACAGGGATAAGCGTTTCATTATAGACGCCCTGGAAAATAATAGAGGCACTTGACAGCCTGCGTCATATTAATTAGCAGAGCTATGCAGTCCAAAAAACTAAAAATGTATATTTTTTTAACAACAAATACGTAGACCGGGCAGACCGGGTTCAGCAGCTTTCCTAATTTAAAAGTGTTTTGGACCCAAGAAGGTCATAGCATCAGATCCATCAGAAGAATAATTTCGTTAGACATAGAAGATTTCGCAAGGGGGATGATGTGGATAACAAGGACATTTAGTGAGGATATCAAAAAAATATGAGTGAATTTTACATAGACCGTGGTTTTCTACTGCGCAGAAAGTTGTTCGTTGAAGGAATATGATAGGCGTAGATGGGAGGCTTTTGTGATGTGCACGTGAAGAAGGAATGAAACGGTGAAATGCACAGAAATCTAAATAATTGAAGGGTTATTAGCTATAGTAGCGGAGGAGAGTGAATTGTTGGAATAAATCCTGATGCAGGAAAGGTGGTTGAAGAGAATTTCAAATGAGGGTGGGATTTTGAAGACTGTGATGGAGGGTAAAAAATTATGAAGACGGGGAATGGGAAGGAAAAGAGCAGGCACGTTGGATGGAATTAAGGTAAGCGGAATGTATGCAGAAATGAGGAAGGGTTTAGTGTAGTCTACGGTCGGGTTGTGTCTTAGGCGACACTAAGAAATGTAAGGGTGCTAAGTTGGTGAGTGTCCAAAGCCTATCGTAAATAGTAGACTAAAAAATAGCTATAAGATCATTGGTCTTAGTCCACTGGAGGGTGGCAGGGTACGTTTTAAATGGAGCCCGAGCACTACTTCAATACCCTGTCGCCTGCAGTGGCAAGTACATTTGCAAGCATTTTGTACCGTTACGAATAGACTTTCTCCATTATCCTCCCTGTCCCTCGCTTTCCTTCCTTCTATTTCATTCTTCAACATTCCATTTCCATTCAATATTTCAGGCATCCACTAGCTCCAGCTTCTTCTTAAGTTTCCCGTTAACTTTCTCTCTTCCCTTATCCTGCACATCCCTTAGCTTGCCTTCCTTTCTATCTAATTTTATTTTCTCCATAAGATTTATTTGGAGCAAAATATTTTCAAGCATACCAAAATATATTATAACTGACGCAGGAACCGTTCAGGGACAGGAGGCGAAAATATTCACTCACTCCCTGGACGTCTCTACCGATTCTTTTTCTCCTTGAATCTCAGAGAGACAATTTTGGCTTGGTGTCAGTTTTGATGGTCGCGTAACCGACGTTTACGAGACAACCCACCCTGAGTCAGTGAAATCCAGGCCTGACCTTGGTAACCGCTGTGTTACACGCAACGCAAAATTCCACCTGAAGAACTAAGCCGTTAAAAAGATGTTTTCAGCCCCAACTCAGACCCAGCACTCATGCGGACTGTCACTAAAGGGAGTTCGGGCGAATTCGTGGGTTTCACGAGGTGCCAGGTCGCAGCTCACCCCAATGAATTCTTCTAAGCGAGAGCACAGAACCCTCGACTCAAGATGAGATCCCATTCAAGGCTGACGGTTGCCTCAGATATTGACTCAGGAATAAGAAGCACAAACAGTCCGGATCCAAAAGGTTTTACGTCCGATTCCTAAAGGATCGTCATGATCGAACAGAATTGATCAATATTTTATCAGAATGTTTGGAGACAATGAAAATGTGAAGGTTATATTCGCGACTTATAAGTATTAGATAGTTAAAAATCACTCGATTTATACATTGAAAGGAAGAGGGGGAAGCAGAGATTTCTCACTACAAGGAGACAAGGGGGAAAATGGTGGGGAAGAATTACACCGATGAGGAAGGGTAGGAAAGTATCTCGTAGATAACACCAGAGTCAGGGTCCATGAAACCAAGGCCAATGTCTTGAAAAAGTGGTTGAGGTTTAAATAGATCGAGAGAAAAGACGTCACTAAGTAAGTGATATAAACCTATTTAACAATGTCGAGTAAAACAGTTTATATAAGGGGAAATTTTCAAAATTTTCCTTAAAATACAATTTAAATTCATCAAGTATGCAATACTGTAGCATTAAAATCAGGAGAGCGCATTTCATCAATAAAATACTTATCAAACATTGACTTACTGTCCATAATTTGCCAAAGCTCCGTCATTCTGAAACTCAGCTTTCTTCCCATTTGACAAACATGAAGGATTTTTTACAATTCCGTGTTGTACACATTAAAAAATATAACTCAATTTGTTTTACCTTACTA
This sequence comes from Hetaerina titia, assembly GCA_037158775.1. NCBI lineage: Eukaryota > Metazoa > Arthropoda > Insecta > Odonata > Calopterygidae > Hetaerina > Hetaerina titia. Next base: position 49,270,251 of record CM073778.1, read on the forward strand.
AATAAATATTTGAAATTAAAAGTTTGTTCGCCCACGATTACTTTTTAAAATACTTAATAATGACATAGCTGGTGACCTAACATCCCCTACCACACACCCCTATGACAGCTTGTAGTTCTCGACTCAGGCTTTCTACCTCCCTTCATTCCGTACAACACGTCAAGCCTTTTCCTCCCCCCTCCTCTTCTGCATAATTTTCTCCCCTCATCAGAGTCTCCAACATTCCCACCCCATTTAAAATTCTCTGCATCCATCTTTCCTGCCTCCGGATGTTATCAAACGACCCTTTGACCCACTATGCAGAGTACTTCTTCGTTTGTTTTCTTTCCTATCCATCTCACCTTTCCCATCCTTCTCCACAAGCACATCTCAAAAGCCACCACTCTATGCCTATCGTCTTGCTTCAATAACCACTGCCGTACAAAACCACACTGTATACCAACGTTTTCACTAATCTTTACCATGTTTACATTGAATCTAATTCCATTACTATCACATTGATTTTCCAATGCACTCAGCAATGGTTATAACGCCATGGCTGACTGGCTGACTTGAACTTTGGCATCCGAAAAAAAAACTGATTTGATGAATTCACACCCTAATTTCACACCTTTCTTCAGACCTTCTCATGCCGCAGTTCATGTACGGACAATGAACTTGAGCAGATTTTAAAAAATGCCGAAAATATGATTTAATATAACGTGTCTGCATTCGGCAATTAATCGAAGTCGAGAGTTTACCATAATCGACCGATAAGGGTCCTTATTGATTGGGCGCTCGGTTACGGATGGCGAGTCCCAGAATCTTATCCTGGATGACGCTTTTTGAGTATTTAAGTGATTTTTTGAGACCAGAAGTTACCTGAGAAAGTGTTCCAGGGAAAGAAGAATCTCGATTTCAGTGTTTTTACATATGCTGCAATCCTAATTGTTTTTTCGACATAATCACCTGCCACACCCATCAAAACAAAGCTTCAGTTGGCTACCGTTTTTTTATTATTAAAAAATAATATTTTATTAAATAATTAAACGTTACACTCATAATGTATCTTCCATTTTTCCCCATGTACACCTATACTTCCTCTTTTTGTATTATTCAACATAGGGCACGTGTTAAGTAGCTTGGGTAGCCGATGGGATTATCGTAAGTACCCAATAAAAACTATTACTAGCCGATTATTTAGGCCACTCTAATCAGTGATGATCTCGGAAGTGTTTTGGACCAGTACGGTCAAAGTGGTAGGGACGTAAGGAGAAGATTTGCGCTAGGCAAGGAGGCTTTCTCAAGGAGGAGGGAGTTGATGACGGGGACGTTGAGTAGGGATGTTAAGACAAAACTCGTAAAAACTCTGATATGGAGCGTAGCTATGTACGGCGCGGAAACGTGGTCACTGAAGCAGGAGGATAGACGTAGATTAGAGGCTTTTGAAATGTGGGTGTGGAGAAGAATGGAGAAGGTGAAATGGACCGAAAGGAAAACAAATGAGGAAGTACTAGAGATGGTGGGTGAGGAGAGGGGTTTGTCGAGAGAAATCGTATGGAGGCAGGAAAAATGGATGAAAGGCGTATTGAGCGGTAGTGGTATGTTGAAGAAGGTAATAGAGGGGAGAATGTTGGGCAAGCGAGGTAAGGGCAGGAACAGGATAGGGATGTTGGACGGGATGAAGGGAGGAAAGAAGTACACCGAGATGAAGAGGGACCTGATATAGATTAGTTTGATAGGTGGGGAGTCACAAAATGTTTATTTGATAGTTGTGTCCATCCAAAAACCCACCTTAAACGGTAGATTACCTAATAATAATAATAATCAGTGATGCTCTGATAAATCTTTGCGACTCTTTCAACGTAGTACACACTACATAACATCACATCGTTAAATGGATTACTGGTGTTCTTTTGTGTGTAAAAAATTTTTATATTCTATTAACGAATTTTTGTAGTCATCAGTAAAGTTCACGACCCAAACGAAACCAATTTGTTTAAGAATTAAAATATAATGGTTACCCAATACTTTAAATATATTAATTAAGGCTGTTAATGGTGGTTTTATGGAATAAACTGGCGTTTCTAAATCTAAAAGTTTGTTCTCTATTGTTTCGCCTTTACCATTGTGTAACATTTCCAAATACCCCATGAGCCTTTGCAGGACCCAAAACCAGAAATGTTTCACCGCCGCAGGCCTGTCTGTGATTGGAAAACAATGAACGCAATCGGCTAATATTAGTCACTAACCAGTGCCGGGAAACACAAATGGCGTTCTTTTCCAAAGAGAGTTTTTGAAATTCTTCAGCCTCATCCCTTTCCCAGGCTCCCTATAACAACAGCACGTGACCAAAGAGACTGTGTTCACGTCATTCCATGTCTATGTCGCCAGAGTCCATAATGCATAATTCACGTCTCCCCTGGTGGGTAATTGCGGGTACTGACACAGACTTTCATTGCATGTGCAAAGGAAGAACACTGTAGAAAGGATCAGCTACTATAGCTAGTCTATTGCAATATTTTTGTATGATTTTCCTGAACGCCCCTGATTCGCGTGACGTTCTGGCATAAAACTTCACTCTCGTATTAAATAGCACCTCTTTTAAGCAGGTCCCCTATTTAGTGTACGATTTCTTAAGCACAGGGAAAGAGACTTTAATGTGTTGGTGTGATATTTGATTCTTGTAATCATCGACTATATTTTCTTTCATAACTCTTGGTCGTATGGCAGGGTTGCCCATTGTCACCGGTGCTGTTCAACGTATATGTGGAGGAAATGATTAAAGAGGCATGGGAAGAACTGGAGGTAGGAATGAAAGTCGGAGGGGAATTCGTAAAATCGGTTAGGTTTGCTGATGACCAAGCATTAGTTGCTCAGTCAGCCAAGGGGTTGCAAGCATTGCTGAGTGAATTGGTGGTTCAATGCGATAAATATGGGATGAGAATCGATATTAATAAAACAAAAGTTATGCGATTCTCCAGGAAGAAAAAGTCTAAGCTAAATATTAAAATTGGCGGGCAAAAAATAGAGCAGGTAGAACAATTTACGTATCTCGGAAGTGTTTTCGACCAATACGGTCAAAGTGGTAGGGATGTAAGGAGAAGAATTGCGCTAGGCAATAGAGGGCATAAAGGTAGAGCATAAAGAACATAAAGGTAATAGAGGGGAGAATGTTGGGCAAGCGAGGAAAGGGCAGGAACAGGATAGGAATGTTGGACGGGATGAAGGGAGGAAAGGAGTACACAGAGATGAAGAGGGACCTGATGTAGATTCAGTTGCCGGATTGGGTTTTGTTTGGAGTTACAAAATGTTTATTTGATAGTTGTGTCCATCTAAAAACCTACCTTAACCGGTAGATTACCTTTAAAAAAAAATTCTTGGTCGATGTATACCTATTTGCCAAAGATGACGATCGTTTTTCCTCTCCCTACATGCAAATATTCACGTCAATCAGGCCGAAGGTTGTTTCTGATAGGCCAGGGTGGGGCCACCTCGAACTACGCCTTACGGTGAGTGAGATTCCTATATTCACGGCAGTGGAGCCACCTTTCCCACAAAGATCTAATAACCATAAAAGTGCACCATTTTATTTTAAGACGGGTCCGCCCAAAAGGCGTCAGCCAAACTTTGCACCCGGTACCCTGAAGTCAGTAGTCCTATTTAGTATACGATTTCTTAAGCACGGGGAAAGATAATTTAAGTTTTTCGCGTGGTCCTTCTCAGTCTTTCCATTATATTTTTAGTTAAGTTGTTTTGCCGAAAAACATCGATGCTAAAATGTATGGTAGCGCTAGACTTTTTTAACCGCAAGTATTGCCAGCAATTTGTCAATTTTATCACGAAAATAAGATGTTATTATCCAATTACGACTACATCTTCTTCAGTTCCGAATAATTATTAATTCCATTCATTCCACCTAACATGCCTTTTCTTCTCCCTATCCCACATTGGCTCTATCACAGGTACATTTCAGAAGAATTGAAAAACTTCGCTTCAAAACTACACATTAGTAAATATATGCGGAATCTAATATGCCATTCCACAGAACAATTTCAGGTCTTTATACCAATTTTTTTCATGTCATTTCATCGAAGACCAGGGTAGACAGCCATTAAATGGTTCCTGATTGTAGGTTTACAAGGATAAAAATTCGTTTTTCAATGTCTTGTACTACCATTTCTACAACAACATATCCCCGATGTTATCCAAATGAAAATTCTAAATTTAAATTCGCAATTATTCCAACATCAATCCCTGCAGCAAATATATTCATAGGCAGGTAATTAATTATATATTTCTAAAATTACATCAGCAATTATTCCAGCATCATTCCCCGCAGCAAATAAATTAAAAGGCAGGTAATTAGTTACATGTTTTATATTGCGGTGAAAAACGCTTTACCTGCTCGCAGAATGCGCAACACATTGAAAGCCACTAGTTTTTAAAATATTGCTAGAGTAGGAGTTTATTCACATTGGCTACGATAATGACTCATTTTTCCCTTCATGGTCTAATATTTACTTTCCCGGAAAAAAATGTATTCTCCATTATCCCAGGTTATACTGCTCGATTTCCAGATGTTTTTCGATGTTTTCCATGTTCCAGAATTTTCCTCGGTTTTCTCTCCAAGGATCCCAGAATGGCAGGCAATCCTCTAGCGATCTTTTTGCTTTAAATGTATTAGAAATCATACTCCGTTTCCCAAACTAAAACCCTTTCGTACTTAACGTTTGTTTGCAGTTCTCATATGAACAAGTACCGGATTTAATTACTGAAGAACGGCGTGACCTCCATTTTGTGTCGTGGTTAAGTTTGGGTGGGTCGAGCCGAGACACGGTCAAGCAGCAGTGGTTGGTCATCGAACGTCTCAAGTGGATCGAGTTACACCTCTGTGTAACGAAACACTTTGACACGCCCCCCTCCTATTTTGATTTACGGAACATATATAGCATCGACCTCGGATTCTCCCATCTCATAAAAACACGTCACGTGCCGTATTGACCACCCTCGAAGAAGTAGACGAATGAGTGGCATTTTCAATCAAATCGGCGGCCGCTACGTCACGATCGCTCTTTTCCACAGCTGCGCTGAGCACGGCTAATGTATGTTGTCATCAAACGATCAGGTGCAGGGAAACCACAGCTAAATTTCCTCTCAATTGCGTAAAATCTTTTTTCATCAAAGGGCGGCGTGGGAGATGTGTTACTGATACCATACCATTAACATTAAAGCGAATTTTGAAACTCAGTTGTATTCAGGTGAGAAAACTTGCCTATTTACTAATCTAAGTTTTGGGTTTTCGTATGTTCTATATATTTCAAATTATGATTTTACTCCTATGCGTCTCTGTCACAGAACAATAACAAGTATTACCATATATATTCTCATCTAGACATTCCTTAAGACTTTTAATATTTGTCACCTTGAGGGTCTCTTCACCCATTACACTCTCCGTATCTACCCTTTCTCTTTTTGAAACCATTCACTCTTCTCTCAAAGGTCTCTACGACTCTCAGTCAATCTTTCCCAAGAGAACCAGACCATCGTACTTTTTAAGTAAATCAAACCCACACCATTCCTCACCAGATGTCCCCTATGATTACTAAAAACACCCCTCAAGCACCCACTGTATTTGGTAGAGTTTTATGCATATCCCTGCATGCATAAGTTCCACATATTTAAGTAATACAAGATAATAACAGAAATACGTTCTGTGGAGGCGAAATAAGCATAAAATAAGTATAAAAGAGCTCGCCTCAAATTGCATCACTGGAAACCTTTAAAGAGCAACTAACTGCGCTATGTGTAATATTTCAAACACATTCTTAAAATACACGCAATGCTTAATGAATAGACATATTTCATACTTTTCGTTAATCACATTCAGGAACTCAGAATTCATTTCCGCTAATAGTATAGCTTTCTGATCGCTAATTTTCTCTGTAATTTGAATAAAATTTTGAATCTGTCAATTAGTAATTTTAAGCATACACTTTAATTCGGTAAAAATAACGAAAAACATGGAAAGTCATCGATTTCCTCATCATCGAACCTCGGCATAACATTTAGCAAGTTGGCAACTCTGAAGAGTTTCATTGCTGGCTGGCGGAGAGAAGGAAATGACTGTGAAAGTGACGTTTCATTTTATTTATCGGGCTCCGATTTTGCTGAAGGCAAAGGAGAGAAAAAGAGAGTGAGTCCGTCAAGAAACTGAGGAGGAAATATGTGGTCTTAAACAAAGATCAACGGCCTCGAGGTAATATTAATATCTGGATACAAAGGCCGGGTATATAGTACTCATAACTGAGCTCGCCATATTTTAGAAAAAATCTGCCAATTTGGCATTGAGATGAAATGGCGGGTGATTTTTTAATGGCATATTAACAAAGTCGACAGCAATGGCAATTTAGTGAGAACTCACTATGGAAGTAATGCAAGAATTATTTATATCTGAGCTAGAGTGTAAAAAGTGGCGTGTGTGTGTGTGTTTATATTACATATAGATATACACATACATATTGTGTGTGTATATATATATATATATATATATATATATATATATATATGTGTGTGTGTGTGTTTTTGCGTCGCCGGAGAGCGTCATTTTCAAGATTATATATATATATAAATGAAAATTCGACACCTAGTGAGTTTCTCTTTTTTTGTGTTTCTGTGTTTTTGTCTTTGTCTACTAGTGCTAATTCTATTTACATAGATATTACATATATATGTAAACTTTTATGTGTATATGTGAGTATAAGTATTACTCCCATTCTATCTTCTACTTGCACTTAGAAAGGTTATTGCGATATACCACCAAGATTATGTTTTTTTTGGAGTTATGCTTCACCGTTGGACCTGTGGCCATACTTTCGGCTCATTTTCTTGGCGTACCATTTATCAACGAACCGTAGAAGTAGTCAAGATACGTAGGTATACATGAGGCATAAAAATCGTCAAAATGAAATCTCCATTAATATAATTTCGGGTAAACATTATGGAGATACTATAAACCTATTAAAATTCTAAAAGAAAAAATGCAGATCGCATAATTCTAATTTGTTGACATTTAAGATATAAATAATTGTAAAAAATACAACATTTTAACCCTTTGGCAAACGGAATAATTGTTATGCGCTCCATAATTCCTGACAAAACAACTAGCAGTTAGCATTTATTCTTGGACGGAATCATTACAATGATCAATATTTATCCTTTTCTGTTTTTCAATCATTTTCAGATGGAACTCGCCTTGAAGCAAATTCATGAAATCACAAGCCGACGTGCTTGCATTTTTAAATTCTAATTTTCTCGATGGCGCTCCGTGACTCTTCCGCGGACTTTCGGGCGACTGGAAAACAATATCCGGCATTCTTCAAAGATTTCAGGGAGATTCCATAAATCTCTCCTGTGTTTAAGTCAAGGCAGGTTGAAGTAAAACATCCTATGGAGGAAATATGAATCCGTCTCAATCGCAAAAAAAACCGTGCGCAGCATTATTAACAGAGGGAAAAAGTTTTGATACGGGGTGAAAGAAACTTCGAGGAAAAACCTTGATTAATTCGTCTACGAGATCTGAAAACATTCTGATTGTGTATTAAGAATAAAATTGCTTAAAAATTCTTATTATTCAGTAGAAAATTAACGATATTAATTTTAATTAATAAATCCGAGGCAGCGTTTAATAAAACCGTGGTCAGAATATAAATGGCAGAATTTAATTTGGATAATAACGCAAATAGTAAAAATAAATGTCTATTACATTTTACTAACATTTCATTATCCGAAACTAAACCAAAGAATATTATTTGTAATAATTTAAAATCAAAAGCCTAAGATTGTATTTCTCTTTCTTTAGGGGTCGGAATGAAGTGTATATAAAACCCAGCCGACACGCAGAAATACGAAATTATTTTTTCCACTCTCCATTTTCTCACGAGACACTGAAAAAGGAAAATGAGGCGATATTCTTGCTGTTTGTTGAATTTTTGACGAATTAATCTCACCATCGATTCCAAATAGATTGATAAATAATTCCAAGTTAAAGTGACGTCTTGAATTAAAAATATGATGTGGTTCCACTGTGTTAGATCAATTGCAGATTGAAGGCTTTTAAGAATCGGGTTTGGAGAAGAATGGGGAAAATAAAGTGGACGGAAATGAAAACAAGCAAAGGAGTTCTAGGCATGGTAGTGTAAAAGAAAATGCTGTTGGGAGAAATTTGAAAGAAGTAGAACAATGGATGCAGACGATACCGAGAGGCAAGGGAAATCCTGAAAGTGGTAATAGAGGCAAAAATGCTGGGAAAGTAAGGTAGGAGGAGGAAAAGAATAGGCATTTTGGATGAAATTAAGGAGGATAAAAAGCATGCAAAACTATAGGATGAGTTATTGTAATACGTAGTAAAAATTTGTTGTGCGATTCTAGTAATGGTTTAGGAGTACAGTAGTCTCTTTTTCCAGGGTTTATCAAAAACCGACCATCAGATGACTACTTAATACAACTATTTCATAATCCATCACGAGGTAGTAATCAATACACATGTATCAACTAGCATGTAAAAACTATATTGTCTGGTGAAGAAAATAGTCGTAAGGTGAAGAAGCAATTCTAAAAATAATTAGCATATCGGATTTACAGAAAGGAAAAAATACGATATAAATTATTTTTCTATTCACATTTCCTTCTACGTTATTTGCAATGATGTTAGGGAAGTCGGAGGAATATATACTTCTGGTATTTATTCTTGCATTCATAGGCTATATTTTCTTTTATGAAGGCTTAGTCGATGTATTTCCCAAAGGTGAAAATCGTCTTCCCTCTCTCTACATGCAAATATCCACGTCAATCAGGCCGAAGGTTGTTTTTGATAGGCCAGGGTAGAGTGACCCCGAGCTACCGCTTACGGAGAGTGAGACTCCTATATTCACGGCAGTGGAGCCACCTTTTCCACAATTAATTTTCCCGACAAAGATCTAATCACCATAAAATCTTACCATGATATTTTAAGACAGTTCCGCACAAAAGGTGTCAGCCAAACTTTGCACCCGGTACCCTGAGGTCACGAGTCCAATGCTCAACCCACTAAGCTTATGCACCATCACACACCGATACACGATACAGCGATGATATGGCAAAATAATTTAAAATCACTTTAAAAGAGAAACAGCATCATTTTTTGTCGCAGCCATCCGCAGGCGACCGTCAATATGAAAGAGGGACAGTAAACCTATAGTTATGCCCCATGAATTATTTTAGCCATGCAATAAGTTAAGTTTCAACCTAGTCCTCTTTTATTTCATCTTAGTTTCCAAAACATCAATCATACTCGATTTATGAATATATAAATCTAAACTAACGTTATTCCTAACTTAGCACAAATGTATCAGCGTTATCCCTAAATATCCATATCCCCATCAGGATGAACTCAACAAAACTATCGTTCTTTGATTTAAAATATTTAATTTCCATTCGAGCATTCACAATTATTCATCTTCTCATAGACCGTTCATCTGTATTCATATATTTCTGTGTTTTTATTAATGGCGCCTTAATACACCTCTCACGGTAGCTTTCAAGATGAAGACGAGGAAGAATTTTGAAGACATCATTGATTAGCAGCTCAAACTTCAAGTGGTGATTTAATTGGATTCGTCTTCTTCTTTTGAAATAACGAGACGGAGCTCACCTTGGCAGATTAATTTTTAATGTGCCCTCGGAGTTGATGTTCTTTGAGCAATACCAGGTATCCAGAGGGAAAATCTTTTCAAAAATCAGGAGCACATAGACTACATAGATATGCACATGGGTAAACATTTCCCATCTCTCTCCTCTATCTCACTGAGGACTCTCATTTCAAAGATCATACCAGAAAATACCACAATTTTGGTTCACCACCACGGTCCCCTCATTCTCCCTCACTCCCACCTGCAATATCATCCCTCGAAGGCTACGACTGTAAGGATCTATGGTGGAGTGGCCTTAAAATCGACCGGAAATGAATATGCAAATCATTCGTACCCCTCCCAGTTCCCTTCGGAGAGCTTGAAAGGACCGTGCAGCCAAACTAATCCTTCTTCCTCTTGCCTTTTCTGTCTCTCTCCTTCTCTATCCCTCCGTCTCCAAACCGGAATCGGGCTAATCAGTCGAAGGACATGGTATGGCGCCGTGGATTGGATTCCTCCACTAGTTTGGACAGGGATCCCAGCTCGAAGGGGCCGACACTAAGTGCGTGTCGAGGTGGAGAGACCGAGTGGATGGGAGGGAGCGAGGGGGGGGGGAAACTGAAAAGGGCTGGGTGGCTGAGAGGGTGGATAGGGTCCCAAATGATTTAGAACGCAATAGACCTCCACACCGCACCATGAGGGTGGGGAAATTCGGGGGAGGGGGAGTGGAGATTCCCAACTTTGGCCAGGTTCATTTTCGCGTTGCCAAACTGAGAAAGCCAAATAACTCGAGGGGAGGTGGGGGGGAGGAGGGTTCTTAAGCTCCTTTCCGAAAGCAGTTAATCAATTCAATTCCGAAATAAAACTGCTGCTTCCTCATCAAGGACCGCTATTTATTCAAAATTAGAAGAGGAGGACCTTGATTAATTCCCGTGGAACAAGAATTAAATGGCGGGAAGTTAATTGCCGAGGGAAAAGAGATTAAAGAACTCGGTGGGAGTTTTTATTCCAAAAAAATCAGTGATTCAATCCAACAACCTACATTTCAGAAGTGGTAGCATGAAATAAAATGTTGGAGAAGGAAAATAAACGGAAAAAGTCTCTCTGATAGCATTGTAGTCTCACTTGAAAGGTCTTTCTCGCTTAATAAATTCCTTTAGATATATTGTGGTCCTGTGGGTATGCAGTTTTCGCCATTGGAATGAAGGTTTACAGGTTTAAATTCTAGTTACACGCCTGAACATCTTCAGCTTCTCTCAAGATTCATTTTTGGGATGCAAGGCAAGCTAGGCAAACTAAGGTGACACCGGGAGAAGAACCAGCCCCATCACCCCGAGTATGTGTTGCATATGTCGTACGGCTTAGTGCGAATCTAGCTCTACCTTCAAATATAAAAATAACCTTTCGGTTGATTATGGTTGAGTTTTACGGTCACCATTGATTATTTTACTTGTATTTCATCATCATTAATTTGAGTCGCCATTTTCCTATTTCTATATTCAGGTGGAACATAAAACTAAGCTATTTCAATAGATTGAGTTGTAGCTGTTGATATAAATAGAATACTTCCGGAAGTAAAACCACATTTGTGTAAAAATATCCGGTGCTAATCTTATAAAGCTACCAAGAGATGGATTATTGGTTGCCTAAAAATAAGGAATTAATGATAGATCGAGTTCGTTTCAGAGACCGAAAAGTTGAACGAGTGATTAAAGAAAATATCTTCTTTCAAACTTCGAGCGTAACTATCAATTTATCCCGGCTCAAACTTTCCTCCCTTTTTGACTTAAAAAAAAGAATCAAACCTCACCTCCCATGATCTGAATACTATCTTTTCTCGAATTCATTCCAACAAAAGTATTCTCACAAGAAAGAAACCAACGTTGGTTTGATGAGGGCCAAGATGTCTATCTATAGACGCATCGCCCCACCACCTATTCTTTCAAGTCACATTATGAAGTATTCAAAGCGACCTTCCTATTGGGAAAACCCGAGAGGCTGAAAAAGAAAAAGTGGGAGATCCGATAACAGAGCTGGGCGAGATATGCATATCATTATGGCTTTTAAAGGAAGTAAGCAGGAAGGCTTTCTTGTTTTCTGCCACGTCCTGAACTTTAAAAGCGGAAACGTTTAAATTTTGCAAACTTTCTCACTACTGCGCGTTTCCATTATCGACCGCCCAAAATCCCTTTGACAACATTTCCAGGACGAGTTGACGGCTGACGTCACAAAATTGAAGAACAACTTCGGCGCCCCGTAGATTTTTGGCGTTAACCTGGACAGTTACATACACACTCACAGACATATGGTACATTTATATAAAAATATGTAATATACATTTATATACATATATATTTATAAACCATAAACACAGTAATCAGCCCGAAGGTCGGTTTGGTAGGTGATGGTAGAGTTCACCCAGTACTAAGGCGTTTGAAATTCACACCTCAGGGTAGAGGTCCAGTTCCTTTCCCTGTGCGGGTTATAGATTCCCAGGAATATCTGGTACCCAAAAAATCACATAGCTTGGGTAGAGTTGCAGGTACATAGGGAATCGAACCTCTGTCCTCCGGTCAGTGGTTCAACGCTCTACCCCTGGACAACCGCGACCCACACACACACACACACACACACACACACACACACACACACACACACATATATATATATATATATATATATATATATATATATATATATATATATATATATAGATGATGCGGAAGTACTCACGAGAGCAATATAACTTTTGGACGGCACAATAGAACACAGAATAAAACAGATAACACGGAAAAGGACACTCACACTGTAGATGATTTAAGCTTTCGGCCTACTCGGAGGCCTTCTTCAGGTCAGACCTGAAGAAGGCCTCGGAGTAGGCCGAAAGCTTAAATCATCTACAGTGTGAGTGTCCTTTTACGTGTTATCTGTTTTATTCTGTGTTCTATTGTGCCGTCCAAAAGTTTTATATATATATATATATATATATATATATATATATATATATATATATATATATATATATATATATAAACCATAAACACAGTAATCAACCCGAAGGTCGGTTTAGTAGGTGATGGTAGAGCTCACCCATGTACCAAGCCCGACGGCGTGTGAATATTCACACATCAGGGTAGGGGGGCCAGTTCCTTTCCCTGTGCCGGTTATGGTTTCCCAGGAAGATCTGGTACCCGAAAAATCAACAAGCTTGGGTGGAGCTGCAGGTGCCCAAAGTGCCTTGCCCGGGAATCGAACCCGGGACCCTCCGGTCAGCAGTCCAACGCTCTACCCGCTAGACCACCGCGACCCGCATATATATATATATATATATATATACATATATATATATATATATATATATATATATATATACATATATATATATATAAGTTTATACATACATAAAAATATAAAAACTTGGACAGCAACAAACAATATAAGATCACATAAAAAGAACACACTTTATTTCTTAATCACTTCGACGAAATTTAGCTTGAGCACTACTGTTTCTTCTGAGGGTGTTCTTTTTATGTGTTCTTATATTGATTGTTGCTGTCCAAGTTTTTTTATTCAACACAAAGACAAGTGTACGCATGTGGTATTAAGTATTCCGAGGTAGAAGGTTATAAAAGTGTCCCACGGTGTATCGGCGTTGGAATTGGAGTGTGGTGTGCATGTGGAGGAGGAAAAGATGATGCGGCAATCAAGAAGGGTGGATGTCCACGTTTTGAGAAGGGAAGCTTTCGGATTTTGTAAATGAAATTTTCTCAGTGAATATATGTCGTAAATGCAATGGACACGAACCGACAAAGTGAATGCGTGATTGTGCGTTTAGTGTGTGGACGACGGCAGCCTTTAAATGGGAGATAATGCTGAATGCTGGTGGTCGGTGGGCTGAATACGAGCTAAGGTGAGGAGCTGGTAACCGAAAAGTGAGATTTTGATCTCTAAAAAAATAGACGTTGATGCTGGAGGTCAGGGAGGTAAATGAGACGCAGAAAGACGAGTAGAGTTGGGAAATGGAATTGGAGAAATAATCGGAGCCGTCGACCGGGATTAAAAATATTATCAATGAATTAAACCCAAAATAATGAGTTGGCTACTTGTGAGGAAATAAATCTTACGCTAAAAGCCCCATAAACAAAATAGAATACGATGGAGCCATTCTCACGCCAAGAGTAGTGCCTTTTTCCTGTAGGATTAATGTCTCCGAAGGAGAATTTATTGTTTGCAAGCATAAAACAGTTCAAGTTAGGAAGAAAATCAGTGTAAAGGATATGGGGTGAGGCTCTGAGAGAAGTGTTTCAGTGTAACAAAATCCATACTGTGTGAAATGATAGTGTACAGAAAGACTACGTTTACTATAGCCATTAAGACATTTGGAGAGAAGTTGAAGACAGCAAAGTCTTATTAAAAAGGGATACGAGCCGTGAATGAAATAAAGTATAGAGAACAAAATTGGGCTTGAGATGGAAATCGACAAAACAGTAATTCTTTCAGTGTGTGAATTCATATTTGAAATGTTAAGTCAACCTGGGACTTTCGATTGGTGTACCTTGGGAATCAAATGAAACCGGAAAGTACCTGCAGCGAAATTTGATAGTCATCGATTAATTCCATATTAGTTAACTTTTAAAGTATATTTTTTTATCGACTGTTACTGTAAAATTCAATGGCCTCGAACTATTTGCTGAACATAAAGTGCGTCAGTTGCTTAGTATATGTAACCTCTCAGAACCATCAGCTGATACTTTGACAGTAGAATTTTCGTTGAAAGTTAACTACAAAAAATGCAAATCATCCTTAACGGTTTTAGCCAAATGTATGATTCTATAACGGTCACGTGAACACAGCCCACACGCCTATACCATACATTTATACTTACATACAAGGGACTTTCACTGTGAGTCGTGCATGAAATTCCATTCCTTTATTCGATGGCCATCAATCTCTCGATCCCTCCCATTCTTATTCGGTCGTATCAATACGAGATCTGTTTACACAAAGCGTCCGGGTACTACGACCGTGTTTTCATCCAACAAGCACTGTCAATCACTCGATCACCATCACTTTAATTATCACAACCATGAATAGTTTTTTTTTCAAAAAGGTGGATTCATTGTCGAACGTAAGTGATTGGTGAAGAATGGCTGATTAACCCGGTGACAACCGAAGGCAATAACGCACGTCACCCACACAGAAATAGATTATCAAATTCAATAGGCTTACGTCAGCAGAATTCAAAATCAGGCAACCTTAAATGGACAACCAGTCGATGGCAAATCAGATTCACACGGAAGGGAAAATGATTATCCAAGAGCTGGGCGGATAACACAACGAGTACCTAATTTCACATAGCACATCAACTGATAACGTCGGAGATGTTACCGAAACATATTATATTATTATCGCAAATACTTTTACGTTACAGCATCTGAGAAATTAAATGAAGTTTGACGATGACCATACACGTTTTCATCAAGACGTCACCTAAACTAAAGCCTGTGTTCTATGAACTATCATAGAAATACCATTTAGTTCCATGAAATATTCAACTAATGCTATTGTTATTTTTGATTAGATTTTGATAGTGTTAAAGCAGAAAACGAAATTAACACAATATTTTCCCAAAAATATTCAATGAAATTCATTGATGCACTGATTTAACTAATTAACCAATCTATCCAAATTAATAATTATATAATAATTGATTTATTTAGCAAAATTTCGGGAGGCATGCTGCAAAATGGAGAAGGGAAATATTGCAGACGGGATAATTTTACAGCGAGTGAACTCACATGACCGAATTACCAAATATTAAGTGGTCTGGAAAGTTGTTGCACGAGTTTCTTCCATTCTAAAAGTATAAGTTTACACCCCTGCCTATTCCTTCGCGAAATCTCAAACCGCGAGGAATGTTAAAAACTCCCTTATCCCTACCACTACTCTTTTTTCCTTCCTCCGTGAAATGCACGCAGAATGGGGAGGAAGTGGATCATGTGCTGTCGTTATCATGGAAACCGAACCCTTTCTCGATGCATTCCCGCTTCATTGAGCTTTACGCTCCCACTCCGCAGGCTTGTAACAGCGACCGTAAGAGCGAGCTTGGGAGGGAGGGAGATTGACGGAGACCGAGTGGGGTGGGCAACATAAAGGCGTCACTTCGGAGAAACGCTCCCCTCTCCCACTTACTTTCCTTCGAAGACCTATTCCATCCCTCTAATCGGTTCCGTGATCCGGACTCAAGAGGATGGAAAACAAGTGAGGTAACAAGATGAAATGTTTGAAGCGCTACTTTAAAAGCCCGAGACTGAAATGATAGCATCAAGATCGTTCCCACCTTTCTTTTAAACATTCTGAACTCGAGCCCTTCAGAAAT
Source organism: Hetaerina titia (assembly GCA_037158775.1). Classification (NCBI taxonomy): domain Eukaryota; kingdom Metazoa; phylum Arthropoda; class Insecta; order Odonata; family Calopterygidae; genus Hetaerina; species Hetaerina titia. Next base: position 49,286,277 of record CM073778.1, read on the forward strand.
TTAGCCCTACATTTAAGTCTATCGCAATTAAAAGTTTGCAATTTTCTACAAAATATAATTTAATACGACCGGTTTCAGCGTAACTACATCATCATCAGGGGAACTACGTCATCATTGACCTGATGATGACATAGTTACATAGAAACGGGTCGTATTAAATTTCATTTTGTGGAAAAATGCAAATTTTTAATTCTAATGATATTCTACCATATCACGCATGAAACTTCTCTTTTTTTAATACTAAATAATTAACCTTTTTCACAGAATACAAACAAATACTTGGATGGACACACAGGGTAGAAGAATTGAGTTAACCTTATCTTAAAGTTATATTCTTTTACGAGGGGGATAGCTTAGAGTAGTCATCTTCCTTTCGCTCAGATTAATTTAATTAAAATGGTAATATACAATCCTGAAATATCTGCCAGAGTTGATTCTCCAAGATGGCCAATACCGATATATCTGCAAATTATATCATATTTTTGATGTACCACAATTTTTGACACGAATGCAAAATTCATGAGTTGAACTCCAGAAAATCCCGATCAGATAAAAGGGTTTATACGCCATAAATCATAAATGCTCTCAAAATGCTCTAAAAATGTACTTATCCCTGTTAATTTAACTACTTCTTGCTCAGAATGTAAATTCATTAACCTAATTTATTACCTGTCCCGTTTTCTTTGCAGTTTTATGATTATGGTAACCTTAGTAGAACATCAAAATTAATAGGGGAACTAGGTTGAGAGTCACTCAAGGAGCGAAGGCTAAATTGCAGATTGAATCTCTTGCATTAATTGGAGCCAGGTCTCTTCTGCGATAATGTTGAAAACGTATTAATATCCCAACCGTACTACTACAGGAGCAATCATGGAAATACGATTACCGAGATAGAGTTTAGAACTGAAAAATTGAATATTTAACTTTTCCGCACACGATAAGGAATAAGAATTATAACAAACGATCGCGGGGAATAGTATATTTGAAGTTGCTTTGTGTGTTGTCATAATTATACTTAACCCTCAGTTTATCGTTCCTATTGATACAAGCAGTTTGCCTCGCGTGTGTAGAGAATTTTCTTTCCCTTAGATTCCCCAGTGAACGTACTTATAGTTAACATTATCTCCATTAGCTGAAATATTTTTCAATTATAAGTAACTTACAATTAAGCCCAAATTAACGTATGTCATTGTCTGCTTTGTGTTGAATGAACTCCTGGCCATGGCGGTGGTTTGCACGGTACCATGTAAAAAGTTATTTAGTCAAAAACATCAATGTATGCGTGCTTGTAGGAGTGGTTGCGTGAATGAGGGGAGGTACATCCATATGCATGTATGAACTAATTTTCGTAATGTATTACCAATGCTTCAACAACCCTTGCCACTCACCTTTGCGAGGTATTGTGCAGCTGTAGATGGTAATATTTATGTCGTCTGAACTGGATGATAAGCACCAACGTTATGCCTGAAGGTGCATTAACAGATGGAAATAGCTTATTCACATTAAACGCTGATATTTGGAAGCTTTCTTCCGCTCAGTCTGCATAAGAGAAAGTTTTCAGCAAAATAATTCCAGATTCACCTTTGTCAATCAAACTCACGCTGCTAACCACTCAATATTCTGTTCAGACAATTGAGCCGTCAGTTGAACTGATATGCTATCACAGGTAATCTGTGAAACTTAAGACTCGCTTTTCATCTACACCTATCCCAAACTGTGCAAGTCTCCAAGGAAGCGCGTTCCAAGGGGTGATATGGAGCTTTTCTTTATTTCGTATATTCTGGAATAAGTCATTCTGAGCTACCGATAAATCAATTGTGAGTTACCGCATAATTTTCTTGGTGCCAACAGTAAAATCACATGTCCTCTGCAATTCTACATCTCAGTTTTTTCAATAATAAGGCTTGCAATATCCATGCAAATGGTTAGTCTGATTGCTTTAGGGACACATTTAAAATAATTCAAACAAAAGAGATCGTTCAGGCGTGCTCGCGTTGATCTAAACCCATTATACACGTAATGGCACATGTTTAAGAAAAGATGACGAAAGATGGCAACGTTTCCTCCCGGGCACGTTTCGCCCAGATTATGTCGGGGTATCTATATCCCGGTCGCGTTTCAAAGAACCTACAAGGAATACTTTCATTCTCTTCTTGCATTCTACTAGCATTCTCTAAGCGGAATACCCCAACTCCAGCCACCCTTAAACCTCGTCCCTGTAGCTCAAGCTAGGTTTTCATGCATCCAGTTTTGCGGCGCAGCAGACAGCACAGTTAATCAGGACGCAGCTTCACCGCAGGTTGCGGTGCGTCAGAATTCGCCCATCTCTTAACTCCCACCGCAAGCTGCGTCACCGCAGTTGTGGCTGCGAGCGAAAGCCTACGCTGTTTGTCATTTGTTCATCATCCCTCAAAGCACCCTGCGCGCGGGCCATCACCGTCTTCTGTTTGGGGCTGCTGCATACCGGTAAACAACACCGAATGCATGAAAACGTAGCTTCAAATAAGCGTCAGTTGAACACTTGGATTGTACTATTAACTGTAAGGATCTGATATTTTCCAGATGTATGCTCAAGATGAATTCTTCCCGGGATTTCTACCTGATTATGCTCTGAATTGTGGCCGACTTTTCAGCTGACGACTCGTTCATCATCTTGTCTGTAGTAGTAGTTTTTATGGAAGGCGACCGACAGCCAAGGTCATTTGCGCCATTAGGGATGGATGGGAAAGGAAAAAGAGTAGAAAGAAACCCGGCGTCGGCATTAGCCTACTCTTGTCGAAAGTCGCCAAGGGGTCAGCAGTTTAACGTCCCATCCGACGGACTGCGTACTCACTCGAACTGTTCTCCACCAAACGCCACCATATCACTGACCAATATCTATCACCTCGGGGATTCAAACCCGGACCGGGAAGGAACGGATTCTTAACCACCCGATCCCCATATATACATGTTTGTCTTCATATAAATAATAGTACCCTGCTTATTGAGACAGATTTTGTTATGATTGAGTATCATGCCTGAGGAACGAGTACTTGGATCTGTTGGTGACGGTGTCGCTCTTTTTTACCACGCAAGTCGAATTTTCGTATTTAATTTGGTGCCATGGTATTTCACTCAATGCCGCAAGAAAAGTTGTCACTAAAAATTAGAACTTTCTAAAAGTATACGTCCTGCTCGCTCTCTTCGTGAATCAAGGGGCTCCCAATCTAATCCCTCGGACATAACCAAGCTTTTTTCCCAGCAAATTTTAACAAATGTAGTGGATTTTCTCTAAACCTTTTCTATTTCCTTAATGATCATTTCCTTCCATGGATCTCAAATACTTGCCGAGTAAAAGATATCCCAACATCTAGAACGCAACCAATGCGGACAGGTTGTTCCGATGTCGCCGAAACGTCACCGCCTAGTCTCTACGCCTCCCTTCGAGGGCGAGTTCCAGAGCGAGTGGAAGGGCAGCAAAATAAATTGCGCCAGAGGGGGCTTCCTCCTTTCCTCATCTCCTCCTCCCAAAGCTCTCTCCCCGAAAGAGCTTCCTGGACTGGACAAAAGACGGGCCTCGCGGCGGGTGGAGGAGGAGTAGTAGCCAGGGCGACGGAAGGGGGCGAGACACCCTTAATGGCTGGGTCGGGTGGGCTCATCGTTGCGTGCGTCGTCGGGGAACAACTGCCTTTGTGATAAAGGATCTCGAGGGAGCAGCGCGGGAGGACGGGAAGGAGGTCGTCGAGGGATTCTGGCGTGCGAGCAAACACTTTGTAAAGGGGAGGAGGGAAAGGCAGAGAAGTTGTTGGATGAGAAGGGAAGGTGGGGCATAATGGTAGAGGACGACGGAAGACGGGGAAGAATTCCCTTTCATTTCTTTCTTCTTCCCCTCCCTCGTTTGTTACTCTCTTCCATCTCCACTCTACTTATTTCCATCCCTCCTACCGCTTTTATTCTTGGTAGTTCCGCTGGGAAACCCGCTACTCGGGGAGGAAGGATGTCGTCGCCGAAATCTCGAGCCCCGCGCGGAGTTTGCGAAATATCATTATTAATGCAAGTGGTCGCGGGTAGTGGGAGTCAAGGCGGGTCAGCATCGTACCGAGGTGCACCTCCACGCTCCGTATACTACATGGTTTATTTATTGAGCATAACCAATCAAGAGTGACTGTTGTGTACATCATCATCTCAGATAATCTATCCATTAAAGACAAGGCCTGGACGGTTCCTATCAACTATGCATCATCTACCACTTTTCGCGGGAACTTCCTCTTGCTCCCCCTATGTTATTTCCTTCCTCATCTCGTAGAAGTTTCCACCCGAATCCTTTCCGCCTAATATGTTTATTCTCTTCCTCTCCCCATATCTCTTACCAATATTTTTCATCCTATTACGGTATAAAACATCCCGCTAACACCTACGTGTTTATTCCACTAATATTTCTTACTTCTTCAGAATTTACGTAGGAACTACAACAAGAAAACAAAGGAATCAAGGTAGGGAAGAAGCGCGACTTGGACTTTAAGAAAGATTCAGAACCAGCGAGTTTAACGATGGCACTAAAGGAATTATAATGCCTCCACACTACATAGGTAGATCAGACCACAAAGATAAAATAAGGGATATAGATTCCAATATAGATAAATTAAAATACTCATTCTTTCCCAGAACAATCAGAAATCATGGCAGTAAGAAATCGAAGTCACTTTAGAAATATTAAGAACATTTAAATCACAAGTCGGAACAAAATTAAACATTACAAAAATGTTAGATGTATCTAAAGATGCATGTGTATGTTAGTTTGTAGTTTGTTGTTTGCATGGGTGTGGATTTTAAGGTTTTTTGCATGAATGAATACAATGTTTTGTTTGTAGGTTGTATACATTTGTGGCTTTTGCATGCTTTTTTTTCTAAATTACGGGCGGTGCCCTAACACCCCCCGCCACACACCCTTGCGGCGACTTGCGGGATATTAAATAGATGTAGATGAAGGTAAAAGATATGTATGACCTGAATTTTATTCGTTCTTTCCCCCTCCAATACAATAGATTTCAACCTGTCGAACGCTCAAATCAACGTGCGGATTGTTCGTAAAAGTTAAAACGCAATTAGCAAATGTCCCTTCTACCAATGCGTACAACGCAAGAAATCCCCTTGTGAGTGGCTTCGCGAATCGTTCCTCTTGATGTTAAGTTAAAAGGAAAGAAAATGAACGATCCACACATCTACGTATTCATCACCCGCTTCCCCAATGTTTTGCACATCTACACAAATAATTCACCAAAAGGTAAGCGGCAGGGGGGCAGTTTAAAAATAATCAATCTACGTCTAAACAAAATCAACATTTAAAACCGCAAGCCAGCTTTATTATTGAAGATGTGTGACACTCACACAGTAAAGACGAGTTTCATAGTTCTTGTAATGTCTGCAGTACCTGAAATTTCTGGTATCCAGAATAACCACACAGCCTATGTAGAAGTATATAAATTTTCGGCATCTTAAATTATCAAGGAACTTCACCTATTTTCAAACCTGGACCATGAGGTCAGTGGACAACAGCAGCCTTGCACCCTTGTCCATCAAGCACACGAGATCGGTGTCCACCGAATTTTATTTATTTAATTAAAATATTTTCCATACTCTGTAAATTTTCAAATCAACCGACATTTCCACACATTTGTGATACTAATCTTTATACCAAGCTGCAGATTATTATTACCGATTAATTTATGACTTTTGCAAACATTCTATGCATATTATAGGTCCGGGCAAATATTAGCATGCTAGCGCTTGGCAACACTTCCCCCTCTGTTTGACCATCCATTTCTTCGTATTTTTCTGCACGTTAACTTTGACCTCTAGCCGCCATCCGGGAATAACTTTCCCATTCTTCTTCTGTCCATTTCCCCCATTCATATTTCCTTAAAAAGTTGTTTTATTTTGGTTGCTTTCATCCAAGGTATGCCTTTTGAATCAGTTCCTACTAGGCAGTCTACGGACATACCACTTTACCGAACTTCTTTGTAGTAATTCTTTCTGTCCATTTAACCTACATCAATCCTCTGGAATATTAAATTCCAAGTCTTTTAGTCTTCTCCTTTCTCATGCCAGCACACTATCCGCCCCTAACTTCCGATAGAAAACACCTTCAGAATTCCCAAACACTCACCACTCCCACTTGGTAATGGTGGGCGTTTATAAAAGACAAGCACGAAAGCCTTGCGTGTTTGATACCTTGAAATAAGGAGACTTTGGTGTTGCTACTTATGCCATCGTTAGCAATAGAGGTCATACAGAAATTATTATTATTCGTTCTCGCCTGTACTTCTTTCGACAGCTGTGGACTACATTTAAACATTAGATAACAGCTGTTGATAAATTTCAGTAACTTTAAACGTTTAAAAATTAAAGTAACTTTAACGGAGTCACCCGCTATGTGTGCATTATAATGCAACAATTTCAGAGAGTAAAAATCATTCGCCTTGACCGGGATTCGAACCCGGATCCCTCGATATCCGGCCGAGTGCTTTAACCACTTAAGCTACCGAGACGTCCTCTTACACTCTAAAATTTTAAAGCCCCCAAAATTTCAGAGTGTAAGAGGACGTCTCGGTAGCTTAAGTGGTTAAAGCACTCGGCCGGATATCGAGGGATCCGGGTTCGAATCCCGATCAAGGCGAATGATTTTTACTCTCTGAAATTGTTGCATTATAAGCTGTTGATAATGTAATTTTCAAATATCTCTATCTTCCGAGACATACTAATGGATCGGAGACGTCAACTTATGATGGAAGGGTGTACACGTTTGCCTTCAGTAGGGAATTGAAAAGTTGAATTAATGCACTGAACCGAAATGTTATTAATAAAACTCGCGCTGCCCTCTTCCGTGGCAATTTTTTACAACACCATGGGATCACACGGCACTTTGCATCTGCCAAACTAGTTTCAAATAGTTCACGAAAATTTTCCCGGGTTCATATCTTAGGCAACGATGGAAAACAATTGTTTGGAACTCCAGAAGTGGGAATAATATCTTCCCCAAGTGGAAATCGTGATCTGCTGTTTGAAAAATAGCTCGCTGCCGGAAGAGATAATCACAAAGGTCCATTAAAAGTTTTCGAACTGAAAAATGTTTTATCACACATATCAACAAAATTAAGTCCGATAGGTAACAATACGTAATACGTGATATGTATGGAAACCATCCAAGGCACACGGCTTTCAACTAAATTAACTCATTAATGGATCCTGCTTTGTTTTCGTCCATAAAAACTTATCGGTCAAATCACCTTCTCCACGTTTTTTTAATGCACTCTAAATCATAATTTATGCATTAGATATTAACTTTACCGCACACTTTCGCGGCTAATTGTTATAGATAAAGCATAGACATTTGATCAAAAACATTTTATGGTATTCACGAACTGTTGCCGGCTGAATAATATAATTGTTCCTTTCAACAGACTACTGGCTAAAATATTAATGTTCACTGCACCCACAGTGGGAGTACACGTCTTGATAAACCATCTGTCGGTCTTTTAGAGCATACCTATCACGAATCCCAGAGCATTTTAGCATCTAAAACTAAAAATCAAGCTATCACGTAAAAGCAATTAACAAGCATAATACATTAGCACACAAAAGTCACTTGAGGCCTGGGTTTAAATATCTTTTCAAATGGTTTTTAAAATTCAAGCTTTAACCCCTCTCTCGTACAATGCCTTTACTTTCTCCCCGAGAGAATACGTGTTCATTCATAATAGAAACTCATCTTGAACTTTATAACGTCAACAGCTCTTGTAACCGTTCAAACTTTCCAGCTTTCTTCTATGCACACTTGATCGAAGGATCTTCATCAATCATATCAATCATTTCAAATCAGCTAACTTTTTTCAGACTGGGGATCTTTCTTAAGTTTATTTTCTTTGAATTGACTGCGTTATCACTATTATTTAACGTGAAACTTGTATTAGTATTTTTTGTTCCACGAAGGAGCCAAGGAGTCTGATTTTTCACGTACCTTACCTACATGGTATTCAACAAAGCCACTAGTTGGGTGTGTGGCAGGGACTATAGCATAGTTTTGTTTGAACTAATTACTAATATTTATGATTTTTTTTAATGGAAGTAACGTTAACTATAGCCACATATACCATGGTATCAATGAGAAAAATACTTCTTTAGCCTTAAATAAAACAGTTTCTGGCGTAACTTGGTGGAAAACCTCAATTCTGAATTTTTTACAAAACTTCAATTCTGTAGTCTTGCGAGACGAGCTGTTCTAAGGACAATAAAACAAGAAAAATATGAAACAATGACAATATAAGCAATTATTATAAATTATTTCGTTTTTCTTGAGTTCAACTGCGTTCCATAACTCTTTTGAAAGAAGAAAACGTCTGTTGAGGTTGTAGTATTGGTCGTGGAATGTTGGGATAAAACATTTCTTGTTACGTTTCACAAATCTGGATGTAAATCTTGAATTTTTTGGGCAAAAAATTAATAAATAATGGGGAAGATATCAAAACGGATTAATGCGAACTCTTTCTCATGATCTGGAAGCATTAAATGGGGTTACTGATAAACGATGCGCAGGCACTTTGAAAATATATTGAAAATACTTATACCTCCATGCCATTTACTGAATTCATACAGATTCTATTTTATCTAACCATCAAAATATGCTTTTGCTTATTGTCGTATCCATCCGGAGGACGAAAAAGCATCTTGAGAGTAAATATATGGTATTATTAACTTTGCTTACCATAAAGCGTGCCTCCTCCCCCTCCCGGCGGTAAACAAAATTTTTTGCCATGGAAACGGCAAAGATAACCCTCCTTGAAAATTTATGGTCTCTTTAATTATTACAAACATGTTGTCATATCTATTAGGGAAAAATTTTGAAACATACCTCCATAATTGTTGTCATTAAAGGGGAACCCAAAAGTGATAGGGACTCATTATGGTAGACGGTTAGAAATGAAATATGTAAAGTTTCTTTCCAGGGTAGATTTTTCTCTGTAATCCTTCTCCATTTTCCCATCTCACTTTTCCTTTTCCTTGAAAAAATATTTTTTTCTAAATTCTTCCACCTCTTGAAGAGAGAGAATTGTATAAATAACCCGATATGTTTAACGTATGTCATCCTTCCAGCACCCAAATCTACTCCAGGAAAAATCTTTTGTTTCGAGGCTCCGTTGCCCCAAATGCGATCCCCATTAATTTTTTATGCTCGTTTTCCGTTACCCACGTCCCCCCCTTCGTCTCCAGAAAGGGGCCATTCCTTCCGCTCGATAGGCCGGTTCTTCGCCCTTGCTCCTCGCCCTTTATACCTTCTCCCTCCTCAATTCCACCTTCCTCCTTACCTTACTTTCCTTACTTTCGCGTCCCCCGCTTCTTTCACGTTCCTACTCCAATACGTACCTCGCGAATGCAGCTTATTCGTCGCTGCTTTGGATCCGTTCTTCCCCATCATTCGAAAATCTCAACCCTCCAAATGCTAAGTCCCCAAGCACTATCACGTCTGAAATCTTTATCGCTCGTTACGAGTGCATTCTTTTACCATTTGCTTTATATATTTTTACTTTATTTAGTTTTAGCTTTATTTTACTTTATTTATATATTTTTGCTTTATTTAAAATACTCTCAGGATGGCACACAACGAACTAACCAAACTCAACTTGTTTTGGAATTGAGCTCGCCCGTGGGAACGGATCTGTCTGTAGTTCAATTAAATTTCAAAAGTTATTTGCTCACTTACAGACATGCCGATTTACTTATATGCACTTGATGTAATGATTGTCGTTTGATCATGGTTTTCAAGTGGAGTGAACCTTACATCTACTTCATCTACTTAATATCCAGCAAGTCGCCGCATGGACGTGTGGCGGGGGGTATAAAAGCACCACCCGTGATTAAGAAAAAAAAGCATGCAAAAGCCACAAATTTATACAACCTACAAACAAAACATTGTATTCATTCATGCAAAAAACCTTAAAAGCCACACCCATGCAAACAACAAACTACCAACAAACATTCACATGCGTCTTTAGATACACCTAACATCTTTGCAATGTTTAATTTTGTTCCGACTTGTGAATTAAATGTTTTTAATATTTCTAAATTGACTTTGGTTTCTTACTATTATGATTTCTGATTGATCTGGGAAAGGATAAGTATTTTAATCTATCTGTATTGGAACCTATCTTCCTTATTTTATCTTTGTAGTCTGATCTACCTAAGTAGAGTAGGGCCATTATAATTCCTTTAGTGTCGTCGTTAAACTCCTTGGTTCTGAATCTTTCTAAAAGTCGCTTGTTTCTTGTCGCTTCGAAGTTTCGCTTGTTCTCTTCGTATTTCAAGTGGCTTCCAGCCTCCATCACCTAAGAGACCAGTCACACTTATGTTCTTATTATAACAATTTTTAACGAATCTTGCGGATTTTCTCTGGACTTTATCTAATTCTTTCTGTCAAATTTTCTCCCAAGGATCCCAAATCCTTGCGGCATATTCCAAATGAGGTCTAACTAGAGCAAAATAACACCTCTCTTTAACTTTGTCATTACATTTTCCCACCATCCGTTTAATGAAGCCCAATTTCTTTGAAGCGGATCCGCTTATTGTCCTGATATGTACTCCACATGGAAGTCGTGGAGTTATAACAACCTTATCGCAGGCACACGCCCCTTAGGTTATAGATGACTTTAATTGGCCATGGGCCACTGAGTATCAATTGACCATGATTCAAATCTTGGTAGATTTTTCAAATAGAGAACAACGTGACAAGGTCTGGACCGGGGTCATAACTAACGAAAATAATTCTAACGACAGAATCTTAAAATGTATGCATAACATTGAAATGCTTTAAAAATATATTAATTAATTAGAAACATAAGCATGCAGTCCACCTCAGAGTGACTCAACATATGTTATACAGAGTTGGCCAAGGCCAAAAATTAAGATACTCATCGTTGGAGCCATTGAATTCATATTCATAATTTTGAAAAAAACTTGAGGGTAGGAATGCGCACCCAGGAAGGAGGGCGCGAAAAAAACTGTGAGACATTATACAAAAACCTTATGCAATAAAGTTGAATTATATTAATTTTTATGAAAATAAAGAAATTAAATCACTAAATAATTGTAATAAAGTACTGGCGTAACAGTGGGTGGATGTAAACGAAATTAATTACAGCACTGGCGATCGATGGATTCTGTTCGGTCCTGGTAAACCTCAGAATAAAACAAAAGAAAAACCTTTACAGTGATGCTTCCATTTCTGGCCAGGGGGGCATGCCACATTTAATCGGACAGGACGGAATCAGCCAGGATGCGTGAGGGGACACTCTTCGATTCTTCTAATCAAGAGGACATTCACTCCCTCTCGCTCCCTCAGGAAGGCCTAATTCCGCAATTAGGAGAGATAACGGAGGGGGATAGTGCCATACTCACTGGCGCTGCCACTGTGACTGCAAGATAATGCGATATCACCCGGCATCCAAAATAAAATTTTCGGAATAAGTTTAATCTTTTCTTTCATTCCTACTAATGTTCCATACGAACGAGAAAAATAAATAGAGAACGAATCAGGCCCTTAAACATTAACACTAATCGAATAGATCTAATCTTCACATTTTTTTATTTCGTACAGATTAAAATATATATTACCATAAAAACTAATAAGTTCTACCTCCACCTTCATTGATCATCACTATACTCTCTCACATTTTCGTCTTGTTTTGAACATTACAAACCAGATTAATAAACGTCTGATGAATTTCATTCCGACACAGAAGGTATAATTTTATCCCCGCATAGCATTGGTAGGTGAGACTGTAGCGATAAAGAGAAGGGTAAAATGACTGCCAGGTAGACAAATTTACCATGAAATATTTTTCCTACGCTCAATTCATGACCACAACAGTATAAAACATGACTAATTATGGGTCTAACGCACCGAAAATAATATATATTATCTGATAATATATACGATAATATTATATAAGCTGATACTTTCGAGGAACTTAAAAATTAATAACCATAATAGCTAGTAACTTTATACCCTCTGCCATGCGCATATTTACATACTTTTTTTAATTCTCTTGGTTGAAATTCGTCGCTTTGATATTCCTCTTGAACACATTTTCCACTTAATTTTCCGGTTACAACTGTCATCATTTCCTTTCCTTAATTCATGGCAAAGATATTTAATGTTCCCTTTTTCCTTTAAAAATACTCTCCTTAAAGTGAACTTGGAAGAACTAATGCCTATGCAGTTTTCGCGCTCCCCGCAATAACTCGCAAATGTATTCAGGCTGAATGAAATAGGAGAATAACACAGTATGTAATCAAACTTGGCTTGATGAGAGATGGTAGAGCTCGCTAGATGCAGATAAGTCCAACGGGGTGTGAAGTGCTCGCATCAAGGGAGATGGAAATACGACATATACGCACATGAAAAAGTTTTTCTGAAACGGACATTGAAGCATGAACCTAAGTTCGCCAGACTGACCATCAGATTGCTAGGGCTCACACCACATATAACGACAAAAGTACAAATACGAGGGTAACCCCAAAACTAAGGTCTCCAATTATTTAGAAATAGCAAAAAAAACATTTATTTACTTTAATATATACATCATTTTAAAGATTGGTCAATTATCTATTTTTCTACAGATTCACCATTTCGGTCGATACACTTTTGTAAACGCTGAGATAGTTTTTGTATGTCCATGTCGTACCAGTTCTCCGCCATATCCTTGAGGAAACGTTGAACTTCCATCTTTCACCTCTTCGTCGGAGCTGAATCGCCTTCCGGCCAAATGTTCTTTCAAATTAGGGAACAGGTGAAATTCGCTGGGGGCCAAGTCCGGACTATAGGGTGGGTGGTTGACAATGTTCCAACCAAAGTCACATGAAGAACCAACTCGTGCCGTTTGTGGTCATCAGTCAGCATTCACGGCACTCATCTTGCACACACCTTCCGATATTGCAACTTTTCCGCTAAAATCCTGTGGATGGTACTTCGAGAAACATCAGGAATCAAATTGCAGAGTTTATCTAGCATGATCCGCCGATCATTTCGCATGGTTTCCTCAACCTTCGCGACAGTCTCGTCAGAAATTGACGGTCTCCCGCTCCTTTGTTCGTCGTGAGTTTCAGTACGACAGGATGTAAACTCTCTACACCACTTGCGAACATTTTTGACATCCATGCGCAATTGTTCATATACACTTCCATCAATTGGCGATGAAATTCAAGCGGTGTATTTCAGACATATTGTACAAACCCTTTTGTATTCTAAAACCTTTCTTCAAGGACAGGGCGGAGAGCCGGTAGGACATGGGCATACAAAAACGGTCACTGCGTTTAAAAAAATGCATCGACCGAAATGGCGATTATGTAGAAAAATAGACAATTGATCAATTTTTAAAAATTCTCTATAAATCATAGAAAATATATGTTTTTTTTCTATTTCTAAAAAAATGGACACCTTACTTTTGGGGTTATTCTCGTATATATGTGCATGAGTACATATTTATGCGTGGAAATTGTTCAAAAGCTCCACCGCCGAGTAAATCTATGGGAATCAAAGCGAGGAAAATAAAACACTTCAAAGGCTCCCACAATAGAATAAAAACACTCGTTAGTCCTTGGTTGTCCCATCATTCCTCACCCCGAACAATGGCAGACCCCGCGGAACGGATTAATCGACCGTTGTCTAATTTGCCCTTTAACCTTTAACCCATTGGTAAGGGCTATGGGAGATAATCCCTCTGAGCCGGATATTGAAGCGGGAAAGCCCAGAGAGGGAGGCGGTCTCCATTGCCGGGAGGAGAAATCATAAAGCACCTCCGTTTTTCGACCGCTGGCACCAACACCACTCGGACTCCGGGTTTCTAGGGGGAAGAGAGAGGAGAGAGAAAGGTGGAGGAATCGAAACCCTTTATTATTCCCATCCACGAGTGGAGTTTCATTTGGCCGAGGGAACCATCTGCTCTGAAGCCCTTGGAGAGCCAAAAAAGCGGGGGTACTTGAGTGTGTACAATCCCTCTTCTCTCTAACACTCCTTCCCTGGGTTCCTCCACACTGCAAACCTACGGCAAGCACGAGAGCCTGAGGACATAATGGGTACGAGGAAGGATTTTTTCCACATTTCTTGTACTCGCCCTTTCCCCTTCCTTCAATTTCTGTTTTCACCCTCCCGTAATCTCTCTTCCTTGCTCTTTCTCTCTCCTACATACTTCAATAAATATTTTAAGGCAAACAAGCTATGCATGTAAGGTCCTTGTTTTAGTGCTTATGCAGCTGAGGATTTTCCTGTGCGCAGTGGCTGATTGATAATACAGGGTGGAGAATTTTCACAGACCAATGGTCACTTATAAAAGTATATAGGTAGGAAAAAAACAATAATTCTACATTTAATTAAAAACCCCACAAAACAAAAGGTGATCATTTAAATCGTGTGTGCGTTTTCCTCATCGGAGATTAGATTTTAGACTTCACTCTGCTGAGATACGTATTTTGGTGAAAAAAGTTAAATTTATTATAACAAACCTTTTATAGTCTCGATATCGTAAATGCAAGCATTAGATAAATACAAACCGTGGAGTAGACAAACGAATAATATCCAATATTTTGAGAAATGCTTACTCGTACACAGATAGGCACAGTCCAGGAAGAGTGCAAACACCACCGGGCCACATTAACGATTTATTTTTATTGTGCGTACTACCGTGAATCATCCTCAGATCAAATCTTGCTGTTTCACCTGATGTTACCACGTGGTGCTAAAACCTTGGTCGTGAAAAACAAATTGTGAACGAGGAAGTGCTTTCTCTCCTCTGAACCTGACGACGAAAACACTTCACCTAATTGAGCCAGGATCAGTTTATGTTGGGAACAAATTTTATTCAGGAACTGGATATTGTTAATAGATATTTACGTCTACATCTACTCAGTACCCCGCAAGCCGCCGCAAGGGCGTGTGGCGGGGGGGTGTTATGGCATCACCCGTAAATTAGGAAAAAAAAACGCATGCAGAAGCCACAAATTTAGACCCCACAAACCAAACATGGTAAATATTCATGCACTAACCCTTTCGCCCCAACCCCTTCACACGCATGCAAACCCACAAACTACCAACAAACATACACATGCACAATCTTTGAATTTTTAATTTTGTTCCGACGTGTAACTTAAATGTTTTTAATATTTCTAAATGGACTTCGGATTCTTACTATTATGATTCCTGATTGTTCTGGGGAAGAATGAGTATTTGAATCTATCTGTATTGGAATCTATCTCCCTTATTTTATCTTTGTGGTCTGATCTACCTAAGAAGTGTGGGGCCATTATTATTCCTTTTGTGTCATCGTTAAACTCGCTGGTTCTGAATCTTTCTAAAAGTTTAAGTCTCGCTTGTTCTCTTCGTATTTCAAGGGGCTCCCAGCCTAAATCCCCTAAGAGACCTGTTACACCTGTGTTCTTGTCATACATATTTTTCACGAATCTGGTTGATTTTCCCTGGACTTTATCCAACTCTTCTTACCAGATTTTCTCCCAAGGATCCCAAATATTTGCGGCAGCTTTAGTAATTAATTAAATTTAATTTAGTAATTAATTTAATATTTAGCTTGATTTCTTAAAACAATCTTACAGAAAGACAGTAAACGGGAAATTCAGAGGGATCACATAGACTTCAAGAAAGGTATTCCATTTGTTGTGATACCGAGAGAATTATTATGGCACCAAATTATATTGGAAGATTTGACTAACGGGATTTAATAAAAGACACCGTCACCGACGGATTCAAGCATTCGCTCTTCTCTCGTACAATACGCAAACATAACAAAATCGAACCCGAAGAAATTTACTTAAAGACACGGCTTTAATAATTTAGTCAATTTATTTCATGCTTTATATGAGCATGTATGTTTGTAGGTTGACAAATAATTTTCCATGTGACTTAATGTATGATAAAATGACTGCATGACGTAATACTTATGCGCATACGACTGGTGCCTCAGCCTCCCACGCCACAAGACCTAGCGGCGACTTAAGGAGTATTGTGCCAGTGTTTGCTAGATCAATAACTTTTTAATGAATTATGAAATACTGCTTTCCTTCATATTCTAAATACTGAAAGTTTTAAAATTACACAAATAAATGGGCCTTCATCATTCAGCATGTGTTTACTGCAGTCTTCATTCTATTCTATCAAGTTTTAATCCCCTCATCCCCAGAGATTCTCATAGCTTCTTTGTTTTACGTCCTCCTTAACTTGCACTACGTACTTATCACTTGATCTTCCCCGCATGTTCTTCCTTCAATGTCAATTTTACTTTTTATTATGTTTCTAACCAATCCATCGTGCCTCAAGGTTTGTTCAATCCATTTAGTCCTTTTTTGTCATACTCCTTTCCACATTATATGGTCCATTTCGCTCTTGTATATACTTCCTCGTTCTTTATTTCATCTTCAGCATTCACCTCCAGTACCAGTTTCAAAGGCATTTCGTCATAGGTCCACATTCTCAATATTTCGAGTCGCAGAGTTCCATGTTCCATTTAACCTTTATACGAAGCGCTTCCTTGTTAGCAACGTTAGCTTCTTCTAAAGTTGCTTCTAATTCACGAACATATTCTTAGCTTGACGCTGGTCAAATTTCTTCTATCCCAAGTTTAACCGCTTCCTAGGGAGATGAAGTGTTCCACTTGCTCTGATTTCACTCTTCGAATTGTGATATCTGTCTTCAGTCTCTCTCTTCCATACACAAATATTTTAGTTGTGTTCTTGTTGGCTGCTCATATTCCCGAAGTATTTGGTCCATAGTTTTATTTACCTTAAATCCTTTGAAGCATGATTCATGTGCATCCACTGAACTTATCAAATGTTAACAATTCATCGATAAATGTTTGCACTTCATTATCATATTCATGACTCAGGTGGATAAATAGTTAACCACCAACAAATAAATACAGGTACCTGTATGAATATACCTCATTATCATAAAGGCAACCCAATTATCTTCGCGGTATATCTTGCAGCACCAGAAGTGTGTAACAATAAAATACCTCTGACTCCGTTAATTCCAATGTAAGACATGCTTGATGTTGTCACACAGCTCGCTATGTAAACTTATTTTGCATATATATTACCTCAGAAGATAGGAATACCTTACCAAGAAGCTAGGATACACTTACGATAAAATATTACTTTTTCCTTAAACATCGATTTGTTTTTTCTGGCATCTCTCCAGATCCGGGTACTCCTGAACGCAAAATTCTACTCGTGGTGAGCCACTAGATTACCCTGGGATCGAAACAACAGAATACTCCCATTATCCATGCTCAAGACTGAACTCGAAGAAACGACCTCCACGTGCAGTAGATGGGAGCGTCCACTCCTAGGATATTCCTTTCGATATTAATCCTAATTCCGAAATCCGAAGGTTGCTTCGAAAGATGAGGACAGAATTCAATACGTATTAAGCCCGATATATGGTGAGTGAAATCCATAATACAAGGTACTGGGACCAGTTCTTTCTGACTGACAGCATTTAAGAGACGCAAAATCACCGTAAGATATGAACTGATATTCTTGATATAAGTCAATATTCTAAATTTCCCTGAAGTTTAACTCGACTAGATATGTGAGGGTAGAGCTCACCTAATACTGAACCCTACATGCCATAAGAAATTCATAGAATAGAATTATTATGTGGGTTTTATAAGGATATTATGGAGCTCAGTTCCTTTCCTTGTGATATCTTTGATTTTTCAAAGTGATGAGCCCTAAAAAAGGCTTGGATGGAGGATAGGTTATCACCCTCCCCTTCGGTCATTGCACCAAAGGTGTCAACCAGCTGGGCATCTGTAGCCCCTTCAATCCTGATAAACGCGCTTTATCTTCCCCTCATTTACACATATATTTATTGAATGAGTTCACCTTTTTATCACTAGGTATGTGACAGCATCACTTACTAGAAATTTGGGGGAAGATTCACCTGAGGTGAAGGAGCCTTCGCCTCAAGTGAACCATGAAAATGAACTATGTAGCTACCGAATCTCCCCCTTACCCCATCTTTTTCTCGACCCCCCCCGCGCGCTTGATCTTTCGTCTTTTGTTCTTTTCCCTTCTCGTCCTTATGCCTTAGTCTAATTCTTCCCTTTTCCCTTTCTCAACTTCTCCTTTTCTTTCTCCATCTTTTGAACTCCCTTACTCGCTCTCTCCCTCTCTCACACATATTTTCCTCTGCATCTCTCGGGAAATAAATTTAAGACTGGGAACAGGGAACCCTTATCCTACGTGGCGTGGACCTGGACGTCTCCACACGTTACGAAGACAAGCATAGCAGCGGGTGGGTTTCCTGGGAATATTGTCCCCTGGAAAGGTGTTGTTTATGATTTTTATGAATTTGACACGATGTTTGGAGCTGATTTAGACGCGTGCCAAAGGCATTGCTTTCGTTGCGGATGGCGGGTCTCGTGAAATTCCCCACACGCATCCAACGTTTTACAGGGCACTGATGGGCTTTTTTATTTTACAACGGGGAAAATACGAGCCAGTAGATGGAGTAAATTTTTAATTTAAAATGAATTATATTTTAAAATAGGTCACCAACTAGAATAATTAACCATTATTTAACCATGGTGATTTAACCATTAACCATAGTTGGCATGATAGTAGAGCTCATCGTGTCCTGAGTGGCCCTATACGGAAAGTTAAATGCTTAATTCAGGGTATCTCTAGGGTGGCCAGTATTTTTCCCTGCACCGCCAGTCGCTTCTCAGGAAATTTTCGCGCCCGAAAAGGCACACAGATTAAACTCCATCCACATAATACGCCGTCATCCGCCGCAAGGGCGTGGCAATAGATACGGCACAAATATTAGTTCATAAATCCATTTGAGTATATACTTTCACATTATCTACGAAAAAACTCGAGCACAAGATCACATAAATGTACATTCCTACACACATCACGCATAAATTGTTGTATTTTACTACGATTAAATATCAGTCTTTGAGTAAATATATCCATGATCTTGGGTTGAATTTTTGTTTCTGCTGTAGATAAAAGCCATTATATTTCTAAAAATTATACGTCATAATATACGAGGTCTATCCGGAAATACTCCGCTTAAAACCTCAAGCATTTAACCCACAGAATCTTCCTCTTTTCAAACAATCGGCAAAGTCGTTTTTCGGAATGGTCATCAGCTACAGGGTTCGTCCGGAAAATAAGTGTACTGAGCTCAGGAAAAAAAATTTATTACACTTTTACATATCTTAAGCTAATATTCCTCAAAATAGGACCCTTGTGAGTCGATACACTTGTTCCAGCGGCGTTCCCATTCCTGGAACGTTCCCGCGAAGGCATCATCGGGAACCTCTCGAAGACACGTCGTCACGGCCTCTTTGACGGCGTCCAAAGTCCCGTATCGCGTTCCTTTCAAACTCCTCTTTATCTTCGGGTACAGAAAGAAGTCCGGTGGTGCCAAGTCCGGGCTGTAGGGTGGGTGCGGCAGCGTTGCCACGCCGTGCTTGGCCAAGAAGTCCGACACGACAAGCGAGGTGTGAGACAGCGCATTGCCGTGATGTAGCCGCCAGATGTTTTTGATCGCTGGCCGGACGCGGGCGACTCGTTTTCGAAGCCTGTCGAGCACTTGGACGTAAAATGCAGCATTTACAGTTTGTCGTTCAGGTACAAATTCGTAGTGGACGACTCCCCTTTTGTCAAAAAAGACAATGAGCATCATAAACTTATTTTCCGGACGAACCCTGTATCTCGTCACATTCTCTTTTATCTGGTCAACCGGCTGTTGGAAATACTGTTTTTGTTTCAGAATCGTATCCGTAGATCCGTTACTCATCTCCATTTATGATCTTTTTTAGAAAACCTGTGTCATCGTTTGCCGCTTGGAGCAAGTCCCATGCAACTTTAGCTCGGAATTCTAGTCGTAGACGAGATAAAAGAGAATGCGACGAGATAGCTGATGACCATCCGAAAAATGACTTTGCTGATTGTTTTGGATAGCGTAATAGATGATAGAATAAATGCTTTAGTGTCATTCATTACATATTCACGTAGCAGTCAGCTTTTAATGGTGGGTGTGGTTTTACGTATTTTCCTCTTCATTTTTGTGCTAGATTGTATGAGTTTCTCTTCAAAGACTTCATATTAAATTTCGCCATTGTTTTTCAAAGTATTCTAAAATTTAAGTGAATTTTTCCTTGCGCTCTAAACGCCAATCCTACTTCTCTATTCTTTATATTCCTTATCTTTATATTTCTAACAAATATCCTGTCGCGTACAAACTTATAATGCCATCACGTAGAAGCATAACACTTGAAAAATCATTTTTCAAGTGTTTGCTGCGTCAGTGATTTGAGTTATCTCGAGGTTTATTAAAATTTCCTTTATTAAATGAATATATGTACTCAACGCTTTTCCTTAACCGCTTTTTTATAACTTATATTCCATTTCTACAAGTCCGTCCTTCATCCAAGCCTCCAACCCTTCAGTCTTCTCCAATTTGTGTCTCTGGCGTGTCAATCACAGCTATGTTCAGAATGCTATTAACTCATTTTGGCGATTTAAGCAATTGTTTTAAAGCGAATTTAGTAGATTTTTAGGAATTTTTTGGCAGTAATATTTTATTTCCGCTTTTCCCTCATAATAGTAGACCAATGTCACTTTAGGCACATTAACCTTGCCGGCGACTTCAAAAATACTGTTCCCATGTTGCTTAGTGAAGAATGTAGATGTTTGCTAGTGTGAAGCTTGGGGTGTCTAAAGTCAACGGAGGTCAAACCCGGACCTTCGGTCAATACTCGAGCACTATCCCAATGGCCTACCACACTCCAAACGTATCTGCGAACCAGTTTAATAATGACCTTCATGTGGAATTTAATTTTGAACATAAATGAGTGATTCATGGATAAAACTTAACACTACTAAAATCAAGTGAATATGCAAGATTCTCTTTACTTATCCAGGATTTCCTATTTTATTTGATTATATCATGTATATCATTTTTCAGTTCAGGAGTAATTCAGCATCCAGAAATCATGTTAACATATTCTTAGTCTTTAAAAAACTTTAAAGTCTCCTTCAAACCCTGGATAGCCTGGACTTCCTTCTGACATTTTCACAAAAGTTTTTCAACAGATTCGAGACAACGACTCGAATAACCATAAAATAGTCATCGTGGATCTTGGAGAGAACATCTTAGCGCAAGACAATTCGTTAGATTCAAAATGACGAAGTCTATATTGCATTATAGAAATTTACTGGTCAAATGTATTTACGTCAACGCTGACCTCAAGAGAAAAATTCAAGGAGTCCGCTGGACTGCGGTTTAAATGTTCATTGTTGAAAATATAAATTTTGGGTGATTCCCACAGTATTTTTAATTAAACTGATTAAGAATCGACTAACTAAACGTTATTTACAAGATGGGATACGTTATGGGGCTCAAGAATGAAACCAATTTTGGTCGGTACTTAATGTCAAAGGTGTAATTGATAAAATTGGCATAGGTATGGTTTCTAACACATTTGAACGTGCCAGGCTTCACTAAGTAACGTGATATCATGTTGGAATGAGAACACTCAATGTTTCTTTTCGTGGTTAAGCCCGACTTCGAACCTCGCGCTGTTCCTATTTAGACGACGCATTATCAAATAACGAGTGAAGACTGATGTCAACATAAATGCATTTATTGTTATAGCTACAACAGATTTGATCTCGATAACTCGTCCGGAAACTAAACGACTAGAAGGTAAAGTCAAAGTGTTTGGACGTCAACTTGCAAGGTCATCAGGTCTCGTAATTTTATACTTTGGACCGCAAAACGAAGACTTCTCGAGAGATAATAGAATCACGACAACTCAGCTATCTTGTCTGCGCGCCCACTGTAGTGCTTAGGCCTTCGTGCTTTGATTGCGCAAGGGGCCACCCAAAGCCTTCTGTTGACTACAAATCAGAGGGCGTACCGGGGGATGCGGTGTGGTTAGTGGTAACCGAGCAACACTCGAGCTGATTACTAAAGCGCTCCCTTTCTCTTCTCACCCTCAGGTCCAGGTAGCAGTGCAGCAGCCGGGCTTCAAGCGAGTCAAAAGAGGTTATAAGCCGCTCAGGGTGGAGAATCTGGTGAAGTTGAGGCCGCATCGTGACCCTACGGACCCGTATTTTCCTTTCCAGTGGTACTTGGTGAGTTAGAATCAATGTAACACCTTCTCATAATAATCCACCCTTTTCTGTATTACACTGAAACGATAAGCTTGGAAAAAAGACACATCTGCGGAGATAATATATTCAAAAAAAAACACGAAGGAAACTAAAATACATCCCCTTACACGTGTGAGAGTCAATCAAAAATATACTTTAAATTCATTGCGCATTGCGCGAAACATCATTTAAATTCGTACGTATATTACAAAAATTTTTCAAACAAAAATTCAAATATCGGAAAAATTTGCATGGGAATAAGAATGAGAAATTTCTTGCATATTCAGACAAGTGAACGTCATCAAAATCTGACTTCGACGCTGATACACAGACCAACCTCTTTAAAAGTATGACAATGCCAGTGAAAATGAAGACACTGGAATTGGAAAGTGGAAAGTTACTTGGTGAATATTGAAAGCTTTGCAAGAAAGTGGGCATTTCAATTATTATTAAAAATAAATTTTGTCGTTATCCACAGGTGAAAATTAATGTTTTATTGTACTACATATTTATTAGTTGATCTTTGATTAACAACAATGCTTATTTTAATTATGTGCAACTGAAGACAATGATATAGAGTCGGAGCAAGGAAAACAAAATCAAATCAATTTGGAACTGTATTTCAAATCGTAAAATAATTCATAATGGCTTTTTCCCATTATAATTGAATGGAAAAAATAATTATGACCACATGAACCTCGCCCACCAGGAAAATTCGGTCTGCCGAAAGAAAAATTAATTTGAAGAGCATAATGGGAAGTGTGAGGTGCATTGGAAGGAGCACTTACGGCCAGAAAATGACGCTTACTTCAGCAACAGGAAACGCTGATTGGTAAATGCTTGGTAAATACCAAACCTACGAGTAAACGGAGACCACGGTTGAGAGGATTAAACCAGTCGAGAAAAAAGAGGCGACAAACGAACTCAATGTGGCGCACATGAACGGTGAAGAAGACAAAACGGATAGGCTGAGTGACTAATAGAGAGGCTCTTTAAAAATTCGGTTGTGAAGAAATCAATGGAAGAGACTGACCGGACGGAGACAAAGTAATGAGGATGATTCTCAGATATAACAGTTTTCTAAATCCCTTAATGTAAGGAACATTGGAGTGAAGAAAAAACTACAGATAAATTCCATGGAGAAGTAAAAAAAAGTAAGTTATGGCAGAGGATTCCTAAAGGCTATGAGAAAGTGGATAGATTGGATTGGAGGGTTACTGTGAGTTATTTTTAAGAGTGATAATCAAGCTGTACTTTGTTATCAACTGGTAATTTTTATATAAAAATATTCACAAAACTGTATCAGTACAAAAGGGCAAGTAATTTTTTTACACTGATTTACACTGATTTTTTGCAAAATAGATCTTATTTTTAAAGCAATATCCCTGTCCAGTTTAAAAAGGCACGACGGCTAACTCATTCAACTTTTACAATTGATGAGTTATCGTAGCCCGGTAATATATCCCTCCGCGGTTACCAATGTTGATGAAAATAAATTCGGATGTTCATTCATGGCAGTAAAAATAGTGTGTTATATTAAAACCAAACAAGTACGGGTGGTTAAAAATGAAGCAATTAATCGATTGTATGAACATTGACCTAAGAACAATATCCGCCAAAGAAGCAGCAAAACATCAGTTTTCGTTGCAAGTAAACTTTCACCACCTATTCAATTTTTGAGAATATGAATCCTTCTAGAAAATTTGACACAAAATATCACATTTCCCGTAAAAGCATTTATGGAATGGTCTATTACAAAATTGTAGCGAATTAACTTTACACCAAAGGAAAGCATGTTGGGGATTTTATGGCAAAATTAGTAATTAGATGCTTCCTCATTAATATTTAACGTTTTCTCAGTATGTTGTAAATTAAAAATGTTTATTTATACCTCGAAAGCATTCCTGAGCGCAATATTTAAAGCACACTTGAAACCCTAAGGATATATATTTATGTACTATGAATACATTCATGATTTCAACAAAAATTAATTTCTGAGAACATTCACTTCAACCATATGAGTTTTCATTTTGCGCAACCTAAGTAAAATTGACGCGGATGCAAATCCATTAACAACACGATTCGTGCTCAACCGAATTAAGACGTCCAAAATCTAAATATTTCAAGCGTCTTCGGTTAAAATTCATTGAATATGCACGAGTACTATAACCCATTCCTCTCTCTCTCTCTCGCTTGCGTTACAGAAAAACACGGGTCAGAATGGAGGGAAACCGAAACTTGACCTCAATGTGGAGGCAGCATGGGCACAAGGGGTGACCGGGAAGAACGTCACAACGGCCATCATGGATGACGGTGAGTGTTCCAACAATCGATTGCCCACGACAACCAATGGAGATGCACCCGGTAGTGTAGCGTACGTCGAGATCTCTTTTGGGAATACCGTGCACTACAACGTGTGAATCAAGTGGAATACAATGACAGTGTTTTCCCGAAAAGAAAAATTTGAATGAATCCATAATTTTTCCATGCCTAAAACATTACGGATGACAGTAATAAATCTGAAGTTACTCGCCACATCATTTGCCCTAAATGTCCTGTGAATCGCAGTTAGGACAAAGGAAGAAAATGGCTCCTCTTACCAGATATACAGGTATACAGATATACCTGTATATCTGGTCAGAGGAGCGATATAATCGCGATATGCGATGCGATGTAATCTCTACCCTCACTAATTTCCTAACTGGCTTCTAATAATATTAATAATTTAATATTTTAATTAATATTAAATTCCTAACTTCCTAATTGGCTAATTTCCTGGTTGGCTTCTTCAATTTTTTCTAGAATCAAAATTCAAATTTTGTAAGTGGTAGTCCTGACTGGTAGATCGAAAACTCAGAAAAATTTCGCAACCTGGCTCATGTAACATGATCTGCATCATTCCCCATGAGCAGGTTTGATGGATGTTATTCCACAATAATCCTATTCTCGTTGGGATTAATAATTTGTTTTATGACTTATTCGTTAAAGAAGGACAATTCGAAAAAATTTTCCATCAAAATTACTTGAGCGATCAATGATTGTGTGGAGGAAAAATGAGTAATCAACTCTTTCATCAATGAAAATTACCTCATTTTATCAATCTAGCCAATTCTTTTGGTGCAGTTAGGAACAATAAAAATTGCTTCCCCTTTCCTCCGTTCAACATGGGAATACGTACAATCGCACCATTTGTAGAAGAAATTGAGCGTTGAAGTCGCCCCAAAGGTATTAAACGGGTACAACACCATTTCTGCGTCTTCCTCGGCAACAGTGTTTTCTCGAAAGAAGACGATTTTCCAGTTGCTTTTATGAGACGTGGGGAAATTGAAGTAGCATTATAGATGTGAGCAAACCATTATGAGATTCTTCTTACCAACGAAATCCAGCTATTTCATTGAAGCAGCAGGTAAACAAATTAACTTCAGTCGTATCAAACAATCCTCTTCGTTACACATCCAATTCCCGATGTTTGTAATCAAAGTTCAACGTCCTTCAAATAAACGGAATTCGCAAATTCGCAGTCTGAAGGTGATTCGGAAGGTCGGTCAAGATTACTCTTGCTTCATTTTTAAATCCCAATAGATACAAAATGGTGGAATTTACGACGACGGCATCTGACCATGGATTTACGACAATATCGAAATTTCGACTTGAAATTAGCTCCTGAGCACGCTAAAGAAATTTGGAAGTATTATTAAGAAGCGTCACGCATCCCCCGTCTTGTAAGAATGACACAGATGAATGAAAAACCGATACATTTATCATGGACAAAAAAATACAGAAAATATAAGCGCCCAGAATAATTTGGTGGGTTAGTGTCTTCCTCGTAGAGGTATTTTCAAATCATATTCCTGAGCATGGTGGTTTCCGTGCAAGTCTAAATCATGGCTATCCCTTCAGACTTAACGGCAGCCAGTAATGATTAAATCCAGTAGGTCTCATATGGCGTTAGGGGAAAGTAAAATGAGCAAGCTAGCGATTTCATCCTCCTAAATTTAAGTCCCGTACCATCAAATATTTAAACGACAGGCTTTTGTCCTGAGGTTAAGCTCACCACCACGCCCTCTTTTCATTCCACGCCCCCTCTCCAATCCTCCCCCACAACTTCTCCATATGTTGATTATCCCGGGCCCAGGGGTATTTTTATCTTCCTCCCCTGAAGAGGGAATTGCCGCACGATACGGCCACGCCGACTTATCTCCGTTTGTTCGCATATCTGACGTGGTTATTTTATTTCTCCCATCGCCCTCTCTGCTCTGCTCTTTATTTCTCTAGCTTCAAGCCAGCTATAGAAATAAAAACTCACGCCAAAACTTCTTTTAGCGCGGAAAAAAATCGGCGCTCGGGATTTTACGGCGTGAGCGAAAATATTTTGTCGTGGAATGCGGAAAGGTTAGTTGCCCGGTCCCGACCCGCTAGTCAGTATATACCAAAAAAGCCCACGTCTAAAGAATAAACTGACTCAAAGTCGCTTGGTTGAGGATGCTGGGATACCAGCCATGAAAAAACTTGAGTGGAAAGACGTGTGAAAAAATTTTGATGATCCCTTTGTTTGTTGGTTATAGCCGCGAATTTCATCTCAGAGAATAAGGTCTTGAATCTACCTATTCGACATGTTATTCCTTATATTTTGTCTGTATTCCCAAGCTGAAAGAAATATAGCAAGCTTCATTTAGTGGAAACTTTCCACAATATATGAATGGATCGCCTATTTTAGCATTTTCCTATGCTATTTACTGAACTCTATGAGCAAATTAGGGCAAAACACTAAGTCATTTGTTCCGTAGGATTGTATCATTTTCTTCGATACTTCAATAAATTCGGCTACATTTTAATCGCTGAATGAATTTTATCTGAAGCCCTCGCATTTTCAAATGATTCCCATGCCATATTTTTAGTAAAGCTAACAGTTTCAGGCTTAACTTTGTGGAATTCCTTCATGTTGAGGGTGAAAGAAAGAGAAAAGAATACTTTGCACTTCCACACACTTTTAATATAACACGACCATGGTTTCAGGTGACCTGATGATGATGCGCCGCATCGAAACCATGGTCGTGTTATATTAAAAGTGTGTGGAAGTGCAAAGTTTTCTTTTCTCTTTCTTTCACCCTTGCCATATTTTTAGTAGTTTTGTGGGGCATATTTCCTGTTTTATGCTCAAGTGTTGACTGTTATATCTTTAATGCAGCACCCCCTTCTAAAATCGGCATGAATGCTTTTCCCCATTTTCAAGGCCCTGGATTCCAATCCGGGTAAACCTCAGGTTCACTTAAGCCGCGTGATCATTCGGGTACTAGATCTTTCTGGAAAATCACGCCCGGCGGAACAGGAAATGAACTGTTCCCCTCATTAGCCTGAATGGCTGAATTTAACACGTCGCAAAGTATAGTACGAGGTGCACTATACAGTCACCTATCAGACCAACTCTCGGGTTGATTAATTTAGTTTGGTTTCGTTAGCCCTATTTTGGAAAACTCTGACGCACAAAACGTACCATTTTTCTTTGACGTAATCAGGAAGGTATATTAGATTCTCTCAAGTGTTTACAAGAGAGGACCTATCAACGTCTTTCAATCAATATCCCACAATTTTTTCTCACATCAGTCATTTCCAAACTTGCACGTCACTCGTCTATTGTATGACGAATTATCTAAATCTACAAGCCACCTCGGGGGCGCTTCTGAACTCGAAGGTTCATCACAGAAGTCATTCCAAAACACAATCATTTGTATTGGCACTGTTTCAGGCATAATTTTACGTATAATTTCTTTGCACAATTACTGATGTAATAAATCATCTATCCTATGCAACTATGTACCTCAGGGAAAAAAACGTCAAAATTTTGGGAGTCCAACGGCCTGGAATCCTAATTCCCCCCCCCCCCCGGGTTTGACTCTATCTGAAGATTTTCTATGACTGCGTCTGCGTGTACCCCTAAATTTTTTTCTAGATGGCCCTTCTTGCTTACAGTTGGTAGACTTTTGATCAAATACTGATTTTTGATCCACTTTTCGCTTTTTAACTCTGTTTTCAAAAACATTGATGAAAACAAAATTTGTATTTTATTTGAAACTGCGCATTTATTCTTTAAATGAAGGATGCTCCAAAATATTTCATTTATAATATTCTAATTAGCCGCAAGATATGACTGTAGTAAATGTAACATGGGTGTAGCCCTCCTCCCCCCACGCCTAATACTACTTACGGATAATCACAACGCTGTAATGGATCACATATTTGCTACAAAAAGCCATATTTTAAACCATCTCTCACCTTTATTGCAGGATAGAATGCGGTCATGTGAACGTAAATTTTATTGATCGGTACTTCGGCCTTACGTGCCCTAAGTCTTCTCTCGAAGAGCAAGAGGTAGGCTCATGTGTTACGATTTTTTAAAGACGTAGGGTATATGAAAATACGAGCACTAATAGGATGTGGCCAGCGATGGTCGCCATATTAAACAGTTATCTAGGTATCCCAAATAAAGGATTTAATTTTTATATTTTTTCTTAGCGCAAGTGAAACAAATCCACTAAATTCATCCTATTTCAAATTAGTAACATACATTAAATTCAACATTTGGTGAGGAAGAATTCACAATTGAGTAGGAGGACGAGAGAGCTTTCCAACTTAGTCAAATTATGTTGAGCCAGTTAATGCGCTCTTGAAATTTTAATGAGGAGTGCTAAAGTTAACGCTACCCCACAACTTATGTCCCGACTTCAATTAAAATAGAGTTAAATGTCCAACCTTTTGGATTTTCTGAGCCGCTGGGCCGCAAGATAATTGCTGTGAGACACACTTAAAATGTAATAAACACTAAAGGATAAATCTAAATGGATAATTAACAAAAAGAGATATGCGGATAATTATCATTATCTCCGATTTTGCATTAGTAAAATCGTGAAAATATCTTTTTTTTATATTTTCATATTATCATTGAGCAAAATATTTGTTCGCGATGCCGAAAAGAGAAAATATACACCTTAAATAAAAAATTTCATGAAAAATATATGCATGCTTAACATGAGGTAAAAAATTCACGAAAAATATACACGTGCATATTAATGAGCAAAAAAGAACAGAATAGTGGAATAATTGACATTATATTTGACAAAAAACTCAACACATCGACACTTGATTAGAGAATTAGTTGCATTTCTCAGAGAGCTTTCAAAGAGCCCACGTATTTTTGTGCTGATTTTACTCTTCATGTAGTCGTCATACTTGAAAATAGCTGCTCACGTGCATATGGAAAGGCCAATTATTTAGTTATGTCAGTTAAGCATTGTTTATTTAGTCGTAATCATAGCGGTTCTGGGCCACATAAGGTCCGCGAGCCGTGGTTTGGTCACCTCTGGTCTAAAAAGAGACGTTTCAGGCGTGATATGATGGAATATCATGATTAATTAAAATTGGCAATTTTCCACAAAATAATTTTTTTTATTAACTGGTTTCTGTGTACTACTGGACTGGTTTCGATGTAACTACATCATGATGTAGCTGCAGAAGATGATGTAGTTACATCGAAATCGGTCGTATTAATAAAACAATTTATTTTGTTGAAAAATTGCCAATTTTAATTAACCTCTGGTCTTATTAAATAATCTGGTAAATAAATAATTATAGGCAATCATTTAAAAAGAGCAACATCATTTAGTTAAAAAGCTAATATGATTTAAAACCAAGAATATTTTAATTGACTAAAGATAGTGACGAACAGGCTTAAAAATATACGTAAATGATAACATCCAACCGCTTAAGTGGTATGGTTCTCCATAAAACATTAAGAACGGCCAATTAACATTAGGCTAGGAAGTAATCAGAGTCGTAATTACAGACTCCACACCACATCACACCTTCGACACCACATAAATTTTCTAAGATTTGACTCTTCTCTCTAGGAAAAAAAACATTCTTTCTATGATGTTATTAGAATGGTTTTGTTAACAACTTGCAGCGATATAAAGTAACTCGGTGAGTAGAAATGAAGTGATAAAGTCGTATCCCAAAATATCGGCTAATAATACCATTAAAGACTGATCATGACCTCCTAAGGGCAAAATCTTTTATATCCCCGTCAAGTTTTTGGGTCAAAACACCTTTAAAAGTCATGTCCTTGAAAAATACAGATGCCATGTTGTAGCTGAGGGGTTGACCATGAGAATCCGTTAATAGTTGGGCAGTTAACGGAGAATAATTACTCCGTCGAAATTCCCAACATAAATCAGCACCCTTTAAAAATAGAACACTAAGTGTCCATCCTTCCCTCCAGCCTTCCTGTGGATGGGCGATATATCAAAAGGAAACACGGTCTCCAGGGGGATTCTCCTCATGGGGTCAACGAAGCACGTGGTTCGATCACGAATGACCCACTTCCAGGGTCGCCCGATCGAGCCGTTCCACTTCCGTAGACGGCGCTGTGACGAACCACCTCGGGTGACCGCCCGCAACAATAAAGATTGGATAAGACAGGAGCGACTACAACTCGCAATTGAAGTGAATCGGACGACGTGATCGCAGATTTGCTCGACATCCACTCAAGTGGCTGTAGGCAGCGTTCCTTCTCAATGACATCCGAACCAATTTTGATTTTCGATGTTTTGTTTTGAAACGACGAAACTAACTGCTACAGCCGCGAAGGAAAACACATTTTTATTCGTTATTTGAGACATTTTAGGTCAAATATCGAAAATATGATGGGTCGCGGTATTTCATAGAGTACAGCGTTGGACTATTGAACGGAGAGGCCGGGTTCGATTCCCGGGCCCACTCTGGGCACCTGCAGCTGCATCCAAACTACAGGTATGATATGATTGTTTCTTCGGGTACCAGATCTTCCTGGGTAACCATAACCGGCACAGGCAAAGGAACTGGTTCCCCTAACCTGATGTGCGAATTCCGCATACCGTATGGGGCTTAGTATTGATTGGGTGAACTCTACCATCACCCACCAATCTGACCTTCGGATTGATTAATGTCTGTGTAACGAAAATATGGAGTCACTGTAATAAGATCACGATTTTTTTTATTATTTTCATTCACATTTGCTCATTCGAGAATCTCTTTTTTATGATCATGTCAAACAAACAGTGCGATTTCCAACCGTCGGATCTTCAATAAAAAATTTTATTTTGCAATTAAAATGAAACCATTTTTTGTGGTAGACGTCGAAACAGCAAAAATTTTTGTTTTTCGTGAGCAAGCAAAAAAGAAAACTTTGGAAGAGAGCGTCGGAATAAGCAAGAGTTTTTGAGATTAGAATAATTTAGCTCGTAAAATATTAACAGCCTGTCGATTGCTAATGGTTAAAATCATTTTATTTTTTATTTGGTACGGTTGAGAGAAACCCTGTAGCCTACTCTTTACCATATGCGTCAAGGGATCACATTATTTTACGTTCAGTCGGTCGAGCGGCATACTCCACTTGATGTGCTCTCCACATAGCATCCAAGTAGGGATCGGGATACCATTTACAAGTCCTGCCACCTCCACTTGGGGTAAATTAGCCACCGCACCAGTTCTTGGTACATTAGCCACCGCACCCAAGTCACTTCGGGGACTGTGTTAATGCCAACTAATGGACCTACTACGATAAAATGAAATATTTGAGTCACAGATGAACGAGGGGAGAAGGATGTTTGTAATGATGTGTATCGATTTTAGCAATTAAAAGCTTGCTGCGGGATTAGGAGGAGTTTCACTATTGACCTGTCTTGCCTTCTCTCTTCCCTTCCATTAGTAACTTTGCCCAAAACGAGGATGTGAAAAGAACCTTGACATATTTTTCTCGCTTGTCTGGAACCCTGTCTCCATTCATTCTCAAATTTGCATCCCAACTCTTCATCGTGTGGACCGTGGAGACCTTGCTGCTTTAATCATCTCGCACGAAGCATTCTCACATCAAGCAAGACCTTTTGTTCCATTCCACAATGCGAACCTGCACACCAAATGAATGAGAGGGACGAGGGTAATCATGCATTCTGATAGCTTGTGACACAGTTGCTTCATACAGTACATTCGCCGATTCGTTAATTTTGAGAAACTGGCGGTTTTTGACTTATTGACTATAATGCAAATGGCTGACGGTTCGGTGTGTAACGAGCAAGGAAAAGACCTGGAATCATTTTCAGTAGGCATTACCGAGGAAAAGTGAAGAGTTAAAATGTTTTCTTCAAGATTTGTAAAGATAGAAATAGTGTGATGAAAAATCATGTTATCTTCCATATAAAACTCCGTATCCGGTGGCTATTTTAAAAAATTAACGCGACTTAGTGTTGATAGCTAGGATCAACAGACTAACTGGATTTCATTAAGAGAGTACGGTTAAATTTCATTGGCTCGTCTTTCCAATATGTGTAACAGAGTAACATTCCTGCAATGCAGTCCAATTTTTAATAAAGTGTTTAGCCTCTTTGTAATAAGTAATTGATCAGCTCATAATAATATTACATTACCATTTATTAATTTCAATGGTATTCTCTGTATTTCCGATTCACAAATAATAATTTTCATACATGCATTTTAATATATATTTTCTCACATGCACCAACATGGGCACATATTCACACATGAACTCCTAATGTTAATCATACATTATTTGGTGAGTTTGACGTAATCATTATAATTACGTATTTAAGTTGATTTCGGGTAGAAAAAATGTACTGTACAAGTAACTGCTTGTATGGCTAATGAACTAACACTCTCCACCACAAACTCGTGCGGCAACTTGCAGGATTATAGATAGATGGAACTGTAGTTAGTTTTGCGCGTGTGCTCACTTATACTTTAATTGTTTCCTACAAGATTTATTACATATTTTAATCTCAATTTTTCCTGGGAAGAATGTACCCAACAACCCCAGATATAAAGGCCCCATGATCGCTTACGTTTAAGTTCCCCCCACTCTCACTCAAAATGCGAACAGTATCCCTTTCTCTCGAAGTCAATCTCGAATTGTTTGCTATACAGGGGATATTTGAGGTCTTTTCCCATTGTGAAACAGTTCATTTCCAGGGTACACACCAGAGGAGAAATTAAAAATTCTCCATCTTAATTTATATAATCTATATACTGTTCTTTAGAATAAAAAAACAACGTAAAAGTGAAAAATAGAGGCAGCAGAGAAAGAAAGATTAGAGGCGATGGGAATGGGATGCTAGGGAAGAATGATACGAAAAATAAAGGGAAAAATCCGGTACCGAATTATAGGAGTCTTTCGAAGAATGAGTAAAGAGAAAGGTTATGAGGGACAGTGACTGGATGAGTAATAATAACAATAAAACGTGGGGGGCAAGATTGAGACTAGATAGTCTGTTCTTCCACCTAACCCTACTAGTTTACACGCATAAATACATAAACGATCATTAAAGAAAAGCGCGTAGAAAATTCTTACAGTGGTAATAGGAAAAAAAATGATAAAATAATATATAAAATAAATGCTACATTTTGGAAAAATAATTACGTAGGGTGAATTGGGAAGAGCGAGCTATTTGACCTCAAACTGGAGACATTGGTTTAGCAATTGAAGAAACAATGGAAGGGTAGATAAAGGCCTTGAGCCACTAAGCATCGACACAAGGAGCGATGTAGATATGGATAGAATGGCGGAGACGTTCTGCCTAAAAATTAGTAGGACTGAGTAGATAAAAAAACATTTTGCCATAATTGATACATTTACTCAAAAATCTTCGAAGTAGCACCCTTGTGCGCCCCGCTGCCAGCGGATTTTCCACGCCTTGTACACCTTCTGAAGTAGGTGACCGGAATGCTGCAAAGCTCACTCTTCACGACCCGTGGTAACGTTTTCACCGAGCTGTGGTGAAGTCCTTTCAGTGCGAATTTGAGTCGAGGGAAATATTTGAGTCATTATCTAAAAAATTTGGATCCTCACTCACATTGTCGAGAAGCTCTTGGCAGATCCGCGGGGAAGTCTCCTTTTGTTCATCCGAGAGAACTCGCGGCACCAACCACTCTCCCGGTTTCCCCAGTTTCACGCACGCAAACTTCAATAGCGTAGCGCTGTTCCAATAGCCGGTTCATTACGGAACTTCTGAGATGGGGTTACGTAATAGAGGTTTCGCAAACGAACGATCGACACTCCGCAAAGGCTGGGAACCAACTGCCATCAGTCTCCAGTCTTTCCTGAGGCTCCCCACCCTAGAAACAAGCCTGAGAAACCGCCGCCGGTCCGTCCGTCTATCCGGGAAAATATAAGTCCTACTACTTTTGGGACTGACCTACAAGGTTGGATGCACAAAGATCCTTCGGATCTAAACTTAATAATGATAATGCTTATTCTTTTCAGAAAATATTACTTCTCTTAATTGAAAAACGAAATCTCATATCGTTAATTCGTTCTCCCAAGTGAAATCACTTTCGAGTAATTACCAACTACTTATGCATAATATGTACTTATATACAATCTACTCTCATGCATCACTGTAATTTGAATTTTCCACTGGAATTAAAGCTCTTTAGCAAAAAAAAGATCTTATTATTGATCATTCCAATCAACGGAAAAGAAAACTTCCCTTCTTCTTGGCCTTAAAAAACTATCTGTATATGCTGTGATTACATACTTGGGAAAAGATCAAATTCAATTAAGAAAATTAATAACAGTATTTAGAGTACAAGCAAAGCAACTTATTGTAATAATGTCCCGATTCAAGAGTCGAGGACAAACTAACAATAAAAGCAATAAGCTGATAATCAATCCGTTCAACTGTGAGCTGTAGCTTAAATTGATATTCAAATCTATTTTGTCAGAAGATTTTTCTTCGTGTTAGGATATAATTTAGATTAATAATTGTTTACGTAAAAAGAAAATACTTAATGAAGGATCTCAGGTTTTCCCGGCGTATGGTATTCAAGTATTTTTCTCGGGTTACCCACCGGGTCAGATTGATGAAGTGCAGCGACGTTTCGAAGGCTGACTCTGCCATCTCACGATGGCAGAGTCAGCCTTCGAAACGTCGGTGCACTTCATCAACCTGACCCGGTGGGAAACCCGAGAAAAATTCTTGAAAGAAAATACTTAGTTCTTCCACACAAATCTGTGTCAAATTTGTGTGGAAGAACTAAGTATTTTCTTTTTCCGTTATGAATCGCTTCAACAAAGTGACGCCTCAAACCATTCTTTTAAACTGTTTACTTTTCCTCAATTAATGTATCATCTAACAAGACAACCTTTCTCGTTACGCAGTGCATCTCTAAATTAAGTACTTAGTGAAGGATAACCTAATTGGTTACTTCGGTAACATCTAAAAGCTCTACTAGTATCGCAGAATTAAAATTCAATTTGCCCGATTATTTCATGCACAAATCGCGTAATTAGATCTCTACATATTCTAATTACGATTATGAATTCGAGTTTAATTCAATTTTGCGATCATCCATGAAAATAATACCGGGAATAAGGAAATTTTTACGTAGACCTAACCATTCAGCCGGAGGCTCCTTTTGTTCCTGTCAGCTCCATTTCATTGTGTGAACACCTATTCGGTATTTTCTAGACGTTGTCTGTGAGCTAATCCATTCGTTTTGAAAATAAAGAATGAGCTTAAAGAATCACATGGCTTGAGCTAGAGGGAGGTGGGGGTATTGGAGGAGTGTGGGAGACCGGGGAATAGGACACGGGGACGGGGGAGGTGATAATCTATGCGTTCAATCAAGGGAAACTCACTTCGTTCAGCCCTCTCCCTCCGACAATCCTCCGACCTTCTCCCAAAACCCCTCCCTCGCTCCTTCCCTCATCATCCCCCGATCCCTCCTCTGCGTAATTGTTGGCAAGTGTGGAATTACTGACGCGTGCAAGGCGAGAGCTTGGCTCGAGTGACGCGGTAGACGCGAGAAACAATAGAGGAACGCGAAAGCGGGAGAGGAGAAATTATTTTTTCCCCTCGAGCGGGCGTATTCGGGGAACTTGAGAATTTTATTAAAAAAAGAGGGTGTGTGGAGGGACCTACTTTCTAATTTTAGCGTAGTTTGAGGACGAATGAAAGGGGGGGCGCAAAAAGGGAAAGGGAGGGTTTTTTTGGAGAGAGAGAAGCCGAGAGTCCCACTCTTCTACGGCCCACGCCATGGTTACCATTAACCATGCACCCCTTTTGCAGCAGGCTTTCAAAATAATATAACCATGTGGGTGCCTATAATACTATTATTAATAGATCTCTACTGCGTCCCAAGTCGTCATTCTGACCCTCTCCTGTCGTAGGATCCCGTACGGAGCAAGTAAAACATACATATATAAATATTTCATTCATTTAAGCTAGTCTAATTTATTAATGGTAGGTGTCGGACAATCCCTAGCGGATATTTACTTCTAAGTATTACAGGAACTTCCTTCTTTCTTTGCCCTGATAATTTTTCCATTTCTTCGTAAATTCTGCCTGCTCTCGCGCTGTCTAAAAAGCTTACTCTATTCCCTCCTCTGCCCCGCTTACCTAACCTTCTCCCTTCTATCACGACCTTTAAAATACCACTACTCTCCAATATTTCTTCCACCAAGTTTTCTACCTTTTACGGATTAAACCTGGAAACTTCCTCTCCTTACAAACTCTATTTAGAACCTCAGCGTTTGTCTTCCTCTCCGTTCATCTTATTTTATCCAATCCCAGATACATCCATATTTCAAAAACCTCCAAACTGCTCATGTACTCTTAGCTCAAAAAATATGTCTTACATCAATAAAGCATTGCTCTCCAAATTAAAGTCTTTACTAATATTTTGGTTACATCTTTACTCAGTGTACCTGACATCAATTATAACCTTCTTTCTAATGACTCTTTCGCTAACCTACGTAATTATTCTCCTAATACCACAACTGCTATTCCCTTTTCCTCCAGAATATTACCCAAGTACAAAAACTGCTAAATTTATATCAAACATTTAACCAGCCAAAAGCTTAATAAAAATATGATTAGGAATTTACAATAGAACTAGTAAAATTGATTATTTGACATTATTTTTCGTTAAACATTAACAATAACACAGTAATCAACACGAAGGATGGTTTGTGGCCAAGGGTAGAGCTTTTCTGACAGTAAGCCCAACGAAAGGTGAAATTCACACACCAGGGTAGGGTGTCCAGTTCCTTTCCCTGTACCACAGTAGGGTGTCCAGTTCTTTTCCCTGTGCCACATGTGGTTTTCCAGGAAGATCTGCTGCATTATTAACCCCATACGCATAATACCTTCCTTCATCATTTCAAACAACCTGTCTAATACTTTCTAGTCACCTTCTTTATAATTCAACAATTTTTCCTCCACCTTTCCTCGCGTCCAATTTCCCTGCCATCTATGAATATCTCCCACAACTTTTTCTCTCCCCAATATGTATGGCACTGCTTCTTCTTCGTTGGTACTCTAGATTTCATTTTTTTCATCCTCCATACAATTTTATAAAGAACCTAGTCTAATTTAATGAATTAGCTGATTAATTCTAATCAATTCACTCCATCGAACGAAAAATCCAATAAAAATCAAATACATCCTAAATAAAAAAAACTAATTCTTCATGTTACATTCCTGGAGTGTTGAACCACCATTAACCAAACGTCCTGCCACATGCTAGCCGTGACTTGCAGAGTACCCTGTAGAGTAAGTAGGAGTCAAATTTATAGACATCCTATTGACACGAAGACCAAGTTTCACGGCTCTGACAAATTATTCCTTCCACATACACGTATAATAAAGATAATAAATAAACCCATTTGTCCATAAAATCTGAGAAAAGTTCCGCGGTGACATTAACTGTCCAATCTCCCTCGTCCGCCTTCATCTCCCTCCGCGGCTTTTTAATTTCGGTATTCCTGAACCCTTAAATTCATCCAAGTTGAATTTATATTAATTTAAGCAAATTTCATATTCGATGTCAAAAAAGGAAAAGAGTAATGACTTTTAATAATCAAACCACTTTACTTTTCCACATAAACTTTTTAATTTTTACAACCCAGGTTTGGTTATAGCATAACGGTGACCTGATGATGTTATGCTATAACGAAACCTGGGTTGTAAAAATTAAAAAGCTTATGTGGAAAAGTAAAGTGGTTTGATTATTAAAAGTCAGTATGAAGATTTTCCACCAAGTTACGCCAGAAACTGTTTCATTCAGGAAAAGAGCAATTTTTTGTACTTTGATATTAAATGGAATAATGTCCAAATCTATTTACCGTAAATGTCTTTTACGTATTCTCATCACATTCCTTGATACCCCTCGGCTCCATCTTTGACTCCCTCTCTTATCTATATAATATAATCTTTCTTTTATCGCCTCCCAGCAATTCTTGCACCTTCTTTCTCAGCGGGTCGATTTTCTCCGACTCTGAAATCGCCCCATTCCATCACACCGCTATTTCCTCCACTCTTCCATCGTCCATTTTCTTGCCGGCCTGGATTTATTTTGTATTCTCCGTGCATCCTTCTCCTCCAGCTTCGTGGTTTCGTTCTTCCATTTTCTTCTCTCTTCCATCCTTTTCATCATCTCCCCCGCATGCCTAATGGATGCCAAATTATTATTGTATTTATCCTTTCTATTCTTCCCACGATTTCTTTTATTATGCTGTTTTTCTTCCCTTCGTATCCCCAGAGCTCTTATCTCCTTATGTTCACTTAAATTTTATCACGTTTTTCAACGCTCTTTCCTTTTCAATCGAGTTAAATCTGTTACATTTCATTTTTACATCATCCATTCCTATTTATTTCTTTCGATTTATTAGTACAGAAACATGACGTTATTACTGGACTCTGAATTTACCCTTAGTTAGCAGTGTTATTTTAACGACTATGCTATGACTATCTGTCCATTGCATAATATAACTGGTACCTTATCCCTCCGAAGTTAACAATTTTTACCTACATAACGGTTTATTTGATAATGTGCTACGTTATGTTAAATTCCATTTCTTCGACTTTATATGATTTTTGCAAATGTTGATTTGGAAACAGAATTTGGGGGGGAAGATTATACAGTGAGCTTTGCCTTTTGGCATGTTTTGCATTTAATTTGTTAAATTCCTTTCCTCTCCATTTCTTTCTGGTCTTAACTTTTTGCATTGTATTTCTGCTCTGATTTTTGAACTTGAATTATATTTTTATCTCATATTTCCTCAGGACTAAGGCTATGCCGG
The DNA here is from genome assembly GCA_037158775.1 of Hetaerina titia. NCBI lineage: Eukaryota > Metazoa > Arthropoda > Insecta > Odonata > Calopterygidae > Hetaerina > Hetaerina titia. Next base: position 49,325,617 of record CM073778.1, read on the forward strand.
CCGTCGTCCCTTTTAAGTCATATTGTTCATATTATCACAGAAATGTCCGTTCCGGAGGATGTATCTCTACAGACAAAAGAAAAATTACGTTAACTAATATAAATATGAAAGTAGCTATCAGATTCTATCCTCCCAGTGGATAATTCCAAATTCGAACAATCTTGAGTTCTACCTTTCGTTTCAAAAAACCTTATGTTGGCTGGAAAGGATGGGGTATAAACCTATAAATAGACAGAGATGCTCACAAGATTCAACACAACCTTTCTCACGTAAAAAAGTAGGTTTCTTGAAACATAAAATTTGCAGCAACTAATGAGACATGCATGTGTACAAAATTTCTTCCACATATGGCATGAACGTTTGCATTTATCCTTGGTGAACAATCCAAAAAATGTATTCAAGGATTTTCACCATCCCGTTTTTCTTAGGATAAAATAAGTTCGTCCAATAAACTAAATACTATATTGCATGCATACTCAAGGTGATTTCAAATGTGAATTTTGAATTAATCTAGATGACGACTTTGTAGCTTCCCCAATCAGACGAGAATGTTTTGAGAATTGCAAAATCAGCTACAAATCTTCACAGCCACATCCGACGTCAATGAATTTCCAACCTTCCGCTAGCTAATGACACCAGGGACCAAGTACCCAGATGAATTGAAGAAAAGTAATTTAAAAGGAGGAAATTAAAGTTTTGCGACAATTTTCCAACCACGTGAAGAGAAATACCGACCCCAACTAAAGGGGAAGACGCCACAAAATGTCCTCTCCGGAGTTGTCAGCTTTTCTCGTATTTCTTTCTCCGAATGGATTCCGTGTTCCAAAGTTCTCCTCCCTTCATCCTGGCAGGACGGGGTAGCTTGAGAGACCGTCTTACGTCACCCCCAATCCGTAGAAAGTACGGCTTTACCACCAATATGGTGCCCTGGCCAAGGTCACCCACGACCCATCCCTCAGTTTGGTGAGCGTGCATGTATGCATGGCAACCCCCGTTTTGCGAGCACGTGCGTCCGTCATCTTGTGGAACAGCGCTGACGAAAGGCGAAAGGCGGAGATCGGTAGTACTAAAAGGAACGAGGAGCGACAACCGTCTTCAGGTCTCATGTGAATGTTCCATGAGGATTCTTGCCTTGGGGGGAAACGGGAAGGGATGATAATGAATTATGTGACGAGGAGTAACATCCTCATTTCTTTCTTTCTTCTCACCTCGGTCCTGAGTGAAAGGTATCATAAATAATATTTACATTTCCTTTGTTTCGTGGATTTCAAGAAGGTTCTTGATGCAGTGCGCTGAACGAGCCCCTTTAAAATATTGCATGATATACAAGGAGACAAACAGAAGATACCAATGTTTTTTTTCGGAAATGAATTCAATAAACTTCAAAATTTCGGAAAGCATAACATTAGAATTTTTCGTAATTCGATTTTTTTCGGGGAGAAATGAGATAATAGATACAAAATTACGCTTTTTGGGTGACAGAATATATAATAGCTTATTGCGCTTCCAAGAAGGTTATGCAATTTTCCAGAAAGAAAAAGGCTAAGCTAAATATTAAAATAGGCGGGGAAAGAATAGAGCAGGTAGAGCAGTTTACATATCTCGGAAGTGTTTTGGACCAATACGGTCAAAGTAGTAGGGACAAAGGAGAAGAATTGCGATAGGCAAGGAGGCTTTCTCAAGGAGGAGGGAGTTGATGACGGGGACGTTGAGTAGGGAGGTTAAGACAAGACTCGGAAAAACTCTGATATGGAGCGTAGCTATGTACGGCGCGGAAACGTGGTCGCTGAAGCAAGAGGATAGACGTAGATTGGAGGCTTTTGAAATGTGGGTGTGGAGAAGGATGGAGAAGGTGAAATGGACCGAAAGGAAAACAAATGAGGAAGTACTGGAGATGGTGGGGGAGGAGAGGGGTTTGTTGAGAGAAATCGTATGGAGGCAGGAAAAATGGATGAAAGGCGTATTGAGCGGTAGTGGAATGTTGAAGAGGGTAATAGAGGGGAGAATGTTGGGCAAGCGAGGTAAGGGCAGGAACAGAATAGGGATGTTGAACGGGATGAAGGGAGGAAAGAAGTACACCGAGATGAAGAGGGACCTGATATAGATTAGTTTGATAGGTGGGGAGTCACAAAATGTTTATTTGATAGTTGTGTCCATCCAAAAACCTACCTTAAACGGTAGATTACGTAATAATAATTGCGCTTCCACAATGGTAATTTCTCTTTCACCTTGATTTATTCATCGAAAATGGTAACTAAAGGGAAATCTTGAACGTTATGCGTCTTAAAACTAATCTGGAGAGGTATTCTATCCAATAATGTTTACAATTATTCATAAAAGACGAACGATATCCAAGCTACACAAATGCAACTACTTTTGTGAGGTCATTAATTCGTATTTATCCATCATTTCGCTTTACAAGTAGTACCTTCGTTGTAGGCACAAGACTTTTGATACTTAAAATGAAATAAGTTGATGAACGTGGCACAAAATATTGAAGGGAGTCTTAGGGTTCCAATTCAAAACCTGAAAATGAATTAAACTGCGAAAGTAACGGTAGCAGAAGAAAAAAGAAGTGACAGGCAGGGGAACCAGAGCGAGTTAAACATCTCAATTATAGCGCTTGGGTAAAAGAGATACTGAAGATGATTCTAATGGGGAGGTAGTAAGGAAATCAGACGGGTAGCTAATTAAGTTGGATTATCCGGGACAAGAAACGTTTAATTAATCAGCTAGTTCAAGGGATGTGATCCGTGTTAGAGATTGACATGATCAATACGAACGTACCTGGATGAAGACAAATAAAATTTATAAGAAATTAATGAGTCTCTGACGTTTGAACTCTAAGATAACATTAAAAGAGTGGAATAGTTAATTAAAATTGACAATTTTCCAAAAAAAAAAATTTTTATTAATTTGACCGGTTTCGATGCAACTACATCATCTTCTGAAGATGATGTAATTGCATCGGAAACCGGTCGTATTAATTAAAATTTTATTTTGTGGAAAATTGCCAATTTTAATTAATCATGATATTCAACCATATCACGCCTGAAACGTCTCTTTTCATTAGAGTGGAATAGATTACAGAAAATTGAACTATTCACGTGTTTAAACACTATTTGGAACGGAAGGGGACACAGCATCAAGAAAATTAGGAGAATAATTCCGTAGGCAAAATTATTACTCACTAAGAGGGAGGAATAAATGAACGGGAAAGAGAGTGAGTTAAATATTAGAAAAGATATTTGGGCTAAGTGCAGCGTTATGTGGTCCTTAATCCTGTTTATGGGGAGAAAGAATGTCATAAACTTCAGCCTTTGAGATGTAAATTCTCATGATCAGGAGGTGGTGGAGTTAAGCTAGTTAAAGCGTTAAAAAAAAGATATGTTAGATATGGTTGGAGAAGATTGTATATTGCGGGTGATTGAGGTAATAGGGAGAGGCAGTGTTAATATGTTATTTTTTCTGAAATCGGAGAAGTGCAATAGTAGTTGATATGAAAGAAAAGCAGAAAAAACTTGAACAGTGAAACAGTTTCTGGAGTAACTTGGTGGAAAATCTTCATACTGACTTTTAATAATCAAACCACTTTACTTTTCCACATAAACATAAAGTTTATGTGGAACAGTAAAGTGGTTTGATTATTAAAAGTCAAACTTGAACAGCATGAAGGTGAGTATAAGGAATGAAGACTGATGATATCAACAGAAAAGGGAAGAGTTTGCATTGTTCTGGAAAAACCATAAGGTGGTACAATAGTTAAGGAGGCATGCTAACTTTCAGTAATCTATGAGAAATCTATCTCAAATAGCAAATCAAGTAATTCAGAAATAGTTTGAACTGAGTATTAAAAACATTCCCGCGTTTATTAGTGATTTGAAGATATATTTATGACCAATTATTGTTTAAAATATATCTTTGCCCGTGTATGCTTGCATTTTCCTAATAATTTAAACGGATTTTAATACTTCTTCTTATTCATAAAATCTATGTTGAATTTAAAAGGTTTAAGACACACTGTAATCTGTTTGTGCTACTTTTTAATACACAGGTATCAGTCAGGAAACTTGATTCACTCTAATCGGTTACATCGAGAGAGAAAATACCTCCTTATTGCATATGGTGATATTCAGGTTTGTTGGTAAGCAAATAATAGAAAAACGTAAATAATAATAGTAATGATCATTTTTAAGAATCTGATATCTCAGTTGCAATTATTTTAAAGTCTAAAATGCCCTCTGCCTCAGAATTTTGGATGAAGAAACTCAAACGAACTTATATCAAATTATGTCAATCATATACAATAGTTAACGGAGTAACTTAGAATCATACAAATATTCATTAAATCATCCAGAAAGCATTCACAACCAAATAAAAAATTGCAGGGATTGAGTGGAAATAAATGACGCTAAAAATCAAATGACACTCGGTGTAGCTCTAGCGATCTAATTCAAGCTCATTTATTTATCGATAATTGTTAGCAATGCCTCCAGAAGTAACGAAATAAAAAGGCTACCGTGAATAAAATGTGTAAAGCTAAGGTATAAGATCATGAATCTTCAAAAGTGTACGCGTTAATGTTGTAGTGCGATGGATAATGGTTATGCAATCACGATTCTTCTCACTTAAAATGTATCAGTATAATTGTTAGCAGTAGTCCTCCGGGCAAATTACATAGTTTATTGATGAACCAAGGAGCTCAGCGTTGCCTCACTTCTAATCCAGGCGTGAAATGACTCCAAATACACTTCAATTCCCATTTAACAATAAACCCTTCTTTAAATTTACTCTCTTTTAAGTACCTAAACTTTTTCTCCCTCTAAGTCGCTTATCCAACATTATGCCCTGAATACATCACAGTTTATAACGCTCCACTGCTTCATAGTATTTCTTGTATCCACTTCTGCCTTTTTATGTTTTCACCCCACCATCGTCTCTACACTCTTCTCTAAGTCTATGGTTTCCTTTCCGTCCATTTTATTTTTCCAACCTTCTCCAATCCAATATCCTAAAGATCTTCAATATGTGTTTATTCCCTTGTCTCAACGACCTAGTTTCGCAACCTCAGAAAACTACGGTCCACGTTTAAAGTTTCCACCAACCCTTCTTGGGATTTTTGCGCGGAGTACTAGTCAACAACCTACTAGCCTCCTCTTTATAAAAGTTTCTTGACCAAACTCAATTCTTCTTTTAATGTACTCTCTTCGTTTGAAATATATTGCAATCGAGCTAGGAAGTCCGTGATTGCACAATGTGAAAGGTAAATCTCGCTATGGGTAGCGATCTAGGGGTAACGCAGAAAAGAAATAAATTACGGTTGCTCTATTCCAAACTATTAAATTAAGCATATAATTAGTAAATCAATGGCGGAACTTTCAAGCTGAATAGGCTGGTAAATAGCTAGGTAGATATTCTCGACAATGTGTTAGTTGTGCATTACAATTTTTTTATGCATAAATATTGATTTTTACTCACTAATTTATATCCTATGGCAACAAAAAGATTGACCTCGTGGGTCATGAATTTGGGTCTTCGAGCCTCGGTCGTCCGCCGTTCACGTGTGACCGCGCACCAGAATGGTGGAGAAAGCTCATTGACACTCATGATAATAAAAAAAGGAACAACTTGCAGTCTTTTGCTTATTTCATAACATTTAACTTAAGGTCTGCTTAAATAATCGAAAAACTGCTTTCGTTTCTGTTATAACGGGACGGTTCCACCTCATTGCATCTGAATCTCTGTTTCATATTCATCACTTATCCTCCACGCGTGTATACCATTCCAGCTATGAGCCGAGGCTTTATTTTCACAACATTATTCTAGAGCCCAGAATGATTTCCTCATGCAAATATATCTCACCTGATATATTTTTATTGCAATCCAGTAAAACTTGGAAAGATGGTTCTTTCATTTTCAGGTAGTTCCTGATATTTCAGCTCTTGCTAGCAGCCGTGTCTTGTAAAAGAGTCATGTCGCCATGTCACAATTCACTAAGATAGAAACTAAGCCTTCTATGCTTGCGTCCTCGTTTGTCACGTAATGCATCTCGAAACTTTCCGCCCAGAACTGTTAGCAAACAGTGAAGCGATGGTCGAGCCAATTAATGAAAGTAATATGTATATCATTGCATTAATATATATTGTATACTATGTATACCATTGTATTGTATCATTGTATAATCATTATATCACTGTATCACGCATTGAAAATGTCAAAACAATTTGAACGCTTTTCTAATGGAATTGAAACCGCAATTTAATTTCCAATAAATAGAGCCCAGTAACAACAGTTATTGCTATAATTCTACAATGTTATTTTTATCTTTTCTTAATGCTAGAAAATTTTTAAATTGTAATGAAGATGGAAACCTTAACACACAAAACAAATTAACTAAACAATAAATATAAACATTGAAGGTACACATATTTGTACAATAACACTTTAAACTGGTTATCGACTACAAATAGCTCTACATTTCGTATTATTTTTATGTTTCTGGTAACTATGTTTATTGAGCAAATGGCATAAAATATTTTGGAATGATGGACGTAGACATGAACGACACAAAATGCAAGCTAAAAGTTTACTTTAGTCCCGAAAAAAATGAAAGTTATCCTGTCCTGGACGTATATCAATAAACGAAATAAATTTAAACGTTATATTTTAATGGAAATGTTAATTTAGCTTAGGATCATGAACAGAAATCCTATAACTAAAGTAAACGAGAGATTATATCCATTACCTCCTTCTTTCCTGCTCCAAATACGAATCATGCTTCCATTTAATAGCATTAGGGCGTCTGATGCCACCCCTGAAATCAGGATTCGAAGTCACAAGCCATGTTACGGTCATAAGGCCTTGTTTGAAGCACGACACACCGTAATAACGCCATTAAGAATCGTTATCATGAGCTGAAACAGCCTCGAAAATTTCTAATCGTCTCACTTTGCCTGTCTTTAATCTTTAAAGTAGTTTACTTTCCCGTCCCGACCCCAAACTTTTGCCATCGCGTCTATAAACTTGTAATCTTTCTTCCGATGTTGTCGTCTCTTTGAGTTCTACACTGCAGGAGAAAGAGACATTTACGTCGGTTGACCATTACTCCTCTCTTCACAAACCACTCAAACTAATGAAACCACATACTATACGGATTTTTCTTTGGCCTTCACAGATGTCGGTCAATTTCTTAAAGTTGACAGGAAAAAAATTACTTCAACTAAAAACTACCGTCGTGCACCATATTCCTTACTTCTGTCAGGAAACGCGCCGTATTATTTAAGCCGCTAACATTTTTCTACCAGACAACCAGCTCAAGTCGGTAACTTTTTTCTAATGCCGTGCCTGGAGTAATGAATTTAATATATTCTTTACACTTTCAGACTTTACTTCGTGGAATTGTCTTATGCCCATATTAAGAGAGTTCGTAATTTTCCTCTGTGTATTTAAAGTCTGTGGAAAATTATAAATTCTTTTAAGAATGAATTGAATATAGTTTATGCAATAGCATCAATGGATAGAAAAGGAATGAAGGAGAAAAATGAAAAATAAGACGTTCTTTACGTCAGTGGAACGATATATTTTTTGCATTGAAATGTCTGCCAAAATAAACTCATCATAAGAAATTTATGTGACACGTCATGGCGATCCCACTTCATGCATAGGTAGAACGGACAACGCTTTGCTGTCTTAAACTTTGTATCATCAATATAAGAAAAAACAGTGACACAACATGTTATTAATCACCGTGATGTAAACTATACATATATAATGATTGAAATCGCATCCGGTTCAGTTCACATATATTCTTGAAGAGCTTTCACCGAAATGTAAACACTGCCCCCGTCAAAATCGTGGTATTAACCGTATTCACGATCTGTGATTTATGATAATTCCAAGTGTGCATTCAATAACGGTTTCCACTTCACATGAATCCTCCACTGACAAAACAACACCCACGTCCCAGGTAAGATTGGAAACCACGGTCTCAGCGTAAGCAGGCCATTAAGAGGACCCCACGGGAAAACAAACCCGGATTTGGATACATATCCCGGATTAACATCTACGGGTAAATTCTAACAAATCACAGCCTACTATGGCAAACTAAGTCCATTCCGAGAAGCCAAAAAGGCTTAGTTACTGATAACCGGGGATTGGATTATTTGAGAACACGTTGCACAGCATTATACGAGACGACATTTCGATTGCGTTTGCATGCGTTTTAAAAGCAATATAAAAATAAAGAGTAGCCCGATTAGAAGTATTAAGTTCACAGCGTGAACACGACTGTCAATTCTGAGCGGCATAGATACACAGGTACGAGAGTGACTCAATAAATAACTCGCAAAACTGAATAGAGGCAATAATAATCAAAGTAAATTTCTACAATTTATTTCAATTTTCTACATAGTAACCCTTTTGTCCATTCATAGACACTGATCCCTTTATCTCTTTATTAGTCTTTAATAGCCGGCAGCAAAGAAGTCTGTCGTGTGCTGTCGCAGCCAACGAGTAACCTCTACGGTCTAAGACTACCAAAATGAATTTTTTATAGGGTTTCGAACAGATGAAAATCACTCGGGACTAAATCGGTGGACTGTATGTTGGATGTTCCAAGCGTTTCCGATGAAATACTGTGTGTAACAGATGTTCTTCTCGTATGCCCTAATGCAGCACACCCGTCATCTTGCACTGGCTGGCACTAAATCACTGACTGATCGCGAGATGTCGTGCCGACTCTACGATAATCATATGCTGTTTCCTGCAAAATATTCGCGCGTAATAAATTATAATAAAATAATAAAACATGGTATAAGGTAATCAAACATTTGCGACTTATTTATTGGCTTACCCTCTACATCTACATAAATACCCTGCGAGTCACCAAAGAAGGTGTGTGTCAGGGGGAAATTTATGACAGCGGTGGGATTCGAACCAACGCCTCCGAAGAGACTGGTGCCTTAAACCAGCGCCTTAGACCGCTCGGCCACGCTACTCTCGTACATGTACATCCAGACGTGTGTATAGACCTGTACATCCACACAATACACCACATTCCGCCAAAAGAGAATGTGGCGGGGGGTAGGGTACCAGCTAAACATACACAAAAAGTCCATACATGCGTTTCGATATATCATTTAAAAAATTCTCGTACGCTTACACAATTGCAAGCTTGTTTAAATCATGCAATAATTGACTAAATCCAGGCGCTTGGGGTCAATTTTTTTATTGCGTATCGCGCGAGGGAAAAACAGGTATTTTAATCCGCTTATGACGGTGCCTATAACAACGCTTGAATCTACCAATATAATTCGTCACCAAATAAATTCCCTCTGTGTCACAAGAAACTCAAGTGTACTGTACCTTTCTCAAGACTCGAAGTGTTGCCCGATCTCTTCGAGAAACAATAGGCTTACAAAATACCCATCAAGCTTATTCTCGTCTCGTAGAAATTTATAAAGTAAATGGCAGATTTTTCCAGACTCTTTTCTAAATCCTAAATGTTCCAAAGTATGGCAGGTTTGTACATGCCATCAGATTTATACACCGGGAATACCCTTACTTTTTTGGCAATACACTTTATTTCCAGTGGACACAAAATAAAAAGGTGTGTAAATCGGAGAAGCTTTCAGAGCGTTGAATTAGCATTGTGAAGGGAAGATTTGATGCTCTAAGTCGGCCAATCTTCGAATTAAAATACTGATGAATACCGCACACACCACAGGAAAAGGCGAGGAGTGTACGTGTGTATGCATATTGATTCGTTTTATGAGCGAGGAGAGGATTTAAATTATTCATAGAAAAAGTGTAAATCCAACGTTTGGTGCATGGTGGGAACATTACCTAAGTTGTTGGTCGCGAATAAATATGCCGCGGGCTGCGCATCGTGGTCGCCTTATGTACGTAAAAATTCATGGAAAAAATCCAATTATTACCTTCAATCAATACCTGAGTTCACACACTGGATGCAGAGAAATACGTGTATTCTGTTCTTCAACGTAATCCTGTTGTCATTGCGAGATTTGTAGCATAGATTTTCAAATCCGTCTCGTCATTCACTTTGGTTCACGTCACAGTGGTTTTAAAAATGCTTTCAATTTAATTCTGTTTAAAAATATATTCATCGCATCAAATCCTTATTTGTTACGTAATATCATTTTTCATATTTATTTGCATTTTTCTTAAATATTTCAAGACGAAAGATATCCACAAAACTAAGTTCCAGTTTCCTTTCTGAAAAATAGCTTATATTCTGTTCATAAGTAAATTTTAGATTCAGAGAGCATATTAGATAACTGTGAGCGACCTACTCCAAAGTACGAACATAAATTCAAATTAGGAACGCACCTAAACTACAAAAGATATGGATTAACTTTTGAACTCCTATTCAGAGTCATGTATGAAAGTTAGTTCAACGGATCAGAAGATCTTTTACCTCCCTACCGAAGTGTCATCGACAGAAGTATAATTCAACTTTGTTTAACAATGAGTCTTTATAAAGATTAACGGTACTTACAAAAAAATGTTCGCTCGGCCAAGCGTTTTGTGGGTTAGTTTCAGGAGGAACTACAAATGTCCTGATCCGCACTAAAAGCTAACATTTTGTACCAGCGGTAATCCCATTTTGTTCATTACACGTACCTTTTTGCCGTCGCTCTATTTTCGCCAGGTATTCAAACAGAATGTAGATTAAACTCGTACTTGATCCACACACAAACTTTAGAACAAAATTTGTCACCCTTAGGATATCTCAAGGCTTTCCATGTAATTGATTTTTAAACACATTAATGAAAAATAATTTTATGCACTTGTGTTCTTGCAAACATTTTCGTGAAATTTCATTAAAGCATCTCCTAAAAACGTTCCAAAAACAACAATGTTTTTTGCCTATGAAAAACTTTTCTCCGTTCTTTAGCTCTGCATATTTTGATGGGAAACAGTTCTTAATTGTTTTTTTTACTTACTAAGTAGGTCGTGCGAGAAGAGATCGTTCCCAGATGTGTACAGATCGGTAGGATTACCTTCCTGAGCTGAATATTCGTAAGAAAGAGGATAAGCCTCATTTTTCTTCCTTTTTTCCCCTCGCGTCCTCCAGATCGTCCCCGAAAATCACCCATACAGTCTCTCTCTCCCTCTCAAGCCCCTAATTTCCCTCGCAGCGAATCTTCCCTTTCCTACCGTTGAGACCCCTCACGGGCTGTCATCAACCTCTCTCCGCTGCCGCCGCAGCCGGTCCAATCACCTCCAGGCATCTCATCAACCTTTCCACCTCCCTTTATCCATTCTCCCAATCTCCCACCGTTTCACTCTACCCGCCCACCTTGTTCTCTTCCCTCGCCCCCATCACACCCAACTCGCCCTCCTCCTCCTACCTCCCTGACCTCCGTCCCCCCCACGGTATGCTAACTATCTCGCACTTCCATCCACCCACCCTCCTACTCTCCTCCACCATCGCACCACCCCACATGGAGCGGATGAATGACTGGTTCCGCCAAGCGCGTCTTTATTTAAAAGGGAATTTACCGCCGTTTTTATCGCGTAGATAAAACGAGCGGATTCGCCGCTGTGTGAATGTGGACGGTTATCAGAGAAAAAAAATTCAGACAAATATTTCAATTCTGAATATATATATTCGAATATATACATATATATATTTTTATATATTCATTCACAAAGATATAGATAAAAGAAAAATGGATAGGAACACAATAAAGGACGAACACAGTGGAGGTGGGGAAGGCGGAATCGAGCAGATCACATGCGCAAAAATATTTCCTTAACCGGGACTTGAACACCGGATCTTTCGACTTGCCGGGCCGATGCTCTAACCACTTGAGCAATCGAGGGTATATATATATATATATATATATATATATATCGATGATGCGGAAGTACTCACGAGAGCAATATAACTTTTGGACGGCACAATAGAACACAGAATAAAACAGATAACACGTAAAAGGACACTCACACTGTAGATGATTTAAGTTTTCGGCCTACTCCGAGGCCTTCTTCAGGTCAGACTCTATATATATTATACAGTTATATATATATATATATATATATATATACTTTTTTGGAAAACCCACAAACGTGTAATGTAAATTCACTGATAGTCATAACAAACACAGAAACCAAAACACACAAAAGAGGGACTCACTGGTTCTCGAATTTTCGGTGGTCCAACCACCTTTCTCAAGAGGAATTAGGAACAGAACTGAGGCAGAGGAGGGCCCGAAAGCAGCAGCAGTTGCTTTCGGGCCCTCCTCTGCCTCAGTTCTGTTCCTAATTCCTCTTGAGAAAGGTGGTTGGACCACCGAAAATTCGAGAACCAGTGAGTCCCTCTTTTGTGTGTTTTGGTTTCTGTGTTTGTTATGACTATCAGTGAATTTATATATATATATATATATATATATATATATATATATATATATATATATATATATATATATATATTTACGGCTACTTCAAGAGAGATCTTGCCTATCCTAACTGGATAATTATTATGAAAATCTTTGGACGCCTTTATACATCCTTTAACAGATATGTGATATCCCATTACAGACATCCTGAACGTCGGTTAATAAATTGTAATTAAAAGGAATATTTAATTATTCTCCCTTAGAGACGCATAGAAATGTCTCGATCAATGAGAAAAAGCTCTGAAAAATTCTTTCCCAAGCATGAGAGAATATTGGCTAATTTAAAATTTTAGGACGCCCTTGAGTCCATCTATGCAAAAAGGCGTAGGTGGGGTCTTCCACCCCTTCCACCCAATGGTTCGTGGACTCAGAATGGTCTACTTCGAAGACTTTTGAGTGAATGTATCGATTCTGACAGAAAATGTTTTTAATCGACACAGTCCTACTATACTTTTGGGACAGACCTTGTACATACGTAGATAGTGTTGTTGGGTGTGTGGGTGGTTGCGTAATTTCACGGGGAAAATATTCTAGAGGTTTGAAGTCCGCCGAGAATCTAGCGTTGCGTTACTATGTCTCTGAGTGATTATAACATACTAACTTTGTTTACTTGAAAATATATATGCACGCTTAATTCCCGTATCACCCTATGATGATCTAAGTAAAATACTAAGTATTTTGATCGCATAGCTATTACTAAAAACAAGGTCGGATTAAATGTTTACGCGGTTTTCTAACATGGATGGTATAACTATGATTTACTACCTCTATCAAAAACACTATTTTAGAATTAATACATATTCCACGAGGGTATTTTTCACTCAAAAATTAACTGATTTCATCCTAAAAAAAACAGTTTCTGGCGTAACTTGGTGGAAAATCTTCATACTGACTTTTAATAATAAAACCACTTTACTTTTCCACATAAACTTTTTAATTTTTACTACCTAGGTTTCGTTATAACATAACCTGATGATGTTATGTTATAACGAAACCTAGGTAGTAAAAATTAAAAAGTTTATGAGGAAAAGTAAAGTGGTTTTATTATTAAAAGTCAGTGATTTCATCCTGATTCCTTATGGCAATAACTCTATATTTCATCACTTATTTTACATACAAACGCATTACTCACATTACAAAGTTGAATTCATTACTTTTCTTATATTCGATCTCATAGCAATAGGACCTATACATAAAAGATGGAATGAATTATAAAATAGATCTGATCGAGTAAATAATTTCTAAACAGGACAAATGCACGTATTTGGTTGTTGAACTGACAAAAAACCTTTCATGAAGTAAACATTTGATAGATTTGCGGGTTAACCTTAAAGAAGCTAGGTTTAGTAAGATGAGTTGTAGGAAAATATTATGGAAAAGTAAGAGAGAGTTGTAATTTCGCTTGGATTAGACCACGTTTAGAATACGAATCAAGTATCTGGGATTAACGGGAGAAAACGCTAATTAAAGATTAAGGTAAGGTTCAAACATCCACCAGCCGCCAGCAGAAAATCCGCCAGATTTGTAAAAAAAAAAATTGCCACGAGAAGCAACTAAGTGTCACGGGGATGCTGGAGGATTTAGATCGGAAGCCTCTTTGAATGTCAAAGAGAGAAGGCAAGACTTTCAGTTTTAGAAAGTTACAGGTCGCCTGAGTTTACTTGCGACACCAAGGGGCTTGTTACGGCACCAAGTTTTCTTATTGATAGATTGGACCACCCCGTTAAAATATGAGAGATAGCAACTGTCACAGATGGGTTCAATTAAACCTCCTTCACTTGCACGATTCGAATAGATGACAAAATCCAACCCAAGAACCCGAAAAAATTAACTGCAACAATATCATTTAATGGATTGATCAAGCGTGACAATCATTCTGTGATGCATGTGTACCTGGGTGGTCTGGATAGTTTCCAACCTCAGAAAATTTCAGAAAAAATGTCTTGTATCTTTATTAGGTCGGAAACGTTTCAGACCACCCTTGTATATGCTATGTTTAAACGTCGACGATTAGTTCCTTGACATTAGTATGTTCGTGATATACTCGTGTTGCAAGTGATTCCATTTGACATTTTACATGCTGGTTTATAGGAATTGTTTCTGAAATGGCTGAAAGGAACAACTCTAATAGAAAACCCGGCAATAGCAGCGTGGAGACTTTCACTGACGTCTTCCGATGCTTCAAATGTATGGAAAATCTGCAGTTGCCGGGTTTTCTGTTTGAGTTGTTCCTTCCAGCCATTCCATGTATGTGCGCGACAGTTGAATTTGAGCTAAAATATTATAATGAATGTACAAATACTAATAATATTAATATTTATACATGTATGGCCGGTACTGTACCACACCCCGCTACACGCTCTTGTGGCAGCTTGAGGGGTAATATGTAAATGCAGATCTTAGACACTTTTCTCTTAAGAGAGGAAGTAAAGTTTATTGGTAAATCTATGAAAAAACCGAATTAAATAATAATAGTAGCTTCGATCTACAAAGAGGATTATGTCACGTTATATTACTCATTCTAATTAGTGATCTTTTTCCTTCAAGGGTTCAGTTTTATTTTTTTGCAAACGTTTGACAGAAGTGAAGGCTACGCAATTACAGGACAACGTGTAGTGAAAAGTTAAGTTATGATTTTGAATTTCTAGCTCTATACAGGGTTCGTCCGGAAAATAAGTGTGCTGAGCTCAGGAAAAAAAATATTACACTTTTACATATCTTAAGCTAATATTCCTCAAAATAGGACCCTTGTGAGTCGATACACTTGTTCCAGCGGCGTTCCCATTCCTGGAACGCTCCCGCGAAGGCATCATCGGGAACCTCTCGAAGACACGTCGTCACGGCCTCTTTGACGGCGTCCAAAGTCTCGTATCGCGTTCCTGTCAAACTCCTCTTTATCTTCGGGAACAGAAAGAAGTCCGGTGGTGCTAAGTCCGGGCTGTAGAGCGGGTACGGCAGCGTTGCCACGCCGTGCTTGGCCAAGAAGTCCGACACGACAGGCGCGGTGTGAGACGGCGCATTGACGTGATGAAGCCGCCAGATGTTTTTGATCGCTGGCCGGACGCGGGCGACTCTTTTTCGAAGCCTGTCGAGCACTTGGACGTAAAATGCAGCATTTACAGTTTGTCGTTCAGGTACAAATTCGTAGTGGACGACTCCCCTTTTGTCAAAAAAGACTTATTTGTCAAGACACTTATTTTCCGGACGAACCCTGTATTACAGCATTCTCCCAAACTGATCGTCTTTTTTTGCTGTTTTCTTATTGATTATGTAAATTTGTTCCAAGGGAACTACATCGTCCAAGAAAAATAAATCATCTCAAAATAGACTCCCCTTTTGTTAAAAAATGGGGAAAAATCAGTACACTTATTTTCCGGACGAACCCTGTATTAGGTTCTTCGAGATGAAATTATTTGTAGTAGGGCGGCTCTGTATCGCCGGGCATTCCACTACAACCTTCATGTGATATTTTAAATGAACGATCCTGTCACAAAAAATTAAACTTCGTGAATGGATGCCGCCGCTACAATTTATCCCGGAATAATAATAAAATATACTGAAAAATATCGCGACGACTCGCGGAGATTTCCAGAGATCCTTAAGGAATACGATTCACAGTTAAAACCCATTTATGCAACGCAAAATATTACCAAGTTCCCGACGTGAAAGGTCAAAGTAGTCCATGAGTAAGTCTTCCCCATTTAGGCCACCTTAACCCTCTAGATTGGAGCACTTATCTCATAAAGCAGTTTCCATATTCATGACCGCCTTACTATGTTCATAGGAGACTATTCTTTTAATATGTTTCATTTAATATTATTTTATTAATATTAGCATTATGTTCCAGTTCCAAGCAGTTACTGTCAATTCAATTTATTTTTATGCCTTGTAAATTTTAACTCTCTTAAAAGTTCATTATAGTTTAGAAATGCGGTATTCGTTTCAGGAATTAATTATTTTTTAATAAATAAAATCCATACACACCGAATAGCTCTTCTGTCTTTTCCCATTTAACTGCATTACCTAGTTTGTGAAGTGATTTATGGCAAGCAGCTTTGGAACACTATCCGGAGTTAAACCAGCGAGAACTTTCTATTAACGTGTCCATAATTTACGTCAAACTGTTTTTGGCCGCTTTCATGCATCACACCCGAATGTCACACTCCGTCACGCTAAAGCAGACCTCCTGCTCCAGATAAAGACGTTAAGTTGCTCCAAAAAAAAACCCTTAATAATTTAGCGGAGTTTCGTTGCCTTAGCATGGTGGTTGAAAACACTTGATTTTATTTCGGGCTAGCCATGGAGATGGCAAGGTACTTGCGTGACGACCATTCGCAGAAAACAAGTTAACCAAAACAAATATAATTCTTTCATAAAATTTTGTGTGGAGAATTAAACATGGCCTTACTTTCCTCTACCATTCCCTTTCTTCGCTCCTTTCCATGCTCTTTGAGCATGATAGAGCCAAATTCTGTCTGTTGAGAAGAAGTATTTAGGAAGAGGAATCGGGATGACTTACTAGGATGGGCGAACGACGGTTATCTATTAGCTTTGATCATACCTGCCGTGATGCAGCGCATTATAAAGCCTCCTCTTTCTAGTTTAACAGAGAGTCGTAATGGACCACACGCGCCGTATAAATGTGTGACAAACCCTCTCCCTCGTGAGGCAACCCAAGTGATTTTTTGTGAACGGTGACGAGAGGGGAACTCTTTTTTTCAAAAAAATCCACCGATTCGCCCACTGGCATTATGAAGCTAAAAATCGCCAAGGTCAAATAAATGAGCGAATCAAGGCATTAAACGAAACAATATCAGCGCAAACGCCGGGAGTATTCACAATCACGCGTCGCCACGCACCCCGGAGAGAGCCCGTGTTAGGCGAGCGTGAGGACAATAAGCATTCATTCCCGACGGTTTCAACCGTTTATGCATTCTCACGTATCCACGCCGTTCGTGTAGGGATGGGAATAAAGAACCAAATACGCAAACAGTCACGAGCGGACAAAGATTCCCTGTCTCTCATAAAAACGGAGTAGATATATATATATATATATATATATATATATATCCCGGATAAGGAAATATTTTTACTTTCGTGATCTGCTCAAAAACCGCCTTCCCCACATGTCCTGTGTTCGTCTTTTATGTGTTTTCCTATCCCCTTTCCTTATACCTATTTCTGTTTGAATGAATATATATAGTATATATATACATATATATATATATTATTTTCGCACATAGAAATAGACATATAAGGAAAGGGGATAGGAAAACACATAAAAGACCAACACAGGAAAGGTGGGGAAGGCGGTTTTGAGCAGATCACAAATGTAAAAATATCCCGGATAAGGAAATATTTCTACATTTGTGATCTGCTCAAAACCGCCTTCCCCACCTTTCCTGTGTTGGTCTTTTATGTGTTTTCCTATCCCGTTTCCTTATATGTCTATTTCTATGTGCGAAAATAATATTTTTTTTACGTATGGCGGGATTTTCAAGTTTGAATATATATATATATATATATATATATATATATATATATATATATATATATATATATATATATATATAGGAGAGAAGGGACGCCTTTTCGAGTTAAAATAAATCCTGGGGGCTTCATAAACCTAGACATTTGCGCTAAACCATGGACGACTATGACGGACATAAGAAAACAGTAGTATGAAATGCCATCTTCCTTCGTGAAACAACAATTGGGTGGGATAATTTTCTTTTCCCCCTTTTATGGAATAATGACATTTTAAGTTGCAAGATTTATTTTAGTCCTTAAAAACATTTTAAAATTCACTCTTGAGGTTCACAAGGCCTGTTTGTATCTATCTATAATTTCGAGATGATTACGAGTAGCTTCCCAAATCCATTTATGCCCACACTTCAGAAATGCCCAAGTTCTAGAAATGCCCATGCTCCAGGCAAAGGCTGGTGTTTGGATTACAAGCGTTGGACATTCAATCATTGCAATTTTAGGCGCAAAAACATTTCCATTCGACATTTTCATAAGTATTATATTGATTTGGCTACGTAGCTTGAGTTTAGATGGTTGGATTTCTGACTGAAGGATTTTGGGTACAAATTCCTATGATGGCTGACGTCTTTGGACAAGCTCATCTGAAATCCAAGACACAAAATAGTTTAGCGCCATCGTTTTATGAGCCGATGGAGGCAAACTTAAAAGTGCTGTCCCCATAATAATTTTACAAGCTAATTGCGTAGTTTTAGGCGTGATATGGTGGAACTCCAGTATAACAATGACCGAATGATGACACAGTTCCATAAGGAGATGATTTATTGCACGACCAGTTTCGATGCACTTCATCACCTGAGGATGATGTACTAACCGAATGTGCAATAAATCATTATATGGCAAAAAAGTGTTATCATTTAGTCATTATTAATAATTTTACTATCTCAATATAACCCATCTTAAGGCTAATTTTAAGTTAAGCTGCAGTTAACAGTCAAGTTCACTTGTGAACGGAGAGAGATAGTATACAATTTGTGGACAGATTTACGTAAAAATCATCTAAACTCTCCATTGGTCTAAATTCATATTTTTGTTGAAAACATTCCAGAATGATTTCATGCGGTATTTAGATCAAATTTAAACAAAAATATCATTATTATTATAGATGGTAGCCTCCCGGACAAGGTAGGATAATTGATAGACCCTGGGAAAAAGCCCCATCACATTGTCAAAGAAGTCCCTGAACGCGAAATTAAATATTTTAATACCCTGCATTGCAATGTAACAATTTGTAGCTCTAAATATTTCCTGAATCACTTCAACTCATTCAATATTATATATTTCTCTCATTCTTCTTCGCTTAACCAACATCCTCCCCTCAATGACAGGGTACCACAATTCATATCCGCTGAATATGACTGTCCACTTATCCTGTAGATTCCAAGCGTCTTCCAACAAAATTCTATTCTCTTTTACCATTCCTAGAATGTCTGCCTTTGATTCTCTTTCGTTCATTCCATAATTTTATTTTCCCACACACCGAGATCTCAAACGTTTCAATCTACAGGCATCCTCCTACCGATATGACTAGGTATCTGAGATGTATACATCTGCACTGCATATCAAAGTTTACATTTCGCGTTTCTCGTAACAAATAGTAATATTTCTCCATCGAGATATTAACTTAATACACGGTATCACTAAAGGAATAGCGAGCTAGCAATAGCTTAAAAAAATCGAAATTATACACGCACACAGTATTCTTGGCTTTGCAGTCATTACAAGTCGCCGACAAATACACAGTTCTGAAGATTGATAAGCGCTCAAGCCGCCCCTTTCACCACGTCTGTTCAAAATTACAGGGGACAGTAAATAATTGACGATAGAAATACATAAATAGCAATAATTAAAAATACATAACTAAAATGTATAGCCGTTAATTCCTTCGGCACATTGTGACCTATTCATATTCGCAAACGGTTTCCTCTGTCTTGGAAATGTTTATGAAAAATATAAAGCGCCGTGGGATGGATCGGATTTTGACGGACGTGTTGCGAAATCCCACTTCGCATGAAACCAAAAACGAGTCGGAATAAGTGAACTCTCAATTCGTTAAATCAAGAGAGAGTCTTTCCTCATCGGTATTCAACTGGCGTTCGTAAAAAAAACCGGGAATCCCTTCCCAGTACATTCAGCACGTGCAAATTAAAATTGCATGCAAAGTTAGATCAGTCATCTGCCACCAGGAGAGGGGGAGGGCGATAAATTATCCACAAACGTAATTTAACGTTCTCACACAGAACAACCCCCTGAATTTTATTTACGATCTTGTAACGCCGTCGTGAAAATGCAAAAATATAAATAAATACATGGCCAGCTTTCCACCATTTATCCATGCCATTTTGCTTCTTAAAACGAAAGAAAAATACAACATTACAAATTGACTGTAATTTATTGCAAAAATCAAGTGTTTCAAAAAGGTTTCGTTGTGCCTCTGAATGGAGAAATTGTGACATCGAAATCATTTTCTGAAATAGTTTACGAAGCGTGTTTTTCTATTCATAGGGATGCTCAGGCGCCGATAATGGGATTTCTGGGGTGACCCTAATTTTTCACATGTCAATGAGAAAAATAAAATGGCACTTCTGGAATGAATTTCCTAATTATATTTATAAAAATAGTTCTCCGATCACCCTCTCCGTTTAAATGGTCTTTTTACTGGAGTGCTACTAATGCAAGTTGAAAAAACATAAAACAGCCAATTGCGATATGTCAATGTTGGCCAACATCTATTCCCCTCACCTAATCTTGCAAAAATATGGCAAATATAAAATTTTGTGGTAATGTTTTTTTTGAACTATCGTGCTATCACATACAACAGACAGGATACACTCGTAAAATGGTGAAAACGTGTTGGTAGGATCTCTAAAGATGCATTTCCGGTAAAAAAATCCAAGTCGAAATTTTGCGTGCAAAAAAACTAGGATACAAAGTAAAGACGATAGATTTGTTGGGAGAGGAGAAATATAGCGCCGGTTGCCTCTGATACTCCTTCGCCCCGCTTCGAGCCTCGCTTTTCCCATTACAAAAGGCGGCTGTCTCTCGGAAACGGACGCTCATAATTTCGCTCCCAAAGGAGGAGAATTATTTCCGCCCTAAATAGGGCGGGACGTTGAGGCGCAGAGGTATAAGGGGCCGGATTAGGGGAAGATGACGGATTCTTTTGTCTTCGCATCTTCGGCGAGAAGGCAGAGAGGAATTCCCGTCCTCTATTCTCACGGCTAGAATGGCTATTGTGTAGCTGACGAAAAAGTAAAATAAGACATTTTTTGCAAAAGCATGATGTGACTATCATTTTCGCTTCAATCAGATTAGGCTAACAAAAAAGCCATCAAGGAAGTTTACGGGGATTTTGTTCTCCAGAAATGAATTATCTTCCGCAAATTCCTGGTAGAATCCGATTGGCCGTGGGGATATGAATAAAAACATATCAATACCATCATATTAATTTAGGTTAACACAATACACCACGCTGCTGCCACACAGTCCACTGCTTACTTTTTCCTCTTCCTTAATAAATATAAATGGTAATTTTTCCTATGCGGGTTATTCCACGCTGGTTTAACAAACGATCGAACAATACTTATCCAAAATTGCCCCAATGGAATGTTTTTATGAATAAACACTTTGTATTAATTTTATTAACAATTGAACATTTTGTTTGATGGTTTAGTGCAAGGACGCCCCCCTACAAGGAATCGCATTTGGGGTAAATGCGATTCAGCATAATCCATTTATTATGCATGATGGAATTCATTTAAAAAATATTTGTGGAACGATTAAAGCTAGGTACATAGTAATATAAATACTTTCAATACAATTTACATTTAATGTTAATTGTTTCCACAAAAGTGAATAGCGTGGAATGCAATTTTCCAAACACCCATTTTCAGAAGTAGCTTTTAAAAATTCATATAATGCATGCAAGTATAACTTTTACATTTGGCATATTGAAATTTTAAGAGGCATTTTGCCTTTATATGCGCACATTATATATATATATATATATATATATATACACATGTATATAATGTACATGAGGTAACACTAGCGGACCAAGACAAACACATAGGAACGCACCAAAAAGAAAATAAACTCACTACCTTTCGCATTTTCGGCGGTGCAAGCCATCTTTTTCAAGAAAGAGAAGGAAGGAACAAGTTGAATTCCCTCCTTCTCTTCCATGAGAAAGGTGGCTTGGACCACCGAAATTTCGAAACCTAGTGAGTTTATTTTCTTTTTTCCGTATTTCTGTGTTTTTGTCTTTGTCCGCTAGTGCTAAATTTATATACAATAGTATTCAAATCCGTGAGGCTTTCACATAAGTTATATATATATATACATATAACTATATAAACGTATATATAAGGCCCAGAGAAAGTTATGGGGCTCTTTCTTTCTCTGATAGCCGTAGGAAAACGAAGCCGAAAGATTCCAAACCGCCGCTCTTCGACTCAGGCAGGCTGTTACCAAAGATTACCTGTTCCCTTTTCTCACCCTTATCTTCAATCTCATTTCCACGTTCTTTATTTTATTTTTTCAAAGTATTCCTCCCGCAATGGCCAATGTAATTTTCGAAGCAGTGAATAAATTACTACCAGTGGTAAAAGATAAAATGCCTTCTAGTGCTATTCCGGACGCCCCATTCCCATATAAATAACAACTTTCTCAACACTAACGTGTGTTCTCCAAGCCAGTTTCCATAATACCAAGCCAAATTTATTCCCAGGACATGATCTTATCGTGAATACCTTATTTCATTTGTGTTCAATGGGAACAATTCCATCTCCCTCAGAGAATGAACTCTAGCACTCGCTTTAGAGAGTGCATTTCTAATATTCTCTTTTATCTTTAATACTTTTTCCGGATTAAGTAATTTAACATATTAATTTTACTTGAATGCAAAATTAATGGCTGCATTCAACAGAGAAAATCAATTAGTTTTTGGTGATTAATCGTGTGCTTAACTCTGAATGAATGTTTCCAAGAGTACTACATATCACGCATTTCGCAGGTCGTATACTTGCTGTTAATATTATCACCTAACTTAAATAGTCTACAAATTTATTTTTTAGCCAAGAATTACGCAAAACGTTTAATTTTGCATGCCTGCCGTAGATCACCCCCCCCCGCACCCGCACCTTTATAGCGACTTGCAGAGTAACACGTAGATGAACTCATTGAAATGAAATTAAGAATTACTGAATTTGTAATTCAAAAAAATTTATTTAAGTGTGTGGAGTTGTATATTCAACAATTTCATATCATTTCAGTATGTTATGTAGATTCCATAAAGTTACGCCGGAGGCAACAAATTTTAGAAGAACTTGGTCAAAGCGAGGGCTGTAATGAAAACTAATAAATTTGTATGCGACTGTCATTTCTTTTTTCTATTGCAATTAAATGGAATTTATGTGTTTTAATTCTTTAAAAATGAAATTGTGAATTTTGAAAAGCTGCGGATAATAGCGTCACCTATTTAATAATCATTTATTCAAGATCAAAATATTTTGTGTCCTGTCTGTCGGGGCTTAGGGGTGATGTACTGTGTAGTGCTTGAGAGCCTCAACAATCAACACCAACGGTTTATCAATCGCTTTTTTCTGCCGATCATAGCCATTAATTTTCGTTATATTTTCAAATTCAAATATAATAACCAAGTTTTCCTGGAACATGGATATTTAATTTTGAGCTACAATATTCAATATCCCTGGGTCATATCTCCACTTTTCCCTATCGCATTTACTAGTTTCCTATACTTATACCAACGCATTTCCCTTTTCATATTTTAGGTGCGCGCGGTGCTATTTTACGTATTTAATTATTATAATAGTTTCCTAAATTCCTTGTGTACTACCTACAATCCTGCATATATTTCATTGCGTTTTAAAAGCAATTAATTTGAAACTAAACAGATGTCTCATTATAAAACCGACCCTATATTTTTCATTGTTGGGTAACTACTCTTACGATGTAAGCATATGTATATATATATATATATATACACACACACACATATAAATATATATATGTTTTCTACCATTTATTCTTATAAATTTGCTAGAAATGTAAAAGTATGTTAAACTGATCATGGGATTTCACCGGCTCCATTCGGTCCATAATAAAGGCGACCTCTCTCACGTACAGCACTCCTTATATAATGACGCTGGTGGTGACCCTACTCCCATTACTTCTTTTCAGCAATGAGATTCACCAGCACATGCTTCTCCTCATTTCCCCCTCCTTCTGTCTCCTATCCACCTTTCCAGTATTATAGTACAGCCTCCAAGCTTCCCCCACCGAATCCAGCACAGAGTGCCGAGTGCAGGCGAGTTGGAATTAAATCGGATTTTAATGACTCCGGGGGATGGGAATGCAGCGGTCTCCGCATGTGAAGACTTCTCCCACAGTCGTCCTTTCAAAAACACACCAACGCTCGTCGTGGTAAACTGGGGATGGGTGTGGAATACCCAAATAGAATTTCAAGCCCACACGCAACCGCGGTCATGTCTTATAGCCTAGAAAATTATAAATAAATTCAATTCTTTCCGTAAACTGAAGTAATGTAATTAGCTAATGGGCCACAGTCTTAGTAAAATTTACCAACTAGTATTTTCATAGAGGATATACGACATTCAATAAAGCGTTAAACGCTAACTGCTTGTACTCTTAGATTTCTAGATATCCACTTGGAAAAAAACACCCAACGTGGAGTTTTGTTTAGACGTCAGGTAAAATTGATTGTTATTATTAGGAAGAGGGGTAAGGCAGGGTTGCCCATTGTCATCGGTGCTGTTCAACGTATATGTGGAGGAAATGATTAAAGAGGCATGGGAAGAACTGGAGGTAGGAATGAAAGTCGGAGGGGAATTCGTAAAATCGGTTAGGTTTGCTGATGACCAAGCATTAGTTGCTCAGTCAGCCAAGGGGTTGCAAGCATTGCTGAGTGAATTGGAGGTTCAGTGCGATAAATATGGGATGAGAATTAATATTAATAAAACAAAGGTTATGCGATTTTCCAGAAAGAAAAAGGCTAAGCTAAATATTAAAATTGGCGGGCAAAAAATAGAGCAGGTAGAACAGTTTACGTATCTCGGAAGTGTTTTGGACCAATACGGTCAAAGTGATAGGGACGTAAGGAAAAGAATTGCGCTAGGCAAGGAGGCTTTCTCACGGAGGAGGGAGTTGATGACGGGGACGTTGAGTAGAGATGTTAAGACAAGACTCATAAAAACTCTGATATGGAGCGTAGCTATGTACGGCGCCGAAACGTGGTCACTGAAGCAGGAGGGTAGACATAGATTGGAGGCTTTTGAAATGTGGGTGTGGAGAAGAATGGAGAAGGTGAAATGGACCGAAAGGAAAACAAATGAGGAAGTACTGGAGGTGGTGAGGGAGGAGAGGGGTTTGTTGAGAGAAATCCTATGGAGGCAGGAAAAATGGATGAAAGGCGTATTGAGCGGTAGTGGAATATTGAAGAAGGTAATAGAGGGGAGAATGTTGGGCAAGCGAGGTAAGGGCAGGAACAGGATAGGGATGTTGGACGGGATGAAGGGAGGAAAGACGTACACCGAGATGAAGAGGGACCTATTATAGATTAGTTTGATAGGTGGGGAGTCACAAAATGTTTATTTGATAGTTGTGTCCATCCAAAAACCTACCTTAAACGGTAGATTACCTAATTATAATAATAATTACATATATTTTATTACTATGCATTTTATTTGAGTGGTAAATTGATAAATGACGGTTGAATTAAAAATATATGGGGAATACGGAACACATTTCAAATTGAATCTCAAATAAATATAACTAAACAGGAATTATTTTGTAGTAGCTTTCGGGGACTATGAGATTTTAATTAGTTAAAGTGGGTACTCTTCTATCGCACCAGTAAATATGTCTACTTAAAGAACAGCATGGATGCCGGAAGCGATTGCAATCCGAAGTTTTGCTAGCACAACATGTTCATAGCCTGACTGCCACGGACATTGAATAATATCGATAATGAAATAATCACAAAGGGAATTTTTATTTTGTGAAACCTAGATATCATCTTTAAAAATAGAACGATTCAGGATATTTGAATTATTAAGCGTGACTTCTTAAAGGTTTATATTCATTATACAGCAATGAACAAGTTACATTCATATAACTCACAAGCCAAATCGTATAAGGAAAGTGTCCCAATATTTGGCCTTTCCGCAGTTTTCCTTCTGATGAGAAATACAAGGTTCGATAACAATTTGTTCCTGACGTGTGCGTGAAGTGCTGAATTCAGACCTTCGGTTATGTGGACGCATGATCGCATATCGTATTGCCCTTGATAAGATGACAGTACACACCATTATCACTGAAAATTTGGCGATGTGAAAGGTCTGCGCTGAGCTCGTGCCAAAGGTCTTGACCGCCGACCAGAATCAGAGTCGAGTTTCTGCTTTCAAAGACCTACAAGGGTATTGTGACGATTCCCCAACCTCATTACAGTCCCGACTTGGCACCAGAAGACTATTTTATATTCCCAAAAGTGAAATCCTCGCTCAAAGGGCAACACTATGGGACCCTAAGGGCCGTCAAAGAACTTTACACTCGTACCCTTAAGGACATTCCGGAATTCACCTACCAGGGAGCCTGCTAGTCGTCGAAAGAGAAAGTATGTCCACGCTCACAGGATATAGGATGTTGAGTCATTGTAGCAATATCTGAAATAAATCTATTCTTCCGAAACTTTTCCCGATACTTTTCATACAAACCACGAGTGTTGGACCAACTAAAACACTGCTCTTCTTCAAAGCTAGATTTTCTGAGTCTGAGGGATAATTCAATCACAGCTGAGAGGGACTGGAGTGAAATAAGGCAGAAGGACGAAATCGAAAAATAGTAGTTAGGCTGAGTTTATGTGCGCCATGAGGGATCTATGGATAAGTTGGTGATGGGATGATTATCAGGAAAAGGGGGAAGAACAAGTGGAGAGAAACCCGGCATTCGCATTATCCTAATCTGAATGAAAGGCGCCTAGGGGTCACACAATGCAACGTCCAGTCTGATGGAACAATCAATTCACGTATAAAAATATCCTGCCATCGACGGAAAATAAACCCAGGATCTCGGGTTGAGAAGCCATAATACTAACAACCATACCATTTGATCCTCTGACACCTGAATCTGGTAAGATTTACGACACAATTATTGCTTGGTCTTAAACAGACAGTGATACACCATAGCTGATATATTCGTCTGTAGGAAGCGACCTACACTGAAAAAAGTGGGTTAGATTTCTGTTAATCAAAGGTGTTCAATAATAACCCTAATTCACACTGGTTGCTGATAACAAAACGAGGATTTGACACGGACACTTTGCATTAATCTCCAGTATTCTGAAGGTCTGCTTTTTGTTTCAGAAAACCTCCTTCTCAGTATTTTTCACTCGTATAATGTATAAAAGATCATATTTACCGCTATGTTAACGGAGTGTAGTCTACCGAAGTGATCGCAAAAGCGAACGAGCTTTCCTTTTGTAAAAATGAAAGTGTTCGACAAAATGGAGACCCCTTATGGAAAAGAAACAATGAAGAGTCTCAACTGGAGGCGAGGGATTCTCAATTCCAGTTTTACTCACGTCCGCTCGAAATCTCTTCCCTTCCTTCCTTATCCACTTCTTCGCCACTCCCTTTCCTTTCTCCTTAGATTTTTCAAAGTGTTTTTTTTTCGTTTCACCACTTTTCTCAATTTTCACCCACTGTCTCCCCATCGGAAGCAGCGCCATCTTTGTTTAGGTTTCCCTCATTTTCCCTCGGAAAACCTTTTATACGGATTCCACATTTGTTTTTGCTCTCACGCGATTTTTAAAAGGCGCACGTCATTGTGCCTCGCCTCCCATTTACAAGGATGCTTGGGAAGATCCATTAAAAGACACCGTGCAGGAATGAATGGGGCAGGTAACTGTTCCCCACATATTCCCAAGAGGACCCTCTTCCGATATTCCGCAGTGCAACGGAACGACCATTGTATTTTTTTCGTCGATGCTTAGATGAGGAGGTTGTGATTTTTTTTCTTTTTGCCTTGAATTTAAATATCAAGAAGAAAATGAAAGGGGTAAAGAAAAAGGTGAGAGGGAATGAACGAATTGGAAGAAACTCTAATAAAACATGCGATGTGAGGACGGCCGCGGCGTAGCACACGTGTGTCTTTCCAAGCTTGTTGTAAAGAAAGCACATGATCAGAACATCAGCCCAATGGCGAGGACGAAAAAATACAAATGCAATCCTATAGGCCCTTTTCGTCAAGGATATGGAGCAAGAATGTTTCTCCCCCTTTTATCTGTGCCAAAATGATGGTTTTAACGACCACACAACCTCTCTCCGAAAAATACAATAACAAGAGTTAATGCAGTTTTTACTTTCTTTGCAGCGAGCCTTTTTTACATTACGCACCCGTTCACAATCATCATGCCTAAACGAAAAAAAATAAATTAAACCGTGCAATCAGCCAAGTTGTATTCAATGACATTTTAATGTCACTTGTAGGCATTATTCGCGTGGATATTTAGTGCAAAAAATGATAGTATTGCGATTTCCGGAACCTGAATCAGCACCTGTATGAATGATATCTAATTAGTTTGCTTTCTCCCTCTTTCCTTATTATGTGTGAATAGATTTCTATAGAAATTTCGATATCCGATGAGTAAATTGCACATTTCAGTGCTAAATCCGGAAACTGCGAATAGCCAAAAAGTTGTTTTTAACGTTAAATGTTGGCTAAATTATTTGAGAAATAATTCGTAAATAATCCCAATGTATGAAAATTTTAAAGGAAACGTTGAATAGTTTAGCAATAACATATATTGCAATTTAATAAATTGATGTTATCATGTATCAAAAATACATATAAATAATATATCAAATATCGTTTTACAAAATACCGACATGCCTTTGGAAAAAATACATTTTAATAACTCCGTGGTAACTTATAAATAGTTTTCTGTATCGTTCGTCGAAATATCAACCTTTTTACCGGATTTGGTGTTATCCCGAACCTGGGATTTTTGAGAAAGGGAAAATGATTTATTATTAAGGACGGAATGCTTTAACATTATCAGAACGATATGTTTATTTTTTGGAACGGCACAAATAGACACATATATTTATTTAATCCATAGGTACCCATTGAAGATATCAAGGGTGTAGTTTCTGTTGTTGTTTACAGTCTGTTATCACGAGACAGAATTTCAACAGGCCTCCCGGCAAAATGATCCTGAAAACATTTCATCGTATGCGGGTCTTATCTCTTTGCTTTTCGTTGATATCTGTCTGCTAAATCACAGTGTACATTCTGGACTAGCTAAACTGAAAACGAAAAAGTATTTACTTGTTTTTATCAAGAATTTAGGTTGGACATCTCTTCAAATTCTGTAGCAAAATGGTAAAAAACGTTTAAAAATTACCCAAAACGAACACATTTCATAAAACTCGCAACACCAAATCCAAATGGTGAAAACAATTCTAGCAATTTTGAGAACACTTAATCATTGTTTAATATGCACCACGTAATTGACTACGGAACGTCCTCCGCGAAGGTTAGGTCTTAGAATTCAAAGAGTTAACAAAAAATATCTTGCGTATCCGCTGAAAGAATGACACATTAAAACAAAGGTAAACACAGACATATATAACACATGAAATATCAATTACACTCCTCGATGGCCCCAATGGAACAAAATGGCGGACTCCCTCGTTTTAAATAACAAATTTTTGAGGAAAAATAGGCAAAAACTCGAAGATGAGATTTTCACAATCTCACTCACTACAATTCATGTTCCTATTCGTCACTAACCACCTCTAATATACAGCGAGGGAAGTTTGGGTTTCAGACGCTTGCCTAAAGGGTAATAAACAATAGAACCGATTAAAACATTTAAGCGTAGAAATAGCCAGCCATAAATATTTCGTTCCTAAAGAGCAATAGTTTACTAGATAACCGACCTAAAAATTTAAAAGTTCATCCGCATCAAACGCAACACAAACATTTCCAGGCGATGCTCCCAAGTGCAAGAAACGAACATCTACGTGAGGTAAAGTACGATACGAGAAATAACGAGATGTTAGACACACACAGGTGCCATAGTTCAAGCGCGCCTATTCACGAAAGAGTCCCCTTAAATGAAAACAATGTCGTTGGCTCTAGAAGAGAGAGCGAGAGAACTCGCTCATAAAGATGTCTTTATCTTGAAAGAAAAGAAATTATACGCTAAAGTAATTTCCTCGAGACACATAAAAATGAAGCCAATAAAAATCTAACGCGAGAACTCTTTTGTAGGGCTGATTTACAGCTCTGATAAGGAAAAAGAGAAACAAAAAAAACATACCCATTCTGTTGAAATAGAGCTCTGGAAATGCTCCGCTGCGTTCCATCATTAAGATTTTTAATGGAATCACTGCAAAGAAAATGAAATATTAATATTAATCACATTATTATTTCAATTTTCTAAGCACTAAAAACATACATAAGTTATCTAAATGCTAACAGCAATAGTTAAAATATAAAGTGAATAATATCTAAAGCATTCGTCCTCAAATATGCCATTTTAGATTGATTAATTCCCCAACGGAACTTTCGAGTTTAAAAAGTTTACAAGAGTCAATGAAATAACCAAAGGAAGACCTTGTACCTCTAATTCTAAAGGGAAATTCCAAGGCAAGAAACGTCCTTTGTTCGTGAGATGCAATAAAAGTTTCAAGGAAAATGCAGTGCTCAGGGTGGTACAATGTTAACAATGGTTTCGTAGTGAACTGGATCCGTTTTTTTCCATTCGTCGTGTCACTTGGGATGAAGCTAAAAGTAGGAACCTTCTAGTCCTCACTAAAATAAAATATGCATCCCCCTGACCGCTGAATTGATCACTAAGGACAAAAATATAAGGAACAAAATCGCAGCGGGTGGAATGCATGTGAACATGATGTGAAAAATCCTGAGCTGTCCTTTTTATTTATTTTTTTGACGTCATGGCGCCTCAACCCTTACCTCTTCACCCACGCACTGTTTTTCTCAGAAAATAAGGCTTTGGAGTATCCCTTCCCACACTGTATCGCGTAGTTGTGATAACAAGTATCTCTTTCATTCAGAAGACGGTTCATGAGGAAACGGATGAAGAGATGGGGCGATAATAAAAATATTCCTCAAGGAGAAAGAGGACTCAGTTCTAACACCCGCCAGAAAGAGCACAGGTATCGCAAATCCTTGAGAATTACATTTCGCCACTCCAGAAATCTTCAATTTCCGAATGAATTTTCTTTGCCTCCTTGGAACGTGGGGACACGATTTTTGAGTCACATTTCACGTGCGCAGTATGATGCACCATTTATGTGTAACACAAAATGTGCAAGAAAAGCGTTTGCATGAAAATGTTAAAAGGACTGGGAGTATGAGGGAGTGGTCTTAGAAGATCCCGGTCTGCCCTAGAGATGGCGGTATTTTTTTGAAAAATCTCTGCATTAGAAAGAACGCAATCTCTAAAGTAATATGTTTCATGTTTAAAGACACCACGCTGTTTAGTATTTGTTTTGCAGCCAGCAATAGTGAACGTTTTCAGTGAATTTGTGAAAATGGAGAAAATTGGTCATCTTTATGTGGTACAATACTTTTATTTGAAAGGCCTCATCCCGACCAATATAAAAGCTGAACTGAATTCTACTCTGATTGAGTCTGCTCCTTCATTTACAACAGTAAAATGTTGGGTAGCAGAGTTTAAATGAGGCCGTATGAGCTGTCAAGACGAGCATCGGATTGGTCGACCAAATGAAGTGACGACCCCAGAAACGGTGAAGAAAATCCGCAAAGTTATACTGAACGTTTGTCAACTTAAATTGCTCAAGTTAGCAGACATAGTTGGCATTTTAAAAAGTGTGGTACATCATATATTAACTGAAAATTTGAGCATGAGAATGTTGTGTGCAATATGGGTGCCGTGTTTGCACACACCCGAGCAAAACCAGTGTCGTGAACATGTTTCAACTGAGTGTTTAGCAAATTTTCCTAGCAATAAAGAAGAATTTTTGCGCCGTTTCACAACTATGGATGAAACATTTCACAACCGAGACAAAAGAACAATCAAAACAATGGATTCAAAATGGAGAACCAGCTCCAAAGAAGGCAAAGAGCGTCTTTTCTGCAGGCAAGGTCATGGCGTCGTTCTTTTGGGATGCGCATATGATAATGTTCATTGACTATCTTAAAAAAGGAAAAACTATCTACGGCGAGTATTATGCGAACTTATTGAAACGTTTGAGCGAAGAAATCAAGCAAAAGCGGCCGCATTTGGCCAAGAAGAAAGTGTTGTTTCATCAAGACAATGCGCCAGCTCACAAATCCGTTATTGCAATGGTCGAAATTCATGAATTTAAGTTTGAATTGTCTCCTCATGCACCCTATTCGCCAGATCTATCCCCCCTCGGATTACTTTCTGTTCGCAAACTTGAAAAAATGCCTCGGTGGTCAAATAATTTCCAACCGTGAAGAAGCGATGTCGGCAATAAATGGCAATTTTGAGGAGCAAGACAGTTCATATTATAAAAAGGGTATAGAACTTGTTGAACATCTGGGAAAAGTGTATAGAGCTGAAAGGAGATTATTTTGAGAAATAAATATATTTTTTTCCAAAATGTTTGTGTTTTCCTTGTTGGGTCGGGTACTTCTGGGATTACCCTCGTATCCCAGTTTCCACAAGAAAGAGGGAAATTAAATAGCCTTTCAAAATTCATCTCATGGAGCATTGGTCCAAGACGAGTTAGTAGCTCAAAATATTTTGGTTATCGTTTCAGTGTTTATACCATTCCAAGCGACCTTTGTAAAAGAGTTTTTGGTTCGTAAATTAATATCTTCCGAAAATACTACGATGCATGAAATTAATTTTTTACTAGTACACAGATAAAGCATCAAACTGTATAAAAACAGCGAGCTTAGTAAAAAACTTGAAGTAAAATTAAACCATAAAAAGAAACTAAGGTAAAAGTTACGTCTGAAAGTAATAAATGTAATAATTCGCAGAGACAGATTACAATTAAACGCACTATACATTTTAATATATTTAGAACTATACCATAGCATACAATGTTTATTATTTGCTATTCTGTATTAAGGATATCCTATTTGTATTATATATCCTCTACTAAGATGATTTTTTTCACAATGTATTAATATCTTATTTTTTTCATTTCAGGGGTCGATTACATGCATCCAGATTTAAAGCACAATTACGTAAGTAGCATGATTTAAAATTTTATATATTGTATTATTTTCTCTGCTTATTGAGTTGACTGATTCTCTTAACAAATATACGTTTCATAATGGGGGAAAAAGTGGGCGGATGAGGATACAGTGAACATTGAATACTTCAAACTTTAAAGCCATGTACTCAAGGTTGTAATCTCTAAATTAAAAATGAAACACCTATCTTCTTACAATTATCAAAAATACGTTATAGTTACTGCAAAAGACTACCCCACAGATTAAAAAATAATTATTTTCCTTTTTATAACTGCATGTGTTACAAGTGCGTCCTGGTATTTCCGCCGTTATGAATTAATCCTTCAACCACATGTTTTGCACCTGAAAACAAAAGTTAGTAGTACAATTAAGAACTACTTTCTAGAATTTAACCATTGTTCTTAAATACAACTCGGGAACTCAATAACATATTCACTGAACTGAAATATCGATAAACAATAAATATATATTTGTTTATTATACTCTTCGAAATCCACCCTACTCGAACGCAACGACAGGCGACCTTGGAAAACCCAAAATAACAGCCACAAGTTGAGAATCTGAGAGACCTTCGCTCGTCTGTGACACAAGAAAATACACCCGCAGTCTCCCAGTCTCATGCCCATAACTCACGACCAAGCATCGGCCCAAGCGAAAGATATGCGCCTCATTTTATATTCTACATCTCACAAATTAAAACTCTGGCTTCTTCTGGCTATAAAAAAAATCAAACCGTGGGCAACGTAAATTAAATATATAAAAAGAATAAAAGAGGACGTATTTCGACGGACTCTCTCCAGGGTATCTGGGTGCAATATATATTTTCTGGTGACGAGAATAGAACGTTGCGTCGTGCAGGATGACACAGAGAAAAAAAGAGTAACGAAAAGGAGGGAATGCGAGCACAATTCATACCGATCTAAGGCCTTGGGGCTTGTGCAAAAACATTCGTCAGAATGATTGAGCATGGGAATGACGAAAGATATTATATTTCTATAGGGAAAGGAACTAGCCCCCCTGATGTGTGAATATTCACACGCCGTCTTAGGGTTTAGTACTGGATGAACCTCACCATCACCTACCAAACCGACCTTCGGGTTGAATACTGTGTTTATAGTTTATTATATTTCTAGACTGGAGCCATTGAATCATAACCTAGCATTGGAAAGACCTTTAATTCCGCCTCTACCGTCCACGTTAAAATTCATCTCATGAAAACCAGGCATAAACTTTACTACGATGAAAATTACTTCTAACATCGACATGAAGGGTATTGCTATATCGTGCTATGAACTTGTTAAAAATAACTAACCATAACGACACTGACCTCTTAACAGTTTATTTCAGAAACCAATGAAAACCATGATTTTAATTCGAATGTTTTCAGTAAATATATTAGAAGCATTTGCTTCCATTAAAATTTAATAAATAAAAGTTTTTTAAATAAAGGGTTAAGAGCCATTAGTAATATCATCACTTTTCAAACCAATAGACGTGACCCTAGAGTAGATGTGCTATATTTAGCATAGATATAATCCATTAAAGAATTTTACAGATCATACGCATGGGGTCCATTGTTTTTTTAGTAAAACGCTTTAAAATATTGCGTTAAACTCTCTATGCAATAGATTCAAAGATCCTCATGGGAAAATCGATGTCATTTTGAATAGATATAGATTCAAAAGGGAAAAGTTAATACCGCAGGCTTATCCCAGCGATTAAAGTACGTGAATAGTCTCTAACAGAAGTCGAAATAAATCCGCTGTTCAGAGAAGTTGAGTACTAGTTGACCTCGTGGAATTAAAATAGCCGAAATGAACCCACAATCTAAGCGAACAAAAGAGAGGTAACAATACGTAAAACGTGAACATCTTTCGTTATGAGTTTGTTAAAGCTGGTTCTTTGTTGAAATGATCAATTCTACGAGCCTTTTATTATTCCGCACCCACGAACAACTACCAACCCATCAAAAATTAGCTCGGGCAATGCACGCTGCCGATACAAAGCTATTAAGTTTATTACTATTAAGTATATCAAGTTTTCCAGCACTAAACAATTCCGTTCCTCGAATATCCAGAAAATTATTGATTAAATTTCGAAATATCAAGGGCCAAATCTTAATTAAGCGTCTAATTCCTGGTCCACTCCACTCTAGGTTGTTCGTAAGCGGTGTAATTCTACCCTGCAAAGTATAGAGAGAAGTTAGAGATGAAGCTTTTTGTAATGCCTTCATGAGATAACGCCATTCCATTTCACATATTTCCGAATGGAATTGTATCCCATGATAACACAAAAACGTTTATCTAATGGGGGGCAAGCCCTAGGTAAAACCTCCGGGATTAAAAGATCCTGCTTGAAGCTATCCTCTTCGTCCAGCAGTATTATACCCTCAGCGAAAGAACATTGAAATTCTTAATTAAACCGCGCAATGATGCTGTAAAATCCATGCATAGCTCGATAACGCACCTTAATGCCTAGCTTTAGAAAGGGTTTTATTTAGACTTTGTTTCTCTAGCTTCACAAACCTATAGTTAAAATATATTTGATGTAAAATTACATAACATAAGTAGTGTTATTAATGCAAAAATAACCCTGTGCCATGGAGAGTAATTCCATATATGATCTATGTTTGAATTCCCAGTCCAAATAACGAAATATATCGTACAAAAATTAGCAGGAGGATAGCATTTAATCATTCAAAAGAGTTCAAATGCATAATTAATCAGTTTCCATTTATAAACCGTTTAAATATCTATTCCATCTAAATTTTAATAACTGTATTAAGGTCCGTAGTCACATTTTGTGGCCAAGTGTGGGTTTCGATCATATGTGCCCAGAGAAATTTGAGAGTAAAATCATTCGTAGCATATAGACAAAAATAAATTAAGTCCGGTAAGTAATAAATAATAATGGTATCAATAATATATTCCATGATCAAGGATGCGTGCTTGGATTACGCTAGAAGGATAAGTTGATTGGGTAACGAGATGTCTTTCAATCGCTGACGAAAGCAACTTACGGAAGGTCGGATGGGATGAGTGAGGAAAAAGAAAATAAAAATGAGAAATGGTGATTTTTGCAAGACGTAAGGGAGCTAACTCATTTGGAAGACTACAGGCTGAAGAAATTTCAGTAAAAGTTGGAGGTAAATCGTAGAGGAAGCCAAAATCCAAAAAGGATTTTAAGTCGTCTAAAGAAAAATAAGAAAATCATAAAGCCTTTCCTCAGAGTATGTTATACCCCGACCTTAGTTCTAACGATTGCGAGCCTATATTTAGGTATTTTGATCAAGACTTGTGTGAAGTGCTTCAGAATATTTATAAATTAAAATTTTCGTAGATAGATAATAAATTCTTTTTGAAGATTATAAGATAGTCCTCCCTGTATTATTTCCTACCAAGTAAAAATAGGATCCATTTGATGCCATTGATTTGAGCGACCGATTGTCGTCAATAATAAGTACAATATGGTCGAATCTTCTGATTGATTACAAACTTTCATAAAAACTTTCACTGGGTCTAAATACAGGGTGAGTGTTCATTTATACGCATGATATTTAATTTAACTATTTTCTACGAGAGTGTCATTCCACAGAACTGCGTCATCGGCTTTGTTAAGTACTTCTAATTTATTTCAACCTGGAAGTGTTACAGCTGGGAAGGAAAGAGGATCAGGAAACTACAGCCGGGACATTTTCATCCGGATGAATATGTTAAAACCCTGGCTCTATTAGATAAACGTCATTTTGTCATTAGATACAACACCTTTGGAAAAGTAATAACGTGGAATGGCCCAATCTCTTGGAGGTATTGCAAACGGCTTCATTTGTGCTGCCTGTCTACGACTTTGCATGCGAGATTCATTCGGCCAACGAATAACCTAAAGTTAATAATCTTGGAATTATACGCCCTCAGGCATAACAAACGCAAGCTTTGGTCATAGAAGAGCATCGAAAACGAGATTCTTGACATTGCATTGTCTCCTTATCCTAACAGTTTATCACGAACCATTGTGAGGGATTCAGATAGACGGAAATAGCGCAAGAAAGCAGTAATGTATCTCTTTCTAACGTCACACACCAATGCTTTCAGATAATTTTACCGGATTACCTTTTATCGTACTATTCTCCAGTTCATTACTCCAGAGCACCTGGCTTTCTATGCTGAAAGATTATTTTAAAAATACAGTATGCCTAGCTTTAATTCCAGGATTAGAAGAAGTAGCAAACTTCACCATCATTAAAGCATAAGTAGACCACAAACCTTCATTCATTCAGAGTTGTATCAAGAGATACAGAATCCCATAGGATCACAGGCCGATTCTGCAGAAGCTAGAGAAACAATGCTATAATGGCCACAATCTCATCTTGACACAATCACCTTCCTAGTCTTTGCTTTATTTTCATAATATCTCAAAAAAGACTTTGCATGCAATAGGAAAGTCAGGTATAATGTTTTTGATTCACCAAGAAGTTAGAAAAATCAAAAGTAGACTAGGTTCATTTGGTGTCAAAGGTTAAGAAACACATGGGTAGTCTGGGATTTTACTATTGGAATGGAGATCTATTTATTACATTTCCGTTATTTGGAAAAGATGATATTCTATAGAAATGAATCGATTCAAATTGCTATCGTGTCAGTTCTCCAAACCAGTTTTCACTTATTCTTCTAAGGAATTTTTTCGAGTTAACCTCCCTGAAAATACTCCCGCAAAAATCTTTTATGTGCCCCTGGAAACTGCCATACACCCATTTCAATGTAAATGAAACTAAACACTACTACTACTATGAAAAAGAAGGGTAAAAGGCTAAACTTTGTACGTAAATATGCTATCAACCGATCATTTAACCCAAATATTTAAATATGCTACTCGAAAATAGGTATATTAAAGCTAAATGTAGCTCCATGCAGAAGTTTCTTGCAAAACTTTCTTTCTCGGAATGAGAAAATAAAATCTTTTAAAATATTTATATAATCATTAAAATCAAGTGTTGAAGAGGTTAGGTGTCTCATAGTGGGGATTTTTTACACAACGAAGCAAATAGTCTTATAAGGATCATAAATGAGCCTGAAATTCAAGTCTAACCCTGTAATGAAAAGTTACAAAGCCATCAATCACCAAACCCTTTATACTTAGACGGCGGGGACACGCTCCCTAAGAGCAAGTTAAGGTCTTGAACTCCCCATACATTTTACGATGCATTTAAACGCTTTCCTCTAGACCCCTTGGAACGTAAAAGTGGACCCTCTACGATCCGAACGCGAGGCCCGTAAGAAATAGAAAAAAAATAAATAAAGAAAAGGGGAGGAGGTTCCTTAAATGTCGACGGGAGTGCTGGTAGAGGAACGGGTCAGGAGAAAAGAGACAGAGAGGGAGCGTAGGGTTGGTTGGGATCCTTACCGGTTTACGTGAACGAGGGAGGAAGTGCGAGGGGATTGTGGAAGGAGAAAGACTCCACTTGGGTCGGGGAGTCGGGGCTGACGGGGTGGTTCGGGGAAGGGATAGGGGAAAGAGAGGACCAGCCAAGGGTTGCCGGGAGTCTAAAGAGGGCTTATATCCTTTACCTCGGGAGGTCTCCGGAGGCGAGTGAGACTCGTGATCCTTTTCGCGCACCCCTGATTCCCCCTTCGTCATTCTCTGAAACCTCCCTCCCAATCCTCCATAAAGTATAATGGGATGGGAATCCGGAGGAAAGGCAAAGAAGAGGTACCATCCCGAGAAAGACGCCCATTGACGTCACCGCTCCTCATCTCCATGCGATGGTACCACCACCCCGACACGCTCACTGGACCAAACCCTTCCTACCTCTCCGCTCACCCCCTTGCTCCCACTCCAGTTTGGTGGTATGTTTGTTGTTAGTGCTGTGCAGTGAAGCTGATGACGCATTACAATATTTCATCTCCGTTACGCCCCTCCTCTATTTGCCCACTGCACGGTTACCCGTTTTTTTATTTTTCCCTGGGCTTTCTATTCCTGCAATAATAAAGTACTCGTATGTTCGTCTGTTTATTCCAAAACTTTGTCACTCCGTTTCACTGTCTCCCTTAAAAGCTCGCAATTTATCTCTTTACTTTGAGTGATATTTGTTCATCGTCACCCAGGATATTAATGTCATCAGATGAACGCTATCACGTGAGTTTTATTGGCAGTTACCGCTTTGGCTACCTATTTATCAGTACCATTCATGTGTAGATGTATGCATACAAGGGTTAGGTGAAACGTTCTCGGTCTGAGAAAGATATGGCGTTCCAATCAGTGAAAATTTATGAATCATGCATGAATGCACCTGTTATTAGTTCGTAATACCAATTTTAACTTGTTCTCTCAAGTAGTTTGTTTGCACGTATTGTTGTAGTACACGTATTTCGTGTTTTTCGTTAAAATGGAAAAACTTGAATTTCGTACGGTTATAAAATTCTTGGTTTTGGATGGATTAAACCTTAAGGAAATTCAAGTTAACAAAAGTATACAATGACTCTACTCCTTCAATTTCAACCGTAAACCGGCAGCTGAATTTAAATGTGGTCGCACATCCCTCAAATATGACCTACGTGAAGGACGTCCAAAAACCGCAACCAACCCGAAAATTTAATTAAAATTGGCAATTTTCCACAAAAATAAATTTTTATTAATACGATCCGTTTTGATATAACTACATCATCTTCTGGTGCCAGAAGATGATGTAGTTTCATTGAAACCGATCGTATTAATAAAAATTTATTTTTGTGGAAAATTGCCAGTCTCCTTTTATTCCACCCGAAACTATCGAAAAGATGCACGATATCGTGTTAGACGATAGGCGAGTGAAATAGCTAAGGCCGTGATGATATCAGAAGAAAGGGTGCAAAACATCTTCTACAAAGAATTAGGGTGCGAAAGCTATGCGCAAATTGGGTGCCGCATTTTCTGAATGCTGATCAAAAGCAAATGCGCAAACGGTTTTCGCAGCAATGTTTGGACCGTTTCAAGAGGGAACTCTCCAATTTTGTGCGGTAATTTGTCATCATGAATGAGACATGGGTCCACCACTACACGCCAGAACCCAAACAGCAGTCGAAGCAGTGGGTGGAAGCCGGTGGTTCAGCGCCAAAGAAAGCGAAGGTCGGGAAGGTCATGGCCAGCGTGTTTTGGGATGCGAAAGGGATCTTACTAATTGATTACCTTCAAAAAGACCGAACAGTTATAAGCAAATATTACTCCAACCTTCTTGACCAGCTATTTGCCAAAATTCGCGAGAAGAGGGCTGGCTTAAAGAAGAAAAAAATCATCTTTCACCAGGAAAACGCACCTGCTCACAAGTGCGTTGACGATGGGATAAATACGAGATTTGAGGTACAATTTTCTCGACCATCCACCCTATTCTCCTGATTTAGAACCCTCAGACTTTCATCTGATCCTATACTTGAAAACAATTGTTTACGGGAAGCGCTTCGCGTCCAATAAAGAAGTTGAGAGGGTCGTAATTGGATATTTTCACAGCCTTCCAGACTCTCACTTCCGGGAAGGAATACTGATGTTGAAGAAACGCTGGACCAAGTGTATTGTAGTCAAGGGAGATTATGTAGAAATATAAAATTATTTTTTAAATGAAAATGACAGTCTTTCATATGTATAATATATATATATACACAGACATACTTGCACAATCATTTGCATGCATGTAAGATGGCCATCGGAGCTTTTGTCTCATTCCAGTAAAGCCTGTTTCAGCCCTTCCCCGACATCACTCGTCCTCCCAAATACCCTGGAAGTTCCCACCCCTCCACCACTCCAGACTTTAAAGGGAAAGAACTAAGTTTTAAGGGAGTGAGAAGGGTCGGGTCGGGTTCTGTCGCATGCACATCGTACGCTTCGGAGAACACTTCCACCGGTTTCGTGGTGAGTGGGA
Organism: Hetaerina titia; assembly: GCA_037158775.1. Lineage (NCBI taxonomy): Eukaryota > Metazoa > Arthropoda > Insecta > Odonata > Calopterygidae > Hetaerina > Hetaerina titia. The sequence goes on from CM073778.1 coordinate 49,366,732, forward strand.
ACTTCGCCTCACACTCCCTTCCCCCGACAGTCTTTCTCTCTCTATGCGACGTAAAGTAAACTGTTAAAGGGTATGTGGTGTTGTCCTCACCTTATGCGGACCCTTATTGTTTCAAGGAACCCATAAAGGAAGATGAGTTCTTGAAAATATGTGATGAGGGACTCCGCAGGCACGACGTGTTTCCGAAACCCACGTGTGACGAAAATTGTTTTTTCTTTTCTTTTAGTCGTCGCAAGGTGCTTCATCTCTCGAAGATACTTCGTGGGAATTCATAGCAACGGTGAATTATCTTCGTGATATTATCGCAAAGAATATTACACTTGTCAATTGACCATCGAACGGCGATTGACATCTTTTTCGAACCACGCAATAGAGCCTTTGTTTGATGACTAATATAGAACAAAATGGATTGATTTAGTCATGTTGGGATCCATAAACGATCCCAAATTTACGCTTACCAATGGTTTTTTTTTAATTTAATAAATATTTTTGGATTAATATTACTATTCATAGCATCGATACAATGAAAAGGCTGCAGAATATTAAAATAATGTCTTTATTGGTGCATGACGTCATTAAACTCGATAAAAAAAATAAAAAAGACCTTTTTTTATCCTTTACCTAAAAACGGCAGGTATCTTAAAAAATTGATTAAGTAAGCTACATGAATATTTCATGCGACACTTGATAAGTTAACAGAAACGAAACAAAATTCGTTACTTTTTCGTTTAAATTTGTAAGCAAAATGAAAGACTTGAATGCAAATACTCTTTTGTCGTATGCATCGTCATTAAGGATTCCAGCCCAATTTTCATGTAAAAATGTCTATATCCTTTCAACAGTACTTTAACCAGTCTCAAAGCATTAGAGGTGAAAACTTTAAATCCAAAAGCGCGGATTGAAATTTATGCATTTCCCTGAGTGGTGACTTAGATATACCATCTATTAGTTGCAGAAATAAAATATGTTCGAAATATGCCCAACAAGTATAATTTTTTCCATTATTTTATTAATGCGTACTAATTAAAACTGCACTTATGTTCGTTTTTTTATCGGATACTATTTCATTCGAATATTTTATGATATTTATTGAAATGTTTACATCCAGTTACATCCATAATCAATCCGTACCAATGCCTCCCAGTATTTATTATTTTGAATTCAAAATTAATATTCCTTATATGGATTCATGGTAATTTTTAACACCACATCTGTAAATGAGTTTAACTAAGAAATTAAGGTTTGAACTTTTCATTTTTTAGGGAAAAATTATAATTTTATGAGGTAAATGATGACCATGGTCATTAGCGACAAATTTCAGCAAAAATAATACCTCGTGAAATTCCTCACTACAAGGAATGATACTAAAGCCGTGTGAGGTATTAGGCTAATACTTCTATTTCTCCGTCGCATTCACTTTGGTGATCAATATCCGGGATACGAAAAAAGTAAGAAAGAACCATGAGAAAATATCAACATGAAAGATGTTCGGAAAATGAATTTTCCCACATGGCTGAGTCACTAAATTGATACGAATGCCTCAGGCATGTTGGGAGACCGTTCAAAACGCTCATGCGGCGTTAATAACCCGATGCGGTACCGGAACAAGTGACTGGATCGTTGCGTGCCGTGTTCGAGGAAGCATTAAGTAAAATAAGACGTCCGATTATGAAAGGCAAAACGCGAGCTCAGCGAAGGAGAAGAGTGAGCGGAGGATCTAGGCTGGAGGAAAGTGGAGTGATTTTTGTTGAATTGGAAAGAGACTCCGGTCGATTAGATCCTCGTTCTCCCTTATCCCCCCCTCTTTTCCCTCCCTCTTTTTCCCTTTCATACAGGAAAGAGGCCAGATAGAAGCCGGGGGGATGAGGTGGGTACGAAGGCTAACGTTAAGCCCTAAGGGGACGCTTAGAGTTGCGGAACCAAGATATATAAAATTGCTGGCTATTTATTTCAGAAGGGAATATGAGCCGTAAGCGAACGTAAATTCGACGTCAGCATAATTATAATGGGAGCCTGTGTATGTGTGCTCGCAATGATGTACTTATGTACATGTAGTTCCGATGAATCAGTAAATGAAGAAAATTTTATAGAGAGAAGCATGAGGATACGTTGAATGCCAAAAGCAGTATAATAAAATAACTAGCCCTCTGCTTATTACTTATGCAGGATGGAATTGGATGCAGAGGTTCTTCAGAATATCTCCTCAGGTTTTCGGGATAGCAGGGACTGAGTTATCCCCAATATTATGTATTTACATTTTTCTACAATCATAGAAATTTGAAATTCCATGAAATATAGAAATTAACTAAAGGTAATATATAACTATGTGACTCTAATAAAGTATATTTTCATAAGAGATAATCTTTAAAATATAGTATCAACTATTTATAGATTTTCATAAGTACATGTATAGTGGTAGTTCTGTACATTTTCATATGACACAATATTCAAGAGAATTACCAAAGAGAGGGTATTGACTTGCTAACATCAACATATAAGAACATTAATAGACAATATATCAAACCATTTAATAATTGTTACAATCATATGATGATTTTTTTCCACCTGACCACTTTGACGTAGTCTCCATGTAATTATGTTATCCCATAAAAACCCCTTGGCTAACTGATAAACTAAACCCAGATTATCAACAAGCCCACTTGATTTTAAGAATTGCCCACAGACGTTTATTCCTATCTCCAATTCTTCCCATTTCTCTTTAATCATTTCCTCCACATTTACTGTTAACAGCACAGGTGATAATGGACAACTTCATTCCTCTTTCTAACACTGCCCAATTCCGGACTCTATCCCCCACTCGAACCTGAGTAGTATGAGACATATAGAGGTAGCTGCTTAGTCATTTGTACGAACATTTAATAAGATTGGTGAATTTTTTCAAAAAAGACCTTCTCTTTACAGATAAACGGCATGGTTATATGCGTAATAAAATATAACATTTTCCGATAATACGAAAACCATTTCTTGGATTCTCTAAGGAATTACTGAACGACCCTCGTATTAATTGCAGTGGCAATTAGTATATCCACCTTAAAAGTTTTATGTGAGCTTGTCTCATTCACGCTGAACCACAAATAAAATCTTTCTATAGAGAAACATACACAGTCGTTCTCTGTATACACATCCGAAAAAAACAGTTGTGATAAAACATGTCGTGAAACTACGGATAGAAATTCATTATTTTTCTTCGATACATTTCATTAAACCTCAGCAAAACGCCCAAATGTTGGTTAGATAGACGACGGTAGATCTAAAATAGTAACATGCAAAACGGTGTGTAAAATTTACGCACCGGAATACTTGTGACTGGGGTTGGGAGGAAGGTCCGTTATTTTCCCAGCCCTTCTATAATTCATATTTCACAGAAGGTGGGTAAAGTTGAGGTCGTCCGATTTTACTAGTTTGGACCCTGAAACTGGCAGAACGCTCAACTAATTGATCTACAACACCCTGTTATGGATCCAGTGGATAATTATTTGAGACCTTTTTACCATAAGCTATAATATGAGATAATCTGGCAAATTTTCTTTAAAAATCTGACAAATCTGGCAAAGTGTTCTGGGCCTAATTACCATTTTTTTTGGTTTATCGTACCACCGGTAGTGTTAATGACGAGACTTTAGCTTCGGTTATTCCCAGAGAATGTTCTCTTGATGGCCAAAGGTAATAGATTGTACAACTAACATTAACATCGTTCTAATCGAAAATTTTCAATGCCCATGCATAAATTCCCGCATTGAACGTCGGACCTTTTCAGGAAAATTCGGCTCTTTTCCCCATTTTTTTCTCCGAAACAATGAAGAAATAAGGCAATTCCGGAATTTTTCCAATTGAGTGGTCGCACTGGAAAAGTTAAAGTGAAAGGATCGTATTCCTAAACCTTTGAGAATCCCCATTAAAAAAATCACGGATGAGCCACGAGGAACGCCAGCCAGAACAAACGCTTTGATCCCCTGATCGGAAATGTGCCGCAGATCCCCCTTAGGCGTTTAGTGGGGGAGGAGGAAGGGGAGTATGCCGCCCGAACCCCCACACACCCCACCACCTGTACCTCTCCCCCCCGATTCCTTCCCCAGCTTACTTTGAGCACCACGTAACGAGGCACGCCCCACATTCCCCCAGTCGCCCCATCCAACCCACCCAAGGAGGAGTCAAACGCCCAGCCTCCCCATCCGGACGTGGCAGCCATCTCACGTGATCTCGCGTCAGGGGCAGGTGCCGCGTCACACGAGCGCACACTCTCATCGAGTGGTGGCCCTGCGTCTGAGAGGGGGAAGAAGTCCCTCGAGAACCCTCGAGGGGGACGCGTAACCCCGCCCCTCCCCACTACACCTGCAGGGGGATGACTCTTGAGCTAACCCTCGGGCGGAGTCGGGTAAGGAAGAAGACGTGAACGAGAAGAGGAGGAACTGGGATATTTTTCCCGGGGCGGTATGAGGACGAACTGGGTGGAAGAAAGGGATTCTAAAATGAAAAATAGGAGTAAGGAGGGATCCCCAAGGATTGCGAATTCCTACCACACAACCCACCCTTCACCCTCTCTTGCACGCCGAACCATAAATCGAAACAGGTGAGCGAAGGGATGCGGAGCATGAATAATTCCCGTGAGTTGCAACCGGATTCTCTCTGTGATTCGCAGAGGAGAACGACTGTCACCACTTCCTTCCCCATCCTCCCCCATCGAGCGGAACGAGAGCTAATTCACCCCTCCTCATTCAGCCTCCGTACCTCAGATCATTTGTCATTCGTCAGTACGGCAGCAACACGACTGCCTCCCATTCACTCCACACCCTCCCCACGCTGGAAAGTACGTGCTTGACGGGTAGATGGGTAAAAAACTGAGAGGAATTTTTAATCACCACTGGCTGGAAAATTAATATTATTTCTTCATGACCTAAGCTCTGCGCTCGCTGTGCTTTCATTAAATCTTTAATTAAAGAGAATTCCTATTTGTCTCACTGAATGATACTTTGACCGCAGAGTGATACTTCCGGCAGTTCTGAGGTTGTTTGAAACGACAGTAAAGCTACCGTTTTGATCATGAATCAGTTAAATAAATCTAATGAATAGGATAATTAGATGTGCCTCGTGTAAATTATTTGATAATGAGCGGATAATACATCCCATTACCAAATGGACGAGGTATCTGCTTCTCTCATAATGCAAATTATTAAAAGTTCACTTCGATAATTTTATTGCTCAGACTCTATATTTCGTACTTGGCCGTAGGCGTATGTATTCGTAAATTCTCTAAGGAACATGACCCCCACGGACGGTCACTAATTATGAGTACAATAAACACCCTAACTCTGCGAATGTCTAACATTTGTCACGTAAGATTAGTCTCAAGTGAGAACCGGAATAGATTCTAAAAGGTTTATAATTATTTTGGCCAAAGACCTTCACCTTGTACAAAGAATTCGAATATTAATATTCTTCTCTTCACAACGTGTGTGCTTAAGCACAAAAGTTAGAAGGCTTTATAACAGAGAAATTGTTAAGTATCCTTAACAATTGAAAAATCACGTAAAAGTAACCAACGTAATACATAAAAGTTAAAATTAAAATTATTTGAACAGTAATGTTGGAAATATAATATATTTAAGACGCTAATTTTTAATAAACAATCAGAATAATTTTTTTTTGGTTTTGGGACGTATTGCTTTATTTATTGTTTAATTTGATGGGTTACAATTGACCGAAGGCGACTAAATTATTTTGCTTCAATTTAAATGGATAGAAGGTGTCTTCTTGGTTTTCGAAAACGAATGCCTCGAGGTCAATCGATTAGTCGTTCACATGAAGTATTTTCATTTTAATTAAAGCAAAGCATCTCATTCGGAATATTTCATCATTAAAATCCTCGTCAAACCAAATATGCAGTTAACTTCGAGCAAATTGAAAGTCACCGGATTCGAAGGGACATAAGTTTTCTCTATCTTTTTTTTTCTTTTCAGAAGATTTTCCATTAACGTTGCATAATATGGTATAATATAGAAAGAAATGAAATATTCTCAAAAAAATGCAAATATTCAAACAGGAAAGAAATTAATTAAATTGTTTTTCTTAAAATACGTAATACGCCTAAACGGATTTTGGCAAAAGTACTCGTAAAGTTAGTTGAAGAGAATTAAGTAATCATATAAAAAGCTATAATTGTTCTCTTTTTCAAATTGTTTTCATTTTATTGTCTGCTAACAAATTAGTCAAGCATCGTATTCCCTAGATATTTGATACACTGAGATTTATTTTATGCCAGTGAGCGCAACCATGACACAGATACTCAAATAATAACAAATAAAAATACAAACAAATGCATCCACATAAAAACAAAATATTTAACCACTATTATTTCCATGACATTCATATTATTAATGAGGTAAATATGTGGCATAAATATCTGTTTAATTAGTCTCGTTCTCGCACGGGGTCGAACGTAAACCAGCAATATCGTTTTACACTCAAAAATATAAAAACGCCTGATATTGGTCAAATGCGACCCGCGTTGCATCTTAGTATATCGTGTTGCAAATATTCACGGGGTCGTAAGTTTGACAAGTTTCAGTCAGAACAACTGGTTTTCGTTTACAAATATTTTCCATGCGTCTTATTTCCATTTCTTATTCCAGATATTACATATTTATTTCAATAAACTTTTTCCACCTGAAAGTAAGAGAGATAGAAAGAATGCAAAGCTAAATAATGTATTATTATTTTACGTAGGTGTAGCATGTGGTCTCAGGAATTTCTGTGCCATGTTAGTTAAGGTTACGAGTATTGTTCCACCTATCAATAATCCCACAAATATAAACCATTTTATCAACCAATAATGAAAACAGTTCTAACTGGCAATGTTTTATTAGGGAAGATCATTACAAAAGTTTCTTAATTATTCGAGAATGGGAAGGAAATAAAGCTTGAAGGAAAAAAGTGCTACTCCAGTAAAAGTTTAGTTGGTAGTAGTTATGAAGATCACATAAGCGGAACCTGATATGTCTCTCTCCCATCATTAAATATTAGAAAGCTACATTAACATAGAAATATGGCTAATTTAAATTTGAATTAAATGCAAAAATTTCCAAGAAATGCAATTCTCCAACCATTAGGAAATTTACACGTATGCATGCAATCTTAGAGTTTTAAAAATTATAAATCGAATTTAATTATGCTTGATTATTATTAAAATATTATGCTAATTAACTAAAAAATACCATATATAATGGCTGAAATCAATCAATGACAGCTCTTAATTACATTCTCCACCTAATTATTGAAATTAATTTCCCAGACAAATTAATAAACTGAATGGTGTCTCGGCTCATGGCCAACGGGAAATAAGATTAAAGATGTACTTAACTGATTACCTTCATTTCATTTGATTAATATCAAAAAAAAGCTCACATTTTATCTTAGAAGAATCAATAATCATTCACATCTAATTCTCGGTAGAGAGATATTTTTCGGGCTGTTAGAGTAATGCCGTTATTCACTCAAGAAAATAAGCCCAGCATGAACATAGGGAGCGTTGAAGGGTCCTACTAACTGAGTAGAAATCGGCAAGTATCAACGGAAATCAACATCAATACATTCAAATGACATTTCACCCAATAAATACTACGAAATCACCCAATAAACACAACAAACACTCGTATATACCCTCTTCCACACTTTGAGTGTATAGCAGAGAGTTTAAGAGAACTAGTCATTACATCATTTTATCATTCTTCGGCTTAATGTTAAATTTTATATTCAATCAGGCTTTGCGTGATATCTTAAATATATTCTTCGAAGTTATTCCATTGGCATTACCTATGGTCTTGTAAATTTATAAACACGAAATACACCAGACTTGAAAAATTGATATGTCCGTCAATAGTTCACCTCGCTGACATCTCGCATCTCTGGCTATAACAAAAGCCTAGAGAGTCTAGAAAGATTCTCCTCGATTTAGCATCAAACAAATGTGAATTTTATTTAGTCATTACGTAAAATCTTGCTATATTATCTTTGTGCTTGAGAGTGGTCTCATCGTTTTCCTTCCAATCATTTCGGAGACTTCCTCACATGATCGTAACGATTTCAATCAAGTAGGCAGTTTTTGATGCCGCTTCGTCGATTCATAAATGAAATCTTTCTGTCCAGGGTTCAAATCATGTTCAAGTGCCAAATGAATAAACAAGAAGGGACTTGCGCAAAATAGCGTCTCTCCTAAACTTATTTAACAGCATTTTTTGAAAGTTCATTAATGAGGACAATAGGAATCATGAACCATCCCTGATGTTTCAAAATTGTTTTCCTCAGACGCGATTTTACGAATATGACTTTCATAGATTATTTGATATTCAATACCTTATGTATAAGAAGAATCTATTAATTATTTCACAGATACACCCCGTCCCATTAATTCAGATCTAGTTGGGAGTTCCAAGATTTGCGACATGAATCAGTTCTAGGTAACTTTCAATTATAAGGTACGCATGATACTTGACGAACGAACGAACCTGTATTTTCTGCCAAATTACTCACGTCAGGAAGTTAAAATTTCTGCAAGTTCACAGCATAATCCCTCTGTAGATGTAACTATTAGGTACAACGTCCAATCTATGCTATGATTCCATGCTTTCCTAGGACGCTCCTTTAGGTCCTTTTTTGCCTGCTACAACATTCCTGATAAATTAACGGCCAGAATGGAAACGAGTGTTTCGGCCTTCTATGAACTGTCGCATCTGCGTCCACAATGTTTTCACTCCTACGCATCTTCGCACTATGGTGGCAACTATACAAACCCTGTAAAATGTGCAGTGCAGTCATTCATTCATGAAGATTCCGTGTATATTTTAAGCTAAACACCATTATTCTATCAACTACGATAAGTATCACGGAAAAAAATTGGGATAATTCAGAACCAGAATGCGGCATTTATTTTGGAAACCACTTGAAATAACCTCAAACCCCTTTCAGTCAATCGTGTCACGTAGATAACCGTAACGTCACTGAATAATTTCATTTCTGTTTCTAATGATTTTAGAATTACTCTCAATCATGCTCATTAAATATAAAATGGGACCGATCAAGCCTCTTCTACGTTGTATCCGTTACTATAAGTTATCGAAGTTGCTAGAAGCCAGACATTATCCGCAATCCCACTTAATTTGTTCAATTGGTCTCTTAGAGACAATATTTTGTTTCCAAAAGATAATTCGTTCACACCAATTACATCGTCATTAAGGACGACAAACAACATGACATCCGCACCCTAGATAACAAGGACTAACCTTGTAGACACTACAAGAAAGACCTTTATACCGTTTCCTATATACCAAAAGATGACCGAATCATTGGTGAATTACCTAATGTCAATGGTTTCCAGTCGTACATACATAGGTTCAAGGGCCTAAGCGAGATCCGAAGTCATCTTTTGCACCGAGCACTAGTGCAGAACGAAGCCGTATCCTAGGAAGTATCAACGGTGCGTCCTGTTACCGTCTTCATTGACTCTCCCGACAAAGTTTCTCCAGCAGAACGAAACCTTCCACCGGATAAAAAAGCGTCGTTGTCTCCAGGGCCGCCTCCCCTACCCCTTCAGCTACCCTTCCCCTACGCCCCCTGCCCTATACTCCTATCATTCCGGCAGTGTTGCTCCCGTCAGTCTTTTCTCCTCGTTGATCTCACTTCGCGGCTATCACAATGGGGGCTGATGCTTACCGCTCCCCCGCCCTGACTTTACATCTCCTGCGAACTCACTCCCCTGAGGATGGGGGCGGAAGCCTTGGGCTGCTCCTCTCGACCGCCCACGCCCTCCCGCCTCGGAGCGTCGGAGCCCGGAGGGGCTCCGACGCTCCGAGCACCATATTCTCCGTAGCGGAGTCGAGGAAAGAATGGGAGGCCCCCGCGGTTAATGAGGAAGACTCACCTGATGCACGTCACAAAGCATACTCCACGGCTAAGGAAATGGGGGTAAATAATTTCTTTCACAGCTCGTCCTCCTGCGCTTTTTTGTTCTGAAGTATGAAAGCAAAATTTTTCGGAAGGGATATTTTCATAGGTGCAAGGTCAAGCAATATGGGAAATATACTTTCTAACGGTATCAATTCAATTCAAGACAAAATTTTAATTTCTGCATTTAAAAAATTCTCGCAGCACATAGTTATTATAATATGCCATGATAGTAAATTTTAATGATAGAATCCTACTTCCTTAGAACATAATCTCTAATATTACTACATAAATTTCAGAAATTAATGCAGGTATGTAGGTAACAAAAGAATCATGACCTACCAGTTTAATGTATTTAACGATATTTTTTTCGTAGATGAATGTAAACCTAAAAATATTTTTGTTTTATATTCAAGACAATAGCATCGTGTTTCTCGCACCAATTTTGAATAAAGTAAAAACTGAAAAATCATTTCTTAGTTCAGCCAAAAGATGTATAGAGATTTTTCAGTCATTTGAACAGGATACATACACTAAACCCCAAATTTACAACTGGATTAAACGAAACATGGGTAATTTTCACATTTTTGTATGAACTTTTGGTGTTTTATTGACAGTTCCGTGATTAGAAAATTTAAAAAAAAATGACGACCCTTACAACAGGGCATTATGATGCTCAAACTAAACCTTTTATATTTGATGTTGTTACCAATTATTTCATAATTACTTAAGCTCGAACTGCTGAACTCGAGTTTCGGGCACGAGGTAATACATTCGGAAAATTTGGCGAGGCAAACAAAATGCAAGCACGCTCGCAAAGAAAATGCAGATTAATGACATGCGTGGGTATTTGATAGGATCTCAGTCACTCGCCTGGCAATTTCCCGCCTGCTTTGAACCAGGAGATGAGTGCGCGTGGGCGGAAGAGATTTGATTTACCAGAGACGCATGTTCCGCGGAACTCGCGAACGGCAACTTGGCAATTAATACCAGGCCTCAAAATTCCATTCCAATCCGCCATACAACTCACAATTTTACTGCACAAGCCATTCTCCAGCGGGATTCTATTTTCCTGATTACCAGAATCCCACGTCCATGAAGTTGATTGATTACAGATAATGTAACTGGACGTTTCCCGCAATTTTATGTCATTATCACCCATAATGCACTCTAGAAAACAGTTTGCCTGATGAGAGAACCCTTACTTCTGTTAAGTTAGCAGACAAATTAATATTCCCGTAAAATGAGTTCAACACCCTAATTAGTCACGAATGAACAATTTAGACTGAGACTATACCGAGCCGAGGTATACCCTTCTATTATACTATACTATTTTATACTATACGAGGTATAACATACTATAATAGTATACTATTCACTAATTTAGGCCGAAACATACAGAAAGATTATTATGTATTAAATATATACTATATGTATACTTTCAAGTTTGAATATGTGTATATATATATATATATATATCGTGTTTCATAAGGTATTACACCACAAGCCGCACCCTTAATCAGGCATATTCGCACATGGTGTAGATTAAGTGAAGGGATCATACAGATAGGTATAGCATTTTGGCAACTTAAGATTTTTGAAATTTTATATTCCTAAGCGCAAAATATTAGCTGTGAAAGATTAGCAATTGCAAACATGGAAGATTACAAGAAGGCCGGATATGGTGAAACAGACCCGTTTTATTTGTTTTTCGAAGCAAGTACACCAAATCTTCATATTTAACATGATATAATGGGATAGGTAAATAAATATTAAAACATATACTGAATTTGAAGGTGAGAAGATCATCAATTTTAAAACATTTTCGTTTTTCACTGACGCAAAACTTCACATTCCCAGAGCGATATGTTAATTGCGTGCAAGAGAAATTTAAATTTCGGACAAATGCGTCTAACTCACAGCGTGCCGTAGTAACGAATTCAATTTCTTGAATTCAACTGCGGACGTTGGAAATGTTGGAAAAGTGTTTCGGCAACGATTCTCTAAAAAAAACGGTCGTTTACCAGTGGCACGAGCGGTTCAGAAGTGGTCGTGAGTCAATTGAAGATGATGAACGCAGTGGCAGACCATCGACATCGAAAGTCGGTGAAAAAATTGATAAAGTAAAAGAAATGTTGGTCAATAACCGCAAATTAACCATCAGAGAAATAGCGGAGGACTTGAACATTGCCTATGGATCCGCCCAAGACATTCTAGTTAATGATTTGGGTTTCCGTCGTGTAGCAGCTAAGTTGGTGCCAAAAGACCTCAATTTCATGCAAAAAAGAGACCGTGTTGACGTCGCAAAAGACATGATTTGCGAGGCTGAATCCGATCCCACATTCATCAAAAGGATCATTACTGGAGACGAGACGTGGGTTTATGAGTACGACACGCAATCCAGACATCAGGCAAGTGAATGGCGTTCACCAAATGAGCCGAGACCAAAAAAACCACGTCGTTTTCGTCAAAAAAGAAGGCAACGCTGACGGTTTTCATGGAGTACAACGGTGTAGTGCATCATGAATTTTTGCCAGAAGGCCAGACAGTAAACAAAGAGTATTATTTGGGCGTTATGAGACGTTTGCATGAAGCAATTCGCCGAAAGAGACCAGAAATCGTCGCACAGTGCGTCGAGACCGTCGCACAGTGCTATCATTATTCGTAATTTTTTGACGAAAAATGCAACAAATACCATCCAACAGCCACCGAATTCACCTGATTTGGCTCCCTGTGACTTCTTTCTGTTCAATCGAGTTAAAAAACCATTACGGGGAACGCGTTTTAGCAGCCGAGAGGAAGTAATGGAAAAATCGCAGGAAGCACTGATGGACATACCGAAAACCGAATATAAAAAATGTTTCGAGGATTGGATCAAGCGCTGGCATAAGTGTGTTGCAGTCGATGGGGATTACTTTGAAGGGGACAATATAGATTTAGATGAATAAACTTGTATTTTTAATTTTCTGAATAAATTCCGGGAACCTTTTGATCAAGGTAGTATGTTAGATAGTTTGGGCGACAAAATTTTTTTCTCCTGCACTTCAAGAGAATTCTTCAGGCCGTATTTCGAACTAATGTCACCTCCAGTGCATAATAATAATTCTTATAATTCGGCCCGTTGGATTAGTATTGGGCATTTAATTGTTTCCATTTTTTTGGGTTACCTTATTTTTAAAACCCCAATACAATTTCGTTAATTTTTACAAAATATGAGTTACATGCCCTTCCTTTCCGTCAATTTCCCCGTTCCCACTTTTTGATAAATCTATCCAATGTTTTCCTAATCGGTTCCTCGTTTGGATATTTCCAAATTTTTTGGACGTAATGCAAATATCTAAGGATAGCTTCCAGTTCGCCAGTAAATAATTTCAAAAAATTTGCTTTACCCTTTTTTTATAATCCTGATGTAATCACGTCCCCTCCATGATGAGCCATTCTAAACCAACCTATGCCACCCACCGTCCTTTACCCGACCGACCGACTTGTGAAGATAAACGTATGAAATTTTAAGAAACCTTACACTACCCGCGTTAAGTGTTGCCTTCAATGTTCACGGTAGTGGTAATTCACCGATAATGTTGGAATATTTTTGCCAGTGCCCAAAAAATGAATCCAAAGTCTTGAAATACTCCCAGATCCATTATAAATATTCTAAACAATATAATAAACCTTCCAAAGGACCTAACTTGAACCCACCCTGCCGTTACCCACGCCCGACCAATGTGGGGGGTGTAGTGTAATGATACACCAAGAGACATTCGATTATCAAATGTAAGCATAGGACATACTATTAATACTTTCTGAGCTTTATATCACCAATATGACTTGAAAAGCTTAAAATGACGTGGAAGTAAAACCCTAAAACAATTAGTAACTTATTTAAATGGAATTTGAGTTATTTACCATACTCACAGGTTACTAACACTTAATCAACATTTAGTTGTCATGTGTCATGCCAACAATTGAATCGCCTCCAGTACACACCATAACGGTGGCTTTTGGGGCACCATGTAGATGTAGATGAAACATGCTCGCCGTATTACCTTGATTACAAAGAGGTTTAATTCAGCCTCCTGAAAAGCCTTGTCCCATTTTAAAGTTTTTTTCACAGTCAATCTCAATACGACCATCGTCTTAAAAACGTAGAGACTGCACCAGAATAATTACATGCTCCAAATATCAAAATTCTAAATCAGTAAATGAAGTCACACTTTTTCAGTGCAAAACTTGATTGAGGTAACCTTAGGATGCTGAATAAAGAAACAAATCATTTCCAGGTTTATTCCTCTGAAAATCATGAGAAACTTAGTAACTACCAATTAATTTGTAAGAACATTACCATTAAAATCTATAAATATATTCATTTTAAGCATACTCATGAACCAAATTGGACGGGTTTACACGGAATAATTACCCATAAATTAATCCAGCCGCGGGATCTTATTATTACAAATCGATCGGAAGATATGCGGGGGAGTTCAATTTCTATATGAGTCATTCGAAAAGAATGGTAATAGATTTTCTAAAAACTTATAGGTGTGCAAACCTAACGGACCGGAAACTCCTACAAATTCAGGTGAAAGGAAATTATTAAAAACTAATATTTCCGTCATTAAAGCTATTAAGGACGATATAAACCTCGAAATCCGAGCATTAAATGTTTTTAATTACATGTTTGGACACTGCGGTCGCCGTTGGCTTCTATAAGTTTATGTCCAATTATTTTAAATTTGTCTTCGATAGACTAGAAATACAATACGGCTTCACTATTATTAAATGGATAACATACTCTATAAAAATTATTGATTAGAAAAAGAGCATGAGGAGATTTAGCTGTTGAAGTAGAATAATAAGTTGAGCGAAGTATCTACAATGTAAAGGAAAAAGAAAGATGATATATGAAATGAGGTGAATAGATTTCGGTGAAGGAAAGTAACGCGGGAACGGAGGGAGAAACAGGGGTTATGATACCCCAAAAAACGGTATCCCGGCCTTTTTTGCCACACATCTATATGAAAAATGTACATATGTAAAAGTAGTTCTGGTAACAATACATTACCCAAGTTTCGTACAAAGAATCTAGATTTTTTCCTGGATATAAGTTACAACCATGATTAAAAATACTTAATTTCAGTAAATATTGAAAATAATTTTTTTTAACCACGAAAAGGACACCGAAAAGCAGAAAGTCATATTGATTTATGCGTAATTCCTGCGTTTGTGCCAAGAATTACTCTAAGTTAGGACATAAATAAAATATGTATGCGGTCAATTAAGCGAAGCAATTGAAAACATTCCTGGGAGAAATCCTTGGATAAGTGATTAAGAATTTAAAGACAGTGGTGAGGAAAGGGAGGCATTGGAGTGAGGTAGGAGATTAAAGCTTAAATACAGTAAATCATCGCGTTAGAAAGTTGGGAATACTACTTTGCAAGAAAAATGGTTTAATGACGACTTCAACATCTTTGAAGAGAAATAATGATTTAAACATCTTTGAAGGGGAAGATATGGAAAGAGAAAGCAGAGAGAACCGAAATTGAGATTTTAGTAGTCATGCAACATTTGGGCAAAAATATTTCTATATATACATATTTTATATATTTTAAATATATATATCAAATATATATATATATATATATATATATATATATATCATATATATATATATATATATATATATATATATATCGTATATATATACATATGAAATTGACGCCCTCCGGCGACGCACAAACACACAGATGCGAAATATTCAACACACAGATACATAAAGAAAGGACACTCACAATATGTACAGACTGTGAGTGTCCTTTCTTCTTAAAATGTTTCTGCGTGTTTAATATTTTGCATCGGTGTGTTTATATATATATATATATATATATATATATATATATATATATATATATATATATATATATGGCAAAGATGTCACACAGCTTACAAAGAGCTGGTAGGCAGAAGTAGATGCAGGTGATAATTCAAGTATGATGAAATTCAAGGGAATTGAAAAATTGAAAAATGAAGACGGGGAAGTAACAGTGGAATGTAGAAGCATTAGCTGGAAAAGGGAAGGAAACCAAGAAGCAGTTGACGGAAGACTAAGTGAAGATTAAGGGACGAGAAAAATGGAAAAAGTTTAGTAACATCTTCTAAAGATCTTAGCAAAGATCTTTAGAAGAAAAAAATTAAAAATGTAGAATTAATGCATTAAAGGAAAGGGGACTGTTTACGGAAAATTTAATGGAACTCTAATAGGGGAAAGTGTATATTTAATTAAATTAAATTCTCAGCTGGAGAAGGAACGTGAGGGAGAGACGATGAAAGAGAAGACCATGATACAGAATATTTTCCAAAAGGAGTGGAAGGGCTCTGAAAGTAGGCGAGAGAACTGACGGGATTTATTAGAGGAAAAACGGTAAAAGACTCTCAAAGATACGAGAGTAAAGTTATTAATAGAATCCAAAGTGATTCAGAGAAGGAGATAAGGATATACCGAGGAGCTTTAGATAAAGGAAATACGTCATGGAACTAAGATATTTAGAGAAACTACGCCGCTGATGACGATTAGCTCGAATTCAGGAATATTTTTCATCAAAATAAAAAAAATATTTAGCTGATAAAAAGTTATTTAAAGGTGTTCAATATTCGATATGCTAAGAAAATAACTATATAATATGACTGAGCTCTTAAAAGGGAAAATCATATGTTTTATGAAAAAATGTTTTGAGGAATGAATTTGATAACACTTTTTGTAATATAAATAAATCCACGGGATTTGATTTATCTTGTGGTGTTCGAGATAAAATGCGACAAAGTAATCGTCATGTCATTTATGAGAGTAATACAAGGTAAAATAGTAGACTGTAGACGGTATTTTTTCAGTTTCTGGGATCCGCACACGCCCCAAGACTACACAAGTAAGAAAAAGATATACTATAAGACGACATAAGAGATATTAGACTGGAATTAATATAGGCCGTTGAGATCTATGCTTTCTGTTTGAACGCCAAAAGCAATTTTTATCAATTGATAAGATAATGATGAAGTGAGAATAGATGGCCAAGTTATTAAATGAAATATTTAAATATATTCATCAGCCAATTATTTGAAATCATTATTGTTTGGATTCAAGAAACTTGACTGGCAGGAAATGAGGATTAATCATAAAAGACGCAATAATTGACATTCTCTAAACTTCGCGAGTATATCAAATATCTAATTCACCAAAATAATACACATAATAGGTCACACAATGGACAGGATATTCGTTGGAAGTTGGTATGAATATTTATAACATAAGTTTGAGAGCTGTTCAATAAAGGGCAATCGAACATTTTTAATCAGATAATCTATTGTGGAAAAACTTAATTTTATGTCACATTATTAACTTAATTTTCAATTATTTTGTGTAATAGTGTAACTGATTTAACTCCTGTATTGCTCTTGTTAGGAATTACGCTAATAAAAAAGCTTGGAAAGAACAGACTGTGAGAGATAGAAAAAAGAAATGTAGAAAAATTAGTTATACCTTTGAAATATAGCAAAACCTTAAATATTCACAATTCATTGGAGGAATAGAAAAAGTTTTAATTGAACACTTTTGAAATTTCAAAGTAGAGAATGGATAAGCTAGAAATTAAGATGGGTTACCGGAAATGTTCTAGTAATGTCTAGTTCTCTGTGAGAGATAGAGAAAAGAAATGTAGAAAAAATAGTTATACCTTTGAAACATAGCAAAACCTTAAATATTCACACTTCATTGGAGGAATAGAAAAAGTTTTAATTGAACACTTTTGAAATTTCAAAGTAGAGAATGAATAAGCTAGAAATTAAGATGGGTTACCGGGAATGTTCTAGTAATGTTAGGTATAGATATGAAATATAAGGAGAGAATAAGAATTTTGGAAGTGTAAAAATAGAATGAAAAATGTGAGGTACTGGGAAAATAATAATGAAAGCAATTGATACTGTGACGCACAGGAGATACTGAGACGGAGACGGGGCACAAGATCTCGATAGTTTACAAGAACCATTCAAGGATACATATAATCAGCACACTGTTCGTAACATTAAGATCCCTCTGCTTTGATTATCACTCCAGCAACGTACAAGAGTTCTCAACTGGTGTAGCTCATAGGTAAAGGCAAAATAGTTAACTGGCAACAGCACTTGAAGTCGAACTCACAAATACTATCCTTAAGCTATTTGCGAAAAGGTCCCATGTCTTACCACAACCTTCTATTAAATCTGATAACCAAAATTCACTGACACATTAACTTACAGGGACTGTAGACTGACTGTAGACCTGTAACCTCTACCACTATGCCCATTTTCCTCAAGAAATTCGCACACTGCATGGAAAAACTTCATGCCTTATGAAATGACCAAGTATAACAAACAAATACATCACCGGTTGCGTGAAACTTAAGTTATCCCAACTCGAAGGTTACGAAGAAAAAGGTTTGGTCCCCTTCGTTCCACCGGCGTCGAGTCAATTTCCTATATCGGCAGGTTTGCCGCTCGCTTGTCTCCGCACAATTTGATCCGGGATTCACCCTCCTCACCTCTCTGATCTTATTACTTACTTATTTTTCCCATAGTTCTCTAATCCGCTATATTGCAAACCGATAAATCCGAGCTGAGCCAGAGGCCCTTCAGTGAGTTACGAAGGGCTTCTGACGCTAAGTGAAATAATTCCACCAGACGATAATTCTGAAGCTGATTTAAACAGATAATGTGCATTCTAAAGCATCCCTTACTCTATGAATACTTCACGAATTGACACAGATACCTCAAATTTGCTGGAATTGCCATGGAACTGAATGCATATTAATATAACAGAAGAGTTAGCTTTTTATTGCTTTATATTTTATGCGTAAAAAAATTATGTACGAAAAGAAATATTACTTGAAAATTGTTTTTCAGTGCTGACTCTTAATGAGAAACAGCCATCTCATTTTTAATATTATTTACGTAATTTAATATGCAAAATATCTCTAAAAATATGAAATCTCAATTTAATAAAACTAATATTAAGTCAGTATTAACTAACAGAATATTAACTAGCATAATATTAGGTTGGGGAAAAAGAAGTCCATTATTTTCTCGGTATATGGCTGTAGTGATCGATATCTTGCAAAGTATCGATCAAACAATTTCAAGTTAATGCTCGTTGTCAAGGTGATATTTGACACCAAATAAATTTGTTTGCTGTTTTTTGTTTGTTCCATTCAGTTGAGAGTTACAGGGTGTTAACAATGGAAGTCAACAAAGAGAAAATTCGGTACATTTTATAGTTTTTCTTTGATAAAGGCGATAATGCAAGCCAGGCCGCTGAAATTGTGACTGGTGTTCATGGTGCCAATACTTTAACAGCGAATGACGTGCAACAAAATATAGTACAACATTTTTGACAAAACAGTGAATATTTGTCCCAAATCGGACAAACCGAAACATCTTAAATAAAGTTTTAAATTTCACGCAAAAATAATTGATTTCTTTATCCCAAACCTAATATTATCTAACATTAACTAACGTCATATTAACATACTACACGAGTTATACTACTACTACTTGTATCTAAGGAATTATGTGATTTTATTCTCGTTGGATAATCATATATGAGTTTCCTATACAAACTTGGAACTTTTCATAATGATGTTCGAGAAAGTTAAGGAACGTCCAGGCTTGCATGTTCTCATTTGAATACGTGTCATGTTAACTTTTTTTATCTGACCATCTGCTCCTACTTCTTAATGGTAACGATGAATTTGCCAACAAATATGTAGAATTTAAACATTTTCAATTGCTTTGTGCAAATAATATGGCAAACATCTGATTGATTGAGAAAAGGTCTTACGTATTTCTTTATTGTTTCAACGAAGGTTTTGTTACTTGTCGCTCACGACGAAGAACATTTTTAGTTTTACATACAATTCTGTGACATAAAGTTTTTTGATAATTTTCCTCTGCTCAAATAGCTATCCATATTAACAATACTGTTGGTTACGAAGCAATCAATATTCGGAGTCTCATGTATCCAAAACCTAAGATCTGAAACTAACACACTTAAATTCTGCAGCTAAACTTCATAAAGAATTACCCATGTGACTCTAAAATATTTTTAAATTGAAAAGAATGAACAAATAATGAAAAAATATAGCATAATTCGTGGAAATATAGTATATCGTTGTAATAGTTCGCGGAAAGTTTAATATTTGCAGGTTCAAGAAGTTCCAGTTGATTGAAAAATAATTCGTAGTTTTGACTGAGTTTCCGCGAGATTTTCCCGAGTTACCGCAACACATTTTCAAAAAGAAAGGATTTTTTAGACAAAGATTGATCTTTAGAGTTCGTTTGGTTGGTAGTTTTAATTAAATTCCAATTCCTCAGGGCCCGTAAAGGGTTTCAATGCCTATTGACATTCCAGGAAGAATAGTATTTGTCGAGGGCTGTTCTGATGCGTATTCTAGTGGGCGTGGATGGGTAAATTCCTCTCTGTGTGCACGTAGGATTATCGGATATTTGAGACCTGGAATACTTCACCGTTTTAGCGGAAATGATCCATGGGAACAATCGCTCAGACTCCCTTTATATGCTTTGCAAACGAGCATGTCATTCATGAAGGGATGATTCCTAAAAAAAAAAGGAATAGAAAAGAAATTGGACTCGTTCCATCGCGACGGTTTTGCGCACGCTCCAGCCTGGATAGGAAACAACCCTGAATTTTCAAGTGCGCTTGACCTCGGATTTCTGTCCCTTGTTTGACTATCTCGTGAATGCCTCAGCAACGTCGTTCAAATTACGTATTTCAGTACCGGTAGAATTTTTTTCTATATTTAAGGCAAAGACCCTTGCGTATACTAATGATTATCACTTGAGAGGGTACTAGGCTAGATAATTTACGTCGGTGACAATGGACTAGTAATTGAAGCTAGTACGAATCCGTTGGAGTGGGCGGGCTGGATAGAAAATCAGCGGCTGGTATTTAATATGCTTCGCCGAACTATGGGACGCTTCGAACTAGTGCCGAGTTTGATACTAAAGTTTGTGTATACCCATCATTTATTATAAGGACAGTATAATTAATTATGTCTCTATAGTCACAGTACGAGAAGTATGGGATTAAGATGAACGATACAAGAGACTGCAAGTAACGAAAGATACATGAGCAGTAAGGAACCTAAGTTAAAAATTAAATAAAGACCTAAGTAGAGCACTTGGAACAGGTAATGTATTTTGGTAGTATTTTAGAGAGCTATGGGCTTGGCAGTGTAAACATTCGGGTAATATTGGCTTTCTCAAAAGAAGGATTTACAAGATGAAGAGAATTCATGGCTGGTAAACTAAGTAAAGATGTAAAAAGATTGTAATAAAAGTATTCATATGGTGCCAAAGGCTTCATGGATCTAAAACCTGCTATTTGAGAAAAGAGGATGAGAATAGATTGGAGGAGGGATTGTTGAAGGCAGGAGAAAATGATTACGAGATAGAGGAAGAAAACCGTTTAGGTTTTTAAGTAGGGTGGACGAAGAGGGGAAGTTCCTGGAAAGAGACCTATAAGAGGTAGAGAAAATGAGAGGAGGAAATAATGAAAGATAACTAGTGGTATATTAAAGGCCTTGAAGGAGGAGAGTAGACTTTTTTAAAGAGTATGGAGGCAGGCAGAAGTTGCTACAAAATGAAGAATAAAATAATTAAAGCAAAAACTAAGAGGTAATCATAGTATGTGGAAAATAATAGTCTTTAGGTACCGCCCGTGACATATCTTTTACAGGAATAATGCCTTGGATGGATTTATACATTTCATTAGACGCTCAGAAAGCATTTCATAACATGCTCAGAAAATGTTATCGACATGGCATTCTGGTAGGTACCTAAAATTACGCAGTAAAAAAATTTTCTGATACTTCCTCAAAACCGTATCCAATCTCTCCCATGACGTGTTTGTTATTCATGAAATTTTGATGCATAAAAAAAGCATATACTTCGGCTTTCCATAGTAAAAAAATTAATGCATAGCAACTAGTTTAAGTCAGGGGCTTTATATGCCTTTGCCTATAGAGTAGGAGCACTAGGATAATTGTTGGGCTTTTAAAAAGAAGAATTTAAAAAATAAAGAGAATTGGTGGGTGGTGCCTAGGTAAAGATGTGAACCAAAGGTTGGTAAATATGTTAATATGGACGGCTGACCGGCTTTTAAAACTGGACTTTGGAGAATGATGACCAGCGTAGTTTAGACGCTTTTGAGGAGTAGGTTTCGTGGAGAATGAGGATACAAATGCTAAAGTTTTAAATATGATGTAGCGTAAGTTGGACAGAGAGGAAGAAAAACGCTGAAGTTTTAATACGATGAGTCAAAAGGATAACTACGGGGGAAAGACGAATAGGGTAGGAAAAGTGGGTGAGAGAAATTGTGAAAGTTAGTCAGATACTAAATACCGTGATAGCAGGGACAATATTAGGTAAGAAGGAAGGAAGATAATAGGTTTTTTAGACACAATGAAGGCAAATGTATGCTACGAAGAATTGAAGAAGGAAATATTGTATGGTTGACAGAAAGATGTTCTCGTGATATATAAAAGTTATTCTTTCGGGATGGTCCAAAATCTATTTTTATTAGACATAATACCCTGTAAGAATGAATAAATGTTTTTCGAATAGAAGAAAATCATAATTGGCATGGACAATTGAGTGACCTTTGACAATTTTCCACCTTGTTTTTAAATGGTATTGTGCATAGCCATCACCCAGGGTTAGATTTTTAGTGTTGAATAATGAAGTAGGAAATAAGTGATGATCATGAGAATATTATGCAATTCATCATAGATCCAAAGAAATATTATACATAATTACAGTTACTAAAGAGGAAATGTATTTCATATACTCGTTTCTGGTTAACATCATGGAATCGAAAAGGTCTGCCAAAGTGCGCCTCTTAATAATGGCCTGGCAATTTTGAACTGACTCCCGTCATTTCTACATGTTTATTCAGTGCGTTCAGTCGATGAAGTATCCAGGGTTTCAAAAACATGGTAAAATAAAACTTATTTGGATTTTAATAGACTTCGATACTTCAGATTTCATTGAGAATTCATTAAATTCTATTAAACTTGTATGACCGCAAAATATTTATTCTCGATCTCAGTACATAGACGAAGTAA
This sequence comes from Hetaerina titia, assembly GCA_037158775.1. Taxonomy (NCBI): domain Eukaryota; kingdom Metazoa; phylum Arthropoda; class Insecta; order Odonata; family Calopterygidae; genus Hetaerina; species Hetaerina titia. The sequence goes on from CM073778.1 coordinate 49,389,855, forward strand.
TTACAATTTCTTAGTGAAAAATGACTTGTATGAGTATACCAATCATCTAGAAGTTGCGGATCCATTAATTGATAACGTCTCCTCTACTTTTCAAGACATTCCGCCTGATATTGCTCAAACGAACAATGCTCAATATGTACAGCAAAGATGTTTGCAGGGGATATTTTTTTTATTTTGTATTTTCACCGAAATAGGACCATTCACATACATACCCTTCACGATACTCTCTAATAGGAGAGGCAAAGGTAATAAGTCTTCATTATTTCGGGAACTCGCTCCATTTTACTATTTTCTTCCTTAAATATCCTCAGCAAGTATATCTGTTTTGCCTGTCATATTCATAATTTAATAGAGGGGAGAATGTTAGGCAAACGAGGAAAGGGTAGGAACAGGAAAGGGATATTAGACGGGATGAAGGGAGGAAAGAAGTACACAGAGATGAAGAAGGACCTGATGTAGAGTAGGTTGCTGGATTGGGTTTTGTTTGGAGTTACAAAACACATATTTGATAGTTGTGTCCATCCAAAAACCTACCTTAACCGGTAGATTACCTAATAATTCATACTTTGTTTTACATGTGTTTGCTCTTGAGACTTATAGTATTCTTCACCCTGAGTTTCTCCGATCTAATTCACCCTTGACTTTCACCGGTTTGACCATCATCTCTAGAACTATACCCTTTTCTCAGTTGTATCAGTTTATTGTTTCGACTCACACTCGTTTTGTCAGTTCGATAGAACTAAGACAGTACATTTCTTTAACGCTTATCCATTTGCGGTGCTCCTAGTTATTTCACGGTCCAAAAATTTCTCATCCTATCTTTTATCATACCCACCCATCTTGTATATTTTAAGACACACATGCCACCTCTCATGCCTAGCGTATGCATTCAAAATCTATGCCTAACTTTCTATATCAATGTTTTGCTTCCGTAAATTAATATGGAAAACAGAGCATTTTTTTATTTTTGTTTTATTATGCTATGGCGAAAAATTGGGGCATAGATATTTCAATTTACTTCAGCAACTATGATACAAACCTATGGAATAAATTAATAAAAAATATTAGTTGAAACACAATCATGAGGAAAGTTTCGGTATTTATTGTTTAAACTGAAACTACCACTACCAAGTTCGAAGTGGCAGCCCAATGGTAGACGGGTAGCTTGGTATTCATTCGTATGATACCTTTGAATTTTCTCGGCTATTAGAGTTAAACTATAAACGGGCAAACTGAAAGGCGAAATAGTGGCAGAAGACAAAAATCTGGCAAAATACTATTTTTATCATGCATTATCATTTTAGTATCTTTCCCGTCTAAAACTCTCAAAGTAGAGAAAATATAAATAAGATTTACAGTAATGTTTATACATTGTGAAACAAAAGTCGACATTAGTTCGAAATCATGGAATTCTCACAAATGGCTTATATTAGCACAATTCTGCACTAAACTTATAACTTTGACATAAGTTGCAGAGGTTATTCAGGACAACCTCAGATATTCTCCAAAATATGAAAACAAGACGCAGCAAATAAACGATGTTCCCATAAGTGCTCAGAGTATAGTCTTCCGATTGAAATTAAATTAAATCTTCGTTGAACAATAGCATGCCTCAGACTTGCTCCAATAAAGAAGGGAATATGTAACCTGAAATAATAGAGAGGTTCTTGCAAAGACGTCACAACTCAGTGAAAGAAGTATAACTCCCGGCTCCCCCCAAAGTTCAAAGAGACAAAAGAAGCGAAGGAGAATGAAATCATTCAGTTTTCAATCAAAACTGTAACTTCCAACAGGTACACATTGGATTTTTTTATAGTATGCGGCACTTATTCCCAACGGAACAGGCATCGGATGGGTATGAAAATAAATTCCGTCGCATCTCCGAATTTCTTCATCCCCAGAAGTTGAAAACAAATTTTTCCGTCGCGTGTTTTCCCATACACCATTGTTTCGGATATCCGCATGTGGGCAAGTTCCTTGAGGGAAGAGGGGAGGGAATTCCTACACCGATAAAAAAAGAAAGGAGATTGAAAGGGGCAATCCTTGAACAAATCAATGAGACTCTCTCTCTCTGCCTCACTCCGGAGTGAGCACTCTCCCACATCCATGGACGATTCTATCCTACGGACCTTGAGAGAGACATCCGTCCTATTTTGCCCCTCAGCAAACACATGTCACATTTGATCCAATCTCCTTCTCTTACCGCACACGAACAAGGGGAAGGGGAGGGCCTAAGTTTCACGGCAGAGGAAGGAGGATCAGGAGCATGAAATAGAATGGCCAGAGAAGGAGAAAGGGATGGATAACGTAGAGAAAAAACCGGGAGCCACTCATGAAATGAAAAAGTTCTCTTTTTTTCTACTCTTGCGACAGAAAATTCTGTTGGGCCAAGCAGGAAGGGAGAGGAAGTAAGAGGATATATTTGGTCCTTCAGAATCCAATCACGGGATCGATACGGTTATATTTCCTGTGGCAGAAAAAATATAAATATCAGGACATAAGCTCAAAGAATGTGGAAATTCCTGTTTAACCCCGGGAGGCTGGCTGATGCTTTTAAAAGGATACTATTGGTTTTAAAAAAAATCCACCGCAGTCATGAATTTGAATCAAAGTGTGTACTTATGTTTCAGTTTGGACCTCTAAGGTTTGAATATTTATTAATGTTCCCGGAACGCGTTTACTACAGACTACTCTTCAGTTTACCGGCTTTGTTGAAAGACAGCTATTTTTAAGATGCGAGAATATTTCATTCTGGATAGCGTTAGTACTCGCTTACGCTTTTGGTAATAAAGGGTGGAAATCAAGAGCCGATAACAAATGCTGACAAAAAGAAAGATTAGGTCACCATGTTTTAAGATACAATAGTTGACTCACAAAGACCCTGGAATCCACGAAGATGAATTCTAGGAGGTAAATGAGGAAAACATAGAAGGAAAACGGAAAGGATGCATAAAACAGGGATTGAGCGAATTAAAAAAATGAAATACTTGTGTCATAATATCGAAGGAATATGGTGAAGTACTAGGGTGAAGGACTTCCGTTAGACCATTTTCCAGGATTTTGTAAACCTGATGATGAAGACTATATAATTTCAAGCGTAAAAAAACAATCAAACAAACGCACGTAAAAATTGAGTTAATTAACTCATTTGTCTTCTCTTTTATCTTCTTTTTGCCAGTCAACGCTTTTTAAATTCACGGCAAGCGCATTCAAAACGTGAATTTCGCATGCTAAAATGTTTGATGTTCAAACAAAAAATGATTACACCGAATGATATTAGAATACTATATTTGATCTCTGGCATCGCTGCCGAGGGCAAATCCGATTATACTGAATGCGTAATTCATAAATTGATTCTGTTTGTGCATACCAGTTGTGAAGGTTAATCTGGAATTAATGTGCTTCAGTTAATAATGCCGCATAGGATTATTTTCAAATCTAAAATGTCATTGATATTCCCATTAATGTAACGAAGATATAATGTCAACTCTACCTATCATCTCAGACATGATGCTGATAAGTGAGTAACATTATCACTATAGTTCCAACAGACCCTTATTAATTATTTACATTAAATAAGAATTTAATATGAATTTTAATGGGACTTAACACCATGATTACGATATTAACGATAAAATACAGTTCAATTCACTGGAAAATTTATATGACAAGAGGGGCTAATTTAAGAAGTGAATTAAATGAATGCTCCAAACAAAAATACATGATTAACGAAAACTAAGACCCTTCTTTCATCCTCACGAGTTACCGAACAAGTATTTTTATTTAAATTTCAAGAGACTGCGGGAGATGCCGCAACAGTAACTTTAACGGACTCATCCGCTACGTGTGCATTACAATGCAACAATTTCAGAGAGTAAAAATCATTCGCCTTGACCGGGATTCTAACCCGGATCACTCGATACCCGGCCGAGTGCTAATCGGATATCGAGGGATCCGGGTTCGAATCCCGGTCAAGGCGAATGATTTTTACTCTCTGAAATTGTTGCATCGTATTTTTATTTACCACTTGATAGCTGTAATATATTTTTATAGTCGATAGAGAATTAATTATAGAATTAACACAGAATTAATAATATTACATTTAGACTTTCTTCTTCTTTTAATTTGAAGAATTGTGTAAATTAACTGTAAGGTTTCACACCAGAAAAAGAGGAGCCTTTGGTGCACGTTTCCAGCCGAAAATGCCTCTTGTTCAAAATATTTACTTGGATTTTACGTTTAATATTAAGTAAAAATTACCCATTTCATCTAGTGAAATACATTCTCATTAATCTATTTACAGAACGCCAAAGCCAGCTACGACTTCAGTAGCAACGATCCGTACCCGTATCCGAGGTACACGGACGACTGGTTCAATAGGTGAGTTACATTCACGTTTCTCGTTTAAAATCAGTGATGTGTTCAGCATGGTTAGTTTAGTCATTCAAATGACAACTAAAACGAGCTCACTGTATTCCAATAGTGACCTTTTCCCATGATTGCTGATGAAACATTCCGAAAGTCCAGTTCACAAAAAAAACCTTCAACTAAATTTTTCGGATTGCTTTTATCTGTACGGAGCGACTTTACCAGGGCTTTCATCACATGTTGAGAAGAGGAAATGTTTGCATGTACGAGTATGACGGGAGAGTTTTGCTGCTTATTTTTATGTGTGTTTTTGTCATGTACATGTGTGTGTTTATATATATATATATATATATATATATATATATATATATATATATATAGATGATTTCTTCGAAGTAACACGGAAGTGTTGAATAAAAAACTTATACAGTAACACACAGCACGAGAACACATAAAAAGAACACTCACAATAATATCTTGATAATTTCGACGGACTTGAGCTCCGTCTTCTTCGGAAGATAAGAAATGACTCATATGAGTCATTTCTTATCTTCCGAAGAAGACGGAGCTCAAGTCCGTCGAAATTATCAAGATATTATTGTGAGTGTTCTTTTTATGTGTTCTCGTGCTGTGTGTTACTGTCTAAGTTATATATATACATATATATATATATATATATATAAATAAAGATAATAGATATTACACACACAGAAACATAAAAGAAGGACATTAAAGTAGATATTTACGTTTCGACGGCACGGCCGTCGTCATCAGAATCTGATGACGACGGCCGTGCCGTCGAAACGTAAATATCTACTGTAAGTGTCCTTTTATGTTTCTGTGTGTGTAATATCTATTATCTTAGTGTTTGTGTGTTTGTGCGTCGCCGGAGAGCGTCATTTTTAAGATTATATATATATATATATATATTAAACACACAGAAACATAAAAGAAGGACACTTACAGTAGATATTTACGTTTCGACGGTACGGCCGCCGAAACGTATATATATGTATAACGTATATATATATATATATGTAACACTTATGTAAAGGTCTGACGGATGTGAATAATAATGTATATGAAGTTAGCACCAGTGAGCAGAGTCAAAAACACAGAAAAACACAAAAAAAAAAGAAAGTCACTAGTTTTCTAATTTTCTGTGCTCCAAGCCACCTTTTTTCGAGGAAGAGGAGGGAAGACAATAATAAGATAAAGAATATAAATAATATTATATATATATATATATACACACACACACATTCAAACACGAAAACTAGCCATATGGCGAATAGAAATTCATTCACATAGAAATAGATATAAGGAAAAGGTATAGGAGTATTAAGGACAAACACAAGAGAGGTGAAGAAGGCGTAATCGAGCAGATCGCAAGCGTAAAAATACGTTCTTGACCATTTTTTAATAATTTACCAACAAAGGTATGATCATTGAAGGCTTACTCTGGATCACCCACAATAATTATAGCTACTCTCTCTTCCTAAATGAGGGATTTTGGAATCTTCATCACTTAGTTCACTGCCAATGATCGGCTGAATAATCCATTAAAAATGAACTTCATCCACCTCACTTTAATATAAATATGTGTACATTCTTATAAATTATTGATACCATGATTTTTTAAAACTTTTTAGATTCCTCACTTAAAAAAAATGCAACTACAAAGTATTTTTATTTTAGATTTATGATTTTGGCTGCTCATATAGTTTCAACACTTATAAAAATCCTAAATACGCTAGGGAATGAGTTGTATATCGAAAACGAGGGAATAATTCTAACATTGCATTACACTGGGAGACGGTATGTCAACGAGGAGTTGAGAGAAACCGACAGTCGTGTAAATCGAAATATCCTTATTATTAAAATAATTCGAGAGCCCACCAGTAGTTAAAGGTGAAAGGAATTATTCATGTAACTCGATAGTATAACTTTTGCTTGAAAATCGTGATAAAATCGCAAATTCCATTTATTTCAGCCGAGTTAGTATCTCTTGTCATCCGTTGTGTAAATGCCCCGAAAGGAATATGTAGACGGAGATGCATATAGTAGCAATAAAGGGCAACCAGGAAAACTTCAATTAATTTGCCCTTTAAAGTATTTATGTCCATTACAAGTTACCACTTAAAGTTTAATTATTATGCCAAATGTTTACCTAGAACTCCTAAGTGAACTAATTATTTTTCAGCTATAAATATAAAATAAAATATTTTTGTCACAGGATTATATATTATTACGTACTGTTCCAGAATTTATTATGCTGCATACAATCAAGTAACCCAGTAGTACGTTTTTTTTACATCAGTGTTCGAGGCACAAGCATTACTGTACGCCCGTCTCTACGACCCTCAAGCGAAATCCTGTTTCACCCGCGTATATTTCCCGATGTCGCGACTGGAAAAAACGCGACACCAAGCGTCGCCCACTCGCGAAAGAGAGTATTTTCAAGTGAACTAGGGCACTTGAACTTTTGACATGTATTCCGCGTTCCCCGATGCTCGAGTTCCATTACACTTTTTTTTCAGTTTCGCCACCGCTGGAGCGCAACACACGTACCATATTTTTTTATCCTCGAACAACGCCACGCCCCCTGGCACATTTATATTTTAAAAAGATACCCCTTGAAAACACTCTGCCGAGTACAGACGATACTCCTTCCGCATCCACGTTGAATTAACCCCAGGAGCGATAGCGATCCCATGCACACACACGCACAAGGTGCCGGCCGTATCCGAAATCTTTTAATCATTTATGCAGATGTCGGGTAGACGAGATCGTCCTTTGCCGTCGTCCTACGTATAAGGGGGGGAAGGCGTAGTAGGAGCGGTTTAGGCATGGGTAGAAACGGCTGTTTCACTGGGGTGGAGGCGGAAAGATTAAAGAGGAGTGCTAAGCGGTATCAGAGTTTTAACCAGGGCAACTTGCACGGACGGGAGAGCCGAGGGAGCCTGTGAGGGAATTACGATGGAGAGTAGTTTGTGCGGCAACGGGAAGCAACGTTGCCCAAAGGCGTTCCACGCGCGCCGTTCCGTTGTCGGAAAAGGGACGCCCCTTTCATGATCCGTAGTCTCTACCCTAGAAACGGTTTGGCCAAAGGCGATGAAACTCTTCGTGTATCACCGACCCAGTGCCGTCAACTGTGGGGGAGTGGGGAGTGCAAAAACGAAAATCTTCGGTGCAAGCGTCAAAGTCTTGCGATATTTACCGCCGTAAATTGCACAGGGGTTCAAATAAAAACCAGCCACACAGTAATCGACACGAAAATAAGGCTTGATACGTGAGGATGGAGATGGCCTCGTAACATAAACTACAAAGCGCGCGAAATGTACACATATTCAGGGTAAAGGGAGGCAGTTTTATTCCTCCGTGTTCCGTCCGCACATTATCATAAACTTGAGTTATCCAGGTAATCACAGAGCATGAAATTATGGTTTTGAAATACGGTCATGAAAATCAAAATAAATAATAGGGTGATATTTCATGTCTACGTTAAGTGAAGCATTTGCACTACGTCATGTTAGATCATAGCGGAAGCTGGAGATTCGGTCATTTCTACCTATTCATTCCTTACGAAATTTAAGAGTACATTTACACGATTCCTTACGAAATTTAAGGATACATTCACACGTTCCTCAATATATAAATTGGTTCATAAAAAATTACCTGTTATGAAAGAACAGACAGGGAAGGTAGTGGCAAATCTAACTATTCTAATAGAAAGTCCGCCAATCTCGTCTTTTAAGTATGCCCAGATCACCTAAAAGACTGGTGTCAATTATCCACCACATAGATAAACCGCGCAGTTAAAAATTTACTTTTGAAATTCAATTTTTCCTGCCTGTTTCGACCATCTTCTGAGTTTAATTTACTGACTAGTAAAAACAAACCTTATGTTTAGACATGGAAGAAAAATCGGCATACCCCGATTCTTTACTGAAATGAGAAGATGGAGATTAAATGGTGTTGCCCATGTAACTATATAAATCATAAACACACCCGAAGGTCGGTTTGGTGGGTGATGGTAGAGTTTACCCAATCCTAAGTTCCATACGTCATGTGAAATTCGCACATCAGGGTAGGGAGGCCTGTGCCGGTCAACGCAGGGCAACGATTATCAGTAAATGTTTCATATCTCCATCCACAACCTTGAAAAAAGCTTCCTAATAGCATTAGGAAGCTTCCTAATAGTATAACATTAGGAAGCTTTTGGCCTTATTAGTACAATTTTATTCCTTGGGTGTGAATTGTTACAGTAGACCGCTGACCACATGGAATCTGACTTCCCGAGTTGAATCCAAGGTGATATTAAAGTTCTACTTAGGCTGGAGCCTTTGCACCTCAAACGCATGGACTCGTATGAGATCCATTATCGTAAGTGGTGATTAGTTACTATGACATCAGTAGATGTTAATTGATCAAAATTAATTATTTATGGTACTTACAATAGTGTTCCTCAAAGGATTAATACTCTGAACTACTTACATTGAATACTCTGCAAATTAGTAATAGACGTCCAAGAAATCAAGGATTATTACTATCATCGCTCAATAGGGAGTACAGGCCACAAAATGCAGCCAATAGTCCTACAAAAACGGTCGTCCAAAGGGGAATATTTAAGTAAGGGGTGGACACAGCAGCGCTTCCGACAAGTACGTGAGCGGAGAGTAAAGTAAGAGAGAGAAATGGTTTGGGGAAGTAAAAAATTGAATGGAAGGGTACAATAGAAAATGGAGTGAGCAATTGGATCCCTTCGCTCTCAAGGCTAGAGAAGCGAGCACACCATTGTCTAACAATAAACAGTCATTCATGAAATATAAAATTTCAAAAATCGTCATTCCAATTTGCAATTGTAAAATATTACTATAATTCTTAAGATCCCTTCATCATCACCCATGCTTAATGGTCTCATAATGTTTTTTATTGAAGCAGTAATTACTAATATGAACAACAATTTATATTATCGAAACAGAATGCCACATGCAACGTGCTTTATTTGAATAATTATGTTCCACATATAAACTACAATTACGGCCCATGTCAAATATAGGATATGATGATCATAACAATTTTTTTTCTATTAAACATTTTACTCATGTCTAAATAAGATATTACAGTTTATTGGATTTAATTTATAATTTCCCATAGAGAATTTATTCCTGCATTTTCAAATGCTAAATTGAAAAACTGAATTATGTAGCATCTAAGAATGAATTGAAGCTGTTTTTTACGACACCTTAATCCTTGAAAAGAATTTTTTTTAACCTCCCAACGGAAATTCATTGTGGTTCCTATGTGAAGTTTACTTCACATAGGAACTTCTTTTCTTATAGTTCATACCACTTAACCATTTTATAATATAAAATTCAGGAATACGTCCCAATTTACAGAATTGGTACTAAAGTATACATCGTTTTAATTCGGGTTTTTTTATGCCATGAAAAATTGTCAAAAATAGGTACAGCCGATAAGAAAACGAACTCAAGAAGGCCTAGTTAAGACTTCACCTACATGATATTGACATGCAACTACGACGTGTTTCGACAAGAATGGAAAATAGTTGATTTGGGATACTAACCTCAACAACTTTCAGTACAAGAGTTCGAAAGAGAAGCAGTAAATGTATAATACGTAGCAACGTAAAACAACGCTGATTTTCCTAAAAATTGAGGAAAATTCGGAACCTGTGAGGCTTTATCTTATTTCAGGAGGGATGGTCTGTTCTGAAACCTGTGATAGGACTCCTAGGCGGTGTGATTTAATCTCGAACGCGATATTGAAAAAAAAACAAAAAAGACATAAACATGTTTGTAGAGCTAGAAGGGGCGATAAATGTGGATTGATATATTGCTCTGGTGTAGACTGCCGCCGCATAGGACCACCATCCATCATTACTCTACATATGAATAGAACTTTGCAAGGCTCTGGAAAAAGAAAAATACCCTGTCGTCAGGTACTGCTAGGGTCCCTAAAGATTTTCAGGCAAATTGATAACCAACAAGAATCACGCTCTCTTCCAGCTGCAACTTCGCCCTTGCGTGAAAAATTGTACTTTTGAAATTCCAAGTTAAATATTTTATTTTACAGAAAATCAATCTCTTACGGCTACAAGCGTAGCAAAGTAGACGTTGGAAAAGATCTGATGATGAAATGTATAAAAATGTTTCAGATAGGATAGTTACCAAGGTACGAGCGGTAATGGTAAATGCGAAAACTTTTATATTAGAGATTTTAAATATCTAATTATGTTGAACAAAGTTTTTGTTGAATAAATATCAAAGCCAAAATATATACAAAAATGACTTGCGGTGAGATAAAAAAATTTGGAAAAAAATAGTTTCAGGACTTTTTGCATTACATTTTAATATGATCGTGTTAAAAGTTTTGCAATAAAGTGTGCATTGTCTATCAATAGTTGAACATACCCCCATTAACAATTCATATTTGATTAAAACACTACGCTAAAACGCATGCAAGTGTGTGAAAATTTTAAATTGGAATGAAATCCGCCTGCAAAGTGGAAAACATATACTATATTATTCTTTTCTCATCACAAAGATTTTACGCATAGCCTTGTTACGGCATATTTATTTACTCATGCAAAAAGGAATCGTTAAGTAAAGATTTTAATTCAGCGAATATACCAATTTTAAAACTATTTTCCTAGCATGTTATTTTCAAATTGTTCAATTTTGGATACTATTAAAGTTGAAACTAGTCATATTAAAAAGAAACCATTGTTATTATTGCATAATTGTTGGTGAATCAATGCATTTTACGTTTTTTTCAATATTATGAAAGCTTAGAAACTACACCATCTAGGGAGACTGAACACTGGTGAAAATAAACTTGACTTATCAACCAAACATTTTCTTTCCACAAAGCAGGTTATAACAATACTTCGATATCTAAATTGCATCTATTATTCATAACGCCAAACCTCTATTAAATAATTTTAACCTGGAACACGGTTACCCTCCAGGCAAAAAGTTATATCTGATAGCCTACCAGATAAACTGTTTTAATTTAGATCACCTGAAAAATCATCCCCAATTAAAGGTAGTAACAGAGGCAACATTTTTATTCATTAGAGTCTTAGTAAACAATTGGACCTGTTAAAATAATTCATACTCTAAGGTAATTTTTTTCACTGACACCAAAACTAGAGAATAGAGTCTCCTGTTTTTTCTAAAGAATGGTAAAAAAAACAAGAAGGGTCATGTGCCAAAGGCGTGGCTCTACGTTTTTAATTAAGTGTTTGAACCTGCACACCGTTTAGGGAGTGTTAATTAAATCCAGCGGCCGAAAACATATAAAACCCTTTTAAAAAACAAGCGATACCATTTAAAACTCTGAAACTCGTTCTAAATTTTTCCATGAGCTCAGTTTCCCGTTTTTGTTCTTTCACCCACGGAATTGGAAAACGCAATGCAGGCCGGTTAAAATGAATTGCGCAATAAAAATGTTACCGGATGAGATCATTTCCTTTGATTTTTCCATCCAAAAATGCTTTCAATTTAATAGGTAGAAGTAATTTTAAAGCGCTCTAAATCGTACTCGTGACTATGTGGAAAATACTTCTTTCAGGTGACTGTAACTAGTTTGAGTCAACATCTTAAAGGTAATACACATTTAGTTGGAGGTTACGAGAGGTTTTAAAAAATTTTTTCGACTTTTACTTCCTTCCAATTTGAAACTCTGAGCAGCGTTATATGTTAAGGAAATCACGCACCCACTCCATTAAAATTCGCTAACGGCGAAGAGAGGGAGGAAGTGTTGGTGGTAGTACCTGGAGCAAGTACCCTTCTCCTCTCATACAAAGTCTCATCCAAATGAACCCGTACGAAATGTACGCTATACGTTGAGAGCGCTGTCTAGAATTCCATCGGAGTACAGTTTCGTTTGGTTCGTTTTGTGAGGCTTGGCTGGTTTGGTGTTAACCATAAAAAAAAATAAAAACGAATAAATACGAGGAATTCGTATTTCGTTTAGGAAAACGTGCTTTTTCCGTCGAGTGCATTCCCACACGTTTCCAGACAGTAACAACTTCAGATTTATGTTATGACATTCAGAATTTTGGCCTGGTATAATGTAACAGAATCCATGCGAAACGGTGAAGAAGCGCATGGAGCCGCCATAAAATATGATTTTGGTCCTGAAAACACTAATGCAGTAAATACATGACAGTTTGATGCATCTAAATATTAAAATGTTTCTCATAGAACACTTATATTATGTTGCCCGCGGACAATCATTCGGACACTCTTGCACCAAAATATCTTTCCAGTTCCATTTTCCAAAGACGTAGGAGTTGATGGTAGGGATTCTAATGAAATAAAGAGGTAACGAAAATACTGGTGTACATTTTCACATGAAGCGTAGTTTTGATGCTCTAAAACTCGGTCGTTGATGCTGGAGGATATATCGTACACAGATTGAAACGCTTTGAAATGTGGGTGTGGAGGATTATGGAGAGAATAAAATGGAATGGTCGGAAAGAAAAACTGTCGACAAAATTTCTAGGCATGGTAGGAGAATAAAGACAGTTTTTGCGGTAATTCGAAGAAGGAAGGACAAATGGATGCATGAGTTAATTAAGAGAGGTAACGGGATTCGGTAATATAGGGGAGAATGCTTGGAAAGCGAGGTACAAGGTAGGTAGAAAACAATAGACGCTTTTTATGAAATAAAGTGTAGTATAGTCTATATGCAGAGCAATAAAATTAGTTGTTTTAATATGAATAATGGAACCTAACGATATTTTGTCTAATGTTAGTTGGGGTTTAGGAGTAGAGAAGTGGGTAGCCACAGGGTCCATCAAAAACCCACCTTAACACAGTAGAATACTACTAATAAATAATAAAGAATCAAAAAACCCATCCTGTTGAAACCCACTAGAGCACTCATCTCAGTGCCAGACAGCCAAACATAATCCGAGGAAAACCTACAATCCCCCCTTAAGGGAGAAATGCGATTTATTGCTGTTTTCTCAGCGTGAAATTCCAAGCAGAGCTCTTCAGCTTGTGACTGGGAGCACGTGTGCTCACGCAGAATCGCCATCCATTTTTCCCTTAAATCCCATTTTTCAGGAAATAAACTCTTTCATGTCATTTTTCCATCTCCGGCTTTTCAAAATCTCTACAAGTTATATATCTCCTGATAATATATGTAACGGTTCGACGCTGTTTCACTTCGTTAAACGAATTGTATGCTAAACCTTTAGTTATCACTTGCTTTCACACCAGTACCATATATTATTTCACTCACAACAAGGCATATTTTTTATGAATCGTGTATCTTCGTCCACATTTACACAAAACATCAGATAAGATTAAAAGCCACGGCTCTAATGATAAATCGAGATTAATTGACAATTAAGTGGAAAGGTTAAAGATTGCCGTTTAATAATAATTTTTAGACAGCAGAGGAGGTGTAGTAGACACAAAATTAGGTTAAGGATGGAATGAAAAGGTCAGAAGTATGTATAATTATGCTTTACGTTGGAATAATATTCAATTAGAACACAATTGCTGTACAGATTCACAACTGTTAATAAGAATATTAATAGGAAATAAGTACCCAGTGAATTTAATTTCTTTTTCACCATACCTCCCAAGAATAACGGGATGGCTTTTTGAACGATGTAATTAACGCAGAAAACAAGGAAATAGTTTAAAGGTTTCCAATAACTTGAGATAGTACGCACGATACAGGGAAAAGAACGAAAATTTCCTGAATTTAATACGCGTAGATTGTTTTCAGATGTCCCTAAGGCGAAGGCTATTGTATTCAATAGTATGTAGTTTTTATGGCAGGTGACCAACACCACTAAGGTCATTTGCGCCATTAGGGATGATAGGAAAGGAAGGGTAGAGAGAAATCCGGCATCGGCATTAGCCTACTCTTGTCGAAAGGCGCCAAGGGGTCAGCAGTTTAACGTCCCATCCGACGGACGTCGTACTCAACCAAAGTGCTCTCCACAAAGCATCTCAAGTAGGGATCGGAATACCACTGAAAAATATCTGCTACCTCCAGGATTCGAAACCTTTTGGTGCCAGGCCTGTATGTTAACCACCGCATCATCCCGCTCCCCTCCTGCATCCATTAATGTATTTTGTCTTCAAGTGATAATTTAATTGAACCATTTGCTAAGTATAAAAGCAAGATTTTAAAGCATGAATTCGAGGTGATAAAATCTTGAATTTAATGAGAGGAAAGGATATAGCACTCAACTTCCAAGAACACTGTTTGCCGTTGAAAGGACTTGCTTCGTACCTTTGTGTGCGTAAGTGTGGGAGGGTTGCATATCCCGAGAGCCTCTTTACGAACCGCCGCAAATCCCACGTGAGTTCCCTCCCTTTCAATTAATTATTCGAAAACAATGGCATCAGGTTTCTCGCTTAAGACAACAGCGACCTTCCTCTGAGGTCGAAATCTTTTCAGGAAAATGCAACGCTGTTGTTCCTATGCCTACGTTGAGGGAGTGGGGAAGACTTTTAATGAACTTCTGCGGTGAGTTTCTTAAAGGTGTCCTCTCCGACGGTGCCGATCGTTCTGGGAGCGAGGCTCAAACTGGGTCAGTGAAAGAAATTAGAAACTCGTAAGCAAGCCTCTTACTGAGAGGTCGTACACGCGCGGCCATCTGTTGCCGGTTTAGTGAACTTTTTTTCATTTGGCAACGTATTCCGTCGGCACATAACCTAATAACGCATACTCCCTTCAGAACCGCAAAGTTTCGCAATATTCTTGGATTATCACGTCGATACCACGGACACATCGGCAGATTTCTTAAGAAAATATCAATCAGTGGAGATTCTTCAATTGTCAATCAGTAAGACTCTTTCCAAAAGCAGGAACGAAACTTACTAGAAATTCCACAAGAACGGGCATATGATAAATCAGAAAAGCGAAATATATGTGTGGTAGTCAATTAAGAAATCGAAATGTAATTATCATTGGCATATTATATGAGATGAGAATGTACTAGACATGGTGGGTGAGGAGAGGGGTTTGTTAGGAGATATCCTATGGAGGCAGGAAAAATGGATGAAAGGCGTATTGAGCGGCAGTGGCATATTGAAGAAGGTAATAGAGGGGAGAATGTTAGGCAAACGAGGAAAAGACAGGAACAGGATAGGGATGTTGGACGGGATGAAGGGAGGAACGAAGTACACTGTGATGAAGAGGGACCTAATGTAGAGTAGGTTGCTGGATTGGGTTTTGTTTGGAATTACAAAATGTTTATTTGATAGTTGTGTCCATCCATAAACCTACCTTAACCGGTAGATTACCTAATGATAATTATATAGATGCGATTAAGCTCTTTGGAATTTTTATCAAGGGCGGAAAATAGTATAAAAGATACGGTGTAATTTTAAAAAACTTGAGCATAGATGGAAATCCCAGTTTCTATGAAAACAAGATATTGATTGCTGCATCGTATAGTTCATAGAGTTCATATAACTTGCACGTGAGTAATATGTGTTTTTAACAAATTATATATCATCATTTGGTGTGCAAGGGCTGCATGTTATCATTCATTTTCTCCACTTTTCTCCTTTAAAACCCGTCGACACTCTTCATAAATTGAGGGAAACATGCGGTGATGGCGTTATGGATGTGAAAAATGTGCATTCTTGGGTGCGACAGTTTAAAGAAAGCCTTGTGACAATGTATCCAAGAATCCTCGGCCACGGATTCACCAGTTTTTGCAGTGGGAAATAGCGACCGAGGGCGTTTTTGGTAGCTTTGGGATCACGGCGTTGACCTCCTTGTGATAAATGTATGCGTCTACAGTGAGTTATTTTTAGACTTAACACGAGTTTCAACTTTCTGAAAGAGTAGTCAATCACAAAGAAATAGGATATCTTAGAACTTTAACGCACCTCCGATTTAAATGTCTTTCTCGCGTTCAATAATTCAGGCAATTTTTAACAAAAATAAAGGTTTGCACTATAGTAAACGTTCATACCTGTCTACATTAAAGATTTAAAATACACATCCTATAATTATTAGTGAACTTTTCAATAGCGATGAGCTCAAAGCCATAAAAATTACGAAATATATTTAAAGTAATTACGTCATTTTGAAGTAAGAGATGTGAATGATTACACTATATGTGCTACGCAAACGAATGAAGTTATCTTTACCAAATATGAGGGAAGTAAAATTATGAGGTAGACCAGAAGAAACTTAAATAATTTTAAAAAATTATGGAGAATTTAAGTGAAACATATTTTACAAATACTGAAATACACACTGAATGGCCTCGGAGATTCTCTCAACCCTGCAAACTTAAAACATCGTTTAAATATCACTAAGAGCGCCTACTTATTTCATTCTCCCTGTTATTCTATAGCTTTAAGAATGTTTTGTGCCTGAGGGACACCAATTTAAATATCGCGCTGTAAACCTTAACACCATTATTAGGTACCATCAATCAGAAAAATTTAAAGAAAAAAATATCCATCCCCAAACATTGATTGCAATTTTCAAGAGCAAGAGTTTTCACACCATAAAAATATTTTCAATGCGTAGCTCGAAAATGACGTCATTTGTGAGATACTGGCGAGAGTTATATATTAATCGTATGATACCCGAATGAATATGGGAGGTTAAATGTCAAAAACTCGATGTGGACGACGCGTGGCCTATGAAATATATTGAAATGAGTGAGCTTTTTGATACCACTCACACTGGGTGTGGAATCCAACATACATAGCGTGTGTGGAATAACGAAGTTGCTAATTTCATTTTAATATGTTGTATAAATTCCATAAAGCTATGCCGGAGATAGCAAATTGCCTAATTTATAGTTGAACCTATACGCCGATAAAAGTTTCATTAAACTTTACAGCGTAACCTTGCATTCCTCAAAACAGTGAGTAAATAAATCACTTCGAGACAAAAATCTTATATGGGCTGACGTCTAAAAACCATATGGAGGTCAATCACATTTACCACGCCGGAAAATTAAGGTTAGGACCACAAGAGGGAGGTATGGAAGGGAGCCGTTTCGAAAGAGGAAGAAAAACATTCAATAAAAAAAGATTTTTAGACACTAATTTGTGAGGGAATTATTGATTGGCTCGCCGTTGAATACATTTTGTCAAGCCCAGGTTTGATCGAAAACCATTCTTAACCCTCTCTCATCCCTGCACAGGAGCCAAAAACTGCGTAGAAGCTCTGCTATTTCACGAAAATACAACTTTACTGTGGCCGGTTTGGACACGGCATCTGGCTAATATGCTACACTGGACGATACGCGGTATTCTCTGGAGAATATTTAGTAGAAATTAAACTGTTGGCCAAAATTCTCCAACATTAACCTATATCTTCTCTATTTATTAAATTTTATGGTACTTGAATTTTTTTTGTCAATGCATTCTCCATTTTAGACCCTTATACTGCGATTTTTGGAGTAAAATATATTGCATTAGTGGGTTTCTTTCAAGACATACGTTTGTTAGATTGCCTTAATGGGGAAAATTTACTAATGAAAGAAATGGGGTCAGTGAACATAGGAAGATGCCATATCTCGTCGTCAAATGAAAAGATGCCTCAATGTCACTACAAAACTATATCAGTAAAGGAGGATGAGAGTGTATGAAATGGTGGACGGCGTCACTTGGTGGAACTTCATGATGCGTAGGAAAAAAGTCACATTGCTATTCCAAAGTAAATGATTAATTGATATCAATATTTATCTATTAATTTTGGACCGCAGGATAATAATTTTCAGGCAAAAGTGATGCCACTATATTGCTTTTCTATAAAATGTTCCTATATTTTTCTCCTTCCATATTTTACTCCGTTGGTAGTATCACAAATAAATAGTTTCATTAATCAGCGTGAAGAAATGCAAATTTTTGTTTGAGTAATTTTATTTTCATTATATTGTAGGTGACCTGTTTCCCTCTTCCATGCATATTTGATTTCCTCGGAAAAGGAACAAGAACCTACGTTAGAGGTTGAGTTATTCTAGAACAATCAAATATTAATTCATTCATCCATGGAATAGGCCACAAGGGTTTTATGTTAGAATCGAGTCAAAATGGTGGACAATCAGATACCTGCTTAACAGTTTAGGAGCTGAAATCTACTTATTTTTTTTCTTCACCCAACACATGAATATACTACATCCCACATAATTAACTACGCCCATTACTGTCTAATGATAATCTCAATTATACTATAATACGATATTACACAATAAGACAAATTCTGTAGAGAGTAATGCTGCCGACACAATCTGCTTATTATCTTCTTTCTACGAAGCCTGGGCGTGCAATAATAGTTATGGAAATTTTAAAAGATATGTGAAAGACAACCCTTTAGTTCCACCGGCTGTTAAAGGTACGCTCATCTCAGTTAGTCTGACTAATCTAATGCAAAGTTGTGCGAATGACAGTATGGTCACTGGAATTTCATCGTCGAAAATGATATCGCAAATCATTGGCATGAGTTCATCAAAAAGACGCTAGTCTAATTGAAGAGGAATAGATAAAATACGTCATTAATGAGGATTTAGTCACAAACCAAGGAATAATATCGAACCAATGTCTAAAAACGTAATTGCGAACAGATTAATAACAAGTTTGACCAGAGTGAAGCATACAATGACTTGGAATAATTTCACATTTTCGAAAGGCGTAACCAAATAACCGAAATTCCAATATTCCAATCGGCGACGGCTATACGTCACTCACCCTCATACTGTTTGAAAAATTTCATTCGATGGGGCTTAATTCATTTTTTTAGTAAGAAGCTGGAAATAAATTAGATGATTATTTCCCAATTCGATAACGGAAATCGGGGAGAGAAGGCAATTGATTGCGAGAAGGCCTTTCAATGCTCATCCTTCAATTCCTCTCATTGGCCCCGGATTATTGAAAACTGAAATCAGCAAATTAATGTGAACTTTACACCAGATGTAAAAATATACCTACTCGTTATTTTAAGCTCAAATTCTTTAATCTTTCGTTAGTGCAAGTTTTTGAGCATTTCAATTTAAAACTGAGATGCAATAGTACCTCGATGTTCTTCCACCCAGCCAAGTCTCAAAGGCTACCTATGCGTCCCACAATTAAGTCTGGCTATGTGAAAAAAATCCAACCCCTAATTTTATATAAATACCAAACTAATACCAAATCTACCAAAACTCTATTTTCAAGCTTTCCACCTGATGATGACGTAAAGCGGTGAAGCGTCTCGTACCAATAAAGATCTGTGGAACAGCACAATTGTATCTACGTTTTAGTAAGAATGTGCCTATTTATTATAGTTAATGCTTTGAATTCCCATAATTGATACATTATACTGTAATTTAAAGAAAATCGTATTTCGCAGCCGTTATGCAAAGGTGTATCCATGTATGAAACTTAAAGAGCTTGCTTTAAATTTCTGAATTTTTTACCATTCAATGGGAATTACTGAAATCGTAGAAGAGACTACAACAAACACTTCTAGATTCCCGTTTTCAATCACAAAAACTAGTCCAATTATGATGAAATGTGCAAAGGACGAAATAAAAACGATAACTTGGGGCAACCGGTACGATTCTTGGACCATCTCATAATTACGATTTCTAGAATATATGTTGCCATTTTCAAGCACGCCAACAGCAGCGAAACAGATACCCAATTAGTACACCCTCCACGCGACCACAGAGGGTACGATCTTCAATGCTTTCCAGATGTAAAAGTGAAGGCACCCGATTCCCTCCTTCAGAAATGTAGACTTGGCGCAACCTTGCCGCATAGAGACTTGCGAAAAGATCTCGTCCCTTCCAGGTCCTCCTCCTTACCCGCGTGCTTCCAAGGACTCCCTCCTTCCGCAACTTTGAGAGAGAGAGAGAGAGAGACCCGCTCTCCTTGATACCCTTCTCCTCTTCATCTTCATCCTCCGGACAAGTTCTCTCGTAGGGCACACACACGAAAGAACAGAGCACGCACACACACACATAGGGTGCTTTACCCAAAGGAGTGCTCGCCTCTCCCCCCATCTTTCTCCCTCGGTAATTGAATCCACGCCGCCAAACCCTGAGAGGGCGAGTTAAAAAGGAAGGGAGTGGCGCGTGGAGGTGGTAGAAGTTGAGGGGGTTGGACGGGTGAAGAGTGGTGCAGGAGCTTTTTTTTTTAAACAATAGCCAAAATGTCTACGGAGAAGCGGGATTAGGCAAAGGTCTTCCTCTGGATTATTCGATTACCAGGCGGAAAGGTCGCCGAGTCCCCTCGGCGGCCTTAAAGGGGATGAAAAAATGGATACATACTATGCATGTATTCTGTCCCTGTAGAATGGCTAAAGGCACCATGACCATTACCCTCGGCGATTTAATTCTGGGAACGTCAAAGAAAAGGGTGTAAGAGCTGACGTGAGAATACTCTAAAGGGAGCCTAATGTCGCGTGTAAATATAACGAATCGTACGGTAAAACTCTTCCTTTTTTCCTCGCTACATAACAACAGTTAAACCACAAGCTGTTGTAACAGCTCCTTTTAACAGTAATCCCTGTGTTTCTGCTATTTATGCATGCATTAAACGTGGGTGACTAAGACTGAGAGAATTGCGCGTGTAATGGAGTTTGTCTACTCTTGAATGCCTCACTATATGGATCAAGTTTTCGTGTAATAGTTCGCCCAGATAATATTCCACCCAACTCGTATGCGGTTTCCCTTGTAGCGCCATTGCATGCGATACGACTCGGAGGAAAGCAAAAAGGACGGTTTATATTATTTCTAATCTTTGTTATCGTAACGACAAAGATATTCCTTTAGCTTGACGATCGAATATTTAAACAAACTTGGGATGTTTTTATTCCGGTTTAAATAGAATTTGAATGGTATTGTCGGGTGTAATACCTGTTTGTGTTGTACCGCTATTCTCTTATTGACCGTCATGGTTTTATAGCCACTATCCAAGTGGCAGGCTGCATACAGTTTTAAGGTGGCTGGAGCGATAATTGTACCTAATTATCTGTTTTCCATTTGTCTGATTAAGGTCACTGACTAGAAAAATAAGAACCTTATTTTTTTCTCAACTTTTATGAACTGTTGAGAGTAACTACCGTATTTATATGAAGAGATTATGCTCTGAATTTCTATGTTCATTAACAATTGTGTCACGCGAATCCTCGTGAATTTTTAATTATAAATTTATTTTAATCAAACTTATACGAAAATCACGGTATTAATACCCAACTGAAGGAAAATAAATATGTGAAGTAACTTACGATCACCTTTTAGCAAAAGTTTGATGGACCTAGTAGTGGCTTAGAAATGAAACAGTGCTTAAACTCTCGTTCCATCAAAAGCTTCCCTTGTCCAGTAATTAGCAATTAATAATAATTCGATTTTTTACCTAACCACACCTAATAATTATTCACGAGAATGAAATTATATATCCCTCTTAATTAGATGGAATCCGATGCTTCTTCGAAAAGACTATCTAACAAGGCAGTTGGTGCACGAGTTGCCCGCAAAGTTATCAAAATATCTGGCTTGATGTAGCCTACGTCGCTCATTACTTTCCAAATAAGAACGGAACATAATCAGTAAACAAAACTATGTGCATAAATGTTAGAACTTTGAGAAATATTGAAAAAATGTACAAAATTTGTTCAAGAAATCACAGTGCGCATAATTGTTTACTCTGGACAGTGGTTCTTATTTCTCGTCGTGCAGAAATATTGTGTCCTGGGTTCTTCAACGTAATTATGGATAAAAATTGCCCTATATTTTCCCTTCCATGTACATCCAAACTCAATAGCGGCTTTCGTGGAAAATTCACAGCGTAAATTCTTGAACTGTTACTGATGCTCAGCTGTGTATTTCTGATTAATTTTTGAAGCTGTCCCAACGCATAGTTACCATAAATCTTCGACCATAGTGCTCGTTGAACGAAGAGAACAAGAGGAAACTAATTAATTGTATTATATACTATAAACTATATTTGTATTAACGCTATTAACTCTAGGCAATTGGCGAAGAGAGAAAAGGGCATTAATATTTTTTCTTTTTATTTTTTTTTTCAAATTATTCCTATTAATAACTTTAGTTTTTAAGGCTGCGTTGTTTCTACTCGTGACAAAAGGTAAATAGCTTAGAAATGCAATGAGAAGAAGAATTATCATAATGTTAAAGCAGACGAAGGAAGTATTGCATGACAACTTCACTCTAAACAGTAGACTGTAGTTGCATACCTTGTTATCAAAGACATTAACTCCCACCAACTCTACCAACTGATTTGTCGGTCATGTATTATTCAATTAATTGAATAGAATGATGAGCTATAGTTATAGGCGGTCTACAGCTAAAACATGAAATACCATCGGACTATTAAAAAAAACTCTTTAAAAATGTAAAATCTTCATATATTTGACTTTACTAAATGATACTATAAGGTAATTAATCCAAAATAACCGTTCATGTAATGCAACGTTCAATGTTAAATATTTTTTCATCAACTGTGGCAACAAACTCTTGCCTTCAAACTTAAAGAGTACGGTTGAAAGTCAAGAAGTTAGCTTATTCAAGGGAATACGTATGTATCTAAGTAAATACAAGGTCCGCTCTTAGTGACCACCCACCAACTTCACGACCTAATCAGGTTTTTAACCTCAGGAATTAGGTAGCGAAATCAGCCTAAACTTGAAAGATTAAAAAATATATTAATGCAAATAAAATTCCCTACCCAATGATGCAATCCAAAATGCCCTCTCTCTGCTCGGACCAACGGAAAAATTGAATGACAAAAACGAAATGGCAGTGGAGGGTCGATGGGGTGTGCAGTGAGGAGAAGGAGGTGGAGTCTCTGGACTTTGGAAGGAGAGAGTTTGAAATGGAGAGAGGGGGGATCAGGGAAAGGGGTTCAAAATCCTCGACATAATTTGAACCCCTTAGACAGCCACTTTTTTCAAAAAAAAAGAAAAAGGGTGCCTCTTTTATTACAACGTAATGAAATTTTCGTAGACCTTCCTCACTCTTTCATCCGAAACCCAACCTCAACCTTCACTACGACATCCACCCCGCCACACCTTCCCCTCATCCCTTACCTCCAACACCCCACACCCCCTCCCCTTACCCCGTGAAAACCACCAAACTAAACCCTTCTCCCTTCAATAGGGAGAGTGGAGCACAAATTAGAACAAGACGCAAAAGAGCAGAGTAAAGCTCTTTTTATGATGATGCGGACGCGCAGAGAGCTATATTTTTCGTGTGTGTGCGTTCTTTCATTCTTTCGCGTATTATTCTCTAGCTCCCCGTGATCCGCAGAATGCATGACAATTCATTTTTGTTCCTTGCGTTTTGTTCTCTTAGCTATTCCTCCACATAGCATGTCGTACTCTAGTGGAGAGGAACTCGAGGATTGGGGACGGATTGCAACGTGTTCACTTCGGGTGGCATTCGAATTTTGCATTAAGCCTGATTACTCAAGCGGTGCCGCCCCGAATCCATCCAATCGACGAACGAACAGCGTTCCAGTTCAATGCCGAAGAGCAAGGTTTGGTTTATTCCTCACCCGGTCCCCATCCACAAACGACCGATAAGAAAGATTCGCCGACGATTTTTTTTTACGAGAAAGATTTGCACGTTCAATTATTGGTGACTCGAAAAAATAATGTGATGGATCGAAGTTTTTGGCGTAGTAAAACCTCCAGATTGGGGTCGTGCATTGCACTCAAATGACGTAAACTCTCAGTTTTGATGAGGAATTTTCCAAGAATCCATCTAAAAAGCAACCCATGGGTGCGTTCAAAAAGCGATTGAAACATGTAGTGGGGAAATGGCGTATAAAATATTTAAAAAAACTTCAATTTCAACACACGAATGAAAGGCTTCCTATTGAGGAATTTAAATTTAAAATAACCTGAAAGTTATTCACGTTGTAGAATATATTTTGCAATAAAAAATAACAATTCATAATTAATCGAATTTAAATATTTCCTAGAACGTATTTACATTTGCACACAATTTAAAGATGGGGAAACAACTTATAGGGAGCACCAAGCAATTTTTTAGGCTAACTATAACTTTTGGCTCTGAATCCGTAATAGAAAGTTTATAAAATAGCTTAGTATTGTATCAAAGAACTGTCTTTCAAGATGTCTGCCGTTTTTTTACGTTGCTTCATGCCAATGCTGATTGAAAAGGAAGACAATTTGGTATAAAGTATTGGGACGACGTAAATAGACGTAATACGATCATACGCTCAAAATCTAAATGAGAAAATCTTACCTCTACTTCTTCATTCCCAATTATAATATTCTAATAAGAGCATTTATGTATAAGGCGAACGGTAACTACGGCCGTATGAAATAATGGAAAGGGTTAACCCAAAGAGTACGGCCGGGGTTAACCCTTCCCATTAAGAGCATTTATAATGAATTTTAGTCTAGTAAATGAATATACTATAGCTAGTAAGATTATTTAGAAATTACTTTTCTCAAGTTATTTTTGTATTTACGTTCTGTCTTCATTGTTTACATTATTGACTATGTAAATGTAAACATTGTAAGGTTTTTTCCCACCTTCTATATAAGGCCGCTTTTAATCTACAGATTCACTGATCACGACAAACACAACAACATAATATTTTCCACATATTTAACTTATTAGAGCTATTCAATCATTTACTATGACCTTTTGCATTCACCTCAATATGATGAAGTCAAAAGTATTTCTTTTGCATGAAATCATATAAAACAAGAGTAATAACTGAAATGATTTATGGAATGAAGTTAAAAAATCGTAAAAAAGAAAGTTATGAGTTTTTTTTAAGTAGCGGGATGACCGATCATAAGTTAAATATTAAAACGGAAAGTGGAGCAATTCACGTTGGAAAAAAAAACGAGGGAAGATTGGAAATTTTTGAAAAATGGGTATAGAAAAGAATTTAGAAAATAACTTGGGCATAAAGGTATATTGAGAACCGTTAGACTCGTAACTGGGGAGGGAGAGAGAGAAAGTTAATGAAGAAAATTCGATGAAAAGAGAAAAAAATGTGGGACGAGATATTGAGAGAAAGTGTTATATTTACGATCCTTAAATTAGGGAGAATTTTAATCAGGTAGAGAGCAGGAGGGAAAAGAATGATCATTTTCAATCACAAAGGCGGAAAAGCTATCGGGGTGTAAGAGAACGAACTTGGGTAGGAAAGAAGGGAGGGTAAGTTGGTTTTTGAAAAAAATGAGTTCAATCCCGAGCGATATTTACCCGCGGAGAGGAAGTGTATGGAACCCACAAACTTGAACCCGGCCCAAATATTAAAACGTTACATAATTTTCTATCAAAGGCAAAATATCGCTATAATAATGATTCTTATTAACGATTATCACTGCATATTACTCATTTCTCTGCACCCATTTCACTGCAATGACTCATGTCGCAAGTGTAATAAGTAGAATATAAGATTTTCAAAATAAAAACATTACGAAATTACTTAAAGAATTCGCAATAATTACCTTAATCCTGATCCCCTCGTGACACATGTTTTGCCATCTTGAGTAGTTTTTAATCACCAAGAAATATTTTTCATATGGAAAAGAACAAAAGTAAAGCTACGAATTCAAAAATGTTAAACTTTTCTTCATGCTCTTTAAACACACTATTGTAAACTACCAACCTTCGGCCTTCTGAAATATTAAGGTTGAGAGCCTAAGATATAACATAGCAGAATTCTTACACACTGGGAATAAAAAAAGTCGTCTAGATTTGCAGGCAGAATTTATTCGCTGATACTTGGGTATTGTCGCTTCCAGACATCACCAGGTCCAAACATTGAGATATTACGAGATTCTGACCGACACTGAAGTAATATCGAGTGAATTTTACAATACCTTAAAGAATAAATTGTAAGAGAAAAAACAAGTTACTCCATTTCTTCCCAGTATACGGAACTAATGGCGGACGTCTGTACGCTTTCCTAACGGCCGCTCAAAGGGCTGAGAGAAAGTCATCTAAAAGTATATAGAAAAGTCCATTGAACTTATAAATTTCGAACATTTCCCAGAGGCTACATTCCAGAGCTACATTCAGAGCTACAGCTACATTTACAGAGCACTACATTCCTTGCAAACTCTGCCTACTCCATCGTCAAATTCTGTCCCACTTTGCAAAAAACCTCTGCCTCTCTCCTTCCCACTCCCTCAAACCACATGGTGTGACTTCATATCTGAATGGACCCTATTCGAAATGTTGAACCCATGAAATTTCTTGCTAGCCGAACGTCCTATCCTCGTCCCTGTGCGGTACCGTTTTCCAAAAGGAGAATCCATTTTTTTTTACCTCGGAGCCTCGTAACCGACCGCCTCTCATAAGAAGATTGCCCCCCTAGGTGGACGTTCTCCAGGACCATCCTTCGGCGGCCCTCAACTCTGCCAAATTGGTATTCCAGCACTCAATCCTTTCTCCCACTAGCCCGCTCCCCTACTCGACGACGCACCGACCACTTTCCTTCCCCTAGCCTCTTCTACCATCCTCTTCCCTCAACCCCTCACCTCTCGACCAAACCCTTTCAGAATGTCATCACTCCCTTACCCTTTCATCTTCTTCCTGGTCAGAGACAGGAGATTTCATTACCTTGAGACCGGAAATGTAATTTAAGCTCTCCGTGTGGTTGAGTCGACTAAATGAACTTCTCTGGAGAGTTGTTTCATCCAGTCCATAGGAATCGAGACGGTTCGTAGGAGTACCCCGGGAACCTTTCGATGCGTCGCGCCGTAAATTCCACCGCTAAGCACCTAATGGAGACATATCTATACAAGGGAAAGAGTTAAGTCAAACGAAGGACGTTCAATGTCTAAATGAATGGTTTTGGACGGCAAAAGAGTTTTTTTACAAGGGGGTTAAACGTTCTGGGAAATGAAACGGAACACCTTTGCAAAAGGAGTTTTTTTCGAAGGAAATTAACGAAGATTTCCAAAAGGTTGGGGATTAACGTTTTCTTAGTAAGAGACATCCGGAGAGAAATGAACATATATAAATTGAATTTCAATTTCATTTTTTTTAAACACTTCTGCAATACCATCCCCGACAGTTATTTGTATTCATGATTCAGTGTTTGGCGAGAACAAATAAGAACGACGTTATGTTAATTTCATGATAAATATCAACACTAAAATTACTTAAGTAAAAACTCTCCGTTAGCAAAATACACTATATAAAATAAAATGTATTTGCCTTATATAGTAGCTACAGTAGTTTTTCAGGCGAGACGAGCAAAAACTAAAATCATTCGCGTCATTGGTGATGGGTGGGCATTTAGGTAGGATGTTCAGCGAATGGCGGAAGACATCTTGCTGCTGACGGCTTTTGAACCCGGGACCTCGGTGTGGGAATCCATTATCCTAGTCACCGCACCAACTCGAAACCCAAGTTCTTATTTAGCATAGATGTGATTGCAGATCAGATAAAATCGGATTAATGGACCGATAGGTTTAAAAAGCCGTTTTTCCCTCGTATAAATCGTGATCATTATGACGATAAGCTTAAGCTCCGCAATCTTTGATATCGTCTTGTTTACCATCTTTCCTTTTAACTAACATTTAATAAAATCCATCCTTGAATAACTAAATAATCGTAAGCCTCCGCAAATTAGGCGGCTAGTGTGGGTATTAAATAAATCTAAGAGTTGATTACATGCGTGTGGTTTGATATTGATTTCCTTTTCCTGATTATTAATTTCATACTGGATCCATAAAAATATCACATTTTCTCTTGTTTTTTTTCCATTCTCGTCGTATTTTTTCCCAACACGCAGCTCTCATTCACTTGTACCCGCGCATAATATGTATGAATTAATTGCGTCAACTCACCAAACTAAGCCCTTTGGTGTAAAAAGTGAAAAAATATCACTTTTGACGAGTAGCCATTAAAAATCACTGGGGTTTCCTTTCTCTTTCGAAAAATGTCCAAAATTACGGTGAGTACGTCAGTTAGAACTATCACAACTCCCTTCAGAGCGACATAACTGCGGGGATGAGGGTTGAGGACCGTTTATAACGGAGCTATTCATTCAACAACGTTGGCCTTTACATTAGCCGTTTAATGTTACACTTCAATTTTGAGAGGATGCGGATAGAAAGAAAAAAACGGAAACGCTTTTATTACGAACATCGTTTAAGCAGGCATAAGGCCACGTTCGCCGTATGAGTTCATTTGCTTCGATAGCAACCTGCCTCCAGGCGACTATTTGGATAGGAGACCGTCGTCTATCCAGTATCTCCCTAGGTTGTTGCAAACAAACTAACAGCGGGAGAGCTGAAACGTTGGACTGGGATAAATTAATTGCTCACGCGTGGGTCGATTCATTTCCGACAGACTTTGATAAAGTTGGAAACGGCACGGACATCATTCCCGGAAGTCTATCAGCACGTATTCATATTACGAGAGAAAGAGACAGAAACCCCTAACTACAGCATTTCCCGATAAAGTTGTCAAAGTTGGCAAAAAAACAACTAGCGACAGACAACACTCCTCCAACGAAATAACGTCACATAAATGATTACTAGCGAATGGAATACTCGGAACTTGGCAAAGGGAATTTCGTGAAATGAAGCCTCACCAATCGATTGGGTCATCTCCATTGTAACACGGGGAATCTCGCTATCGTCCCTGATTGAATGGCATTCCTCATCATCCCACGCGGTCCACCATTCAATACTCGTTAGATAATCTGCATCACTGTTCGGCCGCGAAGGGAACACACCCCGGATGACACCCAAAAGAATTACAACCCAAAATATTCACGCGTGAGTTGGCATCTTCCCTTAATGACGATTGATGCACTGATTTCGCACGTCACGCACGGAGTGGACAGGACTTAAATTATCACCCTCACACAAAGAGCGTACATTCTCTTTTAAAAATTGTTAGGGCTCGGCCTTGAGTAGAAACTGTACAGACAATATCTATTCACTCCTTGATTAAAGTAAAGTTTTTTTGAACTCTGCTTGGTAATTAACTTTCACAAAAAGTAACCATATGTGATTCAATCAGCTGTGAAGAATTGTCCGGGTGAGTGAACTGACGCTTAGTATAGTTAAAGTGATAAGAGGGTTGCGCGCGCACACGCGTGTATGTGTTTATGTACGTCTATTCGTGTATACGTATTCATATATAATATTTAAATATACATATATGTATAATACTTATATATATACATATATATTACTTGTATATATACATATATAAAGCTTTTTTTTTATTGAGTTTGGCCAACTATGGACCGAAATGACCTCAAGACTTCTGGTTTTTTCTTCTTTCTTTCTTCCCAGGACTTATTCATTTTCTCCCCTACTGTTCGTCGTTGTTCTTCGGTCCACACCCTCTCTGTTTTTGTGTTTGTTGGTCTTCAGTAAATCTTGTATTGTCTATTAGTTTTCTGCACCTCTCCCTGCAGTGAACCACTTCCTCCGTTGTTTCAATATTTCCCTCATCCCTTCTGGTCTCCTCTAACCATCCTCCTCTTGTGTGTGCTTTAATTTTGAAAAATAGTAGAATATTTGTCTGTTAATCTATTTTCATCCAATCGCTTTAGGTGTCCATAGAATTTCAATCTTCTTTTTCTAATCGTATCTGTGATTTTCTCGGTAGTCCTCTATAGATCCTCATTTTTTCTCCTAATCCAAATATTTTCTGTGTTTTCAATGGTCCTAGGATTTTCCTCAAAATTTATCTTTCTTTCCTCCCAAGTTCTCGCAGATCCCCTTTCTTCTTCATCGTTAGACATTCCGATTCATATGTAGCTACGGGCTTAATGACTGTGTTGTAATGCCTGATTTTGGCTTGGATGGATATTGTTCTTTTATTGTAATGATTTTGTGTAATTCTGTGAGCCAGTTGCAGTTTTTTTATTCGTTCTTTGTTTGTTGTGTTGTCCAATCCGCTCGATTGAATATATATATATATATATATATATATATATATATATATATATATATATATATAAATATGTATGATTGATATTCTTTTGGTTAAGATAGGATTAATACAGCCTTAGCAAAAGTTAAACGATATACTTCTTTGTCTCTTCTAAAAAACACATCGTGATATCAGAAAATACAATAAGGCATCCTTCATTCCATTATCTAACCTGCCTGTCATATTTCCAACCCTTCCTTGTTTATCCAACATTCTCCCCTTATATCACAGTCCACAACATCCTATCGCCAAACACAATGCTCTGAATCCATCTTTTCTGCCTCATTTCGACTTATTCCAATGATCACCTCTCCTCCTCCACCATGTTTAGCCTACCCATATTTCAAAAGTCTCCAATCCACGTCTATCCCCTTGCCTCAATGATCATGCTCTTTCCTGCACTGCACAAAACCATATCCCATTTCAAAGCGTTAATGCGCCTTTTCTTAATACCCTTTTTCAACCTCCCTGGCATCAATTCCCTTTTTCGTGAAACTTCATTGCTTCTTGCAATTTTTCTTCTTATGTCCCAACTACTATCACCGTTGTGATGTAAAACACTTCTGAGATAGGTAAACTTTCTAAACGTATCTAGTTTATGAACTGCTATTATAATATTTAATTTAATTTTCCTCTTTCTCGAAAGTCACTTAAACTTTACGTCATATTAACATTTACTCTCAGCCCATATCTATCACTATGTCTTTCCAATGGGCACAGTAATGCTTGTATAATCCTTTGTCTGACTGGCTTACCAAAGCTTGATCCTCCGCAAGTCTAATTGAAATTATCCACCGGCTTTCATTCCCATCTCCAGGGTTTTTCTATGCCTGTTCAACTATATCCTCCACATAAACGTTGCGAAACACCGGTGATGGTGGACACTCTTGTCTTACTCCCCTTTCTAACTCTGCCCATCCGGACTCTCCAACTGCCACTCAGCTGAGCTGCCATGCACAGGTTGGGGATGGGTTTTGTTTCTTTCCAATTAATTAATTCCACCCAATTCGTTCTACGAAACGCCCCCTTGAAATTTACGAAGCAAATAAATACATCCTGATAGCATTCTACAGGCCTGTATGTTCCTCTCTACTGTTAACCCAATTCCTGCATCACGCGTGTCTCTTTCATACCTGAAAACAAAATGATCATCCCCACTCTTATCGATGTTCCTCGGAACCTTCTTCTTCACGGGCGAAACTAAGCTTATCGTTCTTATGTCCTCACATAGAACTGCCTTTCCCTATTTTGGAATAGGAACGAACATTGATCTGAAGTAATCTTCCAACCAACTTCCTCCCTCATGCGGGAAACTCGTAAATGGTTTTAATTAGAATTAGTTCATAAAAACTTTTCCTCCCGCGTTTTCCTAAACCCGTAAGTATTTTTGCGGCACCGCCATCTACCCTTACGGCTTTATTTGACCTCTGTTCCTTTAATGTCCTTTTTATCTCGCTTTCAAGTATGCCTGAGCCTAAGCTATCCTCATTTACGACATATTCTCTTTCCATATCTATGCTTTTTGGCCTAGTTATATTCCTTCTATCTTTCTTATGTTTTTCTTGTTTCAATAACAGTATTCATGACTTATCTATCATTGTTTGCCAGAGTTCTTCGATTATAATTATTGATGGATCACCTTTCTATATGATACCCCCATTTAGTCCTTCCTTTTTAAACATTTCATATATTCGGACAATAACAAAAAATAAATAATTTGGCGAAATTTCTTAAATACTCTATTATGAAAAACGCACAATAACTCAATTTAGAGTGATTACAATGATGGACCCTTCAAATAATTGGCCTTCCGGTGATCCTCCTTAACTTAGTTCGGAATAATTGGGAATTACCTTGGAGATATATTTCATATTTCATTATTTGACAATACAAATGCTTATCAAAGGAAACGTAAAATATTTTAACTGAATAGAACTTAACAATGAATAACAATCGCTAAAAATAATTGACTCGGTTTCGGTGACGTATTTCTCAAATTAAATATACTTAAGAAAAAGAACGCACATCAATATCTTTTTTCATCATTACTGAGTCTACCAAATATAAGTCGATTGTGGACAAATTCTAACCGCTATTATATTTTTTGTTAGCATAATATCATTTTTTACCAACCTAAACTTGTTCATGCTAAAACATTTCCTCCTTAAGGTTTGCATATTTTCTATCGGCCTCAACGTCGTGTATATCTATTTCCTTCCTTCCCAACCCACGCTTCCATAAGCTTCTCCCTTACATCGTAGTCTTCAAATTTTCGGCACTTTCACATAAAAATTTAATTCCAAATATAAAATATAAATTGGCATCCAGCAGAGACAAATTTAGTGCTTCTCATAAATTCCCAAAATGCGATAACATTATGTCTCAAATTTCTTGCAAAGGATTTAAATTCTCAGAGTTTTTCCTCAGTCCTAAATATTAAAGGATTATTACTTGCAACAAATATTAGAAGCGCTTTGTGAGAATTTTTTATAAACGTGATTATTAAGTAATGTCAATGATTGATCAAAAATCCTCAAATGTATTGAATTATTATACAAAGCAGCATAAAAAATTCCCACTTCCAAGCTTACAGCCAAAAATGGGCCCAATACAACTTGATAACGCTCCCATCATTGGCGACCTTGACTAACTCATATGCCCCGGAAATATTCTCTAGAATTTATCTTCAAAAATATTTCAGTTATTTTCTGACGTGACGTTTTACTATGAGAATTGGTATATTTTCCTAAGCTTTGAATAATCAATAGACTTTGATTATAAAGATGTGCACCAGCTTAAATATTTGGCCCTTTAAGGAATCGGTATCATTTTGGCTCGTAGCCAGTTGGGAAAAAGAGAAATTTAGGGAGCGATCGACCTCTCTGTAAAAGAGGAAAGGTTGCACCTTGATCCCTCCTCTCATACTCCCCTCCTCCTCATAAGCACTCAATATTAATGATGTTCATCCGCAATGTTTACTCGATTTCAAAACCATGAACATTTAAAATATGAATAATAATTTTTCTGACACACGTGTTCAAGGCTATTTAAACTAATTACCACATCCTTAATTTTCTTCATGAATTTCTAGATTTTTGACTAAGTTTTATGGCCCACTAGTCAGACATTTTTCCCACAAAGTCGACATAGCTTTCTCCTATCAAAATGACCGTAACACTGCTGGTGTTTCAGTTAAAGTAAGAAATATTTTCTCAACACGACTAACATTTCTCCAACAAAGAAAAATAAGAAATGGCAAATCCTTTGCGAGAAAAATGTTCATTTTCCTCAATTTCAAACACCGATCGGATCACGATGTGGAAATCATAAAGGATTGAGTGTAAGAAGATGCACGGGATTCCATTCAATAGGAATTTTCCACCGGTTACCCCAAGCCTTCGAATCTCTTAAGAGAAAATTTTCAATCCCGAGACGCTGTCCCATAAAGAAATACCGAAATCAGATGGAAGAGTATTATCACCTTCCTTCTCTCCCTACCGAATCTCCCTGAATATCCTCGAGATGAACTTATTTCAGCCTTCAAAGCTATCTCTTGAGCAGAGTTTGAAAGGAGAGAAAAAATGAGTATTCCCTGCGACCGAGCCCGCAGAACATCCTTAGATTTCATCTCGAGCGGGAGCCTTTTCCCACACACACACACCCTCAAACTTGAGGAGGAGGGTGCTAAGGATATCATCTCACACTTATAAATCGAGTTGGGACCAACGAACTGTCCTTTGAAATCCATTTAGAGAATAAATTAATTCATTTATCAAGTGGCATGGCGCAAGAGATATTTAGACCAAGGTTTCATCAAAGGAACGCGCAAATACGTAAATAAAATTTGACTGACTGTTTTATATAAAAGGTTTAGAATTCTTTTTCGTGGAAGTGACTACAATAATTTTCACGAAAACCATCAGAAGTAACTCTCCGGAAACTCAGAATGTTTTCTTCATAGATAACTTCGAATAGTAATTTTCATGTTCTTATTCTCGAATCACTAACGAGTTGTTCTTGACATGGATAAGAAAGCTGTGTCTAAAAAATAAGTAGAATTAATATGGGAACAAATTTAGCCCAGATCAATACATAAATTATTAAAATTCTTCAAAATAGTACCCTTATGGGTCGACTCAAGTCATCACGACCGCTTTGATGTTACCCAGCGTTCCAAAATGGTTTCTTTTCAAGCTCCTTTCAATTTTCGAGAACACAAAGAATTCTAAGAAACAGAGCGAAATGCCGCCACAGTAACTTTTAACGGTGTCATCCGCTAATTTGCATTGCAATGCAACAATGTAAAAATCCTTGGCCCGAATTCGAACCCGGATCCCTCAATGTCCGACCGAGTGATTTAGCTAGTTCAGCTATCGAGGCGTCCTCTTAAACTCTAAAATTTTGGGTGCTTCATACCATGCCACAGGCATTCGTAGTCGTGCGCAACAGGCTACAGTCCACGAGGTTAAAGCCGACTTTAAACTCTTAGACTGTTTTTACCTTTGACAAAAGTAAACAGCCTTTGCCGTGGTGCAGCCTGTACTGTCGTGGTCCAGTTAGCAAAGATTTCCTTCCTGACGCAAACACTTTTTACGCAGTCTTCCAAAGGACTTTTACATAAAACTTACTCCTCACTGTCTATCCCTCAGGCACTAACTCTTTGTGGATAACGCCTTTTGAGTCGAAAAACAAGATATTACATATATATATTATTTTTCGCACATAGAAATAGACATATAGTATAAGGAAAGGGGATAAAAAAACACATAAAAGACCAACACAGGAAAGGTGGGGAAGGCGGTTTTGAGCAGATCACAAATGTAAAAATATTTCCTTATCCGGGATATTTCTACATTTGTGACCTGCTCAAATCCGCCTTCCCCACCTTTCCTGTGTTGGTCTTTTATGTGTTTTCCTATCCCCTTTCCTTATATATCTATTTCTATGTGTGAGAATAATATTTGTTCGCCGTATGGCGGGATTTTCGTGTTTGAATATATATATATATATATATATATATATATATATATATATATATATATATATATATATATATATTCACTTTCCCGGAAAAGCCACAAACGTGCACAATGAAACTCACTAAATAGTCACAGCAAACACAGAAACCGAAGCACACAAAAGAGGGACTCACTAGTTCTCGAATTTTCGGTGGTGCAACCACCTTTCTCAAGAGGAATTAGGAACAGAACTCAGAGTTCTGTTCCTAATACAGTGTCTACAATGTGAGTGTCCTTTTACGTGTTATCTGTTTCATTCTGTGTTCTATTGTGCCGTCCAAAAGACCAAAAGTTATATTGCTCTCGTGAGTACTTCCGCATCATCGATATATATATATATATATATATATATATATATATATTTATTTATTTATTTATTTATTTATTTATTTATTTATTTATTAGGTAATCTACCGGTTAAGGTAGGTTTTGGATGGACACAACTATCAAATAAACATTTTGTGACTCCCCACCTAGCAAACTAATCTATATCAGGTCCCTCTTCATCTCGGTGTACTTCTTTCCTCCCTTCATCCCGTCCAACATCCCTATCCTGTTCCTACCCTTACCACGCTTGCCCAACATTCTCCCCTCTATTACCCTCTTCAACATTCCACTACCGCTCAATACGCCTTTCATCCATTTTTCCTGCCTCCATAGGATTTCTCTCAACAAACCCCTCTCCTCCCCCACCATTTTTAGTACTTCCTCATTTGTTTTCCTTTCGGTCCATTTCATCTTCTCCATTCTTCTCCACACCCACATTTCAAAAGCCTCCAATCTACGTCTATCCTCCTGCTTCAGCGACCACGTTTCCGCGCCGTACATAGCTACGCTCCATATCAGAGTTTTTACGAGTCTTGTCTTAACATCCCTACTCAACGTCCCCGTCATCAACTCCCTCCTCCTTGAGAAAGCCTCCTTGCCTAGCGCAATTCTTCTCCTTACGTCCCTACCACTTTGACCGTATTGGTCCAAAACACTTCCGAGATATGTAAACTGCTCTACCTGCTCTATTCTTTCCCCGCCTATTTTAATATTTAGCTTAGCCTTTTTCTTTCTGGAAAATCGCATAACCTTTGTTTTATTAATATTGATTCTCATCCCATATTTATCGCACTGAACCTCCAATTCAATCAACAATGCTTGCAACCCCTTGGCTGACTGAGCAACTAATGCTTGGTCATCAGCAAACCTAACCGATTTTACGAATTCCCCTCCGACTTTCATTCCTACCTCCAGTTCTTCCCATGCCTCTTTAATCATTTCCTCTACATATACGTTGAACAGTATCGGTGACAATGGGCAACCCTGCCTTACACCTCTTCCTAACACTGCCCATCCGGACTCTCCGTTCCCCACTCGCACCTGAGCAGTCTGAGACATGTACAGGTTGCGGATCAGTCTCCTGTCCCTCCAATCCATTCCTATTTTCTGCAATACACGCATTAATTTTTCCCAATTCACTCTATCAAACGCTTTTTCGAAATCTACAAAACAGGCAAATCGTCCTGGTCGTATTCTATATTCCTCTCGACTAGTGATCTCATTACTGCAATGGCATCACGCGTACCTCTTCCTTTCCTGAACCCAAACTGATCATCCCCTAAGTAATCATTTGCCTTACTCTCTATCCTTTTGTTGATGATCCTGAGAATAACTTTAGCTGCGTGGGATATCAAACTTATTGTTCTGTAATCCTCACATGACGAAGCCTTTGCCTTTTTTGGAATAGGAACTAACACCGATCTCACAAAATCTTCCGGCCAGATTCCTTCCTCATAGATACTACGAATCAGTATATATATATATATATATATATATATATATATATATATATATATATATATATATGCATATTCAAACTTGAAAATCCCGCCATACGGCGCACAAATAATCATTCAAACAGAAATAGGTATAAGGAAAGGGGATAGGAAAACACATAAAAGGCGATCACAGGACATGTGGGGAAGGCGGTTTTTGAGCAGATCACGAAAGTAAAAATATTTCCTTATCCGGGATATGAACCACGGACCTTTCACTTTCCGGGCGGATGCTCTACCTATTGAGCTAATAAGGAAACCTGATTTACCTTGAGATCTGCGATCCTTTAAAGCGCCAAAGTGCTCCGATAGATGTTGCCCGAGAGATGGCGTTATGGAGCTGTTTCACTCACCAAAGGAGAAACAGACGAGACACAAGAAGTGGAAAGGATAGTAGAAAAGCATTCATACGATATTATAAAGGATAGGAACGGTGCGTTTCATGGCACGCATAGCCAGAAGAAGAGACGAGCTACATTGGCCAAACACATATTCAAACTTGAAAATCCCGCCATACGGCGCACAAATATTCATTCAAACAGAAATAGGTATAAGAAAAGGGGATAGGAAAACACATAAAAGGCCAACACAGTACATATATATCTGTATATATATAAGTGCACAAATAAACGCACACATTAATTTTGTTCATCCGAATGAACAGTCACCGCTACTCCTGTAATTCTGCTTCACTCTCTTCTCTTCCTATCCCTTTACACGCAAGTTCACACAACCTATCATTCGACGAATGCTTTTCCCTAACAGTTCTAGAATCCCTACCCGATTCAGCCACCAACATAGAGGTGAGAACTCGCGAATCCGCATAAATCCTATAGTATTTCCGATCCTTTAAAATTCCCACCCTTAACCGCCATCTTTAATTTCCTTCCCAACAGTCCCTAAACCTTCCGCCTCCCCTCCCCTCCCCGGGCACTCTTCCCTCAAAACCTCTCAGTCTGACCTGAAGAAGGCCTCGGAGTAGGTCGAAAGCTTAAATCATCTACAGTGTGAGTGTCCTTTTACGTGTTATCTGTTTTATTCTGTGTTCTATTGTGCCGTCCAGAAGTTATATTGCTCTCGTGAGTACTTCCGCATCGTCGATACATACATACATACATATATATATATATATATATATATATATTCAAACTTGAAAATCCCGCCATACGGCGCACAAATATTCATTCAAACAGAAATAGGTATAAGGAAAGGGGATAGGAAAACACATAAAAGGCGAACACAGGACATGTGGGGAAGGCGGTTTTTGAGCAGATCACGAAAGTAAAAATATTTCCCGGATAAGGGAATTTCCTTATCTGGGATAAGGGAATTTCCTTATCCCGGATAAGGAAATATTTTTACTTTCGTGATCTGCTCAAAAACCCCCTTTCCCACATGTCCTGTGTTCGCCTTTTATGTGTTTTCCTATCCCCTTTCCTTATACCTATTTCTGTTTGAATGAATATATATATATATATATATATATATATATATATATATATATATATATGCTATAACCAACTCCTTCAAAAACTAAAACAACAAATGACGACCAACAAAAGACATTTGATTTGCTTTGCATAAAATTTCTCACGGTGAATATTTGATTAGAGCCAACTGGAAACGCCTACCTTATATTTAAGTGCATACGTTGATCCGGCTCAGAGTGTATGCTGATCATATTACTGCGTTTTACTCATCGCTTCTTTCCGATAAAAGAACTTTAGAAATTCATTAAGAGGATATCCCAAGTATTGAATGATCCTATCAAGAGCATTGCCTTACTTATGTCAACGCTACGAGTCAACAGAAGTGGGCTTAACGTTGCATCAACAGGTCCGAGCTTAGCTTCGATGTTGAGACGGCGAGAGGAGATACTATACGTGGGCAAGGGAAGTCAAGTTGTAGCACGAGAGATAGGAGACGGCATTCAGAAGTAAAGACCTGGCGAAAATTATTAGCATCCCGTGGCTGAATACAAAGAGAGGCGGCATACTCGTAAATGCTGTCTTCGGAATTCAGTGCCATGAATTGGAGAATTTATTTTAATTAAAAAACAGCAATTATCATAATCCCAATTTTATGCATCGCAATTATTTTCTCGAGCCGGAGACTAGGAAAAAAATATGTGGTCAAGCTCAAAATACATGGGCACTTTATGAATGCAAGACATAAATGGCTGCACCGTTATGTTCACAAGGTACGTATGACTTCCGCTAGAGTGAGAAGTATTTGCAATACTTACAATGGTGTCGTAAAGAGCAAAATAACAGCGTACAATCTTCTCCAATCTTGTGGTTTCTAATTGTTCGAGTGGAGAATGTGGTGATGTGTTACGGAAGTTAAATATGTATTTTCGCGGGTACTAAAGTTCAAAGAAGGCCAATAGGCGTGTAAATCGTGTGACAATCCCAATAATCCGCAGCTATTCACGAGTACATAAACGTTCTCGGTGGTATGGAATCACTTTCACAATAAATGAGGAGGCCCTAGAACTTGAACTATTCCCGTATTACTGGTGGTCTAACAGTTAAGGTAGGTTTTGGATAGACACACGCGACTAATCACCGCCAACACTCCAAGCCTCACCTGACGCGTGAAACCTTCTGCAGCAAATAAACCCTTCTCCAATTCCATGGAGGAGAAGACCGATGGAGACCAAAATCATTTCCATTCTTTACAAATTCACTGTGATTTAATATTCTATGAGCAATGAATAATTTGTACATCTATACATAAGTACAACTGTAAAATATTCTCTACGATATCGAATAAGTTCCAAAGCACGAGTAGATTAAAAAAGAGTCAACCTTTTAGGACTTTTGCGGGAAACAATATCTCCTGAATAAAAAATGACATGGCTCTTAACCATTGCAGTATAAATATGTCTTAATCAATATTAAACAAGTTTTGACTTTCATACGCTTATGATTTTTTTGAGTCATAAGAAAAACTTTGGGCAAACTTCATCGAAAAATACTTTATCGAACGATATCCATCGAATAATGAAACTCAATAGGTTTATTAAAAGCCTAAATCTCCATTATCTTTAAATATTACTAAGGGTGTTATAGCCATTCCTATAACAGTCTAAGCTGACGAAAGATGCTTGTTTTACTATTACTTTGGCAAAAACACAAACTTTTACAATCAAAAGGATCATATGAATACATAGATTATGTTTCATCTACATAATACCCGGCTAACAGCCAAGGCTTCGCTCGCACAAATATAAGATGTGCCTTTTAAAAATCATGGGGTCAAACTGAACAATTACCCTCCATTACTTCTGTCATTTATCTAATTTAGTAGTTGAAGAAATATTTTTGAAAAGCAGATGACATACGGTGGTGTTTTAAGTTAAAACGCATATTTTTACATCAATCAATAAGTTAAAGTTCTTCCTGATGTCGATAAGCATGTTATATATAATCGAAAATATTTACACCTCCATTAGACATTAGCTGAAAAATGTCGTTAGTGAAGTAAGCGTTTGCAAAAAGAAGATGATAAGACAGAAATTACGTTAGGTAAAGAAGTACAGAAAAGTTCAGTAAAAAAACTCAATTTTGGAGTACATGTATGCAGTAATGTAGGGCTCAAAACCTGTACATTAAAATAAAAAGACAAAAGCAGATTATGGATTTTTGAGATATCAATATGCAAAGGAATGTTAAAAATAAGATAGACAAGGTGAAAGACTAATGAAAAACTTTTAATTACACTTGACTTAAATTGGAAGTAGAAGGAAAGAAT
The DNA here is from genome assembly GCA_037158775.1 of Hetaerina titia. Taxonomy (NCBI): domain Eukaryota; kingdom Metazoa; phylum Arthropoda; class Insecta; order Odonata; family Calopterygidae; genus Hetaerina; species Hetaerina titia. Next base: position 49,430,750 of record CM073778.1, read on the forward strand.
ATCCAGATGGCATGATTTTAGAGAAAAGATGAACCGAGGATGGGAATAATGTGGGACAAACATGTATCCCCTCTCACTGTGCTCATTCATGTTTAGTTTTAGAAAAGACTCGAATCTTTCAATTAAAACTCAGTGTTTCTAACATTTTCACCTAAGTACAGCGCGTTCATTACGAGTTTTCAATCGATGCAACTTCTTAATTTTGCAGCACAGCCAACGGGCGTCGCTAAAATACAATTCGCCATAGAAAGTTAGGGTAGAGCGGTCCCTTTGTCGAGCTAACAAAGCACTCAGAGCCTATCAGCGAGGCCGCAGCTGGAGTACTCAACGTGGTTATAGCCTCTCCGAGCTGGAGAGTCTTGGTTGGAGACTGGGAAATAAAATTAGGTCACATCATGCATTTTGGATCAGAAGGAATCAGCAGTCACTTGGGTTGATGGAGTCAAGGTTCGGGATTTTGCTCGTGACTGGAAGTCATTTTGTGCAGATCCTGAACGAACGTCAACTACGTAACGCATAACTTCCCCGTATTGCTGTTCTCCAAAACGTATTAATTTAATTTCAAAATAGTTTCTCGTAGAATGAGTTATATGGGCCTCATATACAATGTAAAATAATATGAATTTCTGAACAAAATATAGGGTGGGGGGAAAGAGGTTGGTTATTGCGGAGGAGGTGGGGTTGGGATTGGGGAATGTGTAGCGAGGGATAGCATAATGGACCGAGTAAGGGTGTAGTTTAAAGGCTCTGTGGGGAGTCGACTATTAGGGGGAAGGAAGGAAGAGGAGGGCTTGCGTCCCGAGGGTTTTTGTTAGGCCAGGGAGTAAGAGGAGGAGCAGTGGGTGGACTGGTATGCGGTTTGTGGAGTAGATAATTGGATATTGGAAAGTAAAGGAGAGGGGAATGCGATCTGTATATGTATACGTACATTTATAATATTACGAGTATTTAACACAAATTACTAGATGATTCCAAATGGTTTTCGAACGTCCAATATGGGTCTTCTCCAGGTGAAGAATTTGGGGGTAAAATTGCCGAAGTGATTTTTATCGATCAAATATTTCGCGAACAGAGGCGTACTGTTTTTGTTTTTGAAACAGTGTTCGTGTTCCTTGATTCTCTCTGTAAATTTTCTCCCTGTTCGTCCTATGTTAACCACAATGCTGCCGTTACATTGTAATTTGTATACTCTACTTTTTTGGGTAGCTTCGATCCTGTTTTTGGAATGGCTAAACATTAGAATTATATTGATCGTAAAATGCAAATTCATTCCGTTTTTATGTCAATTTTTGTTGATTCAAATTCAATTATTTTCTACGAAAGGACTTTAACGCCATTTTATACCAAAAACTGAGTATATATAAATGTAGATAATTTCTGTAATCCACCTGAAGGAGTTCTACAGCGATAAAACCTGGACGGTATTGTAAAGATTTGAACGTGAAATTATATTATTTTGAATTCTCGTAATATGAACACGAGTGAACACGAATATTTTGAATTCTCGTAATTAGGAAGTATTTCTTGATTACGAGAACTCACGATGAACGGGAATTATGAGAATTTCCATGAATTCACGATGAAAATTATATCCCACATTCAATTCAATATATTGAACCGGCAACCTTGTGTTGAAGGTGAAGTTTACCATCGGAAATCCTTCGTCATTTTTCTACTTGATAAAAGAAAACCGCTTATTAAAATGTATCCATCATATTATCAAAAGGTTGACTACTTAAGATGTTGCATTAGGTACAGTTGCTAAATTATCAGTTGTACCTTATAAAACCATAAAGAAACTTTCAAATTTGTGGGTGAATGTGAAGTGCTCGAAAGAGAAACAACAAATGAAAACGTAGCTGTAACAAATATTAATTCATTACAACTACAAATATTTTTTTCCGTCTACTCTTAGTTTTACTCCGTTGAATTTTTGTTTCTGCACGATTTTTGCACTGAATTGATCGCGATTAGATCGGGAGTTCAACACTAATCAGTGGCAAAGTCTGATACGGTTGTTCAAATTTTCTTTTAATCATCTGTGCGATATTATTTGCTTTTATAGCACTAGATTTTAATAAACTCTTCGATGCTAGGATAAAACTTGAAGTACCTCTCACTATTCCTTAGTTTTAGGCCTGTATTCTAAGCCGTTACGCCAAACTTCACCTCCATTCTTTAAGTTCGTGTTTTCTGCAGGAGATTCTGTCCTTTGTTCGGTGTCCTTGGCTGCTATGAAGGGTCCTTGACTCCTCCAATCTCAAATCCTCCTGGATGGCATTTAGTATTCGGCGTTAGCAAAAACACCGTCCACTTAGAACTTTGTGTGGAGGGCAAGGTTCGCCGTTAATTAAGTTAGAAGTGGGAGGTGAGCTTGTAGCTACGTTATAGAACATGGGCCTTATTCCTACGAACTGGAGATAATCTCAGCCCAGTTTATCCAGAATTTCCGCCACACTTATTTTCTTCGATTTTTGTATCAAATTATTTTCTGTGAGTACTATAATTATTGTTATGCCGCATAATTTTATTTATTTTACCTCAGACAAACTTTTGCTATTAATAAAGAAACAATCAGTTAGGAAAATGACAAAATATATAGCAATTACAGTCGTTTACACGGAGACTAAATAACAAAAAACCAGCTTCCGTCGAATCAAGGAGAATATGAGACACCAACTAGAGTTTCCAAAAATTCTTACCAAGTTAATGAAAGAAAATAAAGCCTGACACAAATCAAGGGAATCCTCCCTAAACCCTTATCTAACTTTTACCTTAATTAACACTCCCATATGGCTCCCGAATACTTGCTGCTTTTTCTTAAAGGGCAGATTCCTTTCCACCCAAAAGACAATCTTACGAATATCGCCGCAGATCTCCCCTATCCCACCAAAAATTTAACCCAACATATCTTCATTTACCCCCACATACCGCCGAATAAGTACTCTCCCCGACCTAATCCAAAAAAAAACCATCCCCCATCCCCTCCTCCCCAACCCCTACAACTACGAATAATCCCCAGAATTCTTTGAAATGGGCTCTTGCACTTATTGGGGTAGCGAAGGATGTCTGAAAAGTGAATTCTCAAGATTCCTCCTACCATCGAGGAGGTTCTTTACGCTACCCTCCCACGACTCCGGCGGTTCCCGGCGAATGTGTTGCTCCCGCGTCCTGAACATTTTTGAAAGCCAAAGGGGGTATACGCTCGAGTTTTGAGAGTGGAGAAAGGGGACAGGGGGTGGAATGGAGTAGTGGGACAAATAAAAACAATCCCCAAGACGGGGGATGGGAGACGCGGGGCGTGAACTCGAAGCATTCCGGGAATCCGGGAATTCTTGTGTTCCGAGGCTGATGATATGGCCGGGGGAATTGGAAGTGCGCCCCACTCCGGCGAGGAATTTCTGCCGCAAAGTTGAAAGAGACAAGAAGCGGCACGGGAGGAGTGCAAGAGAAACAGTTTGAGCTGCCAAACCCCCGGTCAAGGTTGTTATATTCGACTGGATACGACACTCTAGAATGCGAGCGTTTTCGGGAAACCGAGAAACCTTTCTCATTCTCAAGAAAAGACAGCATCGGCCCATTAAAGTCGAGGAGTAATATATGTTCGACTCTATGTCGAATGAAATCAAATATGAATGACTTTTCCCCTCCCCCGTCCACCCACTACTCCGCTTCATTTTTCTATCGTCTACGCCTCCAACGTGGTTTCATGGGAGAAATGATTGAGGGTGTTTCCCGTTGCCTTCCTCAATACAGCTTTTAACGTGACACCATCACTACAATGGGCGCCTCACTGGTGTTAGACGCCTTTCCTGCCGCCTCGCAGAGCACAGACGTTGCGAGGACCACCCCTATTTCGAATTTGATCCCTACGTTGGTGATATTACCAGGAGTAACTTTAATTTTTCCGGCCAGGACAGCTATCGAGATGTCATTCAAAGTGGCAAGCACTTCCACCTGGCGCGTAAATGTTCTATCCTATAGGGCTCAATATTTGCGTTTTAAAACTATATATACAGTTTAATCACCATAAAAACTTAGAATTCATACAAACTATACTAGAATCGATGACTATAAAAAAATTGCACGCCGTCAATTTCTTGGTCAAAGATGAAATGAGAAAGAGGAGAAAAAGTAAATTATTTGTTGTTAAAATTAAGTATAATAATTTAATCAATTTACCATCGTTCCTTTAAACTTCTTTGGTCATTATTACATTCTGTCACTAAAAACCCACGCATAAGCTCTCTCCAAGGTCTCTTCTACCTCGTATTTGTTTCCTGTCCAATGGTAATTTAAAATGCCTCATAAACAAAGGGCTCATTTTGTTAATGAGAACACCGTCTCTCATCGTTGAGCAATAACACAAGCTAAATACATTTTTCAAATGTTTTTAAATGAAAACAAGTCCGCATTGCTATTTTCCCAGTCCCTTAATAACAATATTAATTTTTTCTATTGACTTAAAAAATAGTACCTAGCCTGTTTGTCAAAAAATGACTCATTATCGAATCACTCTTTTGTTTCAATTCATATTAATTTCGCTATGTGGTGACAGAAAAAATCTACTTATCCCAGAAATAACAGCGTTGTTTTGTTTTGGATAGAACAACCGCATGGTTTTACACACACCAAATCTTCTTAAGCCATCGGATTAATATACAGGGTCGCACCCAAAAGTGGTAGGACTGCTTTTTACAAGAATTTTATTGACGATATACTTACATCGACTTAATGATCTTCAAAGTATGCTCATTGGCTGCTACACACATAGTATAACGTTGCTCCCATTCCCCGTACGCCCGCTGGAAATTTTCTTTGGGGATGCCGTTGATGACCCTCGTCGAAGCCTCTTGAACGGCCTTTATCGAGTCAAAACGTCGTCTCTTGAGCTGTCTTTTCATAAGGGAGAAGAAGAAGAACCGGTGGTGCCAGATCGGGAGAATAGGACGGGTGCGGCAACGTGGAAACGCCGTATTTGGCCAGGAGCTGTCGTGCCGGACAGCGGGGGAGGCAAGGCTTCCGCGGTCGTCATCCCACGAAATCCTTACGGGGGAGAAATAAGAGCATTAGAACAGAAGAGGAAGAAGAAGACGAAAGTAGTTAGAATAGGAACATGGAACGTCAGGACAATGTTGAGGACAGGCAAATTAGAGAATATTAAACGAGAGATGGAAAGAGGTAATATAGATGTTTTAGGTCTCTGCGAGGTGAGATGGAAGGATAGCGGGGATTACTGGAGTGATAATTATAGAATAATATACATCGGTGGGGACGAGAGCCAACGAGGGGTTGTCGTATTATTAAATAAAGGGGTAGGAAGAAGCGTAGTCAACATAGAGCAAGCAACGGATAGAATATTACTCGTAGAGATAAAAGCCGAACCGACGGTCTTGGTAATTGTTCAGATATACATGCCACCGAGTAACCACATGGAGGAAGAATTCGATAGGATGTACGATGAGTTAGAGGATATAATGGCGTGTGTTCCTGCAGGGAAATATTTGATAGTGATGGGGGATTGTAATGCGACGGGACGCAAAGGAAGAAATGGTGGTGAGGTGGGGGACTATGGGTTAGACACGAGGAATCAATGCGGGGAGAAAGCAATTGAATTCTGCAGGAGACAGGAATTAGTCATCACCAACACATGATTTAGAAACCACAAAAGGCGTAGGTATACGTGGAAAATGCCAGGTGACTCGGAAATGTATCAGTTAGATTATATTATAGCTAAGCACAGGTTTAGGAATAGTGTGATAAATTCGCACAGTTTCCCAGAAGCGGATGCGGACTCAGACCACAATTTAGTTGTTATGAAATGTAACGTCCGTTTCAAAAAGATAAGGCACGGGCGGCGGGTTAGGAAATGGAATGAAGAAGCTTTAAATGGATTAACGAGGAAGGAGTTTCAGCAATCTGTAGAGAAAGTGATGGATGACGGTAAAGAGCTGAATACTATCGAAGAAAAATGGGAATGTATAAAGACAGTGATTTCGAAAGCCGCAAAAGACACTATAAGAACCTTTAACGGGAAAAGGATAACGAAACCATGGATAACGGATGAGATGATTGCAAAGATGGAGGAGAGAAGATGGAAGAATGTAAACACAGAGTTAGGCAAAATGAAGTACAAAGAGTTGAACAATAAATTGAGAAGGGCCACAAATAAAGCGAAAGAAGAATGGAGGAAAAAGCATTGCGAGGATATGGAAAGTTTGCAGACGAATGGTGAAATTGGTGCTCTATACAGCAAGGTTAAGTTATTATCGGGAAGTAAGAAGGCAAGATCTGTGCTAACAGTTAAAGATAAATGGGGTAAGATAATAGTTGAATCAGAAAAAGTCCAAGAGAAATGGAAGGAATATTTGGAAACACTGTATGGTAGAGAACTTAGGCCGACAAGGTTAGACACAGAAAAAGGACAGGACGTAGAAGAAGATAGCTTACGTCCAGGAATACTCAACGATGAAAGAAAGGGCATTAAAAGATGTGAAAGTAAATAAGGCAATGTGGGGAGAAGGCCATATATGGACTGATTCGTAGTATCAATGAGGAAGAAATCCGGTCGGAAGATTTTGTGAGATCTGTGTTAGTTCCTATTCCGAAAATGGCAAAGGCTACATCATGTAAGGATTACAGAACAATAAGTTTGATATCACACGCAGCTTAAGTTATTCTCAGGATCATGAACAAAAGGACAGAGAGTAAGGCAAATGATTACTTAGGGGATGATCAGTTTGGGTTTAGAAAGAGGTGAGGTACGCGCGATGCTATTGCAGTAATGAGATCACTAATCGAGAGGAATATAGAATAAAATCAAAATTGCCTGTTTCGTAGATTTCGAAAAAGCGTTTGATAGAGTGAATTGGGAAAAATTAATGCGTGTATTGCAGAAAATAGGAGTGGATTGGAGGGACAGGAGACTGATCCGCAACCTGTACATGTCTCAGACTGCTCAGGTGCGAGTGGGGAACGGAGAGTCCGGATGAGCAGTGTTAGGAAGAGGGGTAAGGCAGGGTTGCACATTGTCACCTGTGCTGTTCAACGTATATGTGGAGGAAATGATTAAAGAGACATGGGAAGAACTGGAGGTAGGAATGACAGTCGGAGGGGAATTCGTAAAATCGGTTAGGTTTGCTGATGACCAAGCATTAGTTGCTCAGTCAGCCAAGGGGTTGCAAGCATTGCGGGGTGAATTGGAGGTTCAGTGCAATACATATGGGATGAGAATCAATATTAGTAAAACAAGGGTTATGCAATTTTCCAGGAAGAAAAAGGCTAAGCTAAACATTTTTATTGGAGGTTAAGATAACACTCGTAAAAACTCTGATATGGAGCGTAGCTATGTACGGCGCGGAAACGTGGTCACTGAAGCAGGAGGATAGACGTAGATTGGAGGCTTTTGAAATGTAGGTGTGGAGAAGAATGGAGAAGGTGAAATGGACCGAACGGAAAACAAATGAGGAAGTACTGGAGATGGTGGGTGAGGAGAGGGGTTTGTTGAGAGAAATCCTATGGAGGCAGGAAAAATGGATGAAAGGCGGATTGAATGGTAGTGGAATGTTGAAGAAGGTAATAGAGGGGAGAATGTTGGGCAAGCGAGGAAAGGGCAGGAACAGGATAGTGATGTTGGACGGGATGAAGGGAGGAAAGAAGTTGAAGAGGGACCTGATGTAGAGTAGGTTCTAGGATTGGGTTTTGTTTGGAGTTACAAAATGTTTATTTGATAGTTGTGTCCATCCAAAAACCTACCCTAACCGGTAGATTACCTAAAAAATATTTATATATATATATAATGTACACCAAGATAGCACTAGCAAACAAAAACACAAACACACAAAAAAGAAACACGCGTGTATTCCAACTTTTCGGTTCTCAAGGGAGAGAAAGAGCCCCTTTTATCCCTTGAGAAAGGTGGTTTGATTAACAAAAATTTGGAATGCGAACCTGTGTATTTCTTTTTTGTAATTTTCTCTTTTTTGTTTATATATATTATATATATATATATATAAATATATATATATATATATATATATATATATAAACCTAGAAATAATAACCCCTCGAAAAGTCTCATGTCACCGAGAAAGGAGTACGAAGCTATGAGGAGGTAATGGACAAGGAGAACATTTTGTTAGCCTTCCCTCCCCCAAATTTTAACCTCATGGTGTAATGTATTGCGTCTGACCCACTGCATTCATCCTTGTATTTCGGTACCGCGTCATCTTTAGAGCGGCTGCTATACTTTTCTAAAACTCCCCAGTTTATCATCACAGTGATCAACCAAAAGGCTAGCAGGAAGTGACAGAATTGTGAAGAGTTCATCCCAAATGAAAGTGTATTCAGGATATAGGGGTGGTTCCTTTCCTTATGGCGTCATTATTTTTCTCACGACGTTTTCGTAAACAGAAAATCGCATCGCTTGGATTTCAGAAGGTGTTGACCTTCTATCATCACTCGGGTGTTCCGAATGGGGGACCTCAAATCTATAGTCTACTGTCCCAGCGAGTAGTTTTTTTTCAGTTTCGAGGACTTTTTTGTAGCATGCCGCTCGGCTGGCGCGTTTGACTTGCGATTAAAGTGATTCACCGAAGAGGTTATTGCGACAAGGCAAACGACAGCGACAGACAGCGACAAAGAAAACATCTGCTCCGTTTGGGATAAGAGAGTAATTTGGTAGAAATAGGATTTCCTGAGAATGGGGAGAGGGTGTCCATGAGCCATAAGAGGGTGGCATTATCCCAACCTTGGGTGCTAAAGGGAAGCAAGACTATTGGTGCACTTCTGAAAAAATCTGACACCAATGGGATTCGAACATGAGCCCACGGGATGGGAAGCTAGTACACAAATCAGTACTCTCTACTAAAATCAGCACGCAAAACTATTCCCTAAGTCTTTCGTGAGGGTTGTTTCTTAATACCCTGGAAATTAGACACCCATTTTGAAAGAGTAAGCGTACTTATATTAGGCACGAGTCGAGTCAGATTAAGTTTGACTCGCTGTCGCCACATCAATTTTAACGCATTACGTTAGGCAAATTTTTTCAAGAGTCCGAACCTTCCCTCCCCGAGGTAGCTCCATTGACTTTTTCGAAGTTAAATCAGTTTTGTTTCAAAGTTTTTCCTCCTTCGTTGTCTGATTATGGTGCCGTAGGGGGTGATATCCATGGCATCCATTTCGCGCCGCCCACCCAACCTCTCCACGTCTCCAAAACACCACGTTTTATCGCTCACCTTCCCTTCCCTCACACCCTTACTCATCCCTCACATCCCCTCACCACGTAATCACGCCTGCGCAGTCGCGCACCCTTAACCTCTCGCTATCCACCTGCATGGCCGCCGCCCTAAGGGAAATACCACGCCATGCGAAAGTTCTCGAAACGTTGGGAGTGTAGGGAAGAGGAAATGGGTACGCTGGGTGAGAGGGAGCGAAGGGAAAGGGGTGGGAGGAGGAGACTATCTCCCTCCCTCTCTCTCTCCCCACTCCCCCTCTGCGCCTCATCCACATTTCAAAGGCCTTTTTGTATACGTAGGATGGAAGGAGCACCGTGCCCGTTTTATGCTCGTATTTTCTGCTCCCCGAAATAAAAGGGAATTTCTCCCTTTCATAAATCCCGGTGAATGAGATATTGAAGGGCTCTCGTCCTCGAATGAGCGCGTGCTTGTGGGTTTGAGTGCGTGTGTCTGTATGTGTGACTGAGAGAAAACAGGTTCGTCATGGCAGCGGAACGCGGTAAAGAATAAGGGCGGAAGGAATCCAAAGGGTTAGGAGGGGGAAGTCTAACGGAATGACTTCGCACGCACACGCAGGGGTTTATTCTTGCATTGTGACTGACGTACAAATACTATTCCCTTCCACCCACGCACCTAGGCTGCCTCCATGGCTAGCGAAGATGTGAAAGGAAAGAGATCACTTGCCTAGCGTTCTCCTATTGGAAAGCAAGCAGCAAAGTATTTCCTACCGTGGGTTCTCGAAATACCATTCCCTCCTCGGATGGAAAAAAGAGAGCCCAGTTGTCGAAGAAAAAATCAGAGGTATTTTACATGTGTTACCGACATACTTTACTCGAACAGTGAGCCTATTCTTTCAGGATTGTAAGAAACTGGGTAGCATTAATTATCTACCTCAAGATTACAAATGGCTTAGAACTTTAACCGGCAGGCACATCAGGTGAAACATCTCTCTTTAAACCATTCCTTCTTACGTAATTCGACCTGAACGTGAGCTACTTTTATGACACCCTAACTTTTTAGCGATGTATCTACGGTGGATATCGTCTTTTTATACGATTTGCCCATATGCAACATTACAGCTTGAATAAATTATAAATTTCCACTCCGAGAGTAATTGGAAGACGTACTGCCACATAAACAAGTGCTAACCGTGTATTTATCCACCTGAAGGTTGGCTGACAGCTCTTTAGTATCAGAAAATTCTGAGGGACAGAATCCGCGATGCGGCAGCGAATTTAATGCAGATATATGAGGGGAGACTGGGACAAAATGACGCACGGAACGAGATGAATTATTTCGTTTTTATCGACTAAACTTCTAGGCAGTAGGGCGAGATGGTTACCGGCAACAGTGGTGCGCATGCGCAGTTGGTGTAAAGATTAGAGAGTCCACTCCTGCGATAGATGATGTTTCATACGCATTTGATCCATTCTTAGAGCCTATGCAATCCTTCGCTTTAGAGAATTAGTTTCTTCAATGCTCAAATTTGTCCAATAACAAATTTGCACAAGATGTTTATTTGAGCACTTTGAAATTAGATCGACATATTCATCATCATTTGAATTCCATGTAAATTATATTTTTCTCATTCTGCTTTGTTCTTTGAGAACATTGGACCAACGTGAAGGGTTATTTAATTATTTTATCTTAAACTGTCTTTAGTTAAGTTTGCAGATTATCAAGCAATAGCGAGGCAGTCAGTAAAGAGGTTGTAGTTTTTTTTGAGTAACGTGAAGGAAATGTGCTAGAGGCACGGGATGAGGATTAACGTTATGAAAAGAAATAAAATTCTCGAAGATTAAGAAAACTAGGTTAATTATTAAAATTTGAGGGAATAAAATTGAGAAGCAGGAGTAGTTCATATATTTAGGAAGTATTTAGGGGAAATGGAGCATAGTAGTGTGGGAGAAGAATTCCGTTAGCGAAAGAGGCATTTACGAGGAAAAAAGAAGTGATGACGGGTACTTTGAGTAAAGATGTGAAAAAAAATTGGTAAAGACTATGTTTTGAAGTGCAGTGATTTACGGTTGTCTTTGAGGCAAGAGCATGAGTACAGGTTGGGGGTTTTGGAGATGTGAGTGTGGAAATGAATTGAGAAAATAATTAGAAGAGAGAGAGCAAGACAAACGCTTAAAGTTTTAAGTACGATGGGCGAATAGAGGGAATCACTACAAGAAGGGAAGAGCAAGCTGATGGAGGAAATACTGAAAGATGGTGAACACACAAGCCGTGATAGAAGGGAGCACGTTTATTAAGTGAGATAGAGCAAAGAGAGAAGACTCATTGAACAGGATTGAGGCAGGCGGCAGGAGTTACGAAGGGATGAGGGAGTATATACGGCAAAATGAACGGCAAAAGGAATGAAGAAATAATGTACGGCAAAGAGTGAGGAAGTATTTACGATAATTATAAAATACATATTTGTTAGGGATTGTCCAAAATCCACTTTTCAAAAATGTTGAATGCCTTAATTGATTGGCACGTTACTTATATTTAATCCTAATTTATAATATGCATAATACTATAATTCTGTCGCAAACCTGGTAATTTTAAACATTTTAATATCACAATTCATGCTTTGACAGCTGAAACTACGTTTATTTTAATTTTTCTTCTAAAGCATTATGGTCTATGACAAAATAGTCTTTCATTATTTTAAGATTACAATTTTTACCTTTTTTAGAATTTTTTGATGATTTCTGATGGGCTACATTTTTGTAAGCATATTTCCTAATTAGTGGAGATAAAATATAATAAATATTACAGCGGTGGGACATTGAGTAATAAAGAAACAAAAAAAGTCAACTAAATTATCAATAGACGCTTGAAAAATCCGCTTACCAATGAAAAATAAATTGGATGTTACTGGAGCCACCTCTTTGCTGATTGAAGGAGCAAAAGGAAGTGAAAATCCACCAAATTAATGGTTACCACGTGACATTTCCACAACCAAATTTAAACATAATTGTTATGATTTCACAGGTGAGAGTGGAAGTCGCCTCAATACGAGTCCCACGGAGGGTGATATTCAAATATTTAGGATATTTATTTATTAAGCATTAGTCCCAAAACAGCACATTTTGGCCTTTACATCGGACTATTGACAATGGTCACATTTACAAACGCCCAAGCCCTAGGTGGATGAAAACCCACCCAGGCGGGAATCGGACCCGCGACCCTTAGAAAGGTAGACGAGGACGTTACCCCGCCGTCTGTTACAGAGTCAGATCTATTCCCTGTGCCGACTGTGATTTCCCGATCTTCGAAAAATCTCACAGCATAAGGGTGCTTTCCAAAGGTCGTGAATCAAACCAAGGCCTCCCGGACAGTATCCGGACGTTCCACTCATTAGTTTCACCCCGATTCAGTAAACGGAAGAATTATTAAAATAATTTTAATTATGTCAGAGTTTGAAGTGAGGAGCGTCCTTCGTTCAGAATAGGGGCCTCAACGATGATCATTGCCATGTGGGCGTGCGTGGGCGCTCTTTGCTCGGGAAAAAAATTGTGCGTGTTCCTGACGAGGCCATTTCTTTGAAGTCCATAGCGCTTCGAGGGAGACCCATTAAATATTCCCTTTATTGCACGCATAATCCCGTGTGCTGAATGATTCGTTCCGGGTTGAGAGATTCGGAGTGAGGAGAGAAAGGATGCGGATATGAAAACGCACCTCATCAGGGAAGAGGGAGGAATCAACAATCCATTGGAGGAGTGCTCCCCTTTCCTCATTTGAAAAAAAAGAGAAAAGAAATCTGGAATGATTCCACAATGAATGGGCCCTATTCCTGGACCTATCAATCTTCCATATTACACCTCCCTTCACCCGTTTCCGGGAATGGCAATCAAAATGAACCCTTAGAATTGGGAAAAGGCAGTGCGCGCGACGTCATCTGAAGCAGCACCAACAAAGTTGTTGAAGGACACCAATGTCATCATGTGACCAATGACCATTGTCAAGACGATGATAAATCCGGCAACTATCTAGGATTTACTTCATGTATGCATTCAGCTTAATTATATGAGGTGAGAGAGCTTTTAATGCACTAGCAGTAATTACGGGTTTTAGGTACTGGAGGTAAAACATTTGTTTAAGTAATAAGATGAGATCTGTTTGGGTTGGGTGAATGCTCTATTGGCAATTTTGATGATAGCGCATAGAAGGAGTGTATGAGTGAGAACTTAACCTTGAAATATGGAGGGTAATACAGAAAGAAGCAGGCTAAAATCGTAATCGCGGGCCTGTTAATCCCACTGCCTTGTTCGTAGCCTTAAAGCCTTAGAGTATGTTAGTTGGTTTTCATCAAGGCATCTTAGTTTGGAGTTTTATGCTTTTGAGATTCAGGGATCCGCTTTAATAACCTACTATGTTTCGTCCGAGGTTGTTTTGAAGTCCCATTACCTCTTATTTCTCTTTCAGTGACATTAATTTTGCTTTCAACTTTTCCAAGTTTCATTCCCACTTCTTAATTTCCTTTGGTACTGTTTCGTTTCATTATGCGGTGCTTTCAAGTTCACCCAAAGCCATCCAACTTTTTTCTCCTGAGTGGGAGTAGATAGATAGATGCGACTGGACTTAAAATACGTGGAAGTCATTGTGATTTCAAAATATGGCTGCACCGTAGTGAGAACACGGTTTGTACACCTGCTGCAGGAGTGAAATTCGTTTCCGATGCTTACAATAGTGCCGTAATGTATAAGAACTGCTGACACTCATCCATTTTCTCCACTTCCGTTGTTTAAAACCAGTCGAAATTCAACGCCAAATGAGCGAGATATGTGGCGGTGTTATGGATGTTCGTTTGTGGGTTCAAAAGTTCAAAGATGGCCGAACGAAGGCGGAACCCAAAATGCTTCGGCTATGGACGAACCAGTTTTTCAGGTGGGCAAAAGGAACCCCTCCGAAAGAATTCTCGGCAGCAATAGAATTATGGATTCGATGTTTTTAAAATAGTGTTGTAGTGTGAATTTGTTAAAAAATTAGCCAAATTTTCATTTCCTGGTGTCATTAAATGACAGAAAAAATTACCTTTGACTTGAACCCTACCTAAAAAATACCTCAGAACTTGAATCACAACGTAATTCCATTTCTTCATGTACTGTACCGAAACTGTTGAAATTGTACAAGTTTTTACCTTCGTTTCGTTTTGATTACCACCCCTGTGAGCTGCCTCACGTTCCCCGAGTGGAGGGAGCCGGGTGCAGCAACCCCTCTCGCCTCAACGAAGGTCAGTGGCGGCTCTTATCGCACACCATTCGGCGGTGTTACCTTACGTGAGAGCCAGAAGAACGTGTTGGCCGATATGCAGGGATGCATATAGAGCGCGAGGTGATTTCGAGAACAAAGTTGACCATTAATTCGCAACGAATAGGAACGAAGAGGCTGGCAACGCTTCGCGAACCCTAACTACGACCCGTATGTGCCTAATTCCGTACGACCTAATATTACGGAGTAAACTAACCGAATTACGAGAACAGTTCCCAGTCCAAGTTTTGTTGACTGGAAACTCCAGGGAACAGGAGATATCCCCATATCTACGAAGAATGCCCCAACTTGATGGGATCTAGAAAATTAAAATACGTACCCTCCATGCTCCGAGTTCAGGTAAACGTAAAATATTACAAGCAATACCACTTGATAGAGAGGATTCAAAGTTAATGACATCTTCATGGGCTCTTTTGGTTTAAGAAAAATTATTTTTCTTTTCGTAAGACGATGTATTTTTCCACGATAAATTTAACGGCAAGAAAGACTCGAATTATCATTGTTCGCCATCTGGTTACCGTTTTTTATTCGTCGAATTAATTCACACTGTTTATAGTCCACTCGTATGGACTAATGGTGGAAAACGTAGTGAGAGTGAATACGAAATAAGCGTGCGAGAAAATATTCCGAAAAACGAATGTTTTATTCATATTAAATTCAAATTAATAGCTTCATTTTCTTTAAGAATCCACTTTCATTATGTAGAATTCCAATTTTGTAAATTCATTTTTACGGAGATAATGAAATTTACGATCTAAAAAAGTTTCTTTTCCACCTCTTTTAAATTAACCATATAATTTTATTATAGTTACACAAGTTTTATTTCCGAAATTTGCACTAAACGGGTGGGAATATGCAGCATAAAAAATTAATGCACGTAAAGTCATAGCGAACTGAGTTGGCTCATTTAGTAATGTTATCTAATGTTTCATTAAAAAATCTTGTGAAAAGGTCTAACTTCTCTTCAATAATATTCCAAATTTTCACTTACAGTGCTCAACAAAGAATGAAGAGAAACCAAAAATCATCTTCGCAAAAATATGCTCGAAGAGAACAATTTTCCAGTATTAAGAGCGATTAATTCGTGCGTGACGAGAAAAATGAGAGTGATGGGATTCGGGATACGCTGAGTGGATGACTTTGCGAGAGTAAAAAGCCTTATCCTAGAATCCATTACATGATTGCTTAACATTAAATAAGATAATTAAATGGTGATAACCGCTATTGATTGGGACGCTACTGTTATAATGTATTCCTTTTCATGATGAAAATCCCGATTAGAGTTAGCAACACGCCAGAGGCAACCACGCCCTGCTGGTCCCTTAAAAAGCCAATCCTTATGCTTGCCTAACTTCTCTAACGGTACTTCAAGCCAACACCTCTGTATTGAGCTTACTCCGGTTTTAATTCGAGGATAACAGTATCAAATAAGTACACCAGTCAATTGCACATATGAGGTATATCCAACAAATACGCGAACTGAGGCCATAAAAATTTTATTTTGCAATATTTAGTCTACATCGATTTTGTCCCCTTCAAATTACTCTGCTTTCGTTTGCTATTCCCTTGTTTCATTTTCTTTTCCACACTGTTTAAAGCGCCCTTGGAAGTCCTTGACAGTTAGGCTTTTAAGTTTCCTCGTCGTTTCTTGGTTTATTGTGCCCACATCTTCCCAGTGATGTCCCCTCATCACATTTTCGCATTTTGAGAATAGGAAAAAGTCGCAGGAGGCGAGACTTGGCGAATAAGGAGGATGATCAAAGATGTTAATTGAATTTTTGCCAGAAACTCGCGAACAATTAATGCTGAATGTGCAGGTACATTGTCATGGTGAAGGATCCATCCATCTCATTCGGTTAAAATAGTATGCATTGTTGGTTTTCCTAAATTCAGTTCATCAGCTATCATCCGGACAGTTTTTCGACGATCGGTAAGGATAAGGGACCGCACACGATCAATGTTGTCGTCAACACAGGAGATTGAAGGTCGTTCTGGTCTTGCATCGTCTTTGGCGTCTTGTCGGCCATCTTTAAAACGCTTAATCCACTTGAAAACGAATGTTTTCTTCAGAATATTATCACCGTAAACAACTGTCAACATTTCAGTAATTTCTTGATAACTTTTGCCGCACTTCACCCAAACACTTTATGTTAATTCGTTCCTCCGTGATTTCGTCAATTTCCATTTTCGACAAAGAGTGAAAACAAGGACAACGGAAACTAACATAACTGGCACCATACGCACAGCTCGACGATCCGCCAAGCACAGACGGCTCATCGGGTCTCAGGCAACTAGCGCCGCTAGTGGTGGGGCTATAGTACGGCCGCCAGATTTCACCAGTTCGCGCATTTATCGCACAGACCATCTACATCTACATTACAATAAACATATCATACAAAAAATAATCAATGAAACAATATAAATATCACACAAAATATATATTTTATAAACATAAATAAAATCTACGTACATTATTCATTACAGGGATTCATGAAGTAGTCAATGGATGGCATGAAGGTAAAGCCAATGAAAACGACACGAGGTGTCGTTTGGAGGCACGACACAGCTACGTGCACTTATATAATGAACTTGTGAGCTTATATACTGAATTATTTGCACTTACATACTGAAAAATGAGGTGAAATAGGGACGCAATATATAATATTTAGGTTATTACTCCAAAAAATAACAAATTTTCTAAAACATGCTCGATTACTTCTTTGAAGAAAATTAATTCTTAATTTACGCACATCAAAGCAATCAACATTACTGAAAAGTATGGCCCCTGGTTTATGTTCACATAATACAAACTTTATTGAGTACTCAAGTATATACATAAGATGTTAAATTCGTCGTTTAATTATTAATTTAGAATTAATTGATTCCGCTAGCACATAAGTCTGAGGACTGAAAATAACGGAAGTCCAGAGCTAACTCAAATAATTTAATTGCGACCCAGCAAATGGGGACCAATGAGGGCTAAAGAAGTGTAAGAAAACGGATATTAAAATAGGAGAAAGATCGCAAGAAATCAAGTGAAAAAAACTTCCAGGATGAAAGAGAATAGTTGACGGCATTACCTCATTTTAACTGCATCTCTTTCATGAAATATTATTTCCGCAAAATTTTAAAACGAGTATAGGCAAAGAAGGAACGTAGAAATCCAATTTCGTCCCGTAGTCACAAACTTCTGGAGCCGCACTGGGACCCGTAAAATATTTACTCATAGCACAGAAACTTTAGATGAAAACGGGAAAAGGGTTATTAAAATGCGACATGCTCCCAAAAACCCGCCGAGGCTGAGTGCCACGGGGCGGGCTCACAAAGAGACAGGGGCGGTGGAGGAAATGGAGTGTCGCAGCGAAAAGACATGCCTCCCTGGAGCAAGGACTCCTTCTTAACCACTCGAAGAGAGAGCGGAGCTGCTTACAAATTTTTTTTCCAAACACTCCATCAGCAAATTTCATTTTTACGACACGCCGCGCGTCCATAATGATATCTCCGTCCGCCATTTCCTCGTGATCCATCATCGATTCTACAAAATTTTAGATGCATAATTCAGCGTCTTGAATTTTCAACGACTCGTTTTAAATTAGAGAAAGAGATAGACATTGTGGGAATGAAAAGCATATCCTAGGCTTATGCCTAAGATTTCTCCGAAGAACGTGGGATTACAGTACCATAATGAATGATTGAGAGCTAATTAAATGCTGATAGATTAGATGAAAAAAGTACTGATCCTCGTGCACCTATGGCCGTAGTCACCTTGCCATGTATTTTCCCAAAATAGTGAAATGGAATAGCCAAAACTGCGTCTAATTCAAATATTACCAAGGATATATTATTTATTATTATTAAGTAATCAACCGGTTAAGGTAAGCTTTTGGATGGACACAACTAACAAATAAATATTTTGTGACTCCTAACAAACCCTATCCTGTTCCTGCCCTTTCCTCGCTTGCCCAACATTCTCCCCTCTATTACCTTCTTCAATATTCCACTACCGCTCAATACGCCTTTCATCCATTTTTCCTGCCTCCATAAGATTTCTCTCAACAAACCCCTCTCCTCACCCACCATCTCCAGTACTTCCTCATTTGTTTTCCTTTCGGGCCATTTCACCTTCTCCATTCTTCTCCACACCCACATTTCAAAAGCCTCCAATCTACGTCTATCCTCCTGCTTCAGCGACCACGTTTCCGCGCCATACATAGCTACGCTCCATACCCGAGTTTTTACGAGTCTTGTCTTAACATCCCTACTCAACGTCCCCGTCATCAACTCCCTCCTCCTTGAGACAGCCTCCTTGCCTAGCGCAATTCTTCTCCTTACGTCCCTACACCACTTTGACCGTATTGGTCCAATACACTTCCGAGATATGTAAACTGCTCTACCTGCTTTATTCTTTCCCCGCCTATTATAATGTTTAGCTTAGCCTTTTTCTTCCTGGAAAATCGCATAACCTTTGTTTTATTAATATTGATTCTCATCCCATATTTATCGCACTGAACCTCTAATTCACTCAGCAATGCTTGCAACCCCTTGGCTGACTGAGCAACTAATGCTTGGTCATCAGCAAACCAAACCGATTTTACGAATTCTCCTCCGACTTTCATTCCTACCTCCAGTTCTTCCCATGCCTCTTTAATCATTTCCTCCATATATACGTTGAACAACTATTCTTTCAAATTGTATGCCATGTAATAGCTTTTCTCCGCCAAGTTAAACCTAGTTTCTAAATGAGCCGTTACCTGTCGGCTTCAACCACTATTGTAAACCTCTGTTATAGCATAGCTTACTTTAAATCATAAGTTTCTCGTCTCTCACAAACAACACGCACACGAATGAGATGTTTTTTTGGAATGTCATGGCTTTATCATGTTCGTTAAATGACCGGTTAGGGTGGGTTTTCGCTCACCGGGACGGTGTATGTGTGCCCTTATGGGCCGACAATGAACGCTTGGAGACCGGTGACAATGGGCAACCCTGCCTTACACCTCTTCCTAACACTGCCCATCCGGACTCTCCGTTCCCCACTTGCACCTGAGCAGTCTGAGACATGTACAGGTTGCGGATTAGCCTCTTGTCCCTCCAATCTATTTCTTTTTTCTGCGAAATACTCTTTAGTTTTTCCCAATTCACTCTATCAAACGTCTTATCGAAATCTATGAAACAAGGAAATACGTCCACATTGTATTCTATATTCCTCTATATTAGTGATCTCATTACTGCAATGGCATCACGCGTACCTTTCCCTTTGCTAAATCCAAACTGATCATCCTCTCAGTAGTAATTTTTTCTACACTCAATCCTCTTGTTAATGATCCTGAGAACAACTTTAGCTGCGTGGGAAATCAAACTTAATATCCCGTAGTCCTCACATGATGTAGCCTTTACTTTTTTCGAAAAAGGAACCATGAATTACCCCACAAAGTCTTTCGGCCAGATTCCTTCCTCATAGATACTACGAATCAGTCCATATAGAGTCTCCTTCCCACATTTTCCTAAACATTTCAGTAGTTCCGCAGGATCGCTGTCTACTCCCACGATCTTCTATCATTTCATCTCCCTTAACGCCCTTCCTATCTTATCATCGAGTATGCCTGATTAAACCTATCTTCCTCTACGTTATGTTCCATTTCTATTTCTAACCTTGTCGGCCTAAGTTCTTTAGCATAGAGTGTTTCTATACATTCCTTCCATCTCTCGTGGATCCTTTCTGTTTCAGCTGTTATCTTACCTGACTTACCTCTAACTGTTAGCACAGATCTTCCCTTCATACTTCCCGAAAGCAATTTAACCTTGCTGTATAACACCCCAATTTCACCCTTCCTCTGCAAACTTTCCATATCCTCCCACTGCGTTTTCCTGCTTGCTTATTTTGCTTTATTTGTTGCCCGTCTCAATTTATTATTTAACTCTTTGTACTACCTTCATCCTAATTCTGTGTTCACATTCTTCCATTTTCTTTTCTCAACTATCTTTCTAATCATCTCATCCGTGATCTATGGTGTCCTTGTCCTTTTCCCATTAACAGTTCCCATAGTTTCTCTGGCGGCTTTCGATATCCCTTACTTTACAATGTGTATGTATATATATATATATATTCAAACTCGAAAATCCCGCCATACGGCGAACAAATATTATTTTACGCACATAGAAATAGACATATAAGGAAAGGGGATAGGAAAACACATAAAAGGCCAACACAGGAAGGATAGGGAAGGCGGTTTTAAGCAGAGCACAAATGTAAAAATATTTCCTTATCCGGGATTTAGCTCAATTGGTAGAGCATCCGCCCGGAAAGTGGAAGGTCCGTGGTTCAAATCCCGGATAATGAAATATTTTTACATTTGTGATCTGCTCAAAACCGCCTTCTCCACCTTTCCTGTGTTGGTCTTTTATGTATTTTCCTATCCCCTTTCCTTATATGTCTATTTCTATGTGCGAAAATTATATATATATAGTAAATACCTAATTTGAAAATCTCAGGATAAAATTCCGAATTTTCAGATGTCGACCCATTAACCATAACGAAGTTGATTCTCGGAGTATATTCAATTAAAATGATGATTATATTTTTTTTACTCTTACAGAGTTTATCAACATGATATCTGAGTAGAGGTTCCATTGTTGTTTACATCTCAGCCTCCTGCGTAGAAACTTAAATGAATTTTATTAAGCACAGATGCATATCAACCACCTAACTTTGGGTATTCAACTCTGTTATGAAGTTTTACACATTAAACGATAAGGTTTGAATACAAATCTATCCCTCTTGCTATTAACCGCCTTAGATAATTGAAACTCATGCACGCCGTCGTACTCCCACGCACGTCGACGAAATAGCGCTTAATAAATAGTCTGTCGCCATGGAGCGATGCGCATCAGGACTGGTTCAAAGAAACTTAATGGCATCAAGCCATTACTCAATTCAATATGCGACGTGCAAGAGGCTTTCCAAATCCACTTTACGCACCTCTTGACGAGAGCTTCCATTTCGGCGGAAAGGTGAGAGTGGGAAATCACGTTCTTCCATATCGATCCCGAAGTAATGCTATTGCGTTTTCAAGGTCCATCGTGGATAATAAATGCAAGCACACATTAAGCCTTACATGAAAACCCCGCGACGGTGAAATACGACTCTGCTAAAAGAAACAGTAGGGAGTAAATTTCAATGCTACTGACCCCTTACAACCCTCTCGCATACAATATCAATCACTTACTACCGAGAGTCAAAAGAACCGCAAGAAAATTGGGTAATCTGAGCATTGCCATTTTTAGCCACTGTTGAAAATTGTGATTTCTCCAGACACTGAGTGGAATGAGGTAGAGGATGGGATTAAAGATGGAGGGAAATAGGCAGACGTTCTTTGTTACTTCAACTTTGCTTTCAAATTTGTTTAAAATTGTTGCGTGCTAAATCAAAAAGTGTTCTCTTGATAATATCGGATATTTTCTAATATTTATTGCCATATTAGACTAGCAAGCATTCACTGCCATCTCTTTTGAAATTTTAGTCAATTTTCGTATAATCGTGATGTGATGGATTGACGCTTCAAAAATTTACTCTGAAAGGAGAAAATTCTGAGCAAACAAGTTTTTTTTAAGAAATAATCAAATTCTATTATTTGCGTCAACATGCGACCATCCTCAATGAAGCTTTAAACTGAAAATGTGTTCAAAAGTAATTGAATTGGAGATGAAATCTTGAAAGGAAATAAGAACTGTGCAGAGGGAAGGAAAGAGGTATAGGTCTAATGTCGAGTAGGGCTTACGTTGATAATTCTCGGGGATAATGTAATAATGTAATAGCTTTCTAACTCTTATCAATTTATATCTTCACTGACCTGCTGACAAAAGTAAACCAGTATTTGGGGAGTTCTTCTAAAATAAAACCTTATTGGTTTAGGCTTTTCTATTTTAGTTATGACCTTTAGCTTTCACTTCATTACGATGTCAAATTTTTCGTTACTTCTGATTCTTCCAAAAAATGTTATTTTAAGGTGCGTAAAATGTTCATAGAGAAGTACAAATAGGGTTTGGTATCATTTTCCATAAGAAGGTGTCCCAGTTAGAGCTACATTTATTTCATTAAAGCAGCTCTAACTGGGAATTTTTTCAGACACGATGCTTTGCCTTTAGATATTCCCAACAGGTTATGACAGATAGAACGAGAAAGAAAAATTTACCCACTAAGCTTTTCAGATTTTTCCATCAATATAAGGAAAGTTAGCTCCTTAAAGGAAATGTTTCATAAAAATGAATTGAAAAAGAAATACATTTAACTAAAACAACGCTTCGGGAAGGCGCCTAAAAATGAATTCAGGTATGCATAAGGACTTGTGCCTTCCTCCGATAAGTTTTTATCGCAGAGATAACTTATATCAAAAAGATAAACATTCTTGGAAACTAAGTCAGAAGTTACAAATTAATTGCATTTCCGCGTCCATTGCTGCATGAAAAATTACTTTTAGGATAGAAAGTAATTTTATTCTATTATATTAAAATTCTTAAAATTGATTTTCAAGAAACTGTAATAGTAACTTTAACGGAGTCACCCGCTATGTGTGCATTATAATGCAACCATTTCAGAGAGTAAAAATCATTCGCCTTGACCGGGATTCGAACCCGGATCCCTCGATATCCGGCCGAGTGCTTTAACCACTTAAGCTACCGAGACGTTTTCGGTAGCTTAAGTGGTTAAAGCACTCGGCTGGATATCGAGGGATCCGGGTTCGAATCCCGGTCAAGGCGAATGATTTTTACTCTCTGAAATGGTTGCATTATTATTCTTAAAATTGAATTATTCCAATATTTTCCGGAAAACAAATGCCTTTGGCATTTCAAAAAACAATCACACTCAATGCTCAACTTAATTCGGTGAAAAAGAAATATTTTCAGACAATAAATGTTGCAATGACTCTTATTTTGAAAGGTCATTCCTATATAACTCCGAACTGTTGGACATTCATTTATCGCAGCGATGGTAAAACAAATAAATTTGTCGCAAAAAGAACGACGCAAAGAGATTATATATTTATTACTGATGTTCAACTATGAATGGCGTTCGCGAAGACACTCATTTTTGGTAAAATTCATTGTCCACGCTCTAATTTATTAACTGAAGAGGAGCTAAGAAGCCTTTGAAATGGCTTCCAAACAGGTACGTTTTTTATTTAAATCAGTCTCATCGTTAGTCTGATTTTAATTAATTCATCTTGCAGCATGAACAATTTTCGAAATGTTGAATAGAAAAACACCCTCAATATTGAAAATTAACAGAAACTATATCATCCTTAATCCATGATGCTGGCGTAGAATAATGCACAAAACCTTTGTACTATAAACCAGTCGTTGGTCGAACATAAGCAATACCTTCTTAGAGATGCCTTCGAGTTGATTGGCGTCTCATTCGAATCAAAATTTGGTCTATTTAAGTGGGTTTAGAAATTAAAATCCATTTGAAAAATTATTTATTCAAAAACAAAAATAATCAACTCGAATGTTGGTTTGATATAATAGGGTAAATTTCACCTTATGCCAAACCCTACGTGGTGTAGAACATCACGTATCAGGGATGGAATGGACGTTCTCTCTCCAGTGCCACAAGTGGTTCCCAAGTAGATAAGGTATCCGAAAAATTAAAACAGCTCGGGTGAAGTTGAAGGTGCTCAGATTTATCTGGATTTGAACCCTGTCCCTCCGCCCAGCAACCTAACGCACCACCAATAGGGCTATAACGATCACAATTTCATAGTAAATGTTAATATTTTAAAATTATAAATTTCCTTGTATAAAGTTCTCAATCCTTCATCACCATAATCATCTAAAGGTAGAGCCTCGTCATTTTAGCCAGATGGAGGATCTCTTCATTGCAATTTTCTTCAATTCCAGATATATGGTAACAATCCATAATACTTTTAATGTGCTTCAGAAATTTAACTCTTGACCTCTTTCTTTTCGTCCCAGGAAAATTCCTTACATTTTATTTTCTGGAGTTATTGTACAACAGAAAAAGCTCAACAAATATGATTTTTCTTTTCTCCAAATTATTTATCACATTCTTCTCTCCTATAATCATTACCTTCCTAAATAAGGACCTTTCCTTAGAAGCATTAACTTTTTCTGACGTTTTGATTCATTCATAAGCAATATTTAAGTGCCCAGCCTATCTTTTATCTTCACTTTTTTATTTGCCTTCCCAGTTATTTTCTATGCTGAGCATTCTTATCTACTGTTTAATGTTACACGGCCACAGTGTCCTTTTAGCTACAAGGTCATTTATCATAGGTATTATAGCTATTACGAAAATCGCGTTCGCACTTTGTCTTCTTGTTTAATCGTGAAAAAATACATGGATTAAGAATTAATTTCTGAAAAAAATAACCATCGGTGTCACGAAAAAGTTGCATGGATTTGTAGAAAAAATTAAATAAACATAATCTCTAGGCGAAGCGAGACTAATACTATCAATAATCTGCCAGGGTGACAATTCGTATTCTTTGATCATCGTGGTGGTGGTTTAATGGTGCTGGTCTTCAACCTAGAGATCCCAGCTGGAGCGCCGACAAAGACGTCAATCGAAAATCTGCCCGATGAAACCCAGTAATCTGTATAGCAGCTAAGTGCAACGAGAGAAGGTATACTCATTAAGTTTTGTGCCTGAGGAAAATGAACTTTGAAGTGCTCTCTTAAATGTTGTTGTGGATTGAGTGTTTTTTATGTGATCTGGGAGAGAGTTCCACAGACGGAATCCTGTAACATGAAAAGATTTACTTTAGATATCCGTGCGATGGTGTGGGGCAAGAAGTTTATTGTTACCCCTAGTATTCCTGTAGTGTATTGAGCCGATGGAGAGGAAATGTTTGTGTAAATATTTAGGTGCGTGGTTTGAAAATATCCCGTGGATAATTGAAAGAATAAGTGAATGTCTGCTACCTTTTAGCCTAAACCAAATTATTCTGGTAAATGAGTCAGAAATATGATCGCATTTTCTAAGATCACATATTAACCGCACATAGGAATTATGAGTTCTTTGGAGTTTGGAAACTTGGTTTCCAATTCATCTTAAAGGTCTTGGTACATATACCACATCATAGTTATCAAAATGGGGTTTGAGAAGAAGGACACAAGAAGCATCTTTAAGGAGGAGGGAGCAATGTGATTTAACCTTTTTAGTGAATGCAGCGATGAGTTTATTTTTGCATTGAAACACATGCCATGATGAATTTCCTGAGCATAACTGTGGTTTGATAACTGATCGATTTTTCCCCAATCTCTCTAATGGTTCTCATTAGCGCATTAATCGCATATCATTGGAAGAAAATATTTTACCCTTACCTTTAGCCAACAAAAGCTTCAAAAATCCATCATCTGTCTTCTCCTTTAAAGAAAATCACTCTGAAAGGATTCTGAAGTTGGCGTGCTATGTTGGATTTCCAGTATAAATATAACCAACAAAATGCAATACAGCAAGCGTTCAAGTATGCTTTGCACTTTGCAATGCATTACATCATCATTCTTATTCCCTTATTATAACCCACAATACATGGAAACTTATATTGTAATATACATTGTATTAATCTGTTGTAAAATTAAATTTGTAGTTTGTCCTCAGTTGGGTTAATGGGATTCGTCAAGACAAACCAGAAAATAAATGCACAACGAGATGGTGCCGGTGTGTTACTTCCAAGTCTGTTCATTCACAATGTCAAGGATCACGAGTTCTCTCGCGGCAAGCACACGTCAAAGAGTCAAAAGTGCGAGAAATGTATTTCATGTTTTTTTTTAACCATCGCTTTCTCTTCTTTTCGTAAGTAACACAAGATATCCCAAAATAAAAAAGCAGGCACGACGCGAAACCCCACAAGAGACTTACCAAGGCTCCCTGAAGGGTTGAAATCTCGACCTCGTCGCAAAGATAAG
Source organism: Hetaerina titia (assembly GCA_037158775.1). NCBI lineage: Eukaryota > Metazoa > Arthropoda > Insecta > Odonata > Calopterygidae > Hetaerina > Hetaerina titia. Next base: position 49,457,176 of record CM073778.1, read on the forward strand.
GGTCGCCGACCTCCTACCCCCCGTGGATCCAAACCCACACCCACACCCCTCACGACTTGACTCATCCCTCTTCCTAGCGAGACTCGAGCGGCTTCACAAGGATATCATCTTCCCTCCGGAACCGTGGAGACCGTCGGACGTTTGGGAGGCTGAAACATGTATGCGATGGACCCGTAGCGACATCGCTACCACTCGCCGGAACTCGGGAGAGATGGGAAAAGAGAGCGCACTAGCTCGGATTATATGTTACGAAGGGCGTTAAGGACGTGGAGGAGTTCCCCCTTGGTGGCGGGCGGCCAGTAGTCACGTGTCGGCCACTCCTCTGCTTCGGGAAGCGCTGAGTGACGGGTGGATTATTCGGAAACGAGGAAGGAGAGGGATGAATAGCTGCTCGGGATGTGATGGGAGGGACGCGATAATGACGAAAGTGAGACGACTGGGGCAAGTGACAGGGGTCCGACAGGGGAATTAATTTCACTCGCACTCCAGACGGAAGCCAGCATCAAAACGTTTTAATGGCATGGTGGTGGTGGCGGCTATAGTATAGAGCACTGCACTTTCGTGGTCACTTGCACGGTGAACTTCAGAAAAGTCGGACGGAAATCCTTTTTTGGACTCATTGGCTCATTGCATTTTCGATATTCTAAATAGGCTGGAAGTAAAAAATTAAGTTATTGGCATTCTACCGTTTAAGGATGGTTTTAGATGGATACATTATTCTGCCTCTCATAATGAAACAGAATACAATTAGCCCTTCTTCATTTACGCATACTTCCTTCCTCCCCTCAATCCGTTTAACATCGCTATCCCATTACCCTCTTCTTTCCTAGTCCTAGTACCCCCTCTATCAAAATCTTGAAGTAGAAAATATGCACCCCCAAATATACGGGTTATTCTACCACGTAATGTTAGTTTTAAGGGTATTTAGTGCCGCGTTGGACAGAACTTAAAGCAGTGTGCAGAGCCTGGGACTATTGACAACCTACCCAATTCCGGTAGGTTTCTTTTAATGATGATTTCTTTGCGCTGCGAATATTTCTATTCTATTCTAAAATAGCTGCAAATTTACTAAATGGTTATTTTAGAAAATCAAAAAAGCTACCTGCTAATTCAAAAAATAATTAGTATTCGAGATCAATGGCAAAACTGATAAACGTTCATTGTAATTAAACGGTTCTGAGGTCCAGATTTGCGGGCAGAAAATAATGGGGATAAGAAAACCTATCTTCGTCCAGCACGTAAACCTACCGGGGACCAACGACCAATGTGGGTAACACCATACCAATAGTATCTGTTCCATATTCATCACAGCAAGTATTCATAGATGTGCTTTAAATCAGACGTCACGTTATAGAACTTACTTATCATTCTCTGAATAAGAATACGAGTACCTATATTTGCATTGCCCACTTTATAAAACATTTTACTTACCAATCAATGGACGATCACATGAGAGGAAAGAATGACAGGGAAAGCAGTCAACCAATTGTTTGCTCGTTTATTTCTCTGGTAGTGAGTGAATCACCTCCCGAGTACTATCTGTTGGTCAAAGAATGTGCACTGAGTTGCATAAACACACACGAGATTTCAGTGGTAATTACTTTCCTCGACACCTTAATTGGTAGAACATTGGACCGACAAGTCGAAGGGTCCATGTTTCAAGTCGCAAGCAAGAAAACTTTCATCTACTTGGAACTGTACCGCCCATTTCCTCATTCAATTTTCTCTCTTCCTTGATGAGTGTTACTATTTCCATGTGAATGAATTCATATATATATATATACACACATGCATAGAAACATACGTATATCAGGAGTTGGCTTCCCCATAATAGTGACTCGAGAAATAGAAGTGCTGTGCCCAAAAAGGAAAAATAAAATTATAATCGTTGTAAAGCAGTAACGCAAAGATGCTGAGATGGAGGAATTGAATAACCAATGGAGAATAGGAAAAAGAAGCAGTCGAATGAAAAATGTGGGAAGCAGAAGAATTCCGAAAAGGTCATGTTTTGCGCGACCTTTCCGAAAGTATTTAGAGACAAGATGGCCTCCTGTCAACACTCGTCGAAGGAAAAGTGAATGGAATTCACTTTATTGGATGATCCTATTATGGATATTTAAATAACTTAATGACAAAGTCAAAGAGCATGAATAAATACAAGTTTTGCGCCAAAAGTAGTAGGACTGAGTCAATTAAAAAACAACGTATTGTCAGAATTGATGTATTTACTCAAAAATATTCGAAGTAGCACCAACACTCACAAGGTCGAGAGCATGCCAGTTCCGCATGCGAGTTTCCTTTTGTCCATTCCAGAGTACTCGCGGCACCAACTTCGCACACACCTTTCTCATGACCATGTTTTCAGTCACAAGTCATGCACATCACTTTAAGGGATTCAAAATGCATAAGAAAACATTTAATCTGCGATCCCCCTCCAACAAAGCCTTCACTCTTATAGGATTTTTATCACTTTTTGAGGTCGAAGGGCGTCCCGAACGTTCGGCGTCTACAACATCTCTACCCTCCCAAAACAACTAGTGCCACTCAGAAATACCCAATCTACTCATGGCGTCATCACCATAAGCTGCCTTGAGCATGCCATGAGTCTCATTCCCGGTTTTTCCCAGTTTCACATAAAATTTGCTGGAGTAGCGCTGTTCCAATAAACGATTCATGACGGAGTGTAACAAGAACACGTTAGATAGGTTTCATCTGTACCGTCGAAATGTCAAAACTACATTATGTGAGTGTCCTTTCTTTATGTTTCTATGTTTTCAAAATCTATATGTGTTCATATATGTATACTTGTGTACATATATTTACGCGTGCTTGTATATAGTATATACTTATTTATTATTATTACTTACAGGTATTTACATTTGTATTATTGCTACATTATTATTATTTACATTATTTATTTACAGGTAAAGGCTCCAGAAGATGATGTAGTTACATTGAAACCGGTCGTATTAATAAAAATTTTATTTTGTGGAAAATAGCCAATTTTAATTAATCATGATATTCCACCATATCACGCCTAAAACGTCTCTTTTTATACAATACAGGTAATTTTATTATTTCACACGATAGTTACAATGAAAATGTCCACACAAGTGCACTCATGAGTCCTTAGGGCAACATTAAGACACAACACTAAATATATTGGCTCGATAGCCCCGATAAAATAAAATTCCTCGCAACAGTCACCTCAACAGAGCCAAAGTAAACACTCAAAAAATTACGACAGGAAGACCGCTTCCTGTCTTACTATTCCTTTTATGTACATAAAATAAAACGTTTATAATGCCCTAATATTTTAATAATAATACAATGCCCTAAACATTTCCCAACCCCTCAGAGGTTTTCTCTATCCGTTACTGCGTCAACCAAGATGAGCCTTTATTTCCAAAGCCGCAAGAGTAGAACCGAAGATAATTAAGGAAGAAACATAATCGAATTACGAATTTATTTCGAATACCTACATCTCATGAAAGTGGATACCAATTCAGTAGTAGTAGTTTTTATAGGAGGCGACCGAGAGCTAAGGTCATCTGCGCCATTAGGGATGGTTGGGAAAGGAAGAGTGGAAAGAAACCCGGCGTCTTCATTAGCCTACTCTTGTCAAAAGGCGCCAAGGGGTCCGCAGTTTAACTTCCCATTCGACGGACGTCGTACTCACTCAAAGTGCTCTCCATAAAACACCTCAAGTAGGGATCGGGACACCTTTGAAAAATATTTGTTGTCAGGATTTGAGCCCGGGCCCTTTCGGTGGGAAGCCTCTACGTTAGCTACCGCACCATCCCGATCCCCACGTCAATTCAGGGAGAGATGATTGACCACTACCGAGATGTTGTCAATAAAATACCAAATTGAGAATTAAACAACGAGGGGCGATCGGAGAGATGACAGCAGGGGGGAATAAAGCTGGCAGTGAGGAAAAATGAAACAACCAACATCAGTATTGTGGTCGGAATGACTCAAGTGAACTGCGCGCAGAATTCATTCTTAAGGCCCGAACTTTTGAGTGACCTGGGGAGTCTCTCTCTTTCTCTCTTGCGTGACGGTTACGCGAGGAAGCTAAAAGATAAAAACAACATATTCGTCCGGAAATAGCTGATGAGATGTACGTGCGTGTGTTTGTGGAAAGGCAGCCGGGAATGGAGAGTTGTTGTCACAAAAGTGGCCGCGGGTGGAGGGTGGCATTCGTGGAGCGGGTAGTGTTGAGGAGACTTGGGAGGGAATGGGGGGTGGGATAGAGGGAGAGACAGGAAAGTGAAAAGAGACGCCTTAAATTGAAGCAGAGAAACAGAAAAAGGAAAGAAAGAACTCCCTCCGCCATTGGGAGGTGATGAAATATTTTCGTGGAAAGGAGACCTTGTAGCAAAAGGATGTTGGAGTGAGAGAGAGGGATGGAGACATAACGTGAAAGAAGAGATGGTGGGATGGGAGGGTGCAAAAGAAAAGGCGTCCTTTGCCGTTTTACATCTCCCCTCCGTGGAGGTTATGCCAACTAAAGGGAAGGAGCCCGAGCGGGTAAATGGATTCCTGAGGCACCTCTTGGGGGTGGGGGTTGTTGGTGAGGTGGGAGGGATGGGCCGGAGAAGAAGCTTGGGGAGGAGAGAACGCGAGCGTTTGCTCGCGAAAAATTTTCCTCCTCAATCCAATTCCGTTGCTCGTCGAAAGGCCAATGGATGGGACGCGAAAGTGAGCGGGATATTTTTCTCCTGGAATGGAATAGCATCGGTTACATTATCTCCCCGCCTACCCCCTCCAAAGGAACATACCTCTCCTAACCTCCCCCTTTCGGCCCAGTAACGAAACGCCGGACCGATAATGATAGTTTGTATTCTCCATCCGGAGGTCTCCTCGCGCGCATTTTTCCCTCGCGGGACTTGATCATAACCGGCCATCCACCGATGCCATTTCCTTATTCAGTACGGTGACCCAAATACCTGCCGGACGAAGGGAAGTAATTACGCGTAGCACGCAGTCAAATCAATCAGAAGTACAAAAAATATTTTTCAAACGACGATAAAGATAACGTAATATTTTTTAAGCAATAAAAATTCACAATCGCTAACGCCAAAGACAACTCTTTGAATACTGAATTCGACGAATTTTACTGAGAGAGGGAGAGAGAGCTAACTTGATTAAAATATGCAAACTATGTCAAATATATGATCTCAAGCTACCACTTCAAAAAGAGGAAAGGTCATGAGCTTAAGACTATACGGGCAATAGCACCCTTAACACTTTCTATGACTGCGAATATTATTGATTTAAAAACAACATACAATATTTAATAAATGAAGACGTGAAATGAACGGTTTCATCCCTATAAAACAGTTGCAGGTAACATGCAGACGTGCAAACAGCTTTCAAAACAGACAATTTTGCACAATAATATGCCAAATATTTCATTAAAATCTCAAAAATGACTTTCTCCCTTGTGCATGATTGTGTTAATGAACTATATACCATTGCAATGAAACCATTCAAAAATCAGGAATGGAATAACGTATCTCGCAAGATACTCTATTTTTGATATATTTTGTCATGTTTAAAAGCAATTTAAGAGTGTAAAACATCATAGCGTGCCAATAAAATGAGCGGAATTTACATTCCACATTATTTCAGCCAGTTTCTTTGTTTGAAAATAGGTAAAATTTCTTTAAATGTGTCTCCCTCGTGTCCCTAAACGTAGTCAACGTAAATTAAATCTATCTAATCCTGATAATGGAATGAACAAAGAATTTAAGTATACGGATTTCTTCGAGCACTTTTCCAGAGCATCGAATTATAAACCAAACTTTATCTTTGCAGCCATGGCACCCGCTGCGCTGGAGAAGTGGCGGCGGCCCGTGACAACGGAATCTGCGGGGTCGGAGTCGCTTACGATTCTAAGGTTGCTGGTGAGAAACTTCTTGAAATACTTCACTCTATTTTTTAAACCTCAGTGAAATTACAAATTAAATATGTATATACGATTAAATACAAAATTTGATATTTAATACAGATTTTAAAACATTTTAATTGAACGATTGAAACAAAGCTTGCCTTTTGGTCTTAAAACATCGAGAGATCTTCTAAGCATCTGAGAGAATTATTTTATTCAAATGTTTGAGTCACGGAGAGAAATAAACTCCGTGCATAAGAACTCACATATTAATTATTAAATGAAATCAGGTTAGGTGTATGACATTAAGTTAAGAATTCACCTAGTTTGGAGCAGATATTTTAAACATTTCATTAATTATGCTATCAAAGTTCATTAGATCATTAAATGCCATTAATTCCTCATTATCATGATAAATAGAATGTATATACACACACATATACATATGCAAGAAGTAGTCCAGGGATAGAGCATTTGATTACGGACCAGAGGGCTCGGGTTCGATTCCCGGGCAAGCCTCTGGGAACCCTCAGCTCCACCCAAGCTGTGTATTTTCTACTAGTACTTTACTAGTTTTTCGAGTACTAGATCTTCCTGGGAAACAAGAGGCGGCACAGGGAAAGGTTCTCCTCCCCCAACGCTGATGTGTGAATTTGACACTCCGTTGGGTTTAATATTGGGTGAACTATATCATCACCTATCAGACCGACCGAGTTGATAAGTGCTTATGGTTTATACACGCAAGATTTTAACGAATTCATCAGAAAAAAATGGAAGTTTTTCGACACTTAAATCCCAGTCTTACGATCTCGATTAAGCAAGTTTGAAAAATACATTGCAATAATTTCAATAAAATTTAGTTAAAACCAATGAGGTAAAAAAATAAACATCCAGAAGCAAAAATTCTATATTCATCCTATTACCAAGGGAATGTATTCTAATTATTATAAGGTAATCTACCGGTTAAGGTAGTTTTTTGGATGGACACAACTATCAAATAAATATCTAGTCACTCCAAACAAAACAAAATCGAGCAACATATTCTACATCAAGTCACTCTTCATTTCTGTGTACTTTGTATTCTACTATCTATCTAAAAAAATAATCGCCTCCATTTTTATTATTACCACAACGTAGCAAAATATTAAATCTTCTCTGGAAATGTTTCCTAAAAAAACGCTTTCTCTTTCATCTCGAACGCGCGACAGGCATAAGGATGCTGGACCAGCCTTATATGACAGATCTCATCGAAGCCAACTCGATGGGCCACGAGCCCGACCTCATAGATATTTACAGCGCCTCGTGGGGCCCCACGGATGATGGGAAGACTGTGGACGGGCCGAGGAATGCCACAATGCGGGCCATTGTGCGGGGAGTGAATGAGGTAAGTAACTCATCTCTCAGGAGCGCGAAGTACGCGGGATCTTGATTGACACCACATTTTACATGCCTATCCGTACCTCCCCACGTCTGAGGAACCCCAGATGATTGGAACATTCCCTCACACTTCCACATCGCATTTCTTTCAACTGTTGTAAGGGCCATTGTTCCTTCAAACTCCACGGTTAACAGGCCCAAGTCAGCTAAACTTCATTAAGTACATGGAATAGTTCCTTGCGGGGAAAAATTGTTCAGAATTTCAATTCATTAACTATACACGTAAGCTTCAGATTGCTTTGCAGTAGTACCAACATCTAACTCACACATGAAGGTGTTGTACCATTATATTACGTTGATTAATTTCAAATCAGCCAGATCTATGTCGACAAATGAAGGAGCGACTAACGGTGAAAATAATAGAAGGTCGATCATTGCCCCCGATATGACGATAGAGACGGTGAACACGACATGACCCTTTTGAATCACATTTTCGATATAGTTCAAGTACTATCATCATGATACTTCTCGCTATTGTCGATTTTGCTTCGTATATACCCAGCAATTATCATCATGTCAGTATATAGTCATCATCTTCATATAACTCTTATATTGACACTCGATATAATTATATATACGCGCAATTTTACTACTCTGTTTCTCTCAATATAATTTCCATGTGGCATGAAAATAATGTATTGCATAAAATAAGGAACCCAGAATTAATGCACAGATGAGCGTAACCTACCGGAAATGTTTTACGGAGAGTACGCCAATCATGGGAATTACCTATCCACATTATAGCTCTAAAGACAATAAAATGGACATTTATTCAGATTTTTCCACAAACGCAAACTCGCGGGAAAACAGTTATTACAGCCCTTTAACCCTCTCTGGTTCTTAGTAATAAGCAATGAATACTGATGATAATATATGTATTTTTCCATTACATGTAGCTTTTTTTACACTAACAGTTCCATTTATTATATCTTTAAAGATGCACTCAGTTGAAAAATTGGCTTTATACTGTATTTTTAGGAAAGAAGGTGCTACATTAATCGGTACCTTGCATAAAAGAGGAATAAAATAAATAATAATCATATGTATAGAATGGTTAATGACATTTGGGTTTTAATGGTTCTCTGGATTTTTTAAATCCAGATAAAAATAATGCCTTGATTCTTTACTTTTTAATAACTTTTAAATACCTTAGATGAAACGTTTGATCCGTCATCACAACACGAACTTCACTGTATTCCATTAAAACGTTTTCAACGTTTAAACTTCTTTAGAAATATTTCAATTTTTGAATCTTAAGTGGCATAACCCATAGCACTAAGCGGGGTATAGCAGTAGAACTGACTTTAAAAAGATATTCTTTTTAAAAATTAATTGCAATGATATCCGGGGAAGTAAAAAAGTAACACTTCTGCAAACAGTTTGATGAAAGTGCAAAATCACATGTTACAAATTCCCTCTTGCTGTTTTAAAGAATGCATGTAAAAGTCCCAAGAATTTCAGCAAACATATTCATTTAACTATACGTGCACACACTAATAAGCAGCTAATATATTCAGCCAATATAATAAGAAAGTAAATTATTTTTTTCGCCGGAAGAAATATCATTTTTCCTTTCCAAGTTTTCCATTCTCAAAACGATATTCGCCTATCCCCATTAATTACAGTCGCTAACAACTTCTGGCACTAATTTTCAAGAGAATTCCTGCTTAACAAAGAGCCCGCCAACTTTTACATAAATCCCTTATTGGGCAGGAACAAACTTTCAAGCATCTTCTTGAGTGGAACTTGGGGGCGGAGAAAACCAAAAACAATTACACTTCACAACGCGAATTCACCCCCGAGAGTAATTAAATTAACGACTTCGAAACGTCCTCATTATTTTCCCGTGACAACTGTCGCCTACTCCACAAAGCCACAACGGTGGTGCGATGCTGAAATTTCAGCAACGCATAACTAAAAATATTGAATATCACTAAAGAGACGATGGAGTGACATCGCGCCGAAGGAACACCAAAACTTATCGCCAACCATACCATACACATTCCGCATCACAATCGAATTATGATTTCGCAATTTGAAAAAATATTTTATATAATGATGAAAATAAATTGACGGTATTCATATGAAACATGATTTCGATTAATCCCTTCCATGACCTCAGGAAATAAATATTTTATGTAGACGGCAAATGTAAATTCGAAATTCATTAATCAAAACCTTACATTTACGTCAAACGCAATGACAACGCGAATGTATTACATTCGCTCTGTCAGTGCGAAATCGCATCGATATCACGTATGAAATGACTACCTCACAACTAAGACGATTCTATGCCTTATCACAGAGAACATTAATGATAATTTACTTACTTTTAAGTGTCATCAGTCATAGCAGACTAAGATTAATTTTTTGGCGAACAAAATAATTTTTCTATTGAGCGTAATAACTTCAATATGGAGTGTAGCGCCTTATGGATCTGAAATCCAGAGTTGGAGACTTACAGATGAACTAAGATTGGAGGCTTTTGAGTTGTGGGTGTGAAGAATAGAGAAAGTAAGTTGGACAGAGAGTAAGACAAACGTCAAAGTTTGAAATTGAGTGGGTGAAGAGAGGAAGTTGCTGCGAGAAACCCGAAAAAGACAGTAAAAGTAGATGAAGGAAATGTTAAAATGTAGTTTGGAATGCTGAAGGTCTTGATAGAAGGGAGAATGGTAGTTAAGTGAAATAGTGGCGGGAAGAGAGAAGGCTCTTCAAGCTGCCTGAAGGCAGGCAGATGTTAGAGAGGAATGAAGAATGGAATAATATATGGCAAACAAAAGGAAGTTCTCGCTAAACGTAGATAAAAGCCTAAGGACAGTCCATATTGCACCTTATTAGATGGGACCACTTGCATTAATGAACTGCAAACTGTCTAAATAACGTACAGATACAGATTTTAGACGGTCTTTAAAAGGCATTACCGATTATTGTGAACTAGTGAAACATTCCCGCGCGATATTAACACAATTCGGCCATTAAACAAAATAACTTTGTCATTTCCACAAACACCTCGCATATCTGAAATGATCTTCAACCCATCTACTTATTGCTCAAAATCTCTCCGACCGTATCATCCTCCCCTCCGTACAACCGCCTCTTCTCTTTTCCTTTCCCTTAACCCTCATAGATCTATCTATATTGTACCCCGCAACTTACCCTATGTGTGTACCATAAGGGAATCTCTTAGCCATTAAGTATGTTACTCCCTCCAACACCCCCTCAAATCCGTCCGTTTGTAATTACCATGTATAATGAATGACGCAAAACCATTTTTACATCCAAAGGTATGAGGTTAAATGAGAGCCTTCTGAAAATCGCAATTTAAACTAAAAGATAACCAGATTTGAAACAATAGCAGAACATTTTAATGATGCGGATCAAATGGTTAAGATCCAAATGGGTCGGAGTGAATTTTCCATTCCCACAATGGCACTTAACGAGATGTTCTCGATCAAAGAGATAACAGGAGTTGTGTGTTAACGATGACCTGTTAATTAAAGACAGTAGGATGCGATGTAACAATTTACATTTTACATTTACATAGTGCCCTACAGGCCATCGCTAAGGTGTATGTTAGGGGGTGATTACACAGCAGACTAATTTTGACCCAAAATACTTTGTCCTCCTAGCACAGTCCCATTGACATGACCTCTCCTACCGTATTACTATGGGCAAATAATACATTTTCCACGTTATTTGTGAAGAGACATCCTTCCAATTAATGCAAGAGAATTAATATGCAATTTCACGCAAACTTCCTCCGTTCTTTTGAACCTAGTATCCCTTCTGATGGGACTACTTTGATATCCAGCATATCGTTGCAGCGTGCAATCACTAAGAGGTATATGCAGTACACACGCACACGCAAAAACGTCAGCTATTAATAAAACACATTACAGCTCAAGCTTACATCATGAAATTATCAAAATAAAAATCTATACAAAAATTTAAGAATGATCACGTTTGACAATTTGGAAGATAATTACTTTGCTAAATGCTAATTATTTTTACATTCAAATAATGATCCGACATTGGAACGTTTAAGTCTACGATGAAGAGGTGAATATTGGTTAAGATAGTTCGAGGCAGGTAACGAAAAGTCACGTTAGACGGAATGAAGAGAGGAAGTATGTGCTGGTTTGTAAAGTGTAGGTGTTCCTAGTTCTTACGCCTATCAAAAAACATATTGCCTGTCAAATAATATACAGAAATCACAGTAACACGAAGCCTAGTTTAATAAGTGAGGGAAAAGCTCGCTTTATATTCGCCGGCCTCGATGGCGGCGGGGGTAACGTCCTCGCCTCCAAATTCCGAAGTCACGAGTTCGATTCCCGTCTAGTTTTCATTCACCTAATGGTGTTTGAAATTGAATTTAATGTAATATGTAGGGGTTATGTGGAAGAAGGGACTATAAAGTCTCCATCTAACCTCAATAAAGTCATTAATTAAATAAACTATACATAAGAAATATTCGACTCGAAAGCGTGTGAAATTCGCACGTCAGTTTGGATTGGAGAGAATTCCTTTACCTTTTGTCCAGAGGTGACACTCGGAATAGAATAGTCGGGCCAGTGGATCACAATCTAGCCATCGAACAACCCTGATTTACCTTTAATTAAACCAAAATTGATTTTTCGCTATCAAATGTTACAGCATTATCCTAACGACGACTCCTGTTGTACTTCCACGCCCCTATTGACCGGTAGATTACGCTTAAAGGTCAAATTCTGGTTTCCATTACCATTAACGATTTTGCAAAAGCCGAGAGCTACCAAACCACCGAGGAGAACAATCCACTGCAGCTAAGTGCTCTGCCTTTCAGCGAATACTACAAATGACGGTAAAGTGTTGCCTTCAGAGAGTAAAACGAAGCTCCTGTCAGTGACTCGAGTATGGAATCCTCTGGTCGCCTAGGCCAGGCAAACTTACATTTCACACTTGAGCGACTCACCCGCAGACTACGCCGAAATTATAGCTATTTTCATCTCGCGAAAGAATATTCCCACATTGTTTGACCGTCGTGTGAGAGGGAGTAGAATGTCCAGGGTGTGCGAGGAAGGGAAAGAGAGGAAGGAGGAGAGGGTGGGTGAAGACTCGGGGTAGGGGGGATGGAGGAACGTGTGAGAGGGATGGTTTAGAGGCCGCAGGGTTGGACGTGTGGGCGTCCACGGGATTTCCGGCGGACAGGATGAGTAATTTCGCTTGTCTTGGGTGGAGATCCTGTTGGCTATATAAGTTGGCAGATGGATGCGTCGGCTGAGGAGAATAAAGGCCCGAGGGAAGTGATGGAGTTGGCAGGGGGAGGATGTGGGCAGCATTACGGGCGGCGAAACAAAAGGGACTGGCGGCCGGACATGTGAGGAGACGCGCGCATACTACACGCCCGCGGATGCGAGCTCTTTGCTCCCGCGGCACTCTCAGGGAACGGCCAAAGGGCAGAATCCCCGTCACTACTTACTTCCGAACTAATGTTAATTTATTCACCTGTGCTGTATCGGGGTAGGTGCATGCATTAATTAAAAAAACACCAAATAAACACGATTCCCGTGGTCAACGGTCGAAATTAGACAGTTGAAATCGCGTAAATAATTCCGATCTATAAAGAGGATGCCCTAGGGAAACAAACTGACAAATAAATTTGACAAATTTACCATCGTGTTTTTTTTAATATGAAAAAGAAAAACAAACTAAGAAGTGCGAGCTGTATTGTACAGCATGACGTAAAAACCCAAGTATTATTTTATTTTTAATTCCCTCTCGAGCCGGTGATTTGTGTACAAAGCCTAAAACTTGGGATTGCATAATATCATCTTCTTTTTCAATTAAAATACCTCAAGAGGTGTCAAATTTTAATAGAAATCGGAAAATAATCGGCCGATCATTATCTTTCCCACACGAAAAAGGTTATAGAATAAAGCCAATAATTAATAAATCTCATTTGTAGACAGTAACATGTGAGTAAATTATATATTAAGTAAAATAATACCTTAAAAAAATGCCCTGTCCATTTGAATGTCTAAGTGATTTCTGTGACTAATACTTTGCGAGAAATTCAATATAGAAAGAACTTTCTCTGCACTGGTTCTGGAATGAGTTAGTTCATGACACAAAATGACAGACGAAATAAGTTTTCAAATTAATTCTTTGCAGATTTATTATGGTGCTCTAATATCATCTTGATTGAAATTTATTTCTTTCTCCTCGTCTCTATGGGTTATCAAGCCGAGAATTGCTTTTTTGCAACTCTCCAAGCTATCCTGTTACCTGCCAATCTCATCTTTATGGTTCCAAGAGCTAGCGGCCTCCACCTTACTTCTTGGAATTCATCCTTGGCTACCCTCTGTAATTATGTCCCTTGATGGTTCTGTCATATAGCCTTCACTCTTGCGTCCTAAGATGTATCCAATTAGATCCCCTTTTCTTCTTCTTGCAAATGTTCTTCAGAGGATTTTCTCACCATCCACTCATCGAGGCACCTATTCATTTGCTTGCACGGTCTACTAACTTTACTTTTCTCGTTCTCCTGTATCAACACATTCCCATCGCTTCCCATCTAATTTTCCCTGTTGTTGCTACCGTCATCAGCATCTAACTCCCACGCAAACGTAAACTTCAACTATGTACAATTCCCTTCCCATTCACAATCATCATCGGTAGCACAGGCCAACAGTGTTTTTGGTGCCGGAGCTTTTAATGTTGATTTAAGGAACAATTGGGGTGCTGAATCCAATTATGACACTAGTTTTTTCCTATCATATATAGTTTTCAAGATATAGATATGTTGTTACTTACGTAAAAAAATCTTCTACATGATGATATGGGAATATTATATTAATAATTATCTCATTGGCCTACAATATAGAAATATACATAAAACTTATTGACAGTTTATTGAAAATAAAAGGAACGCCGCAGAGTGGTTATAAATTAGTATACTTATAGATTTATTTAACTTTGAAAATTATTTTCCGGAATATATCAAATATTAAAACAACTAATCGAAAGATGTGCCATATCTAAAAAAGTAGAGCTGTTAAATAAAAACGGATTTCATATTTGGATTCAGCTCTACAAATATAGTTAAAATCATTACAAAGATTTCCGGCACCAAAAAAAATTTTTTTTGTACCGGTTTAGGTAGGTTTTCAATGGACATAAACTACCAAACGCTACAGCGATATTTCCCTTAAACCTCTCCACAAAAACGCAACCTGACATCCAACATTAAAATAAGCCCCTCTTCACACTTCACAAAAGTCATCAGAATATACCTATTGCAGATTCCTGGGAACGTCACGAAATTGAGACAGTCATCTCGCCGACGAAGTGCACGGGAGCGATTCTCCTGCGTCCAAGCCGATCATTCGCCGAAATCTTGATCCCCTCCCAGGGTTATTACACTATTCAGTACTTGCCGCTCCACTTTCTTCCTCTTCAACGACGCCCACTCGAGTCTTACAGATGATACAGAAGGCTCCCATCTCCTATTTTTTTCCCCGTTCCCCTTTTTTTCGCCAGAAAGAGTGAAAAAAATTTATCTCTCACTCGAAGAGGTTTTCTTGCCAAGTTTCCCCAGCTCATTCCATCCCATGCGTGGGATTCGTCTCCTCTCTCTCTCTCTCTCTCCCTCTCAAGGATGCCCTAAGACGTCCTCCTCAGGAGACAAGGGCGGAGCAAGGGGAGGGGAAAGTGTAAGATGACAGGGCGAGAGAAGGGGAGTGGAGGACAGAGGAATACGCTGCGACATGACCAAATCGCTTCAAAACTCGTGAGGCAACAACATTCAGTTTTTCAGGCAGTGCTTTCGGGAGAAAAGATCTGTGCCACACACCACGATATGCTCATATTGTCGCTGCAACTCGACATTGAGTTGGCAACCTGCATTATATTATCAATGCACAACGGAGAGAATATATTATATTTGGTAGGGGTAAATGTGGCGTGAGGGGGGCAACGACCCTCCACCGTGTCACAAATTTATGTGATCAATAAAAGGGTCACCCATGCCAGATACGTCGAAGGTTAGGAGCCAGACGAAAGGTAGTTCACGCAGCGTCTGTTCCTCAGTGAGGCGGCTGCAAAGGCGTCTGGCCCCAGTGGGGCGGCCCTTAAGTGATGGTGTCACGTTAAAAACACTATTGAGGGAGGCAACGGGAAACCACTTTAATTATTATTCCCAAAATTTTTATGATGAACAGTATCGAAAAATTGAGTCATGGCAACTGCGGGACTCGGCCCAAGGGGCCGTGTATCGTGCCCGACAGCGGGGGAGGCAATGCTTCCGCGGTCGTCATCCCACGAAATCCTTGCAGGGGAGAAATAACAGCAGCAGAACAGAAGACTCAGAAGAAGGCGAAAGTAGTGAGAGTAGGAACACGGAATGTCAGGACAGTGTTGACGACAGGCAAATTAGAGAATATTAAGTGAGAGATGGGAAGAGGTAATATAGGTGTTTCAGGTCAATGCGAGGTGAGATGGAAGGATAGCGGGGATTACTGGAGTGATAATTATAGAATAATATACAGCGGCGGGGACGAGTGCTAACTAGGAGTTGCCGTAATATAAAATTAAGAGGTAGGAAGAAGCGTAGTCAACATAGAGTAAGCAACGTACAGAATAACACTCGTAGATACTATATTAAAGCAGAACCGACGAACTTGGTCATTGCTCTGGTATACATGCCACCGAGCAACCATTAGGAGGAAGTCGATAGGATGTGCGATAAGTTAGAGAACATGATCGCGTGTGTTCCTGCAGGGAAACATATGATAGTGATGGAGGATTGGAATGCGACGGTAGGCGAAGGAAGAGATGATCATGAGGTGGGGAACAATGGGATAGGCACGAGGAATGAACTGGGGGAAAAAGCAAAAAAGGATAAGCAGAAAAAATGGATAGAAGGCGTATTAGGTGGCAGTGGGATGTTGACGAAGGTAATAGAGGGGAGAATGTTAGGCAAACGAGGAAAGGGCAGGAACAGGATAGGGATGCTGGGCGGGATGAAGGGAGGAAAGAAGTACACAGAGATGAAGAGGGACCTGATGTAGATTAGGTTGCTGTATTGGGTTTTGTTTGGAGTTACAAAATATTTATTTGATAGCTATGTCTATCCAAAAACCTACCTTAACCGGTAGATTACTTAATAATAAATAATATATATGTGTGTGTGTGTGAGTATGTATGTATATTGTGTTGTGTTTGTCTATTTCTCCTTTGGTGGGTGTAACGGCTCCCTACTGCCATCTATTGGCTAATGAATCGGAGCACTTGGGCGCTTTATAAGATCGCAGATTTCAGTGTAAAGTACATTTTCTCGATAGCTCAAGTGGTTAGAGCATCCGCCCGGCAAGTGGAGAAATCCGGTGTTCAATTCCCGGTCGAGGAAAATATTTTTAGATTAGTGATCCGCTTGATTCCGCCTTCCCCACCTCTCCTGTGTTCGTCCTTAGTGTGTTGCTTTCCCCTTTCCTTAAATCTATTTCTATGTGAATGAATATATGTGTAACCCACAAACACGAAAACCCGCCATATGGCGATCATATACCTGCATATAGCGTTGGACTACTGACCGGGGAGGGTTCGATTCCCGGGCAAGCCACTCTGAGCACCTGCTGCTTCACCCAAGCTATGTGCTTTTTTCGGGTACCAGATCTTCCCAGGAAACTATAATCGGCACAGAAAAAGGAACTGGCTCTCCTACCCTGATGTGTGAATTTCACAGTAGTACTTAGAAGGCTTAGTACTGCGTAAAATCTACCATCACCTACTAAACTGACCTTAAATACTGTGAAATAAATCAAAAGAGAGATGGTACTTTTTTCCACACTTTATTGCTTAAAGTCGACCGGTTTCGTCGCATAGGCGACATCATCAGGTGATGATGTCGCCTATGACCACCTGATGATGTCGCCTATGCGACGAAACCGGTCGACTTTAAGCAATAAAGTGTGGAAAAAAGTACCATCTCTCTTTTGATTTATTAGAATGGATTTCCACAAAGTGAAGCCTGAAACCATCGAGTTTATTAAATACTGTGTTTATGGTTTTTTATATATATATATTTTGTAATACATATATGTACTACAGGGTGTGAGGGTAAGAGAAAAAAATTAAGCCACAATTATGGCACAGCAGTAAAAATATTTTTTGTTTTGGATCGATTTAAATTTGTTCTGAATCAATAAGAATATTTTTCTCATGCTTTCTTCTTGATTGGCTTGAGGTGTAATTGTAATATCAAACCCAATGCCAATATTTATTCAGTAAATTGACCAGTAAGAGTGTTTTACAGATGAGTGGATGGTTAACCAACGAGACGGGAAAGTATAGTTTGACTCCGTAAAACACATTTCGCACGTGAATGATAAAAGATTTTTAAACAATTATTTCCAAAGAGTTTGGACATGAAAATTTAAATTCATACCTGTGAAGACTTCATGTAATAGTGACCCTTTAATATTGATTTCTAGGGAGTTGTTTTCGAAGGAATTATTATTTTGACACCAGGAGCTTAAAACATTACTGAAAATGAAGCTTCTAAAAATAGCAGATTGAAAGATGAGTTTATTGGAAAAATCTGATATTGAAAATTTGCAAAGCTACCCGATCGACCCTGATCCTAGTAAGGGCGAAGGAAATATACGAAGAAGTTGTGAACATTTTGGAAGTTGATATAAAGAGAAATCAACTAATAGAGGAGAAGTGGCTTAAGCATATTTTTCCTGCGGTATTTGCCACATGTAAGCTTTTTACTTCACGGAGTTTCTATTGGACCATTTGATCTAAAATGTATCTATGAATGTTTATTTGATAATAAATATACCATACCGTCGCATTTTTTAAAAAAAAACTTTAGACGAAAAATGTCAGGATTATTAAATATTTATAATTCATTTTTTGGACGTTGCCACCACTAACGAATAACTTTTTGCGATGGATCTAAAATGCCAGAAGGGCTTCCAAGCTGAGGTCTTAGTAATGCAGCACGAAACTTCTCCTAACTCTTTCGCAATATGAATATTTTCCCAACATACAATAAACTTTCGATAATAACTAATCGCTCCGTTTATTTCGGACGCCCTTTTTCCCGACCTAAGCCGTTGGTAAATTGCGAGCGATAATGAAATATTCAATGTCAATGAAACCGATTTTCGTGATTTTTCCTGAAGAAGAATATACGATATTATTGAAAATTCGAACAATAAATAGACCTTAAAGTTACTTCATTTCCAGATGTGGATAAAAATATCAAATCGTTGAATGTGATTTTTCAAATACGCATGTAAGTAATTGCTTTAACAGATCCTTAAATCACAGAGGTTATTTTGTTAATATTTTGTTATAATTATATTTATAATTAAGGTAGAAATCAACTAAATACTTGAAAATGAGAACGTTATATATGTTACAATTTTGTGATTTGGTAAAAGAAATGGGTGTAATATTATACATCCGAGTATGAATATTAAGAAATTCCGTTTGGTATATTGAACTCGTAGGGCGTTATGGGAAACAGGACAAAAGATGGGAATAATTCCATTTCATTTTCGAATAACTACTACAATTACTTGGGCATTAAAACTCTGCAAAAAAACTCAGGTGGCACACGTATAACTGCCTCACTCACCCTGAATTAATGCTGCTCACACACTCTTGCGTTTATTTAATTCTTACACTCGTTTATTAAAACTCCGAATTGTTTACCCTGGTACAGTAAACCAGCTAAGTACTTTTAAAAGACGGCAAAATTGGTGACTATTATCTTTGTGATAAATGTCTGTCCTTTACCATGTTTGTGAACATGCAGCAAAAATGTAATTAATCGCAGAGCATGTTATGTGCTCCCATG
Source organism: Hetaerina titia (assembly GCA_037158775.1). Lineage (NCBI taxonomy): Eukaryota > Metazoa > Arthropoda > Insecta > Odonata > Calopterygidae > Hetaerina > Hetaerina titia. The sequence continues at coordinate 49,476,357 of CM073778.1, forward strand.
ATATCTCATGCGTAAAAACACACAAACGTCAACTGACATTAGTATTACATGATGCATTCAAATGGCCACAGTTCTTGCGGTGAAATTATAGATTCTGCAGAATACGTATGCATAACTTATTATTTTAAAGATGCATTTCAACATAACATATAACCATGAACACAGTCAACAATCCAAAAGTTGGTTTGTTAGGACTTAAGGAAGAACAATTTAAATTTTATGCCATGCAAACAAGTTCAAATAATTACTGTCATGCTTTCCTAAAATCATGAAAAGATTGAAGTCTCAAAAGCAACAACTTGCTCGCAACCAAAGAAAAACTAATTTTTCATTTCGGTGTCGACGGCATTAGACCATTAAGATAATCACCAACCAATCTCTACAGCTTTCACCTGGAACTACAAGAAGAGTAATGCAGCAATATGATTGTTTCAGAAAAAACAGTCTTGCTCATTATGACCGTAGGTTATTACGAAATTAAAATCTTTCCATTTTATCATTCCTTTTTAAAATTTACTATGCTATACGTAGTGTACAATAAATACTACATTATTCCGTTTCCTTTACAATAAGCTGCTCGGGCAAAGTTTGCCTGCCTCAGCACAAACTTGGTCTTTGAAAGGAGAAAAAGCAAATTTCCTTTACATGCTTACTCTTCTTCTTCAAAGCATAGAGTCATGAACTCAACCTTTAAATGAAGAGGCACATTACCATTTTATCTTTTCAACTACGTTCAACAGAATCATTGAGACACGAAGAAATGTTAAAAAACTGATACCTTCATAAAAAACTGAATTTAGCCATATTTATTTACCAGGAAGGAGATCGCATCTAAGATACGTAATTGCCAAAAGTTAAAAATTATGATTGCTTGAGAGTTTGTCTGGTAACCAAGGATAACAAGCTGATCCACTTACTGATATTCTTCCATTTCTGAGACGAAGTCTTAGGCTAGGTATCTTAAAATATATCGAATACTTTTTCGCTAGCACAATCCCATATCAGTCATAGCTAGGTTTTAAAATTTCAGATGTTAGTGGTGATATTTGCCTACGAGGCTAAAAATTCACAAATACAACAACGGAAAATTATTCGGTAAATAAAGCTTCAATGTCCGCTTTCAAGCCATTCTACTCGATAATTACCCCAATAACTAAAGTCAGGATGTTCAATATTGAATGTGAACTTGACGCTGTAAGTATCGGACGAATCCTTTCACACGATCCAACCTCCCTTCTGACTCTCGAATTATTTGCATTCGCAAACACGTTTGTTTTGTCTGTTCGTCGAAGTGCTAATTCAAAAATAAGGTTGATTTTAGGCATAATAATAGGTATTCCATTGAAATTCCCCTGTCCATTCGTGATAGGTGAATGGATTAAAAAATAGAATATAAAAAAGTGCTGTACTTGTTGGTGTTTATAGCACTGAAAATCAAATTAAACTCATATATCGAATACAATTTCCTCTTTTACACGATACGATATTTCGCATCCTGCATCCAGAAATGAAATAAGCATTGTGTAAATCTACTTTAAAGGTGGGTGTGTATGGGGACCTCTGCCCTTTACGTATATTCTCTTCGTAAATACATTTGCACCCAATCTTATGACCACTAGGCAGAAATTGAAGAGAGGCACCTATTGGAATGAATAAAAGTAATTCTATGAATTCAAAGAATTAATTCTCCGTCCTCTAAGTCACCAATGACTCAAATTAGATAAAAATAGTTTTTTTACAGTTCGTTGTAATGTAAATATTGGGGAGGGAGCTCAGATAAGGGTATGTTCATAGAGAATTGTAAGATATTCTACATTAAGAATTAATGATTTTATATTTAAATGCAAAAATTAGGTTTTCAGGAAGGATGAAAGGTAAGTTAAACTTTAAAATAGGAGGGCAAAAACTAGAGAAGCAAGAAGAGTTTATGTACTTTGGAAGTGTCTTGGACCATGACGGTCTAAGTAGTAGGGATATAAGAAGAAGAATTGCGTTACAGTTTTTACAAGGAGGGAATGACAGATAGGCATGTCATGTAAATAAGCTAATAAAAGCCTAGGGAACAAGTATAGAGCGTGGTTTTATACAGTAAGGAAACAAGGTCGTTGAAACAAGATTGGAGGCTTTTGATATAAGTATAAGTGTGGAGAAGGATGCAAAAGGTAAAATGGGCGTATAGAAAAACAAATAAAGATGTAACAAACAGGAGAGGGAGAGGAGAAATGATTATTGGTAGAAATTCAAAGGAATCAGAAAAGATGGATGCAGAGCATTTTGATTGGAAAAATGATGTTGAAGACTGTGATAGAGGAGAGACTAGACGAACGAGGAAGAAGTAAGAATAGGATAGACAAGTTGGACGGAATGAAGGAAGTATGCGGAATTGAAGGGAGGAATTTACCGTGGTGTCAGAAGTCAGGGTGTGTTTTTGTTATTAGGCTCAAGTAAATGCATCCTTGTACCGTCATATAGGGAGATAGAATGTATACGGAATTAAAGAGAAGTTTATTGTAGTGCAGGGTGTCAGGTCTTATTTTGTCAGGCGAGATTAAGGAATGTAGGAGTGTACAGACTGCGTCCGCCCAAAATTTTACCTCAAAAAATGGGAGGCTAGTAGTTAATAACACGAATCATGCATATCCAAAAACATGTTAGCTACGTCATTGAAATTTATACAGGAATTTTAATTTTGAATTGCCATTATTCTTCAAAGATATTTTCCCTTAAAAGAACATTAATAGTTGGTTCGTTATAAATAATTGGAAATGAGATTTCCTTGGATCTGCCACTGACGACCATCATTAGGAACGACTTTTATATCTATCAATTTGTGAATGAAGGAAAAGGAAGTTCTTCTGAGGAACTTGTGAAAATGTATGCCATAAATGTATCACTGCTGGCATAATTTTATTGGCTTTGTATTCGAAGCAGGAATGGAAAATATAAGTCGACTGAGAGTTAGGTATTCGAGGATCGAGTCTCACGTATCCGTTTTTAAAGCCATACCTTCTCCCTTCTTTGGTGAATCAAATGTCAATGTTGATAAAAAATGGATTAAAAGCTAAAATATATGGCGCTAATTAATTAGATAAAAGCATTTTAATCCCTACGCATAGCCTATCGCAACCTACAAGTATTAGATTTTAGAAGCTCTCTAGTCTATCTTGTAACTTACCAATATTTTCTTGACCTGGCAGTAAACTGGTAACAAAGTTAGGCACATTAGAATAAGACAGCTAAATCAATGGGTGCCCAATGGCCTTCCCATGCAGAGACCGGACGGAGCTTCGACCCCTAATTTGATGTTGTGTTGAAGGGTACTTCAGCCCACTACTCAAACAAGTTATCTACCTCGTAGGTGGGTCGTTTACTCTAAACTACAGTGCGACCTTAGTTTAGAGTTAGTTCATGCCGAGGAAAGGACTTTCTCCACCCTTCTTCACGTCCATAAAACCCTTCCTTTATCCCAGACGGCTGAAATGGCTCCTGCTGACGTACATATCCCTACCAACTGAAACCATAAAAATCCTCAACTCAATTCCACTAAAAGTAAAGCGAACCTAACATTTAGTTCTGCGCAGCTGGCCATTGAGTTCTCTTAATTCTCACTACACTACTACAAGCAATCCATTTAAGGCACAATTACTAGTATTATTCCAAAAATCAGAGGTAGATTTTGATGGGTCCAAAAAAATTGCTAAATAATATCCTTAACTCACAAGGCTAAACAAAGAGACATCTTATCATTAAGGTTAACACACATCTAATAACACGTAAACGATCAATTTCAATTCTGGCAATGATTTTAACGCAATTTGCAATTCAATTATCTTATCTAATTAGCCTCGCCATGTCTGATGCTACCTGTATATGTAAGCACGTGAACTGACTAATTATTATCCAATTTGTATCAGTGATATGCACCGTTACCAATACCGATACTTAGGTAGCGAGAAATACTACTTAATTTATTTCATATCACTATCAGAGACCTTCAGCTCAAGACACTTCCTATCCTTAGGCTTAGAATAGACTTCTTATCCTTAGCCTTAGGATATTTCCCGAACCCCATAGCACATAGTCACCAACATGTGGAAAACTGCCGATATTATATTCATTTTAACAGTCCTTGATATCGGTACTTGGTTTCCGATGTATAGTAGTAATTAAGGGATGCGACCTACAAGCGATATAATTTCCATAATTAGGGATAGGTGGATAACTTAGCAGTGATAGGATTTTCAGGGAATGGGGAGAGACTAGATGGAGAGGAACTCGGCGCCATCATTAGACTCTTCTTACCGAAAGGCGCCAAGGGGTCACACAATTTAAAGTTTTATCAGACAGACGACGTGCTGAACTTGAAGTACTCTCTCCACATTGCACCCCAAGCCGGGTACGAGATGCCACTGAAATATCCTTCCACCTTCGGCATTCGAACCGGGGCCCTATGAGCCCATTCGAGTGAGAATCCATAAAACAAGGCAACGAAAAAACCAGATCCCCAATTCCGAGATGTTACTATGTTTCTTTTACGAAATGCAAGTATCGAAGTACCGATAATTGAGATATGTGCCCCATGTACCAACCCTGATTTTGCGCGTAATCTACCATTTCATTTACCTAATTTTACCAGGGAAACGAAATATTTGCATGCTATGAAAGAGTGCCTACTTCAAAGGCAATAAGTGAGAAGGGCTCCGGTAGGGCTTAAGGACAGGCTACGAAACCCTCGACTCTCCATTTTACCCTCGACATCAAAATATACATGGCTTTTTAAACCTCACAGAACCTCTTAGATACGAGGGTGGAGAATGCGAATAAATCTTTGTGAAATCAGATGAGAAACGGGTGATGTTGGAAGTAGTGGTAGGCGAAGGAGAAATGTGAGCGGAAGAGAAACGATTTCACAGGTTATCGTGGAGAGAGAGAGAGAAAGAGAAGACGTAGGGATTCCTTCTTGGAAGAAGTAATGGAGGAAGGAAGAGAAAGGCAGAGGAAGGGGCCGGAAGATGTGGTTGGAGGGAAGGAAGGAGTTTCACCCAAGTTAATTAGGCGGCCCTGCGGGAGTTTTGCGAGGTGAGCTGGGAGGGAGGAGGATGGTCCTCCCGAAAGCACCCTATGAATTGAAGCGGAAGGGAAGGATAGAGAGGAGAAGGATGGGGATTGGAAGTGCGTGGGTTACGGAGCAAACGCAAAGGGGACGTGAGAAGCAGAAAAGTGACAAAATGGAGGTGAAGAAACCAGTGCACAGTAGCCGCCCACCGGGTGACCTCGCTGTTGACTTGAGATTGTGAAGATAGGCGTGATGGTGGAAGGAGAATGGCCACCGGGGAACTCAACCAATTCCTATGCGAGAAACTGCACTGAAACCCCGTCCACATAATCCCTAATTGGAAACCAAGAAGAAACGTCAGCCCTATAGACGAGAAAACTAGAATGCTTTTAAAAGTGGAGTCAACTAACAAACAATTTCAAACTTTGAAAATCAAACTGTGCGAACCGTTAAATCTACGGAGGCATTATTGCGTAGTGGATACAGTGCTGATCTACTGTCTGGAGAGTCCGGGTGCCTCTGGGTACCCTCAGCTTCACCAAAACCGCGTGATATTTCACGTTTCGGATCTTCCAGGGAAACCACAAGCAGCACACGCCAGCTCTAGGAGCTGGTCCCAGCCATTATCCTATTTGTGTATTTCACACGTCGTATAACGCTCAGTATTAAGTAGCCTCTACTCTCAGCTATCAAAACAACCTTCAGGTTGAATATTGTACGTAGTTGCATTAAGCATCAAAGCATTACCCTGGGAGCTACCACAAGGGTTTGTGATAGGTGGTTATACGCTACCAGCCATTAGAGTAATGAATGTATTCACCACGCCGGAGAATTAGGTAAAATTTTATTTTCAAGCATATCGATTGGTCGTACTATCATTTCCAAAATTTTGTCTGCAGACAATGGCGCGACGAGATTTGAGGAAAAGTGAAATATTTTAATTATGTTGCCATTCAATGAATGCCCGGCACTCCAACCTCTCAAAACGAGTCGCGTCGAGCACTGCCCACGGACTTTTGGAAATGATACTGCATGCCGTTTTCCACTAAACTTCGTTATCCTAATAATCGGAATTGCGTGAATGAGGTGCAAACTAAAATCTAACCTAAGAAGTGTCTTTAATATTGAGATTTAATTAATTTCGCACCTTCTGAGTCATGGATCATCCTACGCAGGGTTCGAGGTGAACAATAAAGACATACAGAGAAATTGGCAGGGTTCGCATACCTGCCGCTAGAGTGGATAGCGTTTTTCAATACTTAAAAGTGGCGTCGTTTGATGTAGAAGAACAGTGTGTAATCACCCATTTTCTCCTCGTTCCGTAGTTTAACACCCATCGTAATTAATTTTTGATGGAGCGAGACATGTAGCTATGGTGTTATTGATGTGAAAAATATGTATACTGAGTACGATAGTTCAAAGATGGCCGCAAGTCGGGTGTGACAATAAACCCAAGGAGCCTCAGCTGTGGATCAGTCAATGTTTCTAGGGGAGAAGGATCACCATTGAAAATATTCCCGGATACAAAAAGATTATGTTGATAAGAAACAGTAGTGTCAATTTCATAATGTTTGCAGTTTGACAAGAAAAATGAGGAGACCTTAGCACTTGAACGCACTCAGAAATAACGAAAAGGAACTTCACATTTACGGTGATTTGGGTTGGGTTAACTATTTCTTCGCTATATTGGATTGACATAGGTTGGTTTAGGTTGGATTGGACACGGTTAGGTTGGACTTCGTTGGTTTGGATTGGGTTGCGTTACGCAGAGTTGGTTTTTGCTTCGGATAACGGTCCCCTGAGGAATGAAGAAAACAAGATATTTTTCCTAACCCTTTTATTCAAGGTAAGACTAGACTAAGCATCACCTTCAGGCGACGGTCCCCTGTGTATGATAATGGTGAAATGAGTGAACAGCCAACTCTGGGAGATATGCGTATTTCAAAAATTGAATGACAATTGAGGATCAGCAATCGACGTAGGTATGGGTGAACTTGCTGCAAGATTGCCGTTGAGTTGAAGTTCCAGGGGTAATTACCGGAAACGGCGATCATCCACGGCAGAGAAAAACTTTTGCAATCGTAACTAATAATAATTACGTATTCCCATCTGGAGGGTGGATAATGTCGGAAATGGCGTTATTTGTTACCCCACTGTTTCACAGCTAGTCACTGTTGAGGAAACCATACTCTTGCTGCGCAACTGCAGGACATAAGTATAGCTGGTTTCTATTTGCCTAGTCTCGTTCTGTAAGAGAAAATTCGGGAATGCGTAACAACTCCAAAGCCTGCGAAAAACTATTTTTAAATGTCACACATTACTTGAGCCGAGGAAATCGAAAAAAGTATTCCAAGCTTCGACCGGATCGCTTCCCAATGTTCCTCCAATTGATATTTTATTCCCATCTCGGAGCACTTTATCCATCGTTTGAAAGCTTCTGCGGGGTATAGACCAACGTTGACGCAGGAAAACATAAGATTTTGGGCACGGAATCAACGGAGGTAGAAAATTTTTGGAGCTAAAGAATGAATTAGTGCAATGCAAATGGTTTAATTTTTTCAAGTCAAACTACATCTACATCTACATAATACCCCGCAAGCCGCCGCAAGGGCGTGTGGCGGGGGGTGTTAGGCCACCACCCAAAAAAAGGAAAAAAGAAACACCGCATTCAAAACCAACACACACATGCAAACCCAATCCACAACAGTGCACACATTCATTGCAACACCCCATCATTCTACGCGCATGCAACCACACATCTACCTATCCTCACTCCAAAAGCATGCAAGTACATACGCTTACCTACAACAAATAATTCCACCCTAGGATGCAGTAAGAAACCTATCACGAACGTGCCAGCTAGTTTATAGCAAGTAGCCAGGCGAAACACCACCACCACAAGAGCGTCCCACACAAAACTCTCTCCCACCCAAGGTGAGGAATCTGGCCCAACGCTGCAGGTGGGAGGAGGGCACACCCGCGGAGAGGGACAAGGGATGGAAGGGTGGAGCATGAAGTTCGTAAAGACGCTCGGGCATGCGGGAAGGGTTCTGACACAACACACAGGAGGCTAGTGAAAGTGCATGCAATTGAGTTCAACTAATTGTTGCCTAGACGCGGAGGGTGGCAAGTGGCATTTTTGTTATCTCCGAGTGTAACCCTAGAGTTGTTATCCCGTATTGTCCGTGGGAAGAAGGAATCCTTGAGTCTGCTAGTCCTGGCATCTATTTCCCGAATTTTGTACACATGATCGAAGCGACCTATATATGTTGGAGAGCGAATAATTTTCGAGACCTCGGTGCTGAAACATGCGGATCCGAATTTATTTAGTAAGTTTAACCTAGCATTGAGTCGTCTTTCTTCCAATGATTCCCATCCCAACTCCATAAGCATTTCAGTGACGCTTTTCGTTTTATCGTAACAGTTTTCCACGAAACGAGCTGCCCGGCGTTGGACCTTCTCAATTTCCCGAATGAGGCCTTTTTCACACGGATCCCATACGCTACATGCATATTCTAAATGGGGCCTTACAAGAGCGTGATAACAACGTTCCTTGACCTTGGAGTCACTTCTACCGACAATGCGTCTAATAAATCCTACTTTTTTATATGCTTGCCCGCAGACTTTACGTATATGGGTCCCCCAAGTTAAGTCTTTAGTGAATGTAACACCTAGGTATTTCACCGAATCAACTACTTCAAGGTCAACTCCAGCTAATTTGTAAACTAATCCCGTGGATCTTTTAAAGAAATTTACCACCGAACATTTATTAAGATTTAAAGGCAATCCCCATTTTGAACACCATTCATTAATGCTATTTAAATCACGTGCTAGAATTAAACGATCCTCATCCCCAGATATCTCCCGATAAATCACTGTGTCATCCGCGAACATCCTTATCTTACTTTTCACTTTGCGGTTCAGATCGTTAACAAAAATCAAGAATAGTAACGGTCCGATAACACTTCCCTGAGGAACCCCCGAGGTGACTCTTACGCTGGTAGAACTAGCGCCGTCAAGGACTACCCTCTGTTCCCGGTCTGAAAGGAAGTCTTCAACCCAATTTATTGCCCCCTTGTGTATACCTGCGCCCTTTAATTTATGGATGAGTTTACCATGCGGAACCTTATCAAATGCCTTTTGAAAGTCTAAAAAGATCGCATCCACTTGCCTACCACTTTCACCCGATAAAAGTAAGTCATGTGTGAACAATCCTAATTGGGTCTCGCATGAGCGGGTTTTTCTGAATCCGTGTTGATTGTCACTTAAAAAGTTAATGTTATCAAGATGTCTCATTATGGAACTGACAATTATGTGCTCTAAAATTTTGCAACTTATTGAAGTGAGAGAAATGGGTCTGTAATTGCTGGGGTCCTCCCTGTCACCACTTTTAAAAATAGGCGTTATTTGCGCGGTTTTCCAATTCTTAGGGACTTTGCACTCAGTGAGTGATTTGTTAAATATAAATTCGAGATACGGGGCGATGTTAGGAGCTAAGTGTTTTAGCACCCGAGCTGGTATATTTTCGGGACCCGGAGATTTGTTTGGTTTGATGTCTTTGAGCAATTTGGCAATTCCTTGCTCGTCCACTGTTATTTTTGTCATGGGTTCAGTATATATTGTTTCTTGGAGATACGCGGTGGCTACATCGTTCGTGAAGACGCTCTGGAAGAATTCGTTTAGAATGTTGGCTTTAGCTTCACTGTCAGTATGAATGATATTGTTGCAGTCCCTTAAGCAAGCCACGGTTTGTTGACCCCCATTTATTTCCCTAACATATGACCAGAAAGCTTTGGGGTCAGTGTTCAAATACTCGCAGAGTACTTTACGTTTAAAATCTTGCAAAGCGCTACGTAATTGTGTTTTAGTTTCAATTTTAGAGGATCTATACTTGTCCAAAAGCTGTTTATTGTCCAAGGGCGATGAGTTCAGACCTGCTTTCTTTACCCTAGAGTGTAACATTCTTTGCTTTCGAAGGGCTTTTTTAACGCCTTTGTTGTACCACCTTGGGTCGCGATTTGCTTTAACGTATTTTACAGGGATGAAATCTGTTATTCCTTTTTGCATAATTTGGACAAACTTTGTCCAAGTTTCTTCCACGGTGGCAAGACTTAAGCGCGTTTTGAAATCGTGTAGTGAAGAGTTTAAATGGCTGGCAAAAGTTTCAAAATCTGCTTTGTGATAATTATAAATTTTTCTTTTTGGCTTGACATTCTTTTTTATTTCTACGTTCAAGTTGATAATAACAGATTTATGGTCACTTATACCCTCGTCGGTTGATACACTATTAATGCGTTCCGGTGTGTTCGTAAGAAATAAGTCCAATATGTTCTTTCCACGGGTGGGAGTGCGTACTGCTTGATGAAGCGAGTTTCTTTGAACCAATTTTAGTAAGGAATTGCAAGATTCGCGATCACGGGTCCGAGATTTAACGCTATTGCTATCCCAGTCGATACCAGGGAGGTTGAAGTCACCACCAATTATATTGATGCATTTATTATTTTTGCGTGTAAATCTATTTATTTGTTCATTGAGGGTATTAAGTGTTTGAAAATCTGAGTCTGGGGGTCTGTAGAAAGAGCATAAATTAATGTTGGGGTGATTGGATCGCAGTATGGTGCACCAAACACTTTCTATGTTATTATTTTCAAATGCAAGTTGTCTGCTTTCAAGATTACTTTTCACAGCCACGAAAACTCCGCCTCCGGGTCTTGTACATCTATCATGTCGGTAAACTGTAAAGTTTATTGGGAAAATTTCTTGGTCATTGATGTCATTACAAAGCCAACTCTCTGTGCCTAATATTATATCAGCCGAATGACATTGGATTATGTGCTCGAGATCCGCTATTTTATTTTTGAGGCTTCTGCAATTTAATACAAGTATATTTAGATTGTTTTTCTCTTGAATCACGCCCTTGTTTGTGTCTGACCGTAATTTACGACACGTTTGTGGAGAAGTGCATGTCAAATGTCTTTCTACGTCAATGCCAGGGTTGTCGGTTACTTTTACATGTCGGTTGTATGTTGTATTAAAACAAGTTTGTGTTTGTTCTGTTATTTTTGGGATCTTTGAGGCGTAACCTGATCTCAAGTGACAAAAAGCGCTGGATTCTACTTTATTTATCCCAATATATGACCTGCGCTCTTGCCTTCCAACTATGCTAAACCCTAGAACTACAGCATATCCTTTGATGAATGGTAGACTATCATTAAAAATAATTGCCCCTTCGGTATATCGCAGTCCTATCTTCACTCGCCGATCTCGTAAGGATGTAAAGGGCATTCAAACATATCTCCATATCCGTTAATGATCCAAACTCGTGTAACTCATTCATTCATGCGCTGTGTTTCGGTGTTTCCATGACTGAGTAATTCTTATAAATTCACAAATTTAATAAAAGTTGAAAGCGCAATTTCCATCTTTTAGTGTACGCTAGGTACCTTGAAGCACAACAGATATAAAGCCGCCGGAAATATGATAACCCTAAATATATTGCGAATATCAGGACAACATGAAGGTTCGCACAGCTTAGGCGAGTTGAATTATATCGATCGAAAGCTTTAAAGCGAGTCTCAGAGAGCTTTTAATCTTTTCTCCTCCGGGCATCTCCATGACAAGAGGAGGAAAACGTTTTACATAATGTATTATAATCTTGCACAAAGCACCATAACAACGGAAGGTTAACTCCCTTTATGATTATTCATTGTTTTAAAGAGGAAAGGTAAAAACACGAATATAAAGGAGTGATCACACCGAAAAAACACTGCCAGGAGGCCACCAGGGGAAAAGCGTCTGACCTCTACATTTTAGTTGAAAAAGTAATATTAAGAAAAAATTGTTTCTTTTTGCAAGATATGGTACCACACTATGGACCATATCTAGTACCAAACGAACAGCCAACTCGTCCAAATTTTCCAACGGTGTAGTACCAATTTGCTGGCCCCAGTGGTGGTGGAGTAACGTCCTCGCCTGCCAACCTCGAGGTCGCGGTTCGATTCCTGCCTAGGTGGGTTTTTCTCCACGTTGGCTTTGGGTGTTTGCACAAGTAACACGTATTACAGTTAAACGTCCGATGTAAAGGCCGAAATGCTGTTTTCGGATGAATGTGAAATAAATAAATAAACCGCGGCTCTTAGAATTTTAGGTGTGTCTTTGTGAGGAGACCATGCGTTCCTAGATTATTAAAATGCGTGCCTAAATTAGGACCATTTAACGTCTATAGCGACGAAGATATCACGGCGTGACTACTAACATTCACTCAAAGCAAAAAAAAAGAAATATGTAAACCTGAATGGTTGACCTTTAAGGTACATGTCAGCAGAGAGTAAATCTTGAAAATATCACCTTTGCCATTCACTCAGTGAAAAGATCTTACTAGGATTCCGGGAAACCTTTTTGGGTATCGACATTAAAGCGAGCTCTCAAGAAGGAACTCATGCGTAGCCCATGCCAATCACGTAACGCTGTGAAATTTAATTCAATTCCCGCCTCATGGGAAAAATTAGGCTTCGTTTGTGGTGCTGTCCTTTGTGCGTTGTCTCCTCAACGAACGAATGAACACAAAGAGAGCGACCCTAAGGGTAGAATATTCATTAGCGCGGCCGTCGGAGTTCATTGACGTGAAAGCCTTTCGAAATGTTGATTGAAGAAATCCACTGTCATACGAGAGATACCCGGTCAAAATCAGAGTCCATCCCCAAAATAACGTTCACTCAATAATTTTATAGAACGGAACGCGCATAAACATTTATTTCACAACAACCGGCTATTCGAGATGAAAAACTAATATGATTAAAGATTAAATGATTTTTTCCATTTTTCCCAATTTTAAATGATGATTGCCCAAGATTGAATGATTTTTCAAAAAATATGATGAGGAAATGGAGGTTCAGTGCGATAAATATGGGATGAGAATCAATATTAATAAAACAAAGGTTAAGCGATTTTCCAGGAAGAAAAAGGCTAAGCTAAATATTAAAATAGGCGGGGAGAAAATAGAGCAGGTAGAGCAGTTTACATATCTCGGAAGTGTTTTGGACCAATATGGTCAAAGTGGTAGGGACGTAAGGAGAAGAATTGCGCTAGGCAAGGAGGCTTTCTCAAGGAGAAGGGAGTTGATGACGGGGACGTTGAGTAGGGATGTTAAGACAAGACTCGTAAAAACTCTGATATGGAGTGTAGTTATGTACGGCGCGGAAACGTGGTCACTGAAGCAGGTGGATAGACGTAGATCGGAGGCTTTTGAAATGTGGGTGTGGAGAAAAATGGAGAAGGTGAAATGGACCGAAAGGAAAACGAATGAGGAAGTTCTGGAGATGGTGGGTGAGGAGAGGGGTTTGTTGAGAGAAATCCTATTGAGGCAGGAAAAATGGATGAAAGGCGTATTGAGCGGTAGTGGAATGTTGAAGAAGGTAATAGAGGGGAGAATGTTGGGCAAGCGAGGAAAGGGCAGGAACAGGATAGGGATGTTGGACGGGATGAAGGGAGGAAAGAAGTATACAGAGATGAAGAGGGACCTGATGTAGATTAGGTTGCTGGCTTGGGTTTTGTTTGGAGTTACAAAATGTTTATTTGCTAGTTGTGTCCATGCAAAAGCCTACCTTAACCGGTAGTTTACCTAATAAAAAAATGATGCTATCTAAAAATTAACAAGACCAATGAAATGATAAAATGAGGATAACTAATACATAATTAAAAGAAAGTCGTGTTGCAATATGTTGGAAATGTAGCATTCAAAGAATAAAGAAGGTTCGACCGTACGTATGGAAAAGGGAATGAAATATTGCCACTTAAAGATAAGTATTGAACGAAAGAAATGGTTTGATATTGAAGAAAGGAATATAATTTTCAATAAAGAAGAGAGAATGGCACCTGAAAATCGGAAGAATTTTTGGCGACAAATTCACTGGCGATGGAGGTAGTAAGAGGGAGAAAGAAAGCATAGTCGTGCAAGCGAATAAATATTTCTATCAAAATAAACAATTACAATGGGTTGGAGTGACAATGGATTGACAATACCCAGACATATTTAAATGATCTTTTAAAATTATATCCAGAGTTCGATTTTTTACGGTTGTGAGAGTGCTAGGGATTGAATCTTATACATTAGCATATGAAATGAGTATTATGAAACGATAGGATAGGATGCTTAGAACTTAGGCCCGTGACATGAGGCCGTACGGAGTAACAAGGGAAAGAAACCTGCATGGAAATGTTGTGAAAATAAAAGAATAATGATAATAAATGGATTTAGTGAGCAACAAAGATAAAGACACAGACTGAGTCGAAGATAAAGTCAAAGAGTGAGCCGAAACCTTTGAAATCTGAACAAGAGAGAAACTAATTAGACACAACAGGAGTGGGGATAGTTTACCAAAGACCACAACTGAGGAATCACATAGAATTTCCAACAGTAAATCACTAAATAACAAGTGACTAAAGATTCCTGAAAGAAGCGTGGAACTCTGAAGAAACGAGGTGACTGATGGGTTGAAGGATAGCTAAGAGAGTTATCATAAGCTAATCTTCGGATATAAAACCGGATAACCGTAAAAGTCTTGTAAAAATCGTGAACACTCATTTCATCCATATTTCGCATTCCAAAAGAGAAGTCGAAGCCTCGTTTTCGGTTTGGATTGCGCTTATGCAGCTTTTTTCGTCTCGGAACATGAGCATGTAATTATTCCCGCATAGTTTTCTGTTTGTATTGCGCTTATGTAGCGTTTTTCGTTTCGGAAAAAGAGTATGTAACTGTATCCAAAACCTCGATGCGGGAACACCACGTTGGTATTGAAGACAGTGCGCAAAATTTGGTTTGTATGACGTACGGTTTTTTTTTATTTAGATATTTTAGTACCCTGCAAGCCACCGCTAGGGTATGTGCCAGGGGATTAATACACATCAGACTAATTTTGACCCGAACATGACCCTACCGTTTTTATTTATGACCTACTAATTTTATTGACATGATCTCTCCTACTTCAGTACGATGGGGGTAATAGTATATTTTCAACATTATTCATGAAGTGACATCCTTCCAATTAATACAAGATAATGAATTTGCAATTTAACCTTCACTCCGTGAGTGAACTCCTCTAATATTTTGGATACGCTTGTAAGTTTACCGTGAAAACGTTTTTCAAATCTAGCTTCTCTACGAATCAATCAAACCTCTTGAGGGTCCCTTATACTAACAGCATATGCTAAATGAGGCCTAACCAGCGAAATATAACATTTCTCTTTGACCTATCCATCATTCATTCATTTACCTAGTACTCTTCTAATAAAAACGGTTATGTAATTGTAATGTATGTATGTACCTTATAGTCACGCAGAATGAAGTGTCCTCTTTATGAATACACAAATTACCTAATATTTTGATTCGTAGTGGTCCATATGTCTGAAATCTCATCGCTTAGCTAAGCTGGAATTAAAATTAGTTCCGCTTGAGTAAAAAATTATTAATATCTCAATAACTAATCAGTCCATCGAGTGAAGTCTACTTTTAAAAGAGAGTCATCTATAAAGTTCATTACAGTATTAATGCGACTCAATTGTTTTACTCAAATGATATTACCCAATGTTTTTTCCAATGTATCCGTTAAAACGCCAATTCATTAAAGTTCCCAGGTTAGCAGAAAACTAAAACTTCACCATTTACCTTGATATTTTTATTACTTTTACATTTTAGTTCAGACGCATAATTCGATGTATGTACAGGGTGCGGCAGCATAATTTGCCAGCATGAATGACAGGTGCTATGCAAAATCAGTAAGTTATGCGGCTGCACCATTACCTGTTTAAAGTCACCTGTGAAAATAGCCAATAATATTATAAAGATTCAAATATTCATGGTTCAAATCGATACTTATTCCATATATATATATATATATATATATATATATATATATATATATAGCACTGAAATATTCAGAATAATACCAATTCAGTGTTTCTTTTTAAAGATATACCTTCATTACAACATGTTTCACTAGATTAGAATCTTTAGGAGGGATAGTTTGGAAATTTATGGTCCTTATATATTTACATATCTGTGGGAGTGTAGAAGGAAATGTTACGAGCGGATGGAGTGAGCCGGGGAGATGGAGCCGAGGGACGGATAGAGGGGGGGTTGGGGGCGGATCGTGAAATACGTTGTTTATAATATACATATGTCTTTAAAAAAGGAAATTATAAGTCTTCTCCCTAAGAATTATCCATTTTTTTCCAAAATATGTACAATCGTCGTATTGATTGCGATCACTCATGATTTCGTTTTATTTCCGAATACGATAACATCGGTATTTCCATGTTGGGGTTCATGTAAAATTTTTTCCAGAATTTTCATTTCCTCTAGCCTGAGGGAACAAAGATGCTGCTAATTAAAAAAAATGTCGAATAGTCGTCAATGTCAAATTTTTCAAGGAGAAAATTTTAAATCACAATGAATTACAAATTTTCAGGAATTTTTGCTTCGAAACTATTTCTCCTACCTTTTCCTCGAATTGTAGATAAATATTTTTAATGAAATTATTAGTTTAAAATTTCTATTCAATGCATATAGTAAAATGTTGCATTAATTCTTTAAATCATTCCTCGCATCTGTTCCATTATTTTTAAAAATAAGTTACGGTAAAGGAATAAAGGATCTATAAAATTTTAACACTTAAATCAGATTAATAAGAAATAAGTTAGCATTTTCAAGGGGTTTCTGTAAGGAAAACTACCGAAATTCGTATAAATTATAAACACAGTCAACCCAAAGGTCGGTTTGGCAGGTTATGATAGAGTTCACCCAGTGTAAGCCCTAAGGTTTTTAGGGAATGCGGAAGGATAGGTAGTTTCACTCGGGAACCACTAGCTTTATGCTACCTATTTCATCCATTGCCTAATTCTACATTATTGAGGGGGAAGGGAATCAATATTCATATGTATGTATACCCACACAGACACATAAATATATTCCACTAAATACTATTGCGAAAGTAAAAGATTGTTATTCTCCGTTTAATTATGATAATTAAATCCCACTGATATTATATATATATATATATATATATATAATTATATATATATATATATATATATATACACACACACATATATATATATACATACAGGGTTCGTCCGGAAAATAAGCTTATGATGCTCATTGTCTTTTTTGACAAAAGGGGAGTCGTCCACTACGAATTTGTGCCTGAACGACAAACTGTAAATGCTGCATTTTACGTCCAAGTGCTCGACAGGCTTCGAAAACGAGTCGCCCGCGTCCGGCCAGCAATCAAAAACATCTGGCGGCTGCATCACGTCAATGCGCCGTCTCACACCGCGCTTGTCCTGTCGGACCTATTGGCCAAGCACGGCGTGGCAACGCTGCCGCACCCGCCCTACAGCCCGAACTTGGCACCACCGGACTTCTTTCTGTTCCCGAAGATAAAGAGGAGTTTGAAAGGAACGCGATACGGGACTATGGACACCGTCAAAGAGGCCGTGACGACGTGTCTTCGAGAGGTTCCCGATGATGCCTTCGTTCCAGGAATGGGAACGCCGCTGGAACAAGTGTATCGACTCACAAGGGTCCTATTGTGAGGAATATTAGCTAAAGATATGTAAAAGTGTAATAAATTTTTTTTCCTGAGCTCAGTACACTTATTTTACGGACGAACCCTGTATATATATATATATATATATAATGTTGTTACAGATAATATGTGACCAAGTAGAAGTATTTAAGACACTTTTCTTCGTGGTCGATAGCTTGATTTGATGTACGACATGCAATATTTCACTGAAACCCCTTATTTTTACGTAATTACAATTAATTTAAAAAGCATAATCATGAAATAACATCCATTCTCTAAAAAGATACATGAGACGACCAACTTGGGTCGCCGGACAAGCTTCTTTGATTTTTTTTGCAAGCACTCTGCTTCCCTTTATTAAAGTTTAAATAAATAGAAGGTAGGTCGAGGGGCAGGAAATTCCATAAGTTTACTCCTTCTTTTCTCAAGCCTGAAACCTTTTTCTGCTTCGTTTCATGGAAAACTTGATGAAAGTCTAGAAAAGACTGCTAAAAGGTCAAGTGGCAACGGCTCGTGAAACCACTTAAAGAGTTCGAGACAAAGTATGAAAATACGTATTGTGAAGTGTGAAAATAAAACTATTTCCATAATGGATGGAATTATATGCCCCTTTCATCTTGAGCATAATATAAATTGTCGAGTTTGTCACGATATTGAGGAAAATGTGAATATAAAAAACATTAAATTAAAATGGTACACGTCCGCACGCGCAAAAGTGTGCACTATCGTGGGGACGAGGATAAGGTAGTACGATGTTTGAATGTGAACGAAGTAATGTGAATAAAATGACGCAAATGCTTTTCCATGCATTTGGTCGTCAATTCGCCGACACCTCTCAATTTATCACAACGATATTACGAGTATTATACGGTATTATACGGTATTATATGGTATTAAATGGTTTATTCTTATCGGAAATATTCATACATCAAAGGTAATCTACCAACCAGAGGTAGTTTTTAGACTGTGTTTAACAAATCTTTATGTTACACCTCTCATATGAGCTTCCCTTTGTCGGACATACACCATTTCCTTCTATATTTCTTCGTAACTTCGGTCTGTCGTCCAAAAATGTTTTTCTCTACCTTTCTCCAACCCGCTTACCTAACATCCCTCCTTTCTCAACCCTCAATGCAAACTTCGAAATATTTCCTCCACTCATTTCTTCTCCCATTTTTAGGATTTTCTCTATTTTATCGCCATAATTAAAACCTAAAAAAATGTTCTCTACTCTGCATGTCAGTCATCAATTTCCTTATTGTAAATCCTATGCTTTGGGCCGCCGCTACTACGCCCATTACCGTTCAGAATAATGCCACAATACGTCTACTTCTCCATTATACTTCCTCCTACTTTAATTCTTTAATTTAGTATTATTACTGGTAATACACAGTCCACTGGTTTAGGGTAGGTTTTGATGGATCATGGCGATAAAAACTAATGCACTCCCAAGTTCCAATTAAAATGAGAACAAACATCCAAAATGTTAAATTCTGTAGTTTTTAACTATCTTAAATTGAGAACAGCACAATATAGATTCAAGGTCAAGGTGCACACAGGAGTTGTCTCATAATTGATTTACTCTTCTCGAATTTGCTTCATCCTATGCATAGTAAACGTTTCTACACGCTTAAATTCACCACCTACAAAACCGCATCCACCTCGCAATCACGATAGCAACCCTGAAAATACCTCAAACAATATTCAAGCATCGCATATGTAATAATAAGTAATGAGTGATATCATTGATGACTAACGTTATAAACATTTTTCCTGCAAGATTTAGTTAAATGAGTTTTAATTTCATGTGCACAAAACCGACGAATATATTTTTGCTCAAATCCTTGGAGCATCGCATAAGCCAATCCCGACCACCTTTACCTTTTGATCATAATTTCGAGCGGGAACACTGCACATTTGCCCCTGCCGTTCTCGCCCATATCCGTCACGGGCAATACAGACTTTCAACTCCACTCCGCACGTATGCATTACTTTACGTACCATCGTATCGATTCCGATCGTTTCTATATGCTTTTATAAAAGCGAACAAAGAACTGAGAACCATTACGGACGGACGACGAAATTCCCAAAATATATTTCAGCATAGGCAACCCACTCGTGATTTCTGGCTATTCCCATGTCAAAAAGGGTAATTTCCGCTCCCGGATCATAATCTTAAATACGTAATGCTTCTTTAGAGTATTGGGCAATCGTGAATTCTATTAGCAAGGAACATATACCATTTACTAGTACACGGGTGAGAATACACAAGTTTTCCAGTACTAAAGGAGACAACGAGTTAAAAAGATAAGCATAACGCCCTTCACGCTACCACAATGTCCCTGGCAAAGGCATCAATCTATATTTCACTCCAATCATGTCAGCTTGAGAACAACTATGAACTCAATGAGCGTATGATTCTCTTTTCTATAACTGCGCTTCCTCTTTCTAATTAAAACGTGAATTAATAAAGAAATCATCAAATATTCATTCATAAATTACAAACCTACCCCTTCGGATGGGGCCTTGGCTCGCTCGTGGCTTGCGGAACCCGGGGGAGAAGATATGTTACTGGCAAGGCAGGGAGAGCCGGAGTGGAAAGAATGGGGGAACGGGAGCTTGAGAGAGGGGGGAGGGAGATGAAAGCGAGAGTTTGAGCACGGAGCGGTGTGTGGAAAGTGAGATACGCGCGTACGAGATTGGACGACCTGGCGCGAAACGGATGGATATGGGCGAGAGGTACGCACGACATGTTTGCTGCGTCCTCATACCTCTTTATGGCAGAATGGACCGACGTGCTATTTCTACAAGGGAGATAAATTGTTCGCCGCCCTCACAGGTGCGTAAAAAGGGACGCGGGATTGCGTATATATTCTGCGTAACCCAAGGTATCCAAAATAAAAAACCATCCCGGAGTCGAACTATGACCAATTGAGGGGTTGAATCTAGTCTGTACCTAACAATGCCCAGGCAGGTCGGTGCCGAAGGTCGGACCAGCTGCGTTCCTGGTTGTAACTAGACTGCCTCATGGAACCCCCACTCTAAATGGCAGTACCTGGGATTTGGCCCATGCTTTACAAAAATACTTCCAATAGGCCTGAGCACACACACATATATATAGGATACTAAACTATTATACACATATATATAGTATACTAAACTATTATAGTATATAAAACCATAAACACAGTAATCAACCCGAAGGTCGGTTTAGTAGGTGATGGTAGAGCTCACCCATGTACCAAGCCCGACGGCGTGTGAGGGGGGCCAGTTCCTTTCCCTGTGCCGGTTATGGTTTCCCAGGAAGACCTGGTACCCGAAAATTCAACTAGCTTGGGTGGAGCTGCAGGTGCCCAAAGTGCCTTCCCCGGGAATCGAACCCGGGACCCTCGTCCCAGTCCAACGCTCTACCCGCTAGACCACCGCGACCCGCACACACACACACACATATATATATATATATATATATATATATATATATATATATATATATATGTGTGTGTGTGTGTGTGTGTGTGTGTGTGTGTGTGTGCGGATATCATATATATATTCAGGCCTATTGAAATTACTTTTTTTAAGAATGAGACTTTGCAGACCTATTGCAAGTACAGAACCATTACAGATCTATTTCCCGTGCCAAAAAGGGCAATTTTTGACAGGAAATACATCTGATTTTTTGTCAATGATATTCTTATTTTGGGAGAGAGCAATTTTCCAGTGGACGCGGTTTTTCTAGATTTTACCAAAACCTTCGACAAAGTGCCTCGTAGTAACCTCCTCACATGGCTAGAAGTATATGGCATAGATTACAATATCCTGGTTGGATTGAATACACCTTGAATGGCCGGGCACAAACAGCAGTCATTGATAGAGTTATCTCAAGTGCAGTAGAAGTTACTTCAGGTTATCCCAGAGAAGTGGTATCGGACCTCTGTTATTCCTAATTAACGTTAACAACATTGATACCGTAGTTACTAATAAGATAAATTTATTTGCCAATGATGCAGTGGTTTACCGTGATCCTGAGGACACAGCATATTTGTCAGATGCTCTTAATAGCATACGACGCTGGTGCCACACTTGGAAATTAGAATTAAACTTACATAAGTTCGAAGTAATGAATTTTTGCAAAAAAGAGTAGTTCCCTCCGGAACGCCTACTGCATCGGGAACACCGAAATGGAATGTGTAGACTCGAATAGAGGCTATACTTAGGTGTTAGCTTCACTCACGATCTCTCCTGGGTTAAGTATATACGGGGAATATAGGTGGACAAGCTAACAAAAAATTAGGATTTATTAGAAGAATACTGGGTAAATATGATGAAAAAGCCAAAGGAAAATGTTATCTTTCACTCTTTAGGTGTCTTTTACAATACACTGCTGGTATATGGGATCCTCAAGAGGTTGGATTGATTCGTAAAGAAGCTAGACTTGTAAAACGTTGTCACGATAAATTTACCAGCGTGTCCAAAATATTAGAGGAGTTAGGCTAGGAATCACTCACGGAGGGAAGGTTAAACTGCAGATTGAAGCTCTTGCATAAATTGGAAGGATATCTCTTCACGAATAATGTTGAAAATGTACTATTACCCCCATCATATTACGGTAGGAGAGATCATGCCAGTAAAATTAGAGATATTAAGTGTAGAACAGATAGATAAAGGATGTCATTTTTTCCACGAATGACAAGGGATCAGAATAACATTGTTCGACCACGATAGGATTATATTCGGGTCAAAATTAGTCTGGTGTCTATTCAACCCCTGCCACACACTCTATCTGTGGGTTGCAGGGTAACAAAATATCTAAAATATTAATACTGTATCAAAAGCGGTCGCCGTGCGAGGGCGAAGAGAAAAAAAAACTTGCAAATTAGAAGTTCGGCATTGAAAATGTTCCGCGTACTGGGATGGAGAGAGGACAATGTCGGCAAAAGCAGGGAGAACGTGTGCTAATATTTTATATTCGGTATTTAAAAGGGCGATAGACCGGAAGTCGTTGAATGATTTAGGGCGTGTAATCTTTGGTATAAGAGTATTCACGACGGCGCACGCTGGCTTGCAGTCACAGAGTCACTAATTAAAATTCCGATTAAAAAGGTGTGTTAAAATATATTTGAAAACATTCCAGTACGCTACATAAAATTCAATGGGGAGGCCGTCCAATCCGGGTACTTGACCCTTTGGGAGCATACAGGTGACGCAGTCCAGTTTTTTTGAACATATTTCAAGACTTAAATCGTCCTGTTGAACTTAGGACAGCATTGGGAGAGGGGGAGAGGAGGTTTGTCTCCCTTATTCTGCGGAGAGACACCGGCAACAGACTGACTGCCATGAATTCTATCTGTGATGGAGCCGGAGTTGGATTTTATCTTTCACCGAAGCTCGGATAGCGTTAGGGGCCCCGTGTGTCGATCTCCAGTTCTTTTGGTTACATTTGGGGAGCGTATTTTTGGACCTCGTGGCCGATTATATTTTTTTTTAGGGACCACACCCGAGAGTGCAAATTCTCCGGCGCAACTTCCTTACACAAGAGCTCCTCAAGCTCCTAGTGGTAGAAGGAGATGTTGAAATGTTTTTCTCTGCGCCACTCAAAAGTTTCCCTTTTGATGTGGGTGACAATGCGGGGTTTGAACACATCTTCCCGCAAGGCGAGGTTTCCAACTGGGCGGAGTGCCGCGATCAATGCGCACACTCGGGCACGGATTAAGTCGCAGTGAACCGCGTCCTCCAGCACGCGGAGGTCCATGAGTCACACGGCTTCGCGGCGGTATGTACGCACGACTTAGGTTGTGTTCGGGCACGTAACGCTCATGATAGTAAATGCGCAGTGATCTGTTCGACGGGTTACCCTCCCGGCGGTATATGGAGTTGAAATCCCCACCCAAGATGACCTTCCCCGAGAAGGAGCAGAGGTAGAGAATGAGAATTGAATAAAAATAAGAATCGCGCTCTGCCCTCGTGCGCTCACTGGAGGGAGCGTAAAAGTTAGTGACGTGAATGCCATTCACGATAATAGAGGTTATTCGACCTTAGACATGGCGGCGAACGTGAGAGAACGAAATACCATTGAGAGTGGTGTTGCCGGAATGATAGCCAGTAAAACTGCCGATAACCTGAAAGGCATCGGCATCCCAGACTATGTCCTCCTTTACTCCCAGAAGGAAGATTACATGGGTCCTTAAATCGCGGAAAAAACATTGGAAGACTGCAATTTTGAAAACACTGTGGACGCCAGCAATGTTGGGAGAGATTATTTTCATCAGTGGAAGGACGCGACAACTATAAGTACTGGACATCACTCACCAGAGTTCTTGTCGTGGTTCCGGTCGCGGCTCGACCCCGTGTGACGAGTGCCTCGCTGCTTCCTGGGATACTTTGACCAACGGGTCGACGAGCGGGGGCGCGGAATGTCGCCGCAGTTCTCCCCCCCGGTCTCGTCCGGGCTAGCCGTGGTCTCCACGAAGAGCGGAGCGGATAATTCGGCTGCGTTCCGCGGAGGGCCTTCTCCAAGAGAACACCGCTGGTGGCCGTCACGAGGTGAGGGTCGGAGTGGCGGACTGGAGGTCATCTGACGAAGGGGTGCGGTCGGGAAAAATCAGCGGAGGTAGTTTGATGTGGTCCACCGCTAAAGGAACGCTGGGAAGATCGTCGCCACCTTGGCTGTCCTCAATGGGGAAGGATGATGGTGTATCTGGGATTTTTGACGTCGGGAAACTTGTTTATGCGTCAACTACCGGGGTCGCAGACACTTCCTTTATTCTCAAGTTAAAGGGATCGAGGGGCTAGCCGTTGGGGATGGGAAACAATCGCAATAGATGCGTCCTTCTCACCTATCACCAGGGTTTCACTGGGTCTTTGAACCACTTATTGTGAGGAGGAGGATTGTGAGGAGAGGGCGTCGGTGCCGTAGGCGGGGTAAGGAGAGGTGAAAGATAATCTCTCCTCTTTTGACGGTCTCACGGAGACGGGGTTCGGAGGTCGTGCGAGAGTAGGCAAGGTGGTAGGTACGTGAGCTACTTGTATATCGATGTTTAAGACCTGGAGCTTGGGGTCGTCTGTCCTGTTCTTTTTCGGATCCCTTTCTTCCGTTGACGATTTTCGCTCCCTCTGACATTTCCCTCCAATTGGAGGGAGATGCGGGGACCGACGGGAGCAGCCGGGGCCGCAACCTCGATGAGTAGCAGCGACCGCGCTCTCTCCTCCACTGTCACTTCGGGCTCGTCCATCACCATGGCGGCGTTAGGGCTGGAGGCCATTGTCATTGCCTACGCATAGCTCTTCCCTCCCTGGTTCTGATGGCAGGTCTTGCCCTCGTGACCTTCTTGGTTGCAGCGTGCGTATGTGCGGCGCTGACTCACGTAGATGATGATGGCCCGGTTGCCGCCAATGTAGAGGTACGATTGGGTATTTTTCTCGACCGTCATCCGCGCCACCCTCGTGCCAGTCACCACATTCGTCATCATGTCTCTCTCCCACCTGTTCTCCCACGAGCGATGAATTTTTCCAAAACGCTGGAGCCCGCCTGTTTTGTCCTCCAACGGGATCTCCACGGGGAGACAACCTACAAGGGCTTACGAAAGCTTCGTCAATAGTAATTGTCGTCCTCTGATTATTTAAGCATGGAAACGGTAGTTTTCGCGGAATATTATCAAGAATCCTATTCATTGTAGCTTCGGTTGCCAACTTCAAGAACATCAAATGGCGATTGTATCCAAATTGGATCCCCACTTCGGGTGTGAGATCCAACGGAGTAGGGGGCTTCGCCTTCTCGTCAACTTGAATGCGAGCGTGTTTAAGCGGCGCACAGCCATTTAAAAATATCAAATTCAGCACGCTTGCAAGTAGAAGGAAAGCGCACCAAAAGAACGAGTACTCCAAAGAGAAAAAAACACGTGTACACTCCCTCCCCGCCACAAGCACCTGTCGGTAGCAATACAAAAGGTGTCTAAGGTCTACGCCAAGAGATAAGGTCCTACACCAGTAAACAAAACGAAAGCAAGGCCTTCCCGTCGGAAAAAGACTAGAGTCAAACCACAAGCTTCAAGAAAAGCTGGACGGTCAACCGCCGCACGAAAAAAAACACGATCGGAACCTCGATCTTGGAGGGAGTCCGGCAGTGCCTCTCTCCAAATCCCGGCGGGTGAGGCATCGGTCGCCGGCGAAAACAGACACTCGGTAAAAGCAGGCACGTCCTAGCCATCTAGGGAACGTAAATTACACTGAAATTTGCTGGGGTTTTTGCAACCAAGTGCCCGATTCTTTGACGGGAGATGACGTTCGGGAGCTGTTTCACCCACCAAAGGAAAATGGACGACTACACAAAATGAAAGGATAGTAGGGAAAGCAATCATAGATGATAAGAACAGTGCGTTTCGTGGCACGCATAGTCAGAAGGAGAAAACGAGCCACATTGGCCAAATATGCCTATCACCATTTGACGGGTTTTCGTGTTTAAAATTGTGTATGTATATATCCTGTGTTCTTCTTTCATGTGTTCCTATCCCCTTTCATTATATCTATTTCCATGTGAATGAATTTGTCATATATCGTCGATATATATATGGGTCGCGGTGGTCAAGTGGGTAGAGCGTTGGACTACTGACCGGAGGGTCCCGGGTTCGTTTCCCGGGCAAGGCACTCTGGGTACATGCAGCTCCACCCAAGCTAGTTGATTTTTCGGGTACCAGATCTTCCTGGGAAATCATAACCGGCACAGGGAAAGGAACTGGCCCCCCTACCCTGATGTGTGAATATTCACACGCCGTCGGGCTTGGTACATGGGTGAGCTCTACCATCACCTACTAAAACCGACCTTCGGGTCGGTACATATAGAGATATAAGAAGGACTCACGAGAGCAATATAACACTTGGACGGCACAATAGAGAACAAAAAAATACATGGAAAAACCTAATAGGACACACAAATATTAAGAAATATTAAGCTTTCGGCCTTCTCTTATGCCTTTTTCAGATAAGACTGCAAGGTTTCGGGCGGAGGGAATGCGAGGGCTTGGGCGGGGGAGCTAGAGTAAGCCAGAGGAGTAATCAGAAGCGGCACCCGAACCAGGACCCTCTGGTCAAAAGCCCATCTACCGGACTACCATGCCGCTTAGAATATAGGAGGATGTCATGAATTAGATGGAGTAGAATTTTTAAAATGCGTTTAGAGTGGAGGTAATTACGGCCATTTACAGTCGGACGTGAGCTAAACTTAGTTAAAGAGGGAAATGTTTGCATAGGCGTAAAGAAAAGATCGTTAACATTTCGAAATGGAACGTGGAACATTGAATGAATGTGTCAGCCGTTCAGTGGAGAACGATGGAGACAGTATGATGGAAAGAGAGTAGAAAAAATCTTCCAGCTATGGTAGAGGAAGGGAGGATATCTTCGGAGTAATTGCGAAGAAACGAAAAGTTAATGTGAGATAGATAGATAGTCTTCATTTGGGCAAAATTGAGACCTAATGGCCCCTTCTTCCATTTGACCCATTCGTCGTGATGTAGTGGAATCCTAAATTCTCTAGTAAATGAGAGAGGGGGAAACGGAGATGAGGAAGCAAAACAAAACATGGTTTGGAACGCACTAAGGGTAGTTGTAAGAGAAATCGAAAAAGAGAAGATTTAAGAAGAAAAAATACTTACTGCCCAACAACTAATAGACCAACGGAACATAAATATAACTCAATTTTAACTAACTCAAATAATTAACGCATATAACGTCGAAATTTCAACTAATTTTAATCTCTAATTCGATTTATATAGCAATTGCGTGTGTCATTATTACCAGAGCCTATCATATGTCATTTCTGCCGTAATTGTGGAGACAATGGATACCTAAAATACCTGTATTTCAATTTACAGAGCGGAAGAAGTGAATAGCGTCAAGATATTGGGCAAATTTCTTTAAAGCCCACGAAATCATATGATATTAGACAATGACCATCCAAAGTCAACCCCTATCGGTGTTTCATCATTAATAATAATATCGAATTAATTTTTGTGACCTTTGGTGCGAAGACGAGTGGAAACAAGTTGCGGGCAATGTGTTCTTGTAAATGTGTTATTTAAAAGACATTTCCATTCACAATATGGCTAAAACAGTAGTACCGATCATTAATTTTTTTTTGATGTTACAACTATTTCTAAATCCCGGGTCGCTATAGAAATTCAAGGATCAAACATGGGACTCACTATGAAAAGAACAAGTATAGGGGCATAGAAGCAATGCTGCAGTTGAACACACCTGTAGAAATTGTACATGTAGGTATCCCGTAGCATAAAATATTCCGGGAATAAATTTGAAGACATCTGCGTATTCTCGTGGATTATACTAAAGCAAGAATTTAAGATATGATATTAAGGTTTTTTTTATTAACTGCTGCGTTTCCGTCCGTCCCATCATTCTGATAACATATTTTCATGTATCGATTGGTCAACATCATTACGTTTTCACCAAAATCGCAATTTTTGCAGTTTAACTATGATAAAAAGCTAACGTTCTAATTAAAACCACATTTTAAGCCTACTGCTCTAGTAGTGTAGAGGATTTTGTTTGAAAACATTAAAGGTATTATGGAAACAATTATGGAACAAAATACGTTAATACAAAAAACAAAATACAAAAGTTCTACCAAAGAGTGGATATGGTGAATATAGTGTCTTTTGTTAAAGAGATATGTTTAGACATGTCTCATAGGAACATGTTTATTTTGAGATTAAATCCTACACAATTTCAATTTCATTTCATAGGATACGTAGCCTAGAAATCTTTCATGTTTCTAAATGCATCGCATAAACTTTAAATTTAGTTGATTGATTTAACCTTTCAGATCATCACATAAATTGCTCTTTTATTTCTACAAATTAAAAATTCATGAGCCTGTACTATCCCAAGTCTGAGCATTGACTGATACCCCCTATTTTTTCAGGCTTGTAAAGTGACGTACATGCAAGCGCGAATGGGTAATGAAAACAAAAAAAATCTTTTCTAAACTTCCTCAACAGTTATATTTACACCTCTCTCCAACAAGCGGTGCGTAGTGAACACATGTAGTTTGGCAGAATCTAATTTCTTAATCAGAGGGAGGGACTCGGAAGAGTCATGACGGCCATATTTCGTCACACGTGGCGCAGCACCTTCACGGATAAAGTTGGCACCCGTCTGGCCAACTTGAACTGAAGTAAGCATTAACTACGACACCGCTTGGCAATTCTTCCGTGTCCTCACGGCCCACTCTAGCAACGGCGTTCCCAGGGGTGAGACATGGCCCTTATTTTCGGCCACGCACTCCGGAGAGCTCGTCATACCGGGCGGAGGACGGGAAGAAAAATATGAGGAGGGAACGCCCGAAGGGGAAAAGTGGTCAAGAAGAAATAATATAAAAAAGTGAATTTTTCTCCCCTTAAAAAAATCGAGGGAGCCAGGGGCCTGCCGTGAAACAAATGAGAGGGCATATTTCAAGTGTCGCAAGGGAGAAAGGCTCGAGGGACGGGCATGATGTGGGTGTCGGGGGTGAAGAAGACGCTGCGGTTCAAGAAAGGAAGAGATATTGTCGAGGAAGCCTTGTGATAAGGGTTGGGAATGATTAAAAGGAAAAAAATACTGCGTTCCCTTTTCCCCTTCGCCAACACCAGCGACGGCATACATAATTTGAAGGATGGAATCTCTAGGTGCGGTGTCAATTGAGTCGATTTCTGGAAGGGCATGAAGAATAATTCGAGTTTAATCCTCCGACTCAACTCTTAAATTTTTCCTAGGACCTCAACTTTCCCTCGTGCCACGGATTTCTGATAAAATAACCGTGATCTCAAATAATTTTACTTAAACTTCAAATGATTCAATTGAACTATTATGTTAACCACGAATTGACACTAAACTACGTTTTTGACTTTGAAATCTCCATAACGCACATAATTTTGGGAAAATTTTAAATTAGTTACCGCCGGCGAGACAAATGGATATTATTATTGTAAGGTAAGAGAAAGTTTTTTTCGACCAAACCTAAAGGTCGATTGTACCAATACTGGGTTCTACTAGAGGACTTAGCAATTCCCTCCTCACATTCTACAAGCATAGCGAGATATAAACGCTTGTACGAGCTCGTATGTTCCGATGTGCCCAAGAACATTAAAAGTGGGAGTAATGATCATAGCTCCTAGTGGGGTCACGCATAAGGTATATTGAAGTGTAGGTGTCAGACAAATCACAGTCGGACTCAACTACGTTGGTGTGGGATCCGAGAAAGAATGTGACATGGACACTTTACGCTTAAATTGCTCCCTGTGGTATATTCAATAATTCTAGTTAATTGTTTTTGTTGAAACAATTTGTACAATATCACCTTTTACTCATTTTTAACAATACAAAGTTGGCTTCAGGCTTTTGTATTGACGTGGCGAAATAGACTGGCGTAGATCTTCGAGCCGCAATGCAGATATGGTCGTTCGGTTTCCAAAATTCTTCATTACGGAAAATACAGCAGTCTATAGCAATAAATTCAAACTGTAACTCCCATCGACTTTTTATTCAAGGCGCGTCACATCATACATCCAATTACTTTAAACTTGTACTGTATCAATTAAATGGAGTATATCGGATGCATTTTAACAAGATTAATTTATCAAATATAAACATTTATAGCATTTCGGAAAAATGTGATATATATATACAGTATGTTGCGCAAATATAATAGTTCTCAATTAGAGGCGGCAGAAAATCAGTGAGAAATATATCCAACACGTAGCTTGGGTGCTTGCAACGGAGTTTATTTCAAACGTCCAAATAAATTGGCCTAAATTGATCTTCATTCACTGTACATTTTATAGATTAACGTCAACGCAAATACGCTATAAAAATAGCGACATGAACCAACAGAGTTTAAAGTTTGGATAACGATAATAGTCTCTAAATCACCATATTCGGGAGAGCGCTATCTCGGTGGTGAGATGGAGGGCTTCGATTACCATGCATTAGTTTCTCTTAGCTTTTTTATACCGATGGAAATACTCACTTTTTGCACCTGCTCGATCTGAATGGTATCTCCCTCTAAACCGGTGATGCTCAAAAACTTTAAGCGCTGCAGGCCCTATAATTAACCACAAAACGCATGGATGGGATCGTGACTTTCGCGAAAAAAAATTACTTTTCCTGGACTCAGCGAACTTAATACATTATTAAATCTTCACATCCTCCCTGTTAGAGACGGTAGAGCTACGGATGTACTTCTTTCAAGTATCGTAACCAACTCCTTACGATGAAATCCACCCTATTCGTTCCCACAAATGCGTTCCCGGGAAGAATGTGTTGCACCAGCCTGAATATTACAGTACAATGCAAATTTAATAAGTCGTCCAGGGCAAGCTTCGCGTAGTCAACTTTGCAAAACATTACTAGTCACAAAAAGTAGTCAAGTCACCAAAGTAGTGAAAAGTAGCAAGTAGTTAATTCTGTGAAAAAGTACAAGTCTTTCTTTTTTGTATGGATATTAAATACTTCCACGAACTGAAGCCTGAAACAATAGAATAAACCACACGGTACATATTTGGCAGTACGTGCACCTTAGCTTACAGTACTTGTAAAGAAACCGATTTATTATTTTATCTGCAAAAAGCGGCGAGAAGATAAATAATAGGGCAACACAGTTAACTCAGGTATTGGTAAATAATTTGGAATCTGTGGACTACACAAGGCAAAAACATATGCAAGTATAATATATATGATATCTATACATAAATTTTATATCTAGTTAATACAAGCGCAGCACTCAACTCGTGTATTACAATAAACCGATTTTGTCCTGGACTTAATAAAAAAGGCTCGTATGTTAAAGAAGTAGAGTATTGTTTGGGAAAAGGCTACTCTCCGGTCAACACTTCGAATTTGCTCAAATATCGGGCTGAAAAAGACAATTTTGTCGAGAGATTGAGCTGGATGCTATGTTTCTTTAAGTTATCGCTTATCAATAAATTCAATCCAATCATACATTTGGCTGACTGTTAAACTTCCAATAACATATTTGGCCTTCCAAATTCGGATATATATTCACATCGGATATTATTCATAAAGCGGTAGTAACAGGTAATGGTAATTTCTATATTTTATTTAATATTCTATCATTAGAGATAATTTTTATCCATAAAACTTCCCTCTAAAAGTCTTTTTGACTTTGTAAATGACAGATCAAACACTACCTTCCGCATTTTAGGCATTAATGGTTAAAGTAAGAGATTTATTTTTTATAAAGACTCTATGGTTCCGTGACTTGGAACATTGGAAAAGTGGACCAGCGAAGAATAGAAGCCTTTGAAACATGGTGCTGGGGGAGAATGCTGAAGATTAAGTGGACAGACAAAGTGAGAAACGAGGAAGTATGTAGAAGAGCAGAAGAGGATAGGACCATATGGAGAACTCTGTGGCAAAGAAGAAATAGATGGATTGGACACACATTACGGCACAATGGATTTATTAGGAATATAATAGAAGGAAAAATAGAAGGGAAGATCACACGAGGAAGACCTAGAGACATGTGCATAGGACAAATTAAGAAAGACGTAAAACAGAAGAGGTATCAGGGATTGAGGGAATTGACATTAAGTAGAGGCGAATGGAGGGCTGCAATAAACCAATCCTAGGATTGAAAATAATGATAATGATGGTGAAAGCAATTTTGTTTTTTACGAGATATTAATGAATCCAATACTATTTTGTCTGGCAAAATGATGCAATGAAGTATTTCGAAAGGTTACAAACCCATAAATTTAATTAGGAAGAAATAACGAAAAGAAGTAAATCAAGTACGAGAAAATATTATGAAGTAAGGAAAAGCAAACATTTTTCTATGAATTCAGGAACTATGGCGACGATACCGTTTCAATAACCAATTTTTTCTCCCGAAATTAAAAAAAAATATTTCCGAGTCACTGCAATATTAGATAAAGAGGAGTCGGAGAATTAATGGAAGAGGAAATAAATGAGAAATCTCCAGAAATATATTTCACCAGGAGACGCGGAAGGGAAATCTACTATTGTGCGTTGCCTAGCAAATAAATATTTCGAGTATATTAAAGACTCGAGGACGTAAAACAAATTATGGCCTCTTCGAAATCTTTATTTTAAAGGTGCACGTTCCTAAAATTTGATACAATATTGAAAGCTGACTTCCACAAAATAGACAGATAGATAGAAACATGAATGATAGCTTCACAAAAAATTGGCATGAAAAATGAAGATATAAATGAGGTATGCCACTTCTACAGAGTGCCAGGTGAATAAAAATGCATAAATAACAATGACAATAATTGAAACGATGACATTTTCGACCTCAATGAAGTTTTTGAAAATACGTTTTACGGATTATGGACATAAATTTAAGTATCCAGTCGTAGTATATGAATTAAACAAGTCATTTGATTGTAAACACGTTTCCCATTTGGTAGCTATGGTCGCTGAAAAGTGATTACGAAGATTTCATCGGGAAAATCTATTAGACGAATCCGATATATCCAAGGTGGTCGGAGATAAGAAAGTACCAGAATAAGAGACGGACGATGGACTGTTGAAAGTGAATGAAAACACCTTCTTTGTAGCACTCCACACAAAAACATCCGACGAAGATGCACTCAGCTCACTCAGTACATAAAATTACGTGCATAAAATCGTGTTCTTCATGCCGTTTCTTTTCAGGATAGACTAAGTTTAAAGAAATTTCAAGAAACTCTAACAGTAACTTTAACGGAGTCACCCGCTATGTGTGCATTAAAATGCAACCATTTCAGAGAGTAAAAATCATTCGCCTTGACCGGGATTCGAACCCGGATCCCTCGATATCCGGCCGAGTGCTTTAACCACTTAAGCTACCGAGAGTGGTTTAAGTGGTTAAAGCACTCGGCCGGATATCGAGGGATCCGGGTTCGAATCCCGGTCAAGGCGAATGATTTTTACTCTCTGAAATGGTTGCATTATAAGTTTAAAGAGCCTAACTTTAGGTCCATTTCTCAGAGAACAATCCATTTACTACTTTCTCCTTGCTAAAATATACACGCATTTTTCTTTCGCCTCCATCACAGTTATACATTGTTTTATATGTGCTCTTCTGTTCCCGAGACTTCTTACAATCCTCGTCTTGAGAATCTCTTTCAGTACATATGTCCACGTTATTCTCGGTTGACCCCATTCCCATAAAAAATTAATCACTCTCATCTCACATCCAATTGTTGGTTTGACTCCCGTACATTCTTCCAAAGTGACCCAACCATCGAAGCTCCCTTTTTTCATAGATGTTTAATTTATTACCAGTTCATAAAATCCATATTCTTTCATAACCAACTCATTCATACCCTGTCTCTACTACTGTTACCTTGAACAATACTCAAACGCATAAGGCCCTCAACATGTTTATCCATACATGCCTAAGTCTAGTTTTGAGACAACAACGCGTTGACTAGGACACTTGTCTACACAGCCATGTTTCCTGTCTTGACAGAATTACATTTAATATGCACTCTACAGATACTACCAGCAGGCAACATCAGCTCGCCTCGTAGTCTGACAGGAATAAGAAAAGAATGTTTCCATAAGAATAATTTGAAACTGAGAAATCCCTTAATGCAATTCAGCTGCTTATAGATGTAAGTGATCCTACATAAACTAAATATCAAGAAATACTGCTTGTTTTAGGTTCCAAAGTAAACATGCCAAGGATAACAGTTCATGCTTCTTATAAATGTTTTTCCTTGCTCTTGTTTTTTCTCTTGAGCGTTAAATCCTCGAGATTTTGACATCCAGTGGAAACTTTATAGTTTTGTAATATTATCGTAACCGTAACCCTCTACGTTGTTTTTCATTCTTGATGTTTTTCCTCTTCAAAGCCACACATTATGTTAAAATAAATGTGATTTAATTAATGTGAAATCATATTAGTGAGTAACAACGATTTAATGAAATAGTATGAGAGAAGGAAATTTTCTAAATTGTCAATCAAGCGGATTTTATAAAAAGCTCTTCTCATAAGCTTTTTTACTATAAAAACTGTGTGTACAGTATTATGTATTGTGTAATCAGTTACGGTAGCATTAATAGTAAGGAATTGAAAAGATCGGCAAGATTCTTTAGCTTGTTTCATGGAGTCTGAGGTGGCTTTCGGTCTTTGGTAGAGTGTAACGGGAAAAGGAAATACTTTTTTTACAATTTAAGAATTAATTTAGATACATAGGCGTCTAATTTAAGGTCGCATAATTCAGAATAAAAAATTAGCAATAGTTCGTCGACTATCGCGAAAAACCCACAGAGGGAGATAAGTTTATCCACCACTCTTTAAAACTCCTACCGTTTCACATTATTCCAGAGAAAAAAATAATAAGAGCAAGAGAAGGCATTGAAGAATATAAGTAGATGGTGAGATGTTTATATTAAATTTAGATGCTAAGAAAGCCTGTCAGCCAACGGAGGAAATTCAGTCATCTATCGTTGAACGCATTACATTAATAATTGGAAAATATTGGCATGAAGATGAATTATGCAAAAGACGAACATAATGCGATTCCCAGTAAAATCGTGAAATAGTGGAAAGGGAACAGGCATGCATGATTGTGGACCCATTATTTCGACTGAAAGTAGTCCCGTCAGGAATGATATTATGAGGGGCAAAATAAAATGTTTTCAAAAAGGTTGGAAGTGCTAAAGGGGACTCGGGAACTTGAGACTGGGAATTTTTGATGTAAAGAAAGGATTGATCCGAGAGATCCATGCGAAACGTGGTGTTGCATGGCTCAGAAAATTCGAGATTTGAGCGAGAGGGATAAGTTCAGAAAGGATGATATTAAGAGACGAGTGTGGAGAATCATGGCAAAAAAAAATGGAATGGAACGAAGAAAGTATACTGGAGAGGAGAGAACACGACGAGTTTTTTTTCCGTCGGATGGGAGAAAAGAAGATTTTAGCGGAGGAAATTTGAAAAAGACAGGGTAAGATGACGGAAATGGTAAGAGGTTGTCGAAGGAAGTTGAAGCAGAGAGAATGTTTGAATACGGATTGGAGGGAGAACGAAATTTGCTACTGATTACGACCTGAAGTGGGTAGTGAATCTTGAGAGACTGAAGTAGGCACTTCTGCACGTTAAGGATTATTGGAATGTCTCGGAAAGTATTTACAAAATTGTGAAGGACGTGTCGTGCGTTTTTAGTGGTCGATCAAAACCAGCGTGAGCAACCTCTACACGTTACACGCCAACAGAAGAATTTATTTTATCCAATTAAGAAGTTTTTTTTCTGAAGGAGGTGGAATTCTTCTGACAGTAAACTCAAAAATTAAATAGAAGGATGCGGAACGTTTCGCAAAAGAAGGGCACGATAACTTCGAATAAGGCTAAGCCTATCCCATCGTATAAACTAGTTTGGAACATATTGCTTCACTTCAATGAAAATGTAGCCGATAACTGAAATAAATAAATTAAGAAAAGTGCGTTTGAAAACTAACTGCACGATTAACAAAAATCGAAATGAAGTAGAATTTGAAGTAATAAAGGCACATAAGTTCATGAACAGTTTAGAATACCAGTGAAAATAATAAAGTAGAGGAAAAATCTCAAGTTATACTCGCATATATGGCCATCGATATCGAGGAATTTTTTTCGAGAATTTTACATTCACCACTCAAGAAAAATGTTGAAGCGTGCATGGTACAAGACTAACTTTCAAGAGTTTAAATCGAAAATTCAGTCGAAAACAGAACTGGAGAATTTCTCCAATCATATTGATTCCTTAATAGGATATTCAGGCGTATTGAAATAAAATACTAACAAGCAAATGAGAATGATTTTTCACATTTTATGATACTGGTCGGCTAAAAACAAAGGACAGGCAACGTGATGAATTGCAATCGGACTGTTTCTGCCAGGGTTGTCAACCCGGAGGCTGTTTTTGACAAATGAAAGTAGTGTTTACCTATCCCTATGGCACGTAAAATATCCATTTAGTGTAGGAAGACTTATTTTAGTAGCCCTTCCAATTGTATTTTTGCGTTCTCTTCTCGTATTCATTAAGTCGTACCGCTAGCGTATCACCCTAGGATCTGAACCTAAACTCTCCAATCGTGACCCCTATCCACTAGACTATCACACCAAATTATCACGCAAATATTAATAAAATATGAAAAAACAAATTAATTTGCATGTGACGACGATGACTGCCATAAAAAATACAAGCAAGCATTTGTAAAAACTGCAATTCGCAGACGAAATTGAAATGTACAACCTATCTTCATGCGCATTAAAACGTGTGCGAAAGAATGAATCGAATCCTTCTGGGCGGTTCGCTCAGACAAACAAATGAGTGAAAATATGTGTGAAGAGACAGGCAGGTGCGCCACTAATCGATTTAATTATTCACTCTTCGCGAATTTCCTTAATAGGGAATGGTATTGAAGGGTTGATTGATCAACATGGTGGCGTTTGGAAGGAAGGCATAAAATTGGGAAAGGATTACTGGAAACGAGAACAAGAGAAGTGTGATTAATGACCTACTGTGAAAATTGTTATGGATTTTATCGCAGATAGAAAGCATAATTTGCTCGAGAGATGTCAGGCTTGATGAATGGCCCCACAGCCCTCAAGGCTGGAAAGGAAGATTCAAAACGAAAATGAAAAGATTCAAGGAAGACACTTTGGCGACATATGGTAGAAAACAATTTGACAATAAAATTACTAAAATAATGATTCGAATTAGAACGGAAAATAATAATACTGAGAAAAAAAATATTTAAACTGGCCGAAACGAAATATTGGAATCCCGAAGAAATAGGATTAATATGGAAACTCCTCGCAAACTACTGTACCTATTAAATTTTGATTCCATAATATGCAGAGAGGAAATAGAGTTAGGTCACGAACGTTGAAAGGTAAAAACCACCTCGCAAAAAAAATCAAAACATTTTTTCACAGCAAACCTGCTGGGTGGAAAGAAAGTGATATACAGGTACAGGTGATATACCTGTACGTGGTGGTCTGAAAAGTTTAAGATTCAGAAAATTTCAGAAAAAATTTCTTGCATCTTTGTTTGGTCGGAAACTTTTCAGACCACCCTTGTATTTTGAATTGATCCTTAGAAATTGACGCTTTCAAATTTGTTAGTTAAAGGACGCTTGAGATAAAAGCCTGTCTGCTTTTCTGAAGCAGTAATGGAATAAAATTTTCAAAAAAAATAAAATAAGAATTTCCCCATAATATAGATTTGTAGCCACATGACAAGAGGTTTCTATTTGTATTTAGATACCTCCGACGGTGCTTCAAACCAGCCTACACGCAATCTTATTCACTGGCAATCCTTTCATTCCTTAGTAATGCCATGCACTCAAGCCCTTCATCATTTACTTATACTTCCTATTCATCAGCTAACCTCGTGTTTTCTCTTCAACGGTTCATAACGTTAAAGCCTACAGTTTATTATCGAGTCTTCAAAATGCTTAATGTGCAAATAGTTCTCCCGTACTTTTATTTAATGTCTTCCTTGGACTTCGGTTTACAGACACTCTTTAAAAGGCTTCAATAGCCACAAGGCACATTCATTTTATTTTTTCCAATACCCTGCTGCATCCTTTTCTGCGTATCTAATCTCCTTCTCTTCCCTGCGTCCTATCCTTCTGCGTCTCACATGCGTAGAAAAGCAAACCCCCAATTTAAGCTTTACGGCTCGTTTCCTTATGTTCAGGTTAGTCCTATCGCCTTTAGAAGTTGTTCCTTCTTATATAAAGCCTTCTCTCCTTGCCTTTATATCCCTTATTATATTCCTCTTGTTAGTTCTACCGCTAGATGCTACTGCGCTGACAGCAAAATTCTTCCCATGCACAAGTGTGTCCTTAACCGATTTTATTTCAAAATCGTATTTCTTCCTTCGGATTCAAACCATACATATTATGGTACTTTCGCGTATTTTTCCATCTTCTTCAAAATATAAGTTAATACTAAGGAGAATAATCTGACTATTCTTGCCACGTCCTCTTCATCCTATTCACGTCGTCATGCTTAACTCTTTCTCCATACATCCTATCATCACATTTATCTTTTTCATCTCTTTTCCTGCCTCTTCGATGTATGCAGAAAAGATAAAGGAGACAATGAGCAACCTTGCCAAACTCCTTCATTTATTTTAGATAATTTCCTACTTTCACCAAACCCTCTTAATTCTTAAACACTTCTGCACACTTTTTGATCAACCCTCCGGCTTTCTCCAGCTCCTGATAATTTCTATCCCCTCTTAATGCCTTCAAAAATACGTATTCTCTTCCTCCTTCTTCCGCACTCACAAAATACTATCCCCCTTTCTCTCAATATCTATCTCATCTGTCAACTTTTTCTCTCTACTTAGATTTCCTTATCGAGCTTCCTTTCATACTATCCACCACTTCTCGTTAGCTCCCTCTTCACACGGGTTATTTTTCCCTCCTTTCCCATATCCACGTCTCAAAAACCTCCCATCCACGCTCTTCCTCCTTCCCATTTAGTATATTGTACACATATCCCGTTCAAGCAAGAAGATAAGGGCAGATTAGAGAGATTTTGAGATCCAAGCAAGAAAAAGAATGGAGAAAAAAATCTGAATAGAAAGAAAGACAAACGGTGAATTTGTACATATAAAGGGAAGGAAAGGGCGAAGACTGCTGGGTGATATTCTAAAAAGGGTCTAAATGCGAACTGCGGAGATATTAAGTGGCAATGTAGGACTGAAGGGGC
Organism: Hetaerina titia; assembly: GCA_037158775.1. Taxonomy (NCBI): domain Eukaryota; kingdom Metazoa; phylum Arthropoda; class Insecta; order Odonata; family Calopterygidae; genus Hetaerina; species Hetaerina titia. The sequence continues at coordinate 49,515,721 of CM073778.1, forward strand.
GATAGGAGGCTGATACCCATGCAGGAAGAGAATGGACTTTTTGAAGAGTAGTGGAAAGTATGAAAAAATTAAGAGAGGAAAATATTTGGCAAAAAGATTCCAGGCTATCATGAATTCCTTAAAAGCCCAAGATGATTTGTAACGGCTGACAGAGACTATTCCCTAATCGACTTCATAAAATTATGATATCATATTATGTGTACATGTCACGTTAAGCATAACCAAATTAAATGATGTTAGTAGATAAGAGTGGCTGGTGGACAAAATATCCCCTACCCTAACTTATAATTGTCGTACCAACGACATTATGAAAAAGCATCCAAATATGCCTCTTGCTTATCATTGAGAATTGGTTATGAATGAGATTTGATGATTAAAGAAGACCAAATGGGTAGTATCAATCAGCATACAGATTGCCGATACACAAAGTGTTCATTTTCAATTTAATTAGAATTCACGTCTCAATAAGAGTCCCTCTTTAATCCACATAACGAAAATTCACAGGTGAATGGACAAATTGTTTGATCATCCTCAAACAATGAATAGCACTATTGTGATCTGAATGGGCATTAAAATCAATTATAAGTGCGAGAGAGAAAACTCTTTAGAAGTCTTTCGAGCACATGCGACCTAATCACCACTCTAGAGCTTGGCCATACCGTTCAAAGCTTGTTATGTGCTCACGGAAAAAGTCTCAGAATCAATATCCTCATAGCATCACTCAATTTGGTGAATTTTCGAAAGCAAAAAAAATACTCGCTCCTTGGCTTGAAAAAAGGAGAATATTAGTATATTAATCCTTGGGAATTAATAAAAGTATACCTCCAACACCAACGGAAATTAAATCATGGCTTCGTTGTGGGCTTTTGGCAAGCAAAACGGAAGCAGAGGTAACCCACTCCTTCCCTTAGGCCTCCTAGATTTCCATACCTGTGCCCCACCCGGGCTTTAGAGAGAGGTCGTTGGGCATCTCCCGAGAGAGCTGAGTTAGTCTCACACGCAAATTGCAGCAAAGCCCTCCTCCTCCTTCGCTCGCTTGCTCATAGAATCAACCCAACGGATATACAGCATTCAGAGAAACTTTTTTCAGTTCAATTAATCAAGACATTACCATAGGTCAATCATTGGTGTTAACAAAGGCTGAGGAAATAAAAATATTAATTTTAGTTACATACTTGAAAATTCTACGTAGTCAATCAGATTCTGAAGCATCCTCTTGGATAAAAGCGGAGAAGGGTTCTCAAGGGTCTTAGGGAAAGAACTTCTTCAGCAAAGTCATTCCAATCCTCTTTTGAGTGAAGGAATATTTATTTACCATTGCCACTTCACGGCCCACTTGCCTATATTTTACGTTTGAATTCGTTATTTCCAACGTTAGTGGCTTTTGGAGTCTCCAGGTATTTTCCTGCCAACCCTGGTAGCTCATACATCCCTTGTAAAGGCGTCCCAATCTTAATCATTTTCGACGCAGTTTCAAAGTATACCTGCCTAAAACTTTATTCATGCTGTTCAGAATATCTTATCTTTTGGGCCGACTGTTTTGCATGTATACTGTTTGATGCAATGCAATAAAGGAAAAAAAACATTACAAAAGTTTAAATTTCGACAAGTACTCTCAAGCCAAGAAAATTTTGAGATACATTTTACGGCAAGATTAGAGGGCGTTTGAGAAATTGTATTCTCATCAGCTCTCGGAATACACTCGCGAAGACTCAATATATATGAAGCAGGTTGAGAGCACACCGGATATCACAACAGACTAAAGTAATTTTCCTCAGTTACTGCAGTGCACCAGTGTATACGGTTTTTTTCATGCTGTCGTTTTATCTCTCTGAAGAAGGATCGCGATTGTATGCAAATGAAATGGCTAACGTCCCTATCGATGGGTTTAATGTAACATCGGGACGCTGGCTGTTGGCAATGCACAGGATCAATATGTCCTCAAAATGTAATTTCCTCTCCGACTGCAGTAAAAAATTACCTTTACACTTTTTTCCCTCCTGAGATGGTTTTCTGATGTACATTTACCTATTCACGAACTTATCAACGGAAATAGTACGTCGTTTTCTGATGCATAAACCAATTTCATGACAATTACTCTAATGAACACGTCATGGATTGTATGCTTAAGTTGGAAATTTATGAAAAAACGACTCTAAACCGTGTTCCGTTTAAAACACTTCATCCTAATGTAATTCACAGCAAAAAATAACTGTTGCCTAAGTAGTTTATCCAACTTACCGAATAAAAAGTTAAATAATATCACGCGGATTAGCAGTTTTCGAAATTTAATTATATAAAAATGGAGACAAATTCTGTTAAAAGCTGGTAAGAAGATCCCGGAAACTGTTAGTACTTAAATAGCATCGTGAAAATCGTAAAATAAGCAGAGAGCAGCACTTTTGAAAGTAAGAACAGTCTTAAAATCAGGTGAAGTCGTGCCAAACCAACGCAAAAGTTACCAAAATCTTGCGTAGATGGCCGTAGCAGCAGCTTGCATTAGTAGTTTTTATATGAAAATACGCATTAAATTTAATCGAGTAATGTTTTTAAGTGAAATAATAACAACTACTGGAATCAATTATAAAATAATCAAATATATTTAAACAAGAAGACGTTTCCAATCGTATCAACATCTTTCGTGACATGCCTGCACAGTCTTTTTATTTTATCTCTTGGTTTCTACACTCGTGATAAATAAATGTACGCGGCATTAAGAAATCCTCGTAGAGAAAGCTTCGCGAGAATGTTACTTTTCATTCATATTGCCGTTCGTCTATCATTGTAATATGAGAATTACAGTTATCCCCTTGACCTCCAAATCAAACTCTTGCATCTCTACTTTGAATATCCGAGCTCTGGCATCTCCCGCACTAGGTTTTACCGAAATCGTAGTAGGAGTAGTACTTAGCGGAGGCGACCGACAGCTGAGATTATTTGCGCCATTATGAATGGGCAGGAAAGGTTTAAAGGGTATGAATAAATATTCGCACATGCACACGAATACATGTACTTACACACATACGAGTGCATACAAATACAAACGTGATTGACTGAAAATGTACGGGTGTAATGAAAACTTCGTTGCAATTTTCCACAGTTTAACTGTGGAAAATTGCAACGAAGTTTTCATTATGTCTCGATTCCACAATATCACGCCTGATTCTTCACTTTTCGTATGTACGGGTGTGTTTGACTAAATCTTTTAGTTTTCCATTTTTCATGAAAAATTTTCGGATTCCTACTTCGTTATGACTCCGTATCGTGTGAGGGAAGAATATGTGCTTGAATCTTTCTATGACAGTGTCTATCTTTTTCATTTTATCCCGTTGGTACATTTTACCCATATAATTTGGGTCGAAAACAATACCCTCTGTGTCCAAACAAAATCGAAAGTCATGTACTTTCCTAAAAGTCTTAGTCTTGCTTCTTCTCTCCGTGAATCAAAGGCCTCCCAGTCTTATCCCTCCAACCTGTCACGCTTACTCTCATCTGGTAGCAAACAAACAAATTGATTCAACAAACTAAGCAGATTTTTTCATGATATTTTTTCCAATTCCTTAATTAAAATTTTTTCCCATAGATCCCAAATATTTTATGCTCATTCCAAATGGAGCCTAACTAAAGTGAAACTACACTTCTCTTTCAATTTTTTTATTGAATATTCTTACAGATACGTAGATAATAAAGTATTCAAAATCAGGGAACTGGAAGAATAATATCCGAAAGTGAGGCATATTTTAACGTCCACATCTATGTAACCGACATGGTTAACCGAGCTGATTAACTCTTCGCGTAACACAAAACCGTTTCAAATCGATGCAACGCGGCCCACCGGTTGGACGATGCCCGAAGCATGTTCAAGGAGATGGCGGGGGCACGAGCTACACAACGGCTGAAAGAGGTGAGGACTGTGGGATGTGCGAGCCTTGCCCGGGGCAATTGGAAAATTCCCTCAGACAGAACGGGTCGAAGAGAATGGTGATGGGTGAAAGACAAAGTGTGTGGTGTAAGCAAGACCAATGTAATAAGAATTTCCACAGCTACCTTGACCGAATTGAAGAATTGTAATGCGCAGTTATGGGCTCAGGGGAATAACATAAAGTGATATCAGCTTTAAAACCATCTTCCTCAAGGAAAGACTCCCATCTTTTCCCGTATAATTTCAACAGAGAAGTGCAACATTTTGAAGCAGCTTGGACATAAATCCCTCGGCACATAATGATTTTTTATATATTACTTAGATGTGGGTTAGATAATAAAAAAATCACTGAAGAATCTATTCTTTAAAATGAAATTCTGCTGGATATACCCTAAGAATCATCCAGATTTCTCTAAGAGAAAAATAATGCAATGATATGCGGCTATATTAAAATGATTTTTCTCCATTGTGTGAGTTTACTGACCTTAACTTACCCCAAAAACTGACAAATAGTTAAAAATAGAAGTCAGGACGCAATTTAGAGCGCAATTCTCCACATGGACTGATTACATAAAGTGATGTGTAGTGCAACCGTATAGTTTCTTCATGGCACATTTTTCCTAATTCCACAATAGTTATTAAAAATTTTCCAATGATATACCTCCCACCCCATTCCTCGAGTGGAAGTTGTAATTAAAATCCTTTCCCCCCTTTCCTCCTCCTAAACTCTTTCCAGCATTAATTTTTAATATTAATACATTCACGCCCCACGCAACTTTCCAGGTTTTTTAATGGTTTACTTAAGCTTCAAGGAATATTCAATATCACGAGATAATCATTCACTTCCCACTCAGGTATGATTTCTTTTCGTATCTGCTCATCATTTTTCAATTCTGATTAACTAATTAATTAGTTTTAACAGTCTCCAAAGTTCACAAAAAATGACCTTGTCAACAGTTTAATTTTCCTGTATGGTTTATTACTATAAGGTTTGTATGAAATGTGCCGGGAAAAGTTTCGGAAAAACATATTTATTTCAGATATTGATGAAATTCCGCAATTCCTCAAAATGCTTCAATGTACATCCCTTGAGCGTCGACACTTTTTCCAGCGACTTTCCCACGACTCGAAGGTTCCCTTGTAGGCGGATTCCGGAAGGTTCTTTGACGGCCCTTGGGGTCCCATGGTAGTATCCTTTGAGGAGAAATTTCACTTTTGGGAATAGGATATGGTCTTCTGGTGCCAAGTCAGGACTTTTAGGAGGTTGGGGAATCGTTGCAATGCCGTTTCTCGTCAGGTTACCTTGGAGCAGGTGTGGCTGGGGACACTGGATGTTTGGGTTGATAAGTTTAGCGCAGATCTTTCGTATTGCCAAATTTTCAGTGATAATGGTGCGTACTGTCATCTAATAAATACCAATACGATCTTCAATCATGCGCACATTTAATCGACGGTCTGAAATCAGCACTTAACGCATTGTTGCACGTTTTCGCCGGTCCTCCATACTCTCTCAGGCATCTTTGAAGAGCTTGTACCCCTTAAAAACACCAGTTTGTGGTGTGATTCATCCTTCCAAACCTGGTAAATCACGCATAACGTCTCCGTATCTGATTTCTCCAGCCCAACACAAAATTTAATGGTGCGCCGCTGTTCAATCGTTCGCTGCATTTCACACTCACACCGAGTCACTCGACAGAGATCCACCAAAAACACGATCTAGCCTGAACGAACGCTTGCAGGCGATTGGCGCTTGATGCATGTTGAAGGTCATATCCCCCACCATCGAGCCTTTATTTATAGCCTGAGTATTTTGAGATGTGGAGAAAAATGAAGGAAATAAAACAAACGGTTAGGAGAACAAACGAGGAAGTCCAAGGCATAGTAGTTGAAGAGAGATAGTATTGCTGGGAAAAATTCGAAGAAGAATCGACTAGAAGATGCCGGAAATACTTGGGAAAATGGAATGCTGAAGACGGTAAAAGATTGGAGACTGCTAGGAAAGCGAGGTGAATGGAAGAAAAAATAGTAATTTTGGGTAGAATTAAGAAAAGTAGAAAGTAAACTGAGCCAAAAAATTATTTATTGTAATGTGGGGTTTTTAGAATATTTGCATCATGTTAGTTATTGCTTAAATGAGTACAGTATTGCATATTTCCAGGCTGGAATACTTACATTTTAAAATTTACTGATTTTAATGAAATCGCCATTTTGCTTCTTTAAGAGGTAAAAATAAATGCGCCTCTGTTCAATTGAAACGGAAGCGTAATTATTTTCATACAGATATTTGTTTTAGTTAATTGGATTTCCATTTTTTGATAAATACCCCTGGCCACTGAATGAAATATGCGAATCCGAAATTACCAATTTTAGGAAAAATTCTCCTCGGATTGATTGCGCAGATTATTTTATTTTCTGCAAAACAGCCATCCACATGCATTATTCAACTTGAGGATTAATGAGATGTTGGATGAAATCACGTACCCACGGAATATATTATAACATTATGCGTGTTATGAACAGAATTATTTTCGTGAAAAATGCCCAAAGCGTACATAGGGGCTTGGAAACGCGTATTTCCATTTAAACCCAGAAGACCATTTTAATGCATATTTTAATATTTTACTGCTGTATAAGGGTTTCCATTAGTTTTCTCCTTCAAAGTATTACATGTTACCAATTTTTCAAGAGAAATCTTCATTCAGAAAAAGGGAATTTGTAATTTTCCACGAGGTAAATTATTCGCACGACACTTTTTGATGCGATAAGTCGTCGCCAGGCGCAATGGAGAAAATCCTTCGGTACATGGGAAGCACTGATTTTTTTTTAGCACTCAACTAATTCCCTTCTAACCACGCTTTGAAAAATTCTAGCAAGTTATTAATAGGGCTACCCTACTTATCGACTTCTCTACTTCCGATCTCAAGCTCCCGCGGATCCGTCGTGATTAATTATTCCAACCCGAATACTTTTACGGAAAGCTAACTTAAGCACTCACTCTCTCTCGCACACTTCACGGCCCGGGAAGAAAGAAATAAAAAGGACATCAGTCTTTTCAAAAGGATTTCCCGAAGAGAGTGAGAGCCGTGCCGTCCCTTTTTCCCTAACCTTTCGCCGGGATGCGAAAAGCACCTACACACACGCAAGCGTGGAACGACTAACCGATTCTCCTCCCGGCGTCCGTGACTCGTGGCGTGGTACGTAATTGGAAAGCTGAGTGCGTGATTAGGCAATCCCCTTGGGGAAAATGAAGGAAGGCAGGAAAGAGACATCCATGTAACATACGCCAAAGTTTCAAGATCGATGGAGACCACAGTTGATCGAAGGGCTTCATCGAATACAGATTCATTTGGCGCACGTTTCACGCTTAATCGAATTGCTCATCTGTTGCATCATCTGAATTTTTTAATTGATTAAAACTATGCTTTCGAAAGCAAAATTGTTCATAACGTACGGCATACAAAACTATTACACTCATGAGCAAAAAGCAGGTTTCAAAAAATGTATTACCACAAGGTTGGTAGGTGAGGAGAAAGGTTTGTTGGAAGAAATCCAACGGAGGCAGAAAAAGTGGATTCAGGACATTTCTATTGGCCATGGTGAATTTCGACAACTGTCATAGAGGGTCGAACGTTATAGGCCAGATAAGTAGGGGGAAGAAGAGAGCAATCATTTTGGAGGAGATAAGGGGACAGAGAAAGTAAACGGAATTGAAGAAGGGTATATTGCAGTGTAAGGTTTCGTTAGCATTGGCTAATCTAGCTGTCAATCGAAATCCTACTTTAATCGCAAGACTGCTAATAGAAAGAGCATCTACTTTCGAGGGTCAAGGAAGAGTTTATCGGGACAGATGTTTCCTAAAAGTTGCAGCGGCCAGACGTGAGAAAAATAGCTAACTAAACTTTTCATGCAGAAAAAAAAGTGTTGCCAATTTTTATTACCACTTCCGTTTATTTTTCATTAGTTTACGTTTTTCTTGAACAAACGCTCTTCCTAGAATATGTAATTGGAATATGCCGTAAATATTTGAGATTCGTTGGAGGAGTTGATTAAGGATACAGAAAAGGTGCGAAGAAGGGCCGTTAGGTTAATGCGAAAATGTTACAATAAGAAAACGAAAACCCGGTTAACAGAGGCAGGTATCTGAGTCCCTCCGAGCACAAAGAGAGAAGGCGAGAAAAAGGCTATTATAAAGGCACGTAACACTCGATTTAACTTATGACACCGAATAAATTATTATGGCTCCTCATTATATCGGCAGAAGCATTGGCATAAGGCAAGGAAGATCGACTGCAGCACCAATAGATTCAGGAGGGATACCTTCTTTCCTCATCCGATTTGCGATCACAATAAAAACAAATATAAACAACGGAAAACCTACGGCCGACGAATCTAGCTTTGAATCACTATTCTCGAGTAATTTTCCAATCAGCTACTGGAGGTTGGTAACCTAGCACCCCCTGCCACTCGCATCCTAATCAGTTTCTAGGGAAAGGCTTGATGGAGTTATGATGGAGGAAGCTCATTCTCCGTGGTGTTGGGCCTGTGAATAATTTGCAAATAATCAAAATTCCTATTTTTTCCCATTAAAAAAAAACATGCAGCTCCTCGTGCTTTCCTCCCAAATTCATGTTAGTCAAAAAATCTTCTCTTTTTTTCTCTCTTAATAGTTTGATTTACATCTAGAAAAAACCTCCATAATAATCTACGTTATTACCATTCAACAAAATTTCAGAACCCTACCGGGATTCGCTGTAAAGTAGTGGTCGCTCCGCTATAGCCTTTATTTCAACTTTTCTTGAAATATGTATTCACTATATATATATACCGATCCTATTCACCCTCCTCTTCGTAAATTCTTCGTTTGCCAAAGCAAGCTTCTAGAAATGTACAAGTAGATAAAACCATTCACACAGTCAATAAAATACTGCACTGCAAAAATAATAGCGAATGGTTCCACCTGTTCTAACTTATGCTTTCCGACTGTAATCTTTAAGCTCAGCCGTAATATTACCGGAGATCATCATCACTTTCGTTTTGTAATGTTTGTTTCAATGATTTTTCAACCCAAATCGGTGACATTTTGTTTTAAGAAAGCTATAATGATGAATTAGCTGCACCATACATCCATGGTTACTCTGAGGAGTTTCTATACAGACATTCCAGGATTCCACAGGGACTACATATACCTTTCAAGGCCAACGGTCGCCGAGTAGAGAGAGTCACAACGTCCATTCCTACGGATGAAGCAGGTATTCACTCGAGGCGCTCCGGGATGCAAATACGTTCCGCCGGAGTGCACGGGATACGACGCGATGCATGCATAATTACAGCATTCCTGTCTCGGTCGCCGCCATTGTGTCGCATGCCCCGAGAGCTTTGTTATTATAGCCACGGATGGGGCAGATGCAGTTACATTCATGGCTTCCCTCTGCGTCTAATCCCCTTAATAAATCTCTAAACCCAGAGGATTCCATGAACACATGGCTTCCAAACCGACGCAAGATCTCAGGTTATATCTTGCCGTAAATTCGGCGAGTAGCGTAAACAATCCAGGAAGTTTCAATAAAGCAAAGTGAATGAGCTGAAGAGTAAATTCGACAAGTAATTGTTCAGCAAAATTGCACTGATGTGCATATTAACTCGACAGTTGACATAGTATTAATTTCGAGAGCTTAAAGAACCAAATGAGTAGACTACTTGGCAGCTGACCAAACGGCTTGGGTTTGATTCTGGTCGACACCTCTGGACAAACTCATTTTCATCCAAGCTGTGAGATTTTTTCGGGAACCAGATCTTGTGGGTACCACAGATGGCAAAAGGAAAGGATCCGGCCCTCACCCATCTTATAGTTTTCATCTCCCCTTCTAATCAAACCAACTTACTGGTTGATTATTTCGGTGGAAGAATCATAAACGCGAATATTTGTAGTCAAATCAACTCTTGATGTGCAGAGCATCCTCGTTTTAGGGATTTCAATCGATGGCTGAGTTTTAGTATTATAATTCCGTCTTAAATTGGAAATGATTCGTAGATCACAATTTTCGGAATGTGTGCAAATATTCGATCGCTATAGAATACATTGTACAAAAGAGACTAACATTCAGAATATAAAATTACGCGAAAATGACAGATTCATCAACTACAATTTCCCCTGCTTAATGCAAAGTGAAAAACACCGAATAAAATGCACGTAATTGAATAGTTTTCCATTCCATTGTTTCCACAAATCAAAGAGTCTTTTGGTTGTTGGTTGTCCAAAAATTAAGTGCAATAATCATTCTTACTTGTGATAGCAGACGATGATAAAATATTCCATGGTTCAATTTAATTTTAAGAAGGAGGAATTCAGTAATATTATGAAAAATAAATTGAATATGGTTGTTGAAACCATGGCCGCTGACGTAAAATTACAGTTGAAAACTTACACAGTGTTTTATTATGGTTATAATGGACAGCAATATTATTACTGCCCGGATATAAATACGGAAAATGACCTTTGTCAAATTGACACTTCACTTTTCCCATAGTGTCCTGTATGTGACTCAGAAGGACCGGAATATTCCCTTGCTATCTGCGAAGGAGATACTCGCAGTTGGACTTGAAACCGGATGACATTCCATCCGTTGGTCATTAATGCCCCATAATTACAGGCAATAGAGCATTTAATTGCATCACGAACTTCTCGTCCAACCAATTAATCAATCTTTCATGGAGGCGAATGTCCCTTGCCATCCACTCGTGGCAGAGTTGGCCGTCCAGTTCCATTACTACTACTCTGCCTTGATGCTGTTTTTATTTGGGAGGCCACAACTTCCGTGCTCTAATATTTGAGAACGTTGAAAATTTCATACGACCACAAACCTATTCTCGGAGAGAGACGATAACATCGATTCTGCCCGTAATTGACGTCATGCACTTCGGTTAGGAGGGGAGGGAAGGTCTAGCCCACCGTGACGCTTCGTTCGAAGGTCTGGCACGTGACATATAACCATTGGCGGCAACACAATAATAATGAACTTACTTGTATTTGAAGCTAAGCAAGTCTTCCGTACAAGCCTAAATCACCCTAATATCAAAGGTGTTACTATATTAAGTACGATCAAGTTCTGAGGTCTCCTAATTGTTTTCTAACACAAGCAATTACACCATAAAGTTGAAACTTCCATTCTCAGCATAATCTCACAGACCTTGTTAACGATCTGAACCGCAAAGTGAAAAGTAAGATAAGGATGTTCGCGGATGACACAGTGATTTATCGGGAGATATCTGGGGATGAGGATCGTTTAATTCTAGCACGAGATTTAAATAGCATTAATGAATGGTGTTCAAAATGGGGATTGCCTTTAAATCTTAATAAATGTTCGGTGGTAAATTTCTTTAAAAGATCCACGGGATTAGTTTACAAATTAGCTGGAGTTGACCTTGAAGTAGTTGATTCGGTGAAATACCTAGGTGTTACATTCACTAAAGACTTAACTTGGGGGACCCATATACGTAAAGTCTGCGGGCAAGCATATAAAAAAGTAGGATTTATTAGACGCATTGTCGGTAGAAGTGACTCCAAGGTCAAGGAACGTTGTTATCACGCTCTTGTAAGGCCCCATTTAGAATATGCATGTAGCGTATGGGATCCGTGTGAAAAAGGCCTCATTCGGGAAATTGAGAAGGTCCAACGCCGGGCAGCTCGTTTCGTGGAAAACTGTTACGATAAAACGAAAAGCGTCACTGAAATGCTTATGGAGTTGGGATGGGAATCATTGGAAGAAAGACGACTCAATGCTAGGTTAAACTTACTAAATAAATTCGGATCCGCATGTTTCAGCACCGAGGTCTCGAAAATTATTCGCTCTCCAACATATATAGGTCGCTTGGATCATGTGTACAAAATTCGGGAAATAGATGCCAGGACTAGCAGACTCAAGGACTCCTTCTTCCCACGGACAATACGGGATAACAACTCTAGGGTTACACTCGGAGATAACAAAAATGCCACTTGCCACCCTCCGCGTCTAGGTAACAATTAGTTGAACTCAATTGCATGCACTTTCACTAGCCTCCTGTGTGTTGTGTCAGAACCCTTCCCGCATGCCCGAGCGTCTTTACGAACTTCATGCTCCACCCTTCCATCCCTTGTCCCTCTCCGCGGGTGTGCCCTCCTCCCACCTGCAGCGTTGGGCCAGATTCCTCACCTTGGGTGGGAGAGAGTTTTGTGTGGAACGCTCTTGTGGTGGTGGTGTTTCGCCTGGCTACTTGCTATAAACTAGCTAGCACGTTCGTGATAGGTTTCTTGCTGCATCCTAGGGTGGAATTATTTGTTGTAGGTAAGCGTTTGTACTTGCATGCTTTTGGAGTGAGGATAGGTAGATGTGTGGTTGCATGCGCGTCGAATGATGGGGTGTTGCAATGAATGTGTGCACTGCTGTGGATTGGGGTTTGCATGTGTGTGTTGGTTTTGAATGCGGTGTTTCTTTTTTCCTTTTTCTTTTTTCCTTTTTTTGGGTGGTGGCCTAACACCCCCCGCCACACGCCCTTGCGGCGGCTTGCGGGGTATTATGTAGATGTAGATGTATATGAGACGTAAACATTTTTCACGTCACGATTCCATAACCACGGAGGAAAGTTTTCTCCACTGAAAAAAGTGGCCGGTCCGCGGGTGAGACTAATTGAGTTAGTTTTCTCACAAAATCCAGCCTTCTTTGAAATATATCGCAACCCGAGACGCACATTTTTCACTGTATAAAACCATCACTGCACGTCTCACTCAATTAACGATGCATTTTGACGGGTGATCAAGGGGATCGGGATGATGAGAGGTCCTGGGTTCAAATTCTGGAGACATGAAATATTTTTAGTGGTATCCCGATTCCTACTTGAGGTGCTTCGTGGAAAACACTTCGAGTGAGTACGACGTCCGTCGGATGGGACGTTAAACTGCGGACCCCTTGGCGCCTTTCGACAAGAGTAGGCTAATGCCGACGCCGGGCTCTTCTCCACCCTTCCTTTCCCATTCCCACCCCTAATGGCGCAAATGACCTCGGTCGCCGCCCATACAACTACGTACTGCTACTATGGGAGATCAACCACGCGAGTGGAGGAAACGGATGACTATACGCAGTTCTTGGACACTAAATGACGTCAATTTAACTACTAAAAACGCTTCTCACTCTAGCGACAGCTGTTTGAACCTTGTGCATTGCACAGTACAGCCATCTTATGTCTCATATCCATCTATTAACTATGACCACGCAGTTCAAGCTCGACTACAACCTACTCCCATTTCTAAGAAAAAATGGGGGTACCTCAGAACTCGAAGGTATCTTGTAGGACAGGTGAATGGTGTCTCAAGCATCTTGCTCTGCTAAATGTGTCTACAAATGCATGTGTGCATGTGTACGAATCGACCCTGGCGACATATCCGTGAGTCACTCCTTATGTCAAATGGAAGCTCGAATATTCGAATATTTTTTAATTTGGGGAGCTTCTATCATTAGTCATATTTTATTTCTGGTTTTAAATTTTTCAAAAGAATCACACAATTTATATCACAATGAATCTTAAAATAAGAAGTTAAGAAAGGAATCAACACATTTCAATTAAGTAATGGCTACCCTCGGCGTAATGTACTGTAACGAAACATGGACAATTGAAGAATACAAAAACATGTCTACATATATAGTATATAATCAGGAAGATCAATCCGAATACAAGAAAAAGTTGGAGGAAAAAAGAAGTAATAGTCGCTCTGCTTAAAAGAAAGAAAATTTCAATTTTCCCTGGTTCTTTCTTTTTGCAAAAAAATTTAACACAGATATCACTGACGTCATATTCCCTTTGCAAAAGTGAAGTAAATTAATAAAACCATTCCCACAAACAAATGTAATAATGTAATATTACCAGGAAGCTATTATTTTCAAAAAGCCGCAACAATTTTAGCAGACGACAAATTGGAGATTTTAACAAAAGACCCCGCAACCAATTTTTAAAACAAGCTTCATTAAATATTATCCCAGTGTCCATGGCTTTCCTCTTTTTTAGGGAAATGACGTGTGATTAATATGAAACCCTTATATCCAAAACTTTACGGTCTTCGTAAAACTCATAAAGAAAAATACTTATATGCCCCATTGTGTCACATTTCACGGCACAAAATATGAAATTGCAATGCAGTTCTGGCTTTAAGCCACACTGGAAGAATTCAAGTGCAAAAGCTGTTGGTAAAACTCCTCGTGCAAATGTGAAACTATCTTTTGGCGTTAAAAAATATCTACAACGGACTCCGTAAAGGGTATGAGTTCACTTACCATGAGCATAGTTAAATCTTTTTCTGGAGACTAGGTACCAATATTTGAACTGGATATCTTTATGAACATGGGTATCAATCAAATGTTTTATTCATGCAGCAAAATATTTTATAAACATTCATGTAGACTAGTTATGGGTTCACATGGGTTATGGAGTTGGTGGCCGACATTTTTATGAATTAATTGGAAGGAATCCTTTCTAGGTCAAATGAACCTCTTTTAATGGATGCCGATGTCTCAGTCAGCATGACTGTCTGAACCGCTACGTCCAGCTGGAAGCTGTTTACAGCATGGTTCTAACAGGGGGAATTCCTTGAATAATTATTTAATTGTTTCAAGTAAACTTAATCACTTCACTTTTTTTCGTTTTTCTATACTTGTCTTCTTATGGGCTAAATGGAAGAAGGGACCATTAAGTCTCAATTTCGCCCAAATAAAGTCTTCGATCTATCTATTTATCTTCCTTACTTCTATGTACTTTTATGTTTCCCTTGGTTCTTCGGTATCAGTGAGTATTGTTTATTATTCTATCACATCAATTGAGGACAGGAACGTGAGCTGTGGTGGCCGCTTTTGGTCTCGTGCGAGTTGTTTGAGGTCTCCCGAGAGCTACTGACCGGAGAGCGTGCGTTTAGTTCCGGGTGACCCCGCAGGGCACCCCCAGCTTCTATATATCAACATGGTAACTCTCCTCAACCACTAGGGTGTGAGGCAAGGGTCATTACGCATTGCGTGAGACATTAGAAATTAAGTCTGTCTTCATTTTTAGTAACAATATATTTCTGTAAAATTTCAGGTTTTGAACAGGAAACAGGAAACATGGTCATTAAAGCAAAGTGATAGGCGTCGAGTGGAGTCTTTTGAAATGTGGGTGTGGGGGATGGATAAGGTGAAATGGACTGAAAGAACAACAAACGAGATAGCGCTAGGTATGGTAGGGGAGGAGAATGAACTACCAGGAGAAATGTAAAGAAGGCGGAAATATGGATTCAAAGCTGTCCGCAATCGCATTTGTGCGAAGCATATGCATAATTGCGTGGGCACAGTTGACACCAAGACAATGAAACTCTATTTCCATATTGGAAATATGCGGCGGTCCAGTGGACTGTTGTCCGGTGTCCGGTGGTCCGTTGGACTACTGACCGGAGGGTCCCGGGTTCGATTCCCGGGCACTCTGGGCACCTGCAGCTCCACCCAAGCTAGTTGATTTTTCGGGTACCACATCTTCCTGGGAAACCATAACCGGCACAGGGAAAGGAACTGGCCCCCCTACCCTCATGTGTGAATATTCACACACCGTATAGGGCTTAGTACTGGGTGAGCTCTACCATCACCTACTAAAACCGACCTTCGGGTTGATTACTGTGTTTATGGTTTATATATATATATATATATATATATATATATATATATATATATATATTCTGATTTAGATTAGATATTTATTAACCTAGTGTTTGTGTGTTTGTGCGTCGCCGGAGTGCGTCATTTTCAAGATTATACATACATACATATATATATATATATATATATATATATATATATATATATATATATATATATATATATATATATATATATCCTTGAAATTGACGCTCTCCGGCGACGTACAAACACACAAACACAGAAACATAAATGAAGGACACTTACAGTAGATATTGACGTTTCGACGGCACCGCCGTCGTCATCAGAATTCTGATCGAAACGTCAATATCTACTGCAAGTGTCCTTCATTTATATTTCTGTGTGTGGAATATTTATTATCAGAGTGATTGTGTGTGTGTATATATATATATATAGTATATATATATATAGTATATATATATATATAGTATATATATATATATAATTTTAGTATACTCTTCACCTTGTTCTCTTGTCGTGAATTTCGCGAGGGTAAGATATGCCAATTCTTAAACTTTCGACAGGCGCTAATAATATGTTAATTTTTCGTTTGACGACATAGTTGGGGACTGACATACTATTTCATCGATGACAAAAATAAAATCAATATACTAAAGTCACGCAAATAGATGTTACATTTTAAATCTCTCTGTTTACGTAACTGTTTTCGCCAGCAGACCACAAACAAAATGCCTCATAGCTTCCAAGATGTTCGCTTGAAGAGTCAAGCGAAATTCAACCATGACACTAAGACGAGTAATTCCTGCGAAATTATTTACAAGGGGCAAAGGGGAATAAGCAACGTCATTTTACGGCGGGTAGCCTAATGGAGAGTGGCAATTTGGGTAGTGGGATTGAAGGTTTGCGACCCCAGCGTGACGTCAAGTATTGAAGATGCCACAGCCGTTTCCACTTGTTCCCTTCCCTCAGAAGAACTACTTACCCCAAAAACATTAAAAATTGCATTAAGGTAAATAAATTATAACTGTGCAGAGTTCGACACCAGGAAAAGAAGAAGTCCTGAAAAGTCCTTCAAGTCTTACAAAATACTCAGTATTAACGAAAGATAATGAAATGGCTGATAGTAATCATCATTTCTCCTTGGAATTGCATAATATATTAAATTTGTTTTTTCCTTTGTTTTCAGAAAATATTATCAAGCTTCTAAACGAGCTCCAGCTGAAGAAAAAGTTTAAAATATATGTAATTTCCCAACGTTGATACTTCACCCCTCCGAAATTCACCATAATGAGTTACGACTCTTTTGTTAGCGTATGAGGTATCCCATCATGTAGACTGTAGACATAAAGAGTAAGATTTGGACGACTCTTGAAAGTGACAACACTACATGAAAAAGCATTTTCAGTTGAGGTGGTTTTCGCGCTTGAAGAAATGATGCAGTGATTACCTGATCTTAAAGATGAAGTTCGATATTTCTTTTGAATCATAATGACCATCTAGATTTATATCAATAGTCGAGGGGAAAATGGTTTTATCATCCCTATTATGTCGCAGTGATGTTCGGGAAACTTACTGGTATTTTTATATGAATTTACAAGGTCGATGTGCAATTGTGTTCACTTCACGCGAAAATATAAAAGCTTTACAAAAGAAAGTAGCTTTATGTAAAAACGAAATAACACAAGATAATTTTGAAAGGTTTTCATTTCTTTTCGATTTCATTTTTGAAACAAGACAATGATTTTAAATGGAAACTAAGATTTTAATTCGTCTGAGGAATTCAATAAAAGCATTTGATGCAGTATTTGAAAAAAGTTACAGAAGAATACTAGAGTAAGGTCTACGACGATTTTTATTTCGACATTATTATTAGGTAATCTACCGGTTAAGGTAGGTTTTTTGGATGGACACAACTATCAAATAAACCTTTTGTAACTCCAAACAAAACCCAATCCAGCAATCTAATCTACATCAGGACCCTCTTCATCTCTGTGTACTTCTATCCTCCCTTCATCCCGTCCAACATCCCTATCCTGTTCCTGCCCTTTCCTCGCTTGCACAACATTCTCCGCTCTATTACCTTCTTCAACATTCCACTTATTTCGACATATCAAAGACAAATAATTACATTCTAAAAGAGAGAGAGAGAGCAATTGATTGAGCGATTTTTCAATAAATTTTATGGACAAGATTGAAAAAGAGAACAATATAAATTGGGAAATGGAAGAGAAATAACGCTTCACAAACTGACTTCGATTCCTTGAATTATCTTCAGACGACTTTAAGGAGTCTAAAACCGAGTCTTGAAGATGAAATATTTGTGGGAATTATAGATGTTCTTTTCTGTTCCTTTTCGAATATTGAAAATTTCCACAAAGTGAAGCCTACGGCTAAACGATTTGGAAAAATAAATGCTTTCGATTTCCATTTAAAGGTGGGTATGTATCAATAAATTGAAAATAAATTTCAAAGATATAAATTAGCCAGTAAATAAATTTTTGAATGCACAATTAGTCGGAAGATGATTGCTATAAACATAATACTTGAACAATTTAAGACCGCAATAGAACCCACTCGTTAACACTCAAGTTTGTTTAACAAGAGTCAGAATTATGTCCTTCACGCTATCAAAATAAAATGAGAGAAAAATTTAATAGTAATTAATCGGTCACGTGCTTCCATTTTATAAGAAAAAACTTAGAAATAGAAAAATTAGAGGGAAATATTTTCTTGTTCTCTGTCTAGATAGACTCCTATGAATCGAAAAACGATGTGTGTTCACATTCTACGGTTTTTGTATGGCAAACTTCTAATACCAGAAATTTTAAACTTCTTTTACTTCTCAAAATTAGCTCCCAGTAGACACACACAGTTTCATTAGTACGCAACGGGGAAACAACATTGAACAAGTACTTTAAAATCAGAAAGGCTGGAAGACTAATAGAAGAAAAATAACGTTATATAATATGATTTCATGCCTCTGCACAAATCCTTTCGAAGATGGTGACGTATAGCCTTGACGCAGATGAGGTATGACTCGCGGAATAGATGAAAATGGTAAATTGTCTCTCGCAATGCCATGCGGATCGCTGCACGAGGATTCCATTTTTTTCCCAGATCGCTCCCATGTTACAGCTCAGTGAGATAGGGCTGATGCAGAGACTCGATTTTTTACCTCCGTCCCCGAGCGATTCAGGCCGAGCCGCCGGGGCCAACGTCCGCGCAAGAGCCGATTCCCAGGCGGCTAAGGGTGTTCAAGAGATTGAACTGGGAAGTCAATCATCCCCAGACGATGATCAACGTCAACTCATGTTAGGATTTCCACAACAAAAAAATATCGCATAAAAAAAGTATAGTGTCCCTCAAATATGTTTCGTCAACAGGATATGAAATTTGATCGGTGAGCATTATACGATATTTAAGTAAATCTGTCATTAAATTTCAAAGATATCGCCAGAAATGGAACGTATACACATCATTCATGTTACTAATTGCGAAGTTGAAAGAATTAATATACCTGATACACCCAAGACACTCGTTAAATGAAATATTTGCTCTAGGTGTGAGGAGAAATGAAAAGCTAATACACTCTGCCTGCGATGTTTTCACTAAATTGCAAACAAAGAATGAAATTTGGTGACCCGATTTCCAGTTACGTTCAAGCCATTTAACACGTAAATTGGAGAAGCACAATAAGATCCTGACTGTTCCTAAAACACACAAATACGAATTATCGGTATCCGAAGCTTTTTGGATTCATTTACCCACGACGCGACGCTCGGCCTTGTTTCAACTGTCGTACTGTATGAACATTTTTCACACCCATTGCACAATTACCGCTCTCTGTATCTCTATGTCTCTCATTCCTTTGACGACGAATGTCGATGGGTGTTAAGTCACATCAGTGGAGAAAACAGACGATTACACTCTAAACATCTTGTACACTAAATGACGCCAATTTCACCATGAAAAACGTCTCTCACTCCAACGGCAGCTATACAAACCCCGTGCACTGTATGGTACAGCCATCTATAGCTTGTATTCATGAAGAGCGCCCACGTATGTGTAGCTCAACTTTCCTACTTGTAGTCCTGTGAAAAAAATAGATGACCTTAGAACTTGAACCTTTCGTACATTACAGAAATGTGGTGAGCGCGTACGTACACGGCAAAATACGTCCATGCGATTTAATGAGCACCCAAAAATGTCCCGTTCAAGGAGGCATGGAATTATAAGCTTAAAAAAATCATCTTGAATTATACTTTTAAAGTGATAAAATGATTTTTTTAAATCTACGATATCGAAGGCATCATATACGAAGCATACTCGGGTTCGTCTCGAAAAGAGATGAAGATCTTACAAGGTCGACTCTTGCAATTCTTGAAATATTGGAACCGAATTGTTCTTTTAAAATCTTGCACACATTCACAGAACTCACATCACGGGTATGCTATATGGCATATTATGTCTCTCCTTATGTTCTTCATTAAAGATGCATTCAATCGGACAATAATTGGATTAAATGTGTGAAAAAAAAAAGAAAAGACATAGAGTACAAGTTCTATGTTGGCCATTTCAATATATATGTATTTAGAAGCCATAGCCTAATTGTTTATAATGTTGCAATGCCACCGTCATTGCTAATGTTATATCTAGATTTCATGTAGTTGAAGCCCGCTTGGTCTTTGCAGATTATGTATGAAATAAACTTAATGGAGTGCATCGCGGCGTTGATCGCGTGACATTATTATATTACGAGGATACAATTTCAGCCTTTCTAATTGTTAATTATGTTGTATTGCATGCTCTGAGGAAGAGTAAAGGCTGCCTCATGAGGTAACCCATTGTACGTAAATTTTGTATAAATAGCATGTAATAAAATTAATCGATGTTGCTCCGAGAGGTCTGTTGACCTCTCGGAGGCCTCGGACCTCTCGGAGGCCATCCCTCCCGAGGCCAATTTCACCGACCTGTCCTCGTAGGCCCTACTTTTCTAAAATCCCCCGGTGGCCTTATTGGCCGTTCTGGTACAATGGGAGAGGACTCCAGTCGGATGAGGGAAGCTGAGGGGAGACGTAGCTCCAATACTACTCTTTGAGGACTCTTTGCACTCATTTTTCGGCGGATGACCTACTCGTAACATCCACTACCATGCATCCTTGTGGCGGATTACAGGGCACATTATGTAAGCGTAAATAAGCCCCAGCTTTGTGTTTTGGAGATACAAGAAATGTTACGCTGCACGTGGAAAGAATGGAAGGGAAGAAAGCATAGTCATAAGCGGAAAACCAAACCAAAGAGGAAAAGAAAATTAAGACTTTAGTAATTATACCGCAACACACTTGGGTTGGGTGATTGGACTTGAGAATTGTACAAATTGAATTTAACTAGCATCGTGACCCAATTTTAAAATATTCAATATTTTGATTATTCAATAAACAAGCGAATAAATTAACCTAGATTTACACTTAAGGCATTGAGTTAACTTTCAAAATACTAAAGCTATTACGTTAAGCCAATATCGCCGATCTTGTCGGCTTATTTAATTTTCATTATTCACTTCGTCCACGAAAATTGATCAAATTAACAATTATGTATATGCCCACGTCACTTTCAACACTCATTTCCAAGAAATTGTCAAAACTCGGCGATTCATCCCACGCATCCCGATTTTTTTTCGTTCCAAGTTCAACGGCCAACGGAATTAACTCGGTATGCTAGGCGTAAAAGCAGCGTCTCATAGGAGAAAATCTTTCGGCCATAAAATCAACCCGACAAAACTTTAATGTATTTCCCTACGCTTAATGCGGACGTGAGATAAAATCCTGGTTAATCCCATCCACAGATCCCCCAACTCGCCCTTTGCAAAAGACGAAGTCGTGCGCGTAACGATGCCCGTGTTTGCATTAAAGCCGAACTGATGTGCTGAACACTTTCCAAAATCACCAAAGGCAGTCCGGAGGTAAAAGTTTAGCGCTTAATCCTAAAACAGGTGAGATTCAACGTATGGGAGCAAGCGTTGGCCAAATTTCTCCCCGAGTATTTTAGTAACTGCAAATAAAATGATGGCACACTTTCCACGGAGTGGCGGGGATATTCCCAAACTAAAAACGAGGCGTGAAATAGTCCCCGGACACTTAATTTGATATATTTTGGAATTTCTCCAACGCTCAAAACGTGGGCCTACCATGAGATAGAGGGAAGGGGTCCAAAGCAACACATTTTACGCAGCGTGAGCGGGCGGGTTTAAATGAATTAATACATTATTTGGAGATTTGCCGTGGAAAAAATATTCCGCTGGAGCAAGGAGCCGTGCACGGATCCCAATAATTTAGTAACACATTTTTTTGTATTTTAAGCACAATCACTTGATATTCCGTATTCAAGGAGGATTTATGGGAAACAGTAGAATAAAATGTGCTCAAATTAAGCCAACTTAAATAACTTTAGGACAATCTGTTCGTGAAGAGATGACTCTTTTGTCGGATTCCTACTAGGTGTCCGTTTTGTTGAGGACCTATCCTGATAGAGCATTTATGTACGAAGAGCGAGATGACCATAGGAACCCTATATAAAGTTTTAATCAAAATATTAATGAACACTTAGAGATGGAGCGTTGTTTTTTTGGCTCGGAAAATTGGTAGTTGATGAAACAGGATTAGCGTAGATTGAAGGCTTTCGATACGTGGGGATGGATAAGAATAGAAATGTAATGAGCGGAAAGGTAAAATGAACGGAAAGGAAAAGAAACAAAGGTCTAGGCTTGGTAGGTCAGGAGATAACATTGTTTGGAGGAATTCGAAGAAGGCGGGAAAAGTGGTTGCATGAGATACTGAGGTGCAATGGAACCTTGAAGACAGATAGAAGCGAAAATATCAGGTAGGCGAGTAAAGGGTGGATAGGTGGGAGGTAAAGGATTTATCATTTTGGAGGGCGCGAAAGGGGGTAGATAGCATGTGGTAACGGGTTATTAAACTCGGGGTGTTGGGATGTTCAGCGTAGTGTTGTGCCCGGCTTAGAAATAATGTCGCTGAGTCCATCATAAAATCTACTTTGACCGACCATCAAATAAAATCCTTACAGAATACGACTATGCTAACCGGATTTAATCTCTACTCATCCTCACGCAACCTCAATCTGCTCCGCGTAATAGCATGAGGTTTAAATGGCGATATGTGCTAGTAAGAGTTTGGAATCTGTAAATAGCACGAGACCGGCTTAATGAAGCGTTCAAATTTATAATGATGGCTGCACCTTAAAAATTATGAATTTTAATATTAGCCAGTTATTTTTGGCACACTTAAATATGCAGATATCATCTTAATGCACACTTTACTTGGAAGTATTTTAGGTTTGATGAGTTTTAATTGCCTAATAGTTCAACTATTTTAATTTTATTGAAAACCTGAAATACGGAAAAGCTCATTGGAACAAATACTTCAATTGTCGACTTATTCACGTCACCAAACACCTAGTCCAAGCACTCAACCCTGAAAAAATAAAACTATACGAAAGTTTATAGGCTTCGATGACACACTCATCTGCAGGGATCAACTATGATGCTTGCGCCTATTCCTGATAGAGACTCGTTCGACATCAAGACTTATGGACCCTCAAGTCGCAAAAGTATTTCGCGGAGTTCGGGATAAAATCTTTCTCCGAATTTAGTTCCGAACGCTTTAACTTCCAAACCTGTCAAACACCTTAGACGACCTCCACCGGGGAAAAGAAATATTTGAAATCGAGAAGGTAACAAAATAAATAACAAAAAAATTCTCTCAGCCATAAAGATTTAATCGGGAGAATGCTCTGCATTTGATCATTTAGAATATTTGCATTAGACTCTCCCACATCCATACCCTAGTCCTCAAAAAATAACCACTCTCCTCATTCACATTTACAGCACCCAACCGTTCTTCTCCCTATCCCTCGTCTGAATTTCCTCCCCGCAAATAACCATGCCAGGTCAGTGGATCTCGTTTTCACCCCCATATCTCTCCATCTCTGACTGTTGGCTGTGCCCAAAGGTCAAACTTGTCCTCCCTGAGATTCCTATCCCCATTCAGACAAATATATCCGGGGGAATGGATGGAAGACCCTCTCTCCCACCTACCCAAGAAAAGTCTCTCCATTTCAAATGCTTCCGTATGGCTTCCATTTCATTTGACATTTTCAATTCACGGGAGAAATGGCCATTACTCTTCCATTCTCTTATTTCGACTGCAGGGGAAATCAGAAAAAGAGTGTTCAATTCACATGGAAAGAGAGAAAAAAACGTGAGATTTCGAGTGATAATTAGATTGTCGTTTTTTTTTCAATTGCCAAATTCAAGCAAATTTTTTTATGCCATCACCTTAGCACACTTACTCAATTACTAGATCATAAATATGATGCCCAATAATTTTTTTCAGTTTCGCTGGTTCAAAAATGTACTCACAGTAACACGTACCATCCAAAATGAAAGGACTATGATGATTAAGGTCAACATTTTTGTTTTAATATTTCAAACTAATATTATAAAAAAATCTTCTACATGATGATATGGGAATATTATATTAATAATTATCTCATTGGCCTACAATATAGAAATATACATAAAACTTATTGACAGTTAATTGAAAATAAAAGGAACACCGCAGAGTGGTTATAAATTAGTATACTTATAGATTTATTTAACTTTGACAATGATTTTCCGGAATATATCAAATATTAAAACAACTAATCGTAAGATGTGCCATATCTAAAAAAGTAGAGCTGTTAAATAAAAACGGATTTCATATTTGGATTCAGCTCTACAAATATAGTTAAAATCATCACAAAGATTCCAGGCACCAAAAAAAAATTTTTTTTTGTAGGCCTGTGTCATCAGCCCACGTTTTTACTTTGTCCCTCCTCTATACTATATCATTTTGTAACTATTACTTGGTAATCCTCTCTATCTTTCAATTCACCTAGCACAGGTCTAGCAGGTGTTTCCTCATGGTGTGCTCAGGAAGCTTCAGTTTATTAGATATCTATTATAACTTCACTTACTTCTTCATGTGTCGAGCAAAATTTTTCTTCGAAAAAATTCTTACGTGGACTCTGCTTCTGAATTTTGACCTCATAAAAACCATGAAGCCGAATGGTATTAATGAAATTAAAATGAACGAAAATACGATAATAAATATTTAATCCGTAGTTGAATTAGTACCAGAAGTTTAATTACAACAGGGACCCGTTTCTGAAAACTAAAACTTTCCATACAGGACATCTAAAAACGACTAATGCTCTCATAAAAACCTATCTAAATTGCATAATGTGAAATAGACGAGTCGTTAATGAATAAGTGAATTTATCTTCAAGATCTCTGAAACAGCAATGTAGAAGAGCGCTTTTTAAGCATTCATGGTATATATATTTTTGAAGATAATATGATAGCAAAAATTAATTTTTCTTGAGAAATGGAATACGAAACACAAATATTTATTCGAATGCATGCACATGTTTGAGCCACTATTGCCAAATATAAAGATAAACATTATTTTCCTTTCAAACTAGACAATTTTAAACACGTTTCCCAATCAAGTGTTGTATCAAAATAAGAGTGTAGGTAATCAAATTAACGCATTAGGTAAATGAACGGAGGTAACTTTTTTATTATTACATGGGCGAAATCGGACCTAATGTAACCTATAAATAAGTACGGGTAAAAAAATTCTACGCAATACATAATAACACATCCATAGTATCCGTAATTGAAAAATAAATTGCACTGAATGGTTGAGGATTTCTGTAGAAAGCAAAGATAATATTTAATTTCTTAAGTTGAAAAATAAATTGTTTTTATGTTTAGGTAGAGCTCTTTAAATAACGAAATTGAAGATATTCAAGTACCCACTAACCGTAACCCATATCATTCTAAGGTTTGTTGAACCCAAGAGCCGGAGAGAAACGTATTGGAAAGGTTGAACCACCTTGGAAAACATGCTGAGTGCAATCTGGTTCCAATTTGTCCTTTGACACTTAAGAGATCTAAGGTGTTTTTTTTAAATCGGAAAGCTGTTACGGTGGGAAACTCAGGTAGTGGCGGTTAAAGGGGAGAAATTATTAGTCCAGGAGGACGAGTTCAAGAACGATTTTCCCTCCTACCATTTCTTCTGAGATCCCTATGGTAAGCTACTACGAGAACTAGTTTGAATATTTACGTGTTTATTGAATCAAATGGTACCCACTTAGAGACAATAACTGATTTCTCGAAGTCAACAATATCAGATCCGGTCACCATGACTATCTACATCGTCATGTCGCAGAAACAAACTTATTCATTTATGTTAAACATGTTGAATGATGTAATGATAGATTTCGTGAGGCATTCAAAAGAACATGTCATACCTTAAAAACTTGCTTCTATTGAAGTTTCTGTGTTACGTATTTTGGTATGTCTTAGACGCCAATTCCATTAATTAATAATATCAAATTCAGATACGATAAATAATAAAAAATTCAATGGCATCATTTGCCCTAATATTTGAAGTGTGAATTATACATGAAGTTATACTTCCACCCCTAATTCAATTATTTTATTATCCTATCCGAATTTGAATGGAAAAACTGGGTTCATAAACCATTAAAATCCGATTTAATAGTTTTTTTACACGATATCGTGCATATAAGTAAAACATATCAGGCGTTCATGAAGAAGAGGCTACTACTTAGTTAAAAAATACCTGATCTGGCAAACAAGGAAGTAATTCGTCAAACGGGAAAAAACAAACGAAGGATTTATAGGCGTGGTTAGGGAAGAATAAATATTTTTGGGAGAAATTAAAAGAAGACAGAAAAAATGTATGGAGCATCTTGAGGGGCAGTGGGATGTTGAATATTGTGATGGAGGGGAGAGCGTTGGGGTAAAGGAGGTAGAAGGAGAAAAATAATATGCTGGACGAAATGAAGGGAGTTTGATAGCATATGGAGTTGAAGAGTGAAGTGTAGGGTTTTAGAATATATATTTAGTTTCTTTTTAGCCGGGGCTTAAGAGTACAGCAGGACTTACTTTCTCGATTTTACAAACACATGGTCTAACCGGTATACTGCTTAAAAAAATCATATTCAATTTCATTCACAGAAAGTCAATGAAAGAGTTTCTGTATCCGTAGCTCCTCACGTAATCAAGTCAAAATCAACTTAAAGAGAGATATGAATACAAGAAGAGATTTTCGTCGTTGCAACTCAGAAGAAACAAGCCTTATTGTCGGGAAATCGTCAAAAATTAAGCTTATAGATGAAGATTACGAAATTATTCTAATGAAAATAAGAAGTACAATAAAGTTGGACAACTTTAAGGCCAAGAATGGAAAACTTAAACCATTTCTAACATAATTCCATGGGGAAAGTTTGAGAAAATTGTGAAGGGCAGAGAATTGCCGCATACTCCTTCGATCAACTTTTCCCCAACCATAAGACTGACCAATGTTGGATTTTGAGGCTAACCGCCAGTTACGAGTTTTGGGAAATGCTCCGTAAATTGATTTTGAATAAACATGCTGATAGTGTGCAATGGCGAGTATTAAACCAAAGAGTCATTTAATGCAGGCATATAAATGTCTGAATAAAAAAATAAAAAGGAGTTGCAGACTGATGTGTAGCTTTTAAAAAATGATCCTAGATACCGGGTCCACCGAAGGGTGGACGACATCAAAGTAATTACTGCGGTATTTCCTGCAATTCTCTGAATCCTTTCTCAGATTTTCTGCACTAAATGAATAAGCACTAAATTCTACCTTTACTGTAAGTAGGGTGACCAGGCGTACCCAATACGTCAATGATAACAAAATCGTAGGCCGTAACATTCACCCGAAGCATTCGGAAACCTCGAGCAAGTTTCGAAACTTCCACGTGAAAATCACAATACGCGCATTATTCTCAAGAGTTAGAATTTGTCCGAAAACAGCACATAATGGTCTTTGCATCGGACTATTCAATGAAATTATAAATAAATAAATTGATTAATTAAGCATAAAAAAATAAAATATTCTCATTGTAGTTGTTTGTCCTTCATATCTTAGAGTACAATTATCCCAGAGCTCAACGATCATCATCATAAGTTCTCTGCTGGTGTGGTCCGCCATAGTTCCCTATCCCTTCATTTGCGCATAGAATTCCCCATCAGAACGTCCACTTAATGCTAACATAGCGTTACTCCTGCCCTTATCAAATCTCCGTCGGACGTTCTTTCCAAGGCATCCCTCATCAAGCAGCCCCTTCTAAGTGTACGTATGTCCAAGGCAGTTCTCGTTCCTCTTCATGAAACCAAATCAAACCTCTCTTCTCAGATTCTCCTCCGGACCTCCCCATCCCTTACTCTACCCGACCACATTATCTCAAACATATTTCTCCAAATTCACATTTAATATTCATTTTCTATCACTTTTCCTCAAAATCCATGCCTCACATGGGTTTAGCATCACTATCCACACATAAAATTTGACTCAACTCTTCCTAGAGTTCCAAATCCAACGTGTTACTTAATAATTTGCTTTTCTTCATGCATGCTACTTTAGATATTGTAACTGTTACTTTTATTTCTCATTTACTTTTCCCGATAATGAATACCATAAAATCTGAAAGACAAAAATCCAAGCGTCACTTTGAGAAAATTCGCAATAGCATAATAAAAAATTATATTATTATTATTAGAATAAGGCAATCTACCGGTTAAGGTAGGCTTATGGATGGACACCACTATCAGATAAATATTTTGTGACCCCCAACAAAACATAATCCAGCAACCTACACTAAATCAGGCCCCTCTTCAGCTCTGTGTACTTCTTTCCTCCCTTCATCCCGTCCAACATCCCTATCCTATTCCTGCCCTTTCCTCGTTTGCCCAACATTCTCCCCTCTATTACCTTCTGTAACATCCCACTGCCGATCAATACGCCCTTCATCCATTTTTCATGCCTCCATAGGATTTCTCCCAACAAACCCCTCTCCTTTCCCATCATCCCTAGTACTTCCTCATTTGTTTTCCTTTCGGTCCATTTCACATTCCCCATCCTTCTCCAGACCTACATTGCAAAAACCTCCAATCTACGTCTATCCTTCTGTTTCAATGACCACGTTTCCGCGTTGCACAGAGCTACACTCCATATCAAAGTTTTGATGAGTCTTTAAGAAAAAATATCACAACGTAAATTTAAAACTTTGATGATGACAGAAGCTTGTCAAAACTTTGGTCGGTTAAGTAAAAATTAGGATGTGAAAATGTGCATAGTTGTGTTCTTTCTTATTTTTTAGCAGCAGTCTACCGGGTTGGAGTCGGTTTTTTATGGGTCTACACTCCTACAAAATTCTTAACTAACATGACATCCATAAAATCCTACACTACAAATTACGTTAACTCATTCTTTAGCTCTGTATACTTCCTTCCTCCCTTAACTTAATCCGAAATGTTTATTCCCCCTCCCATTACCTCATTTTCTCAATAACTTCTATTACCCTTTTCAGCATGTCATTTCCACTTAAGTATCCTCTGCATCCACTTGCCCTGCCTTTACAAATTTCTCCCGACAGCCATATCTCCTCCACCATTCATAGAAATACAATATTTGTTTCCCTTTACATTTTATTAGTTTGTTTTTTTTCTTATAGACACACCAAAATCTACCATTGTCAGCCCAAGAACAAAATTTTTAATCTGGTCACCCTACCTGGCGTCCGACCGATGACTAATCCTTTCCGCAATTGTTCTCTCCACAGGGCCGGGGTGGCCTCGGGAACATATACGTGTGGGCCAGTGGCGACGGGGGCAGTGATGATGACTGCAACTGCGATGGGTACGCGGCCTCAATGTGGACGGTCTCCATTAACAGTGCTATTAACGATGGGCAGAACGCCCACTACGACGAGTCGTGCTCCTCCACGCTGGCATCCACATTCAGCAACGGAGCCAAGGACCCCAACACGGGAGTGGTGAGTTTAAAAAATAATCAAGCTGACAAGCGATCCGTAAGGTGGCTCGTGCGCTAATTTCGAATCACTCAATATTTTCGATTTTCTGATCTTTTATCAAAATCTATGAGAACATAATTATGCCTCAGCATTAATAAAGAATTGAGAGAAAGTATCACGTGATAATAATTAATTTGAAGTATACGAACTATCCGGTGGCTATTGATGAGAAACATTCGACCAAACATTTTGACCAAAAGTATTTGACCAGACATTATTTTCTTTCTGAAAATTATCACAGTGAAACAAACGAATATTGGGCCCAGTGATTCATTTAACTATTCCATCAAAAATGCTCTTAGAAAACAGAGAGCAGTCTGATAATGTCATTGAAGAGCATCGTAAGATTTGCACATACGTATTAAGTTTAATCTAACAATTATGCCTCGATTCTGCATCGCAATACTAATGCTGCAGCACTCTTGCGTACTTTCATGGTGACTATTTATTAACCGGACAGCTTTTCCCTCAATTTTTCTCAATTCTTGAAGCAATTTTTCCTGTGCCAAAATCTCAAAGAGCAGTTCGCTTAATTTGTAAGCCCAAATAATGAGAAATGGCATCGGTCCTTCATTCTCTTCTTCATCAATTCTCTAGATTTCTATTCCCGGCTTTTCCCCCGAGAACATTTAATTATTTTTTTCGATTTTCCTCCGTTAGGGGAATGTGATTTTGTGATTTTATGAATCATCCACCATTACTGTATCGTAGGATCACAGGCAATCCTAATATCATCATCAGTATTTCAATCCTAATATCGGTTTACTGCAGCCCTCCATTCTTCTCTATTCTC
The DNA here is from genome assembly GCA_037158775.1 of Hetaerina titia. Lineage (NCBI taxonomy): Eukaryota > Metazoa > Arthropoda > Insecta > Odonata > Calopterygidae > Hetaerina > Hetaerina titia. Next base: position 49,546,094 of record CM073778.1, read on the forward strand.
TATTCAGTGTTCATTCCCTCACCCCCCCCCTTCTCTGTTTTACGTCATTCTTAATATGCCCTATGTACTTGTCTCTTTAGTTTTTTTTAGTTTCATTTAGTACCTTGCGAGCCACCACTAGGATGTGTGGAAGGGGTTGAATGCACATCACCCTTGACCCAAAACACCTTTCCCTCCCAGCGCCGTCGGACAAACGCTATTTTAGTCTGATCCTTTATCGTTCGTGGAGCAAATAACATTTTAAATCTATCTGTTCTGCGCTTAATCTCTCATATTTTATTGAAATGATCTCTCCTGCCGTAATACAATGGGGCCAAGAGACATCCCTCCGTTTTATGCGAGAGAATTACTCTGTAATTTAGCCTTCGCTCCGTGAGTCCCAATCCAGATCCTCTAATAATTTTGATACGCTACTCAGTTTGTTATAACAACGTTTTGCAAATCTAGCTCATCTACGCTGCACGCGATCCGATTCGGCAATCAATTTACAAAGTGGAAGAAAAATAAGCACACTTTGTGGAATGTTCCTCATTCTGAAGGGAGAGAAAGCTTGGGCAGAACCGAGGAAAGAAGATAACATTTCCTTTTCATTGCATTAACATCAACCTAATATTAACCTTTTCATTAGATTTCTCCTACACTCATCTAATAAATCCTAATTTTTTGTTAGCTTGTCCACATATGTATGTTCCACCCAGGAGAGATCGTGAGTGAAGGAAACACCTAAGTATTTAATTGAGTTTACACTTCCTATTTCGTTGTTCCTGATGCAGTAGGCGTTCGGGAGCTTGATCTTTCTCAAGGGATCGCCCCTTCAAGTTTCCCTTCTATTACTAATTCAAATAGCCTTAACGTGTGTCCAATCCATCCAAATTCTTTTTTCCGTAGCGTTCTCAATATTTTCCTTTCCTCCTCTGCTCTTCTGTAAAATTCCTCGTTTCTCACATTTTTTGGGCCATTTAATCTTCGGCATTCTCACTTTTACTTCGGCACTTTTATAATGTTCCATATTTGAATGCTCTCATCTACATCTACACCTACATAATACCCCGCAAGCCGCCGCAAGGGCGTGTGGCAGGGGGTATTAGGTCACCACCCAAAAAAGGAATGTCGGTAAACTCTAAAGTTTATTGGGAAAATTTCTTGGTCATTGATGTCATTACACAGCCAACTCTCTGTACCTAATATTATATCAGCCGAATGACATTGAATTATGTGCTCGAGATCCGGTATTTTATTTTTGAGGCTTCTGCAATTTAATACAAGTATATTTAGATTGTTTTTCTCTTGAATAACGCCCTTGTTTGTGTCTGACCGTAATTTACGACACGTTTGTGGAGAAGTGCATGTCAAATGTCTTTCTACGTTAATGCCAGGGTTGTCGGTTACTTTTACATGTCGGTTGTATGTTGTATTAAAACAAGTTTGTGTTTGTTCTGTTATTTTTGGGATCTGTGAGGCGTAACCTGATCTCAAGTGACAAAAAGCGCTGGATTCTCTCTCCACGACCGTTTTGACGAAATGCTTCCCTGTTTGGAACCTCAGGTTCTCTGAATATAGTAGTTGTCTCCCCTTCATGAACGCCTTTGATTAAGCTATTCTTCGATTCGGTCAGTCGAAATTCTTCCATCTCAAGTTGGACTTCATCCAAGGTCCTAATGTAGTTTTGTTTTTCTCAAAGGCTTGCAAACATGATGGCCTAGGCTAGACCCGAAATGGTAACACAACTAAAAGGAATATAGTTTGCTTAGTTTGATTTTAAATTCCCGAATCGTACATACATGTATATCATACCCTCTTCATGTTCCCCAAAATTCGACATTTTTCCAAATGACGTTCCAGACTTCCCAGAGATGACTAAGTCATTGCAAAATGTAAAATGGGTTTTGAGGATATTTTGTCTTGTAATTTATGAGTTACGGTTACAGTAGTGAGTGGTTTCAAGGCCAATCAAAAATCTATCCTAATACGGTAGAGTACTACTAATAACTAAATGCTCGTGACATTTTTTCGATGTGCGGTCTTCCTTGCGAGTAAAAGAGAAATCCTTTCCTTTTGCTTGTACATCGATGCATTTCCCAAATATGATAAGTTCCTATGGCAGAAGTCGCCACTCTTCCCATTGCCGAATCAATTACATAAACACGTGCGCACACCAGAATCTCCTAAATGTCAACCTACAAACTAAAGTTTCCACGGTGGCCAACTAGGGGGCTCTGATGCAAATTGGAATCAAATTCATAGCAATTTTGATTTCTCTGGATTTCTTTCCACCTCTCTGTCAGCGAAATCCGTGAAACTATAATATTAGCAAGTAACAAAGGCAGAATCCACACCCACGACTAAAAAAATACGCACAAGAAAAACAGCAAACGTTACGTTTCATTAATTTGATGGGTCCAGCAGGACACTTCCAAAAAGAAAGAAAAAGATTTCTAATCAGCCTTACGGTCCCAATCTAAGAGTTCTCAAGTGAGCCGTGATGAACAATACGTTTTTAAACTACGCCCACCTTGAAGGGATCGGTGATGAAACTGAAATATCTCCGTCACCGTTTCTTTTTAGCACGTTACTGGCACAGAAACTCATTAAGCACGAGATTACGTGAGCATGGATCAAATAAGTTACTCGTCAAGCGAAGGATCAGGACGCTACTCCTCCGGGAAGAGGAGGGGAATTGATGACGAAAGTTACAGACTTCAACGGAAAAAAATGAATGCCGCGTAGCCACGGGCGCAGTTCAATGAGGAGGCGACTCAGGATCGCTAGGATTAATCACAAAAGGATCATTGGAGATTGAAAACGCGACCGCGGAGACGCTTTTTTCCCAATCCTTACGGAAAATTAAAACGCCGATATTAATCCGCGTCGAGAGAACAAAATAATCGACCAAACGACAAACAAATAAAAATCTAGTCGCACGCCCGCCTTCGGAGGAAATTTTAATCGGGATACGCTGCCGATTATCAAAACCATTGTAGCAATTGAATATTTTGCACAAAAAACGAGGCAAAAAAAAGCATCCTTATGGAGTCTGACTACTTTTTCGCTAAGTACACATGGCATTCCGAGTCAAATCAGATGTTTTTATAAATCACGATGCTCGACAGGGTAGTCCAGTGCCAGATTTTTTCGGTAAAGCCCTGAATTTGCAGGATTTGTAGATATTGTGGTAAGAATTATTGCAAATAAAGATATGTAATTTTTTTAACTAGTGTACTTAAATTTTGCTTTCATTACACACGTTCAAATAAGTATAAAGCACTTGAACAATCCATTTATACCATCCAACAGTTAGCAAGTTGAAATTATTTACGTGTATTACAGAGTGAAATATTCAAATACATATTGATTGAACATCATACATTCCGTTAGTCCGTTAGCATGGAGGTGACTGCAGCTTAAACATATCAATAATACACAGATAGATGAAAATTCAATACGCAACCACACCCAGGTAGACTCAGAAGGTAATATTTACCAAGTAGCTCCCTAGTACACGCCTTACAAGTTACCACTTTGATTTACCAGAGAATTCACATGATAAATGACGTTTAACAAGCACCCTCCCCCTTTCCGTCACAGGACTGGAGGCTAACAGTATATACTCGTATCATAGATGCATATGTAAAGAGAAACGAATTCATTTTTTCAACAATGACATTATATCTCCTACAGAGAAGTACTCTTCCGAACATACTACTGTCCACTAGCCTAGGGAATAGATCTACTTGATAATAATGATAAAGATGATTTATTTTTCTTGGACGATGTAGTTCCCTTGGAACAAATTTACATAATCAATAAGAAAACAGCAAAAAAAAGACGATCAGTTTGGGAGAATGCTGTAATACAGGGTTCGTCCGGAAAATAAGCGTCTTGACAAATAAGTCTTTTTTGACAAAAGGGGAGTCGTCCACTCCGAATTTGTACCTGAACGACAAACTGTAAATGCTGCGTTTTACGTCCAAGTGCTCGACAGGCTTCGAAAACGAGTCACCCGCGTCCGGCCAGCGATCAAAAACATTTGGCGGCTGCATCACGGCAATGCGCCGTCTCACACCGCGCGTGTCGTATCGGACTTCTTGGCCAAGCACGGCGTGGCAACGCTGCCGCACCCGCCCTACAGCCCGGATTTGGCACCACCGGACTTCTTTCTGTTCCCGAAGATAAAGAGGGGTTTGAAAGTAACGCGATACGGGCCTTTGGACGCCGTCAAAGAGGCCGTGACGACGTGTCTTCGAGAGGTTCCCGATGATGCCTTCGCGGGAGCGTTCCAGGAATGGGAACGCCGCTGGAACAAGTGTATCGACTCACAAGGGTCCTATTTTGAGGAATATTAGCTTAAGATATGTAAAAGTGTAATAATTTTTTTTTCCTGAGCTTAGTACACTTATTTTCCGGACGAACCCTGTAGTAATAATAATAAAGAATTTTACAAAAGTTCCACATATTTTACAACGAAGTTTGCCACTTGCATAATACCGATTAAAATAAACAATTATTCCGTTTTAACACAAAAAAACTACCACCTTACACATTTTTATAGATGTTTTGAATAGGTTTTCAGGTTCTAGGCTCTTGCTTGTCTAGACCTACTCAGGAAAGGCATTTCAAAGTAGGATATTTGTCGCCCCATTGAAGTTAACTAGTATTTATGAAGGGCATAATTGGAACTGAAACTACAAAAAGCTCGTATATACCACGTTAGTTGCATCTAACGTACGACTGCATTATTGAACCATTCCGGAAAACACTGATTAGGAAACTGAATAAAATTCAGAGAAACCTTCCCAGTTTGTACAAAAACTGCCAATAAAATGACACTAAGTGTCCAATAATTTACTAGATCTGAGATAAGAAGATTTCCTGTAGACTCAATACTGGGCGTCACTTATTAAAATTGTATCAACAGAATCACTTTACATACGGCGCCAAGGAAATAATCCCAGTCCCACAAATCGGAAAATCAGATGGCAAGGACAAAGTTACAGTTGCATTACCGAAAATATGGACTTAAACATTTGCTTTCCCTAATGGCATAATTCATCAACAAAAATCATAGAATGACACGCTAACAGACAAGAACCAATCTCCCCTTGACAAGCTTCTTCCTCCATATGTACGTATGACTGAACGCACTTCACAGCTGGCGGGATCAACGATTGTCGCAGACATTGTTGTTTGCATGTACGGACAAGGAAACGACTTATGAAACAAAAACAAATGCTGCTATAGCTTCTCAATGAATCATTAGATGGTAATGCACGCGTAAACTGTGTTCTGAAGCGCCAATATTTAAATATAAGCAAACGGCCCTTTACTTTTTGAATATGATTCGTATTTGCCCGACTGGTGACATTCTAAATTCGCCTGCCACGCGCCCTTGCGGCCGCTCGCGAGATTATGCAGGTGCATGTTTAGGCTTCAGTCGGTCACTTCAAAGATTAGAGATGTACCAATTCGGAAAATGTATTCCTCGTTTACTACCGCATTCTTTAACTAATAAATCTCGCCCCGCTTCACACCGGCCAAGATCACTCCCTCTTTCACATGCCTTACAATTTTATATATATCACCCCGCTTCAACTCAATATCTTCTCCATCTGAGTGTTTCATTTTCCATGCTACTAGTTATCCATATTAATTAGTCCCCACAATACAAGTCCGACTTATATTCAGCCCCCTACTCTCCGCCATGCTGACCAGTTGTTCCTTTTCGCCAAAGTCCCTCTTGCTAGTGCATTATCCTTTTAATGGCTTTTCCGATACCCATACATTAACCATCAACTTAAAAAAATCATGCTAAAACAATATCGATGGAGGTAGAAGCGGAAAAGCATTTATGGCTTCGAAAAATGCATGAGTTATTGCGCTCAACGACTTCGATTCCAAAAAAATTGCAATCTGATAATCAAGTTTATGTAAATCTTTCGCTGCTCAGTGTTTTATCTGATTTCCAGATCAATCTTCCATTTTTTTCGTGTTTGATAGAGAATACCAAAATTATTGCACCATGGATAACGTACCTAAATTATTCGGCGGAAGTAATTCTAATCCATATCTAATTTTGACTTCTCTAGGGTCCAATGACGTGATCTTTTTCTTCCGATTTTTTCCCGGGATTTTTGTCCATGCGATATTTATAGTACTCTTCGGAACCTAGACAAATGGCTTTCTCAAAACAGTATGAAAATTCACGAGGCAAAAGAAAGATCGACTTATTTTTATTTGCTCGAGTGATTCCCCAGCAAATTAATTACGTCTTTCATTCCAGGCCACGACAGACCTCTACGGGAAGTGTACGACAATGCATTCTGGGACGTCAGCCGCTGCACCTGAGGCCGCTGGTGTGTTTGCCTTGGCGCTGGAAGCCAAGTGAGTACACAAAAGTATTTTCAGTTACTTAATTACAGCCTCGAGTCGCAGTGAGTGAATTCCAAAGAAATAAAATAAAACTTTCAAAAGTAATTGAAACGAAGAAAGCCTACTTACTCATTCCAAAGAAACAAAATAAAACTTTTAAAAGTAATTGAAACGAAGAGTGTCTACTTACTCTTAAAGCCGCGCATATCGTTATGGTTGGAGGAATAAATTCTGGAGGTATTTTTGCGCTCTGTTGAGGACACGAACGGAAGTTTTCGAGTCAAATGAGAAACTTCTACAGTCAAATTCCAACTATCCCTATTCTATTAGGAAATAACAGTTTCACTGGCCAGAAATTGCCATTTCCTCCACAATGGAGAAATTCATTTTTTAACAACAGTTGCAAAGTTGAAAAATGAAATAAACATTCATACAACGTGCATTCAGAGCACGGCGGAAATTCTGTTGTAAACTTCTAGACCACCGCGGAGGCATGAGAATTCGCTGGCTATCGACAATTTAAAAAACGAGCACACTCGGGCGTAACTTTGCGGAAACTCTAAACAACTCTACTAATAAGTTTGCACTATCAATTTCCACCACTATAATTTAATCAGACTATCATTCTCACCCGACAACCCTGGATTCCAATTCTTCACACCATATACTTAAGTTCGTTTTATTGGTAGTAGTCTACTAGCTTAGGGTAGGTTTTCATGGTTCCCGGGAGTACGTAAGTACTCGTAATAATAGAATTACATTTGGATATTGTAACGTTGTTTCCTGCACATTAACCCGACGGTGTAACTCATGTTACGCTCACGACTGCATAAGAGAAAAGAATATTTTTAAAGGTGTTCAAACGATGTGGCTCTGAGTTGGAATTTTGACAAAATTAATTTTTCTAGTCTAAAAATAATTCGGGAAGTACAGTAACACAAGATCTGCGAATGTTTTTCTTTTAAATGTCAGTGCACAATTGGACATGTTTTAAAATCTCTCCTTGAAATGAAGACCGACTAACAGGCCACACTCATGCACTTTGCTGATTTAATGTGGATTAGTATCTTAAGAAAAGGTAAAAACGAGTGACGATGTGTGGTACAGAGCGCATTAAAAGTACGTTAGTTGGGATGACATACGCAGCAGAACGTCAAGTCTTCGGTCATTTGACGCTTCCAATGGCGGCGTGAATGGTGAGATCTCACCCAGAATTCGCCTCCCGAAATTGACAAATCCCAACTTTTGTTCGGGAGGGAGGGAAGGGAACATTTTTTTTCCACTCACATCTCCTTTGTTAATTATCTCGAGTGCAGAAGCGTGACGGATGGCAGCTGGCGCCACGAACACATTCCAGGCTATAATCGTGCGAAATAGCCACTCACCACCGTTTCTCCCCTTCCCACGCCCCCCCCCCCAACCGCCATTTCCTCCTCTCTCCCCTCCCCCAATGCGGGTCCATCTCCAAAACATGAATTTGTGCTATACGAAAAAACACCCACATCGACATTATTTTATCCAGATGTGGATAATTATGTCATGCAATTATTCAGGAAACGATATATCGAAAATTATCGTCGACATGAGCAAAATATTATATTGGCGACACAAGCGATATAATCGATAGGACAATACGGAAAGCATAGTTTGTATACACCAAGGAAAACATTGACGATTACAATTATATAGATATGTTGGGTGATATTTCGGAAGTAGGTACATGCAAAGAGAAGAGAACGATATGGAAATAGTTTGAAGATTTTTTAAGTTGATTGCAGAAAATGTAACTGAAATTTTAGAAAAAAAAGAGAAACTGTATTCCGAGAAAGAAGACACTTTAAATTCATAATCTTGCATATCAACACACATGCTCCAGAATTTCATTGACATATTTTTCGTAAAATGAGAAATTCCGGACAATAATCCAAATCCCACTTGGACGTCCCAGGATACTCTTAAAATGAGTATACTATGCTCAGTAAATTTCAGACGTCTGGTAGCCATAGATAATGTAATCTTCCATACGGCAACAGCGATGCTATCCCCGTTGATATGTGACCATATCGCCCGTAAACGACGGGAGTAAAATTGGCGATACGGTCGATTTTACTCTATACAGTCGATATTGCTCGATATATCAAATAATTATCGCCAAACCCGTTATATAGTTGTAACCTTGATTCTTCTTTTATTTCTACGGTCTATATTGAAAAGTCAACAACGCACGGCCCTCTCTCCGCCCTGAACTCTGCAAGTGACCAGAAAGTAAAATTGAAAGCCATTGAGTTTCGTTAAATTTTACTGTGATTTTTTTATTTTAATGTAAGTCTCTTTTTATCCAAAAATTTTGTAAAATCGACTATAAATTCCATATTCCTTGAAATTTAGAGGCCATCAGGATTACATTATGAACTTCTGCGTTTGTTAAAAGATTGTACATGCATTTAAAGATAATGTTGTAAGTCGGAGAGTTATTACTGTCGTGGGAAACATAAAAACAAAATGGGTGGAACTCATTTGCTCATAATAATGTTCACGAGACTATTGATGCTATCCAATAATGCATTTAATAAGCATTCACTCATTCGTTTACAGTAACGGGATTCATTATAAGATAATACCACAATGTGAGGTAAAAATTGATACAGCCAAAGAAGTATTCCCCCTTTTTCGTCTTTATCTCATCAAAAGTTGTTTTGACTCCGCTGGATTCGCAAGAAAATCGAAAGCGTAAGAAAATAATTCGCATTCGGCGAATTTGGATGCAAATCAAGTTCAGCGAGGTATGCTGGTTTTAAAAAAAAAATATGAATCTTTTGCCATGTCGTATCTAATAAACCCTACTGGTGAACATCTGGATGGATGAATTGAAACAGAAATATCACATCCCCCATAAGACCACGTCGGTTAAATCTTTGAAAAACCCTTCTATCACCAACCGAGAAAAAAACTAACCCGGGCATATACCATTTTATTGCCGCACACATATTGAAGGCCTTGGGAGACGTCAATCCAAAATTTCAACGAAATCTGAACACGACCTTAAATCGATTCATCCATCTTAACCACCACCTCCTTTCCCACAGCACATGCACTCCCCCACCCACCTAATCCCCCGTCCTCGTTCGCAAACGACGAAAAGGGGGAAAAAAGACAAACGTCAACCCTCTCAACCGCTCGTTATTAGGCCGTTCGCTCTTGTCTTCCCGAATTTGCAAAGTGCCCCTCTTAGTTAAGGGAAGCCCCCGTCACACCCCACCTCCTGCCACTTCCCAGTCCCGTTTGCCCACGGGAAAAAATGGGGGAGTAGGGAATATTTCGTTGGAAGTGGCACTTTTATTAAAAATTCCTCCATCCAACTGGTGACTCCGCATTCCTTTAAGCCAAAAGAAAAATACTGTGAGCGGAATTTTTAAAAGTATAAATAAAGGAGGCCCGAATAAGTTCGTCATCCGCTGCCCGTCCTACGAATTAAAGGTATTTATTATTACAGTTTGTTTAACTAACGTACATTTCGGGCACCATACTATTGTGAATTCGGAAAGCCGAGCAAGGGCTTGGATCAGAATATTCAAGGGAGTCAATTTGTTTCCATCACGCCAAGCTAAGCCTGCTCTACCTCAATTCGCTAAAACTACAAACTCTGGAATACGAATTTAACTGAAACATTGCAGGCAGGCGATGAGGTGGTCGAAATTTACAATAAACATCAAGAAATTTGAAAATTAAACAGCTTGGCTTTTCCACTTTAAAAAGGTGGACTTTTAAAGTGGAAAAGCCAAGCTTATTCATTTTCAAATTTCAATATGAAGATTTTCCACTGAGTTACTCCAGAAACTGTTTTATTTTAAGTATCAAGAAGTTATTGCAGTCATCATGTCAGCTCGGAAACTCAACGATGAGGGCTCGAATTCCGTCGCCACGGGAATGAACGTTGTTTGCCCTGTGGTCGCACTTCAGCTGGGTAGCAAAATAAAACCTGAGCAATAAGAGTACCCATGTCAAACATTTCAATATTCTGAAGTACGAATACGTAATAATCATTACTTTTCCACTGACTTTATTTAGTATTCACATCTAGTTAAGCGGAATATTATATCAGTCTGTTGGATAAATTAAAATTACATACATATAATGAATATATGATAATTTGATTCAGCATACAGATTATTGCTTGCCTTTTAAATGGAACCATGCCATATATGAAACATACTTGTTCGAAAATTCGCAATATTCAAAGTTAAGGAAGTGCATAAGCTAACTTCTTGCCCTCTATAATATGAATTTATTTGTGTGTAATTTCGGAAATTGCCATCGGAACTTTTACTACCAGGCAATAGCCAAATGTTTTTTTGTCTAAATAAATCTAAAAAAATATATTGGTCTTACATCACTGTTAAAATTTTATATTAAAATATTTTTATAACAGAAAAAAAGAATAGCATTGAAAACAGACCACTCATTAACTTTGCAACACCTGCACAAGTGACAACAAATACTCATTTTAAATAGCATCTGCTTTAGTTATACCTAAAAACGTGAGATTGTTAGTTCAATAGATATGGGTTCCTACAATAAACAGCAAGTAGGTAATATATTGGCAATTAATAGTTTGAAAACTTCCATTATAGAAGCCTATTTGACTGATTTTCCTCTCTCTTAGAGAATTCCATGGAAATTTCTGTTTCTCTAGGTTTTCAAAATATGTACACTCCCAGGACTTCAAATTATGAGACTTAATTAACAACCACACATTTGTTTCATTATTAATTATGCTTCCAATCACTAATTATAGCCCCTGATCTTTTTAATTTATCAGCCAGACATTTTATTTTCAATGTATGGTTATCAGAAATTAGATTTCTAAATTATTCAATGTGCTCCTCCATTCATTAACACTCCCCCATAAAAAAGGATAACATATTGTTTTCACTTGCCTTGAATTGAAACTGAGGTTTTGTCCAAGTGATATTCTTTATTCTAAAGTGATTTCCTTTATTCAGATTCCATGAAAATATGAACCTCACCCCAGAGCATGATAGTCATTCAAAACAGTATGTACAAGCACGTTAATATGTTTCAATTAGACAATTCTATTCCAGAAAACTGTCAATTTCTCAATTTATTCAAAAACATGGTGACTCACTTACCAACATGTTCTCCTCCTGCAGTCCCCAGCTGACCTGGAGGGACATTCAACATTTGACAGTCCTGACCTCAAAACGCAATTCCCTGTTTGATGCCCGGGGACGGTTCCACTGGACAATGAATGGCGTTGGGCTGGAGTTCAACCACCTGTTTGGTTTTGGGGTCCTTGACGCTGGCGCCATGGTCGCACTTGCCAAGCAGTGGAAGACTGTTCCTGCAAGGTTTCACTGTGAAGCTGGATCCATGACAGAAACAAAGTCAGTACCAGGGCTCCCTATTTCATATCCATGAACATGCAGATTCATATATATTTAGCTCATGTTGGAATGAAAACAAGTGTGAATTTGTTTACATCACCAACTGGGAAGATGTTTATTTTAAGTATGTGCATTGACCAAATCTGATTATTTGTATACCCAGATTGTCAAACAAAACTGTTTTCATACATGTGATTCCCAGTACTTCTTATTCCTTAATAGTAGCTTGTAAATTAATAAATATTCTAAAGAAATTATTTTTTGAAATGTATATTAATATTTCATTACTTATTAATACATTTAATATTCTAAAGAAATGGCAGTACTTTCTCATATTGCAGAAGATAGCATAATCACTAAGTTTACAATTCAAATTTAACCCTTTAATAGTGCATGCAGTTTTTATTTTCTACATCATATTAATGGGAAGTTGTCTTATCCTTTGAGAAATTTGTAAATTTATACTCATATACACTTTATAAATGGATGTGGTAGTCCGGAGGTAGAGTGTTGGACTACTGACCTAGGACTGGAGGAGGCTCTGGTTCAATTAACGGGCAAGGCTGCCAGGTCACCCTCAGCTTCACTTGAGGTGTATGATTTTCCAGGGAGCAGAACTTCCTGAGAAACCATAGGTACCACCGGGCAAGGACTTGGCACCCCTACCCTGATGGGTAGATTTCACATGCCATTGGGCTTAGTATTGGGTGAATTCTACCAACACCTACCAAACTGATCTTCAAGTTGGCTATAGTATTTCTGATTTTTTTAATACTTTATCATATCATGAAATAAAGTTTCTCTACATCAACGTCCATCCCTTGACTGCATATGACAAACATAACATACATACATGCATACAAATCTTTTTTCTATCATTTCTGAAGAGTATTAATCATGTTAATATGGAATGGATGATGTAAGGCACGTATACATGCACACTTTCCACATTCTAGCACTCATGAGTATTTACATTCAAGACTTCCATGAATATGAGAATACCAATGTGTATAGACCTAGCGACCACAGATGCAGAACAATACATTATTGCTTACTCATGAAATATTAATTGTGTAATGTAGTACAAAGAAAGATAAACCCTTATGAAATGATGCATCATAAAATGTTTGGGTAACCAGTAAGGATTTTTTTTTGATCGCCATGCAAGGTAGTTTGGACTTGAACTGGAAGTCACAATTTTCATTTTTGTTATGCCCAATAACAACATGCAAAGTACTCATTAAAAATGAACCAACATCAGTGATGGCATGGTTAACGTGATAACTTTAACAAAATGTATAAAAATGATTAGTTCCACATGCAAGGATTGTGAAATTCACCAGAGAAAATCCCGCAAATGTGAACACAATAGTCATGAATAAGAGAATTACTGTTCCCATCTCATCATGGGTAATAAGATTTCATTAAATCAAACAACATTTAAAAGCTAAACTCACTCAGTGAAAGGTCAATTTATTGAGAAAAATTGTAAATAATGTTCATCATTATAGGCAATTGGTAAGCAGATACATATTTCATGACATAGCTGGAATTTAGAACTACTGTGATTTTTAATTTTTTGTCACAGGGAAATACCAAGCAGCCGTTCCTTACAGTTGAAGATAAAAACAAGAGCATGTGAGGGAACAGAAACACAAATTGGATACCTTGAGCATGTCCAAGCAGTCATCACTCTCAATGCTTCCCGGAGGGGAGATGTGGAGCTATTTCTCTCATCACCAATGGGCACAAGGTTGGTGCACGTCATGGGAAATTTCAAAAGGAAGATTTTCAAGAGTGTAACTTAGTGAAGGCCAATGCTATGAATGAGTAGGATATCAATGCTAATGAATACTAATTTCATATTTTGAGTGGTTCAGAATGTTCTGGTGATTGCTCACTCCATTTCCCATTCCTCCAATGGCACACCCCTAGAATATGTTAAACAAGGACTCATTTTTCCAACCTTCTATTATTCCTCATATGTCTTTATTCCTCACTTATTTCATGTCTCCCAAAATTCTTTGTCTGTCTCCCCCTGCTTTCCTCTCCATTCCCTGCTTATCTGAAGCAATCCATCCCCCAGATCATTTCTCAAAATATGCTTGCACACCTCCTAATCAAAAATCTGCCATTAGTTTGAAGACTTAACCTATGTATGATATAAGCATAAGTGTTTAGACAGGAATAGAGAAACATGGATTTCCAAAACAAATTCAATTGTGGAAATAATACATTAAATTTAAATTAAACCACTTAACACAAGCCACCTATCTCCAAGTACCTATTACCATCAATTATTGGATAGAAAAATTTCTCATTTCTCATGCATATTTCTGCACATGCTATTATCCTGCTTCGATGGCCACCGTTCCACAACATACATAACTATGCTCCACGTCAAAGTTTTAATGACCCTTTTCTTAACATCCTTACTCAACATCCCTATCATCAATTCCTTCTTCCTTGTGAAATCTTCTTTTCCTAATACAATTCTTCACCTTATGTCCCTACTAGTTTGACCATTTAGGTCCAAAAGACTTTCAATATAGGTATGCTATTCCACCTGTTCTAGTTTTTCTAACTACTCTAGTTCTAGTTGCTCTTGTAAAAATTTAATTCTACCCTTGTAAAAATAGCTGAAAAATGGAAAAAATTGCACTTCCCATTAATAAAAAACACAAATTAATCAAAAGGAATGAAAAAGGAGAGTCTTTGTATATCCATTTCTTTCCCAATCATATTTTCCATGCATTTGGATTATTCATGTTTTTCAATATCCACACTTCTTCATGCATGCTTTAGCACAGATAATCAAGAGTTTACTGCATAGGGAAGCATAGTCTGACATGAACTATTGGCCTGAAGGTAATGCACCGCCTGGGTGAATGTTGACTCAGTAGCTTTATGAGGTAGATAAACAGAAGTACCAATGTATCATTCCAAGATAACTAGTCAGAACCCTTAGTCTAGGAGTGCAATCCAACTTGGTTGATTACTCTCTGTTGTCGCAACCTCGGGTGGGAAAATGTCCATTAAAATCAACTATCCATTCAAGGTCACTTGGCCTTTAATGACTTAAATAAGTGTTTTATGATTGAACATTTTCACAAGTTCAAGATTCCACTTAGAAACCACTGCTGCTCATTGGCAGGGCATGATATACCCACCAGGACAACAAAGTTATCACATAATTGTTCATTCTGCGAGAGTTACTCTTGGTGAAAAGAATGGCTTGGTGGTTCAATGGATAATTTTCATTTGATATCAATGTCCATGACTGCTGTGAATGTTGCATTCTCTCACAATGGCAGTAAATGAGAACTTATAAAATGAATGCATAATGATTTCAATAAAAATTTAGAATATAGTCAACAGTTTGGTGAGAATGATTATCCCAAGAGGAGAGGAATCCAACTTCCATAATGAATTTTTCACTTATATATTATCACTAATGTGTATGAAGTTAAAAACGTATCCATTGCATTCACATTCTCCTCTGACCTACTCCTCAAGCCAAGGGTTAAGATGGGTACAATATGTACCAATGAGCACACTCACTATAAATATATGTAAATCACAAAATTTTATAACAGGTCTGGTTACTGAAAGCAAAGTTGCCCACATCACTCATTTTAAACATAAGTTTGAATGATTTAAGAAATCAGAATACCATAATATTTTTCATTAAGTAATTATCCTAATCTTTTCACAGATCTATGATATTAAGTAGGCGGGTTAATGATGATGATAAGTTGGATGGCTTCACAAAATGGCCCTTCATGACAACACATACATGGGGAGAGTATCCGCAAGGTGTCTGGACACTAGAGGTATGACCTAATTGTTACTAGTTAGTTTTTAATCAATACTGTTTATTTTAAAATTATTTCAAAGCTATAAGTGAACCTAATAACAGCTCTCCATGGGCTAAGGATACTCCAGTAGAATTACAAGAAAGTTTTCATAGTGAATGTGTGTTGATGAATGATATCCATCAAGTAATAGAGCATAAGTTTTGATATCATTGTCACCTTGTTTGTCACAGGTTGGCTTCAATTCACAAGTACCACAAACAGGATTTATCAAGGAGTGGACTTTAATGTTGCATGGGACAAGAGATCCTCCATATCGTGCTCTTCCACCACCAGCAGACCCTCACTCTAAGCTGGCAATTGTTAAGAAGGCCCATGAAGATGAGGCTAAGAGGAAGAAAATGCGTTAGATTAATGCTTGGAACCAGGGAGGTGACGACAATGGAAGATGATTACTAAGCCGAAAAAAAGCATGTGGGTAAAAATGATTAAATCAGAGCTGATATAAATCCTGTTGTGAGGAATAAAAGTGTAAAACTTACACTGGACAATGGAAATGATTAAAAAACAACAAAAAAGGAGAAGAATTTTACCAAAGGATATGGAATGAACAGCCAGAAAAATGTGATGGATAAAAACATAATATCTTGGTTTATCAGAGTGAAGATGATAATTATGGATAGATGTAGATGGATCATAATGAGCCATTGCACATTTTGTTGGGTTGACCATTTTCTGTCAACTTTGATGCCTGGAATACAAATGATAAATTACTTTATTGTATAAAATTATATAGACATGAAGTTTAATGAGGATTGTGATCATGAGAGTTAATATTGATCCATCGCATTATATTATTTTGGTAGTACTATTGAGGAAAAGAAATCTTCCAGAAGATAAAAAAAACCATTTGCAACAAACATTAAATTATTTTACAATTGGCATTACAACTGAAAATTCAGAGTCTGATTTAAAATTTATTCATACAAGTCACTAATGAATATTTGAAAATGTTTCTTAAATATAACTTGGGAGGTTAAACGGGTCAAATGAGCAGAGAAGTGATATGTAAAACTGACCAATGATTTACTTAATTGGATACCATTCTGGAGGCTAACAACAGAAACAATTTCTGGAAAAGGTTTTAGTCTAGTTGGTAAAAGACAAGTCGATTGACACTTATGGTGAATCTCTCTTTTAACACAATCTTTCAACAAGTTGATGAGGGATTTTCTCTCACATTCTATTTTTGTTAAGCTGATAGTTTAAGTCAGGTAAAAAATGTACCCATATGTATGATTATTACATTCATTATAATTTCCCAACATATTAAGCTATGAAATCAACCTGAGTTTCAAAGCCCTCAAGAACTTGTTCAATGGATTTGTGTGGCAATTGACTTATGTACAAACAATTGGATAACTACTGAGATAGAACTATCAAAAGTCTATGTGAACTTGCAAAATATATAATGCACTTGCATACACAAGAATGAATTAAATTCTTTAGCTCATTAAAAAAACCCATGATTGAGGTGTTGATGAAGTAATAGCAGTTATATGTAGGTAATTGCTAAATTCAAAACACGCACTCATTTGATTCTTTTGTAAATTCTTATTTGCCTTGAAAGTAATTTACAACAATGAAATGGTATTCATCAGGTATAGTATGCCCATTGAACTGCAGTTATTATTTTCATTATTGGAAATTATTTTTAAAACCTTCTCTATGTAAATAGCACAAATATTATAAGATGATACATATTCTATGCAGAAATGAGTTACGCCATCGGGTAATAATAAACACCAAAGGAACCAATTTAATCAAATTAATTTTGTTTTGATAAACAAAAGGAAAAGTAATTTCGAAGGATATATAATTATCAAATATTAGTACTCCAGCCTGTATTTCTACACTTAAAATATATCATTAAATGTTACCTTGGTGGTAGAAAGATTTTGAAAAATATGATAGCTCAGAAATTTTGATGTGCTACAATATACACATATCCTCGAAACCTTAGGATATCCCACAGAGAAACACCATTGTAGGAAATATTATATACTTATTGTGAAAAATACTTCATCAAGCAAAGAATTTTAATATGGTTTATCGCACAAATTATTTTATTCTAACTTGTTTCACCAAATAATGCATAATTCTTCTTGGGTGTGCCTGCTACTGAACATTACAAGCAGGCAAACATGATCCCTTTCATCATAAGTTGTTATGGTTTGGTTGTATGTATTTAAGCATCCCATTAATGTCCACTGTGATTTCTCGATACTTGTAAGATACCTCAACAAAAATATTATAAGATTAAAATATTTTTTTGTCTTCGAGTAATATAAATTAGAGAAATTAATTTTGCATGAATACCTGAGAAACTAGTTTAAGAAATCCTTCACTTTTATTCATAGAGTCAAATCTGAGAAGAGGAGAATAATATATAAATACATATTACAATTAGCAGTTAGAAACACTAACAAACTGCCATAATTATAGGCAGTCATGGTGAAATTATCAATTCTCCTTTTCTCAAATGAAAAATTAAAGCCCTCCATTCAGAAGGGGCGACTATTTTTTAAATTTTCTTATGCTTACTTAATAAACTAATTACAATGTATGAGAAAGCATTAAGGTCCAAAGATAAAATGAAACTTAGCTGCCAAGGGAATCTAAGAGAAAGTGATTTTTTTCTAAATTTGGCCTGGTAATTTTTAAGTTAATGGACATTATAAAACTAAAAAATCTAGAACTATCTCAAGAAAACAACACCAAGCAGTCTTGGCATATTTTTCTTGTGGATAAAATGAGCACACTAGTAATAACAATGTTATTATTTGTTTGAAAATAAAAGAATAAAATGCAAGTCTTGAGGTATGTCAAGCTTAATACCCAATTACCTACACAAGTTAGACTTGAATAATCAAAGGTAATTACATTATATAATACAAGAAAATTCCAAAAATACACAAGTGTAATACTAATGTTTTTAACTTGCTATAAATGGCCTCCTTAGTTGATAGTACCATTGAGTACAATTTCATAATAGTAACCTGTTTAATAGCCATATAAATGGAAGATTCCTGTAGCCTAATTTTTACTGGGTGACCAATCTCTTTTCTCACAGAGTTCATCCTACAGTAGGAATTTTTTCCACTATGGGGCATTCACAACCCATGTACTGTAATTTATCTTCTGTTTTTCCTTACTTCCTAATAGTGACAGCACGTGATGAGGTAGGATCCCCTTTTCAGAGCCACAAGCCCTCAACCCTTCCAAATTAAACCTCTCACTTCAACTAAACTGGTTGGTTTTACAAAATTCAATGATGCTTAGCAAACAGTGTTTGCACATTCAGAGCAGGAGGAATAGCCTAGTTCCTTTCCTTGTATGATTCATAATCTTTAAGGAAGTTCTGGAAACCAGAAAATCATGCAAAATTGATTTAACTATGGAAATTCAGAGGCATCACCCCGAACCCTCCATTCATTAGGTTAGTACTCTACTCCCTAACTAGGTTCCCACTGTCGCTCAATCCTTCAGTCCATTTGCCCACCTCATAAATGGCATCATCATAGAGAGGTAATGTTCCTTTTTTTCTGGTAAAATTTTAGCATGTGTAACTTAACATATAACCCCTTAAAAGGGAAATATTTAGTCCTGGAATGAGTGGTTATGGTCTACATGGTATCAGAATAATCCACTGTTATCCATGATACATTTAGCCAGTGCTGCTGAAAAAAATTACATCGATGAGGATATTAAACCCACAAGGCACACTGATGATCCATTAAACCCCCTCCTTTCTATAAAAACTTTGCACAGTGTATGAATTACCCCTAAGCATCAATCAATGTGGCTTGTAGTGTATACATGCTTTTGACAAATACATAGTCCAACAGGAGAATTTTTTTCTTTCTTAACAATGAATTGTATCCCTGCCAAATAAGATTTCATGGGTTTTTAATGACAGAATCTCATTCATAACACTTATAAAGCATGGCAACTACCAAATTATTATTAGGTAATCTACCGGTTAAGGTAGGTTTTTTGGATGGACACAACTATCAAGTAAACATTTTGTGACTCCAAACAAAACCCAATCCAGCAACCTAATCTACATCAGGTCCCTCTTCATCTCTGTGTACTTCTTTCCTCCCTTCATCACGTCCAACATCCCTATCCTGTTCCTGCCCTTTCCTCGCTTGCCCAACATTCTCCCCTCTATTACCTTCTTCAACATTCCACTACCACTCAATACACCTTTCATCCATTTTTCTCGCCTCCATAGGATTTCTCTCAGCAAACCCCTCTCCTCACCCACCATATCCAGTACTTCCTCATTTGTTTTCCTTTCGGTCCATTTCACCTTCTCTATTCTTCTCCACATCCACATTTCAAAAGCCTCCAATCTACGTCTATCAATTTTTTAGATTGGTACAAAGCACTACTCTAATTTTGGAGGAAAGAGGAAGCATCCCCAAGCAACAGATAGAATATTACCAGTAGAGATTCAAGCAGAACCAATGAACTTGGTCATTGTTCAGGTATACATCCCACCAAGCAATCATAAGGAAGAAGAAGTCAATAGGATATATGACCAGATAAAGGACATAATTGCAAGTGTTCCTGCAGGGTAAGATTTGATAGAGATGGAGGATTGGAATGCAACAGTAGGTGAAGGAATAGATGGGGGATGGGATAGGGGACTTTATCTAGACACCACAAAAGGGGTAGGTGTACATGGAAAATGACAGGTGATTCGGAAAGGTTTCAGTTACATTATATTATGGTTAGGCACAGATTCAGGGACAGGGTGATGAATTTGCACAGTTTCCTGAGAGCAAATGTGAACTTTGACCACAATTTAGTAGATATGAAGTTTACCCCCTGCTTCAAAAAGATAAGGCGGTGGAGACAGGTTAGCAAATGGAATGTAGAAACATTGACAAGGAAGGAGTAACAACAGGCCGTAGAGGATATTCTGAATGAGGACAGGGGTCTGGTTACTAGAGAGAAAAAAATGGAAATAAATAAAAATAGGGATATCAAAAGTTGCAAACAAAACTACTGGAACTAAAGTTTCAAAATGAAATCAAAACCACTAGGTATCTTTCCACGAGTTTTATTCAAGGGTACAACTAGTTTCGACGCAACGGCGTCATCTTCAGGAATGTCGCGTCGAAACTAGTTGTACCCTTGAATAAAACTCGTGGAAAGATACCCAGTGGTTTTGATTTCATTTTGAAACTTTAGTTAAAAATAAATTTCCACATAGTTGAGTCTAAAACCATAGAACAAAACTACTGGAACTGTAAATTGGAAAAGGACATGGAAACCATGGATTACAGATGAGATGATTAGAAAGATAGATGAAAGAAGGAAATGGAAGAATGCAAACACAGAGTTAGGTAGAAGGAAGTATAAAGTATTAATAATTAACTTAGACAGGTAACAAATAAAATGAAAGAAGCATGGAGAAAGGCAGTGCGAGGACATGAGTAGTTTGCAGAGGAAGAGTGAAATTAGTGTGCTATACAGGAAAGCTGTCAGGAACTAAGAAAGAAAAATCATTGCAAAAAATTAAAGATAAGACATAGGGTAGGCAATAATACTACAGAACTACTTAAAGGTTAAGAAAAAGGTAGGAGGAAGAGTTTTTATGGAATAATCAGTAGCATTTATGAGGGACGAATTTGGCTAGAAGACTTTGTCAGATCAGTGTTAGTTCCAATTCCAAAAAAAGGAGGGACAACAATATGCGAGGACTACAGAACAATAATTTTGATTTGGCATACCACTAAAGTGGTTCTAAGGATCATCAACAAGAGAATGGAGAGCAGGGCAAATACCTACATCAGGGGATGGTCAATTTGGGTTCAGGAAGGGAAGAGAATGTCACTAATAGAGAGAAACATACAGTACATACAATCAGGATTTATTTTTCTGTTTTGTAGATTTTAAAAAGGTGTTTGATAGACTAGTAGATGTCTCAGGCTGCTCAGGTGCAAGTGACAGATGTAGAGTAAAAAGGCAGTGTTAGGAAGAGTGGTAAGACAGGGATGTTCATTATCACCTCTGTCGTTAAACATGTATGTAGATGAAATAGTTAAATAGTATTGGGAAGAACTATAGATAGGAATGAAAGTCAGTGAGGAACTTATAAAATCATTTGGATTTGCTGATAATCAATTTTTATTTTGTCAAACAGTCAAGGCATTGCAAGCATTGCTGAGTGCATTAGAAAGTCAATGGGATACTTTTGGAATGAGAATAAATGTAAACAAAATGAATTTTATGTGGTTTTCCAGGAAGAGAAAGGCTAAGTTAACAATAAAAATAGGAGTTCATAAATTAGAACAAGTGGAACAGTGTACTTATCTCTGAAGTCCTCTGGAACAAAATGGTCAAAGTAGTAGGGGCATAAGACAAAGAATTTACATTAGGCAAAGAAGTTTTCAAGGAAGGAAGAATCTAAGAAAAGCCTCAAAAGTTTGATATGGAGTATGATTGTGTATTGTGTGGAAACATGTGTTTTGAAGAAGGATGATAGGCATAGATTGAGGTCTTTTGAAATGTGGGCATGGAGAAGAATGGAAACAATGAATGGACTGAAAGGAAAGCAAATGAGGAAGTAAGAAGAAGGCATGGTGGGGGAAGGAGAAAGAATTGTTGGGAGTAATAAAAAAGCAGTAGGAAAGATGTATATAGAACATTTTGATTGACAATGGGATGTTGAAGAATGTACTAGAGTGGAGAATGTTAAATTTGATGGTTTTAGGCTCTACTTTGTGAAAATTCATGATCACTGAATAAATGAACTTTGCAAAAAAACTTTATTACACTAATACCAGTTTCAACACATAGGCAACATCATCAGGTATATGAACATATACTGAATAAATAAACTTCGTATTTTTTCACACAAAAAACTTAAATAAAGCTTTTGTGTGAAAAAAATGCTAAGTTTATTTATTCAATGGAGACTGTTGGGGTAATTGGGAAGGGACAGGCATAAGATAGGGATGTTGGATGGAGTGAA
This sequence comes from Hetaerina titia, assembly GCA_037158775.1. Classification (NCBI taxonomy): domain Eukaryota; kingdom Metazoa; phylum Arthropoda; class Insecta; order Odonata; family Calopterygidae; genus Hetaerina; species Hetaerina titia. The sequence continues at coordinate 49,568,728 of CM073778.1, forward strand.
GGGAGATGGGAAGTATGCAGAATTGGAGAAGGGCTTATTGTAATGTTGGATTTCAGGTTTTGCTTTGTTGAGAAAGACAAGATAATTTTCTCTGTACTGTTTAGTTGCTTGTGTTTATCCAAAACCTACCTTAACCAGCAGATTACCAATAATAACACAAATAATCTGTATTAACTAAATCCATCTTTTTCTCCTTCCATTCTTGTATCCTATCAGTCGGAGGATCAATGTACCTCTCAGCTGCCCTTTTTCCATATTCTGAAGTATAATTCATGGCTTCAAGTTTAAATGCAATACTATGTGACAATCTTTTCAGATCACATGATGTTATTCTAATTTTAACTTTTTATGGCAAACTTCACTTATCGAGAGAGACAAATGCATTAGCAACATCCACATTAGCCCAATGCATATATGTTTTGCAGCAGGACCACGTGTAAATTGCAATGAAACATGCTACATTGTATACACATATGCTTTATTTAGAAATTATTTCAGGAAGTAAATTCAAAAAAATATTAAAACTCTATTGCTTACTACTGGCTTAAAACAGTGATGCATATTATCAAAATTTGCAATAAAATCAATTATTTTCTATGCCTGGTGTGGGAAAAAATACTCAACAGTATTTTTCAGATGAATCGGCTTGCATCTCATGCATGCTGAAGTTACACCCATATACCTTTGGCCCATGAGAAGTAGGTTGATTTTAGACCAAATTTTTGAGTGAAAAAACTGCATCTAATGGAATAGGAAGTGTGTTAACTTTATGTGTTTTAACACTGTTTAGTTCATGTCACAATTCAAGATGAAAAATACATCTAATAATACATTCACTGATGAGAAGAAAGAGCTACCGAATTTTCTTGAACCACTATCATAGAGTTCAACCGTTAAACTTTTGTAAAAGTAAAACAAATGTATGGTATTAGTTAAATGTCATTTTCACATTTGGTTCCTATGCTCTAGCAGTATGTAAATATTATGTGAATGCTCGATTCTGCTGATGATGACAAAAATGTCTACCACATGCTGACAACAAGCTTGCAAATGTAGGTGGCCATGGCCAAAACTCTGAGAATAAATAATTCCAGAGCCATTTCATATAACTTCACTGACTCAAATCATAAGACATTATGCATATAAGAGAATTTTGGCAAGGATGTATGTAAACATCAACATCTCAGTGAAAATTTCAATGAGACTAGTTGAATACTGACCAACAGAATTTATTTGCCTCAAACTGTGAGGCCGCAAATCATTTTAAGAGGTTTGTAGGCCTTCTAAATCAGTGGGTAAATCCTTTGTCCACATTTAATTCCAAAAAATCTAGGCACATGTGGCACACACAAATGGCAGTATATATATAATGTCAAAGCTAGGTTGTGCTTATGATGCTGAACTTTCTACCACAAACTGGCTAAAGACTGTGATTATGTTTCATGAGCTAAGAATTGTAACACCAATATCTTTTAACATTTCTTTACTTGGGTTCATATCTTTAACATTTCTTTACTCTTACTTAATCCATTTATAAAATTGGCTACCAAGCATATTTTGGATTTTAATTAACTCTACTCACAAGATATGAAACTACACACACAAGATGATTTTAGTATGACTGCCTAAAATTAAGGCTGCAGAAAAAAACTGGGTTTAGATATCTCCCTTCACTCAATCCTGCTCAATAGATTTCTAATGAAAACCTTCAAAGTGACAATAGTCTTTGCATTCAGAGGTACCCATCAGGAGGAGAGATGGGTGGAGAACTCAAATGGAGGAAGTGGGTGCCACTTGGTGTGTGAGATTGGATACACAACTTGAGAAGCCAGGTAACCAGATGGAGAGTCAAGTAATGAACCTGGACTTCTTGTTTCTTATGAACCCAAGTACATAATATATGCCATGATAAATTGTTTAAAACCCATCCATCTGGGTTTTTTGACAGCACCACTGCAAATCTTACCACAAAGAAGAAGGTTCCAGTCGAAACCAAAACCAATATAATGCTGGTTAGATTATGCTTGAATCAACATGTCCAATTTGGTGTTATAAGCCCTCTGCAATGTGAAGAAAATTCTAATGCAATGTTATGGATGACTTATCATCCATCCAAAATTCTTCAGAAAATTAAGGCAAGTGATGAAGTAAATGGGTGGAAGAATGCCATTTTGCTTGCAGATGACCCCTACATACAACGATCATTCAGAAAGAAAAAACCATTTTTAAAAAGAGCAAAACATATCTAATTATTCTGTTTTTTTATTGACATAAACATTGAATATATAAACTCACTTCTCCGTATAATTTCCATTGCTGTGTACAAATGATCATATCCAGCATTTGAATGCTTGCATCACAGACATCTGCCACCAGGTTCATCAACCGTTGCTTCACTTTGTTTCAAATTGTCATTTCCTGAACAGTGCTCTCCTAAAAAAACCTTCCAGTTCCACAAATTGATGGTTGCCACTTTGGGAGCCAGATCCAAACTGGAAGTTGGTCGACAACTTCCCATTTGAATTCTTAAATCAGACTTCTTCCCTGCTGAGTTAGGTGAGGAGAGGCATTAGGTTGGAGGAACACCATACCCTTACACAAGATGCCTTGATTTTGTTTTGGATGGACCTAAATAGCTTTGGTAATGTTCCATAGCCTTTTTTTGCATTAATTGCAGTGCCTTGAGGCATGAAATCATCCAGCAAGAAACATTTTCAATGCCAGAAAATTGTAACCATGACCATCTTTGTTAAAAGTGTTTGAATTGGCATGGTTTGATGGGGAAAATGAATGATGCCATCTTTGCAAAGTGTTTGTTTCAGGTGTGCAATGAGAAATCCATCCTATCACCACATCTCAATAAGGGCATCATGATCTGAATCTTGAGTGATACTATGAAGCAAGATGACTAATGATGAGAGTGTATCTTGAATCACTGACAGTGGCATTTCAGAGGGGAGTCCATGGATTAGGTGGAATTTATTTTAATTGTCCTTCAGGAGGAAATAGAAAAATGTCCCACCCTCTTCTAGTAAAGATCTTTGTTAGCTGCTGGTGATTGTAATTATGGTGGCTTTGCAGGAACATTTTGTTGCTAAGCACTGAAGTGACTGATTGGAATTGGCGTACAGTATGGATTATGCTTGAGCAAGTGATACCATTATTAGTCCCTTTCTGATCAGTCATACTAAGTTCAGTTTTGTGAGTCTAAGCCAGAAAGAGAGAGAGCCCAAGGAAAAATAACCCCTAGCAACCTTCACATAACACAATTTGTCAGGGACTACATCCCTCCAGTTGTTGTGCTTGGCCAGTATAACCTCCATTAATTGAGAAACTCTGTGGCACAAGGATTGAAAATCAAAATACATCACACCACTATTATCTTGCACCACTGACTTTCCTATTCTCACAAATCAGAAAAACTGTATTCTCAGGACCTTTCAAATCATTCCCACTCCCTTAGTAATACCCATACCTCCTGAACCATTAACTGAACCTTCAATCCCCCAACCATGTCCACTGAAACTCAAGATCTGCCTGTCTAACCTCATTCATAAATGCTTCCTGCTGCCTTCTGTAAAATCTGATATCCAAATACTCCTAGAGACACTCCCCTTAAGAATTCTTATCTTTTACAATGAAAAATAATTCCCCTTCAGATTCCCTTATCCTTCTAAAATGGAACTGCATCAGTGCCACTAAACATTGCACTCCACCCAACAATTAACACAACCTCACAACCCCCACTTTGCCCTTCAGCAAGAAACTTGTCAAATGTGTATCAATACATTTTTCCATTCCCAGTTACAACAACTTCCACAATGATAATACATCCAGGAGAGCTGGATGCATTGCAATTCTCTACAAATGAAATCAAAGAGCACAAAAATTCCCACCATATCACACTCAAGCTGGAAATAGATGAATTTATTACGGCAAACATCGCATCTCTCTACATCTGATTTACTTATCTTCCAACATAGATCCCACCACTGTCAGATGCCCTAGATTTCTTAGTACATTTTTTTTTAATTTTCTCCTGAATCCTCTGAAAATTCAGTGCTATTCGCTCAATGTGAATCCAATAGAATATATTCATTCATTACAATCATTTTCGATTTGGCAATGTCGTCAAGTATAACTGGCGAAATATGTACATCAACAAAAAATGCAAAACATTATAAGGTAGTAAATTTGTTTAGAGCGTATCATGAAGCTTAATCATATTAAAATTTTATTAAATTTATATTCAGCTCCAAAAACTCTCCCATTTGGTATGGGGATTTAGTTCAAAGCCTTGAGAACAAAACTCTGAATTTTTCTATTGACTAACCTGACTTTAGGAGGTAGTACGTCAAGCATTTTTATTTCTGTTCTCATATTGGAGTAGGGACTTGCTAAACCTGCAATGAGACACAAAGAACATTTCTTCCAGCTTTAGCACCAATGTGCACTATATCAACGGTAATATTTACGCATTTCCTTTCAAACACACAAGAATTTAAAATTACGCATATAGACGCTGTAAGTTGTTATGATTACGATACCTATATTTACCACATTCTAAGTCGCATGTCATAGTCAACTAATACAATTTGATAGGGTTTATCCCGCCTAAAAACCCATTATGATCCATGAAATTATTAAAAGCACTATTTAAAATAAAAATCCAGGAGAAATTCGCGGAAAGACGTAATTAAGCTTGTTACGACATAAGAAGCATAATTACCACAATTATCTAACATAGATGATTAACCTCTTCTAAAATTATAACGCGACTACCAAGTACAGCTACAAATCAATCAAAATAAAATTAGAATAATAAATTATGGGAAAATCTTCATTGGTACATACAATAAATTTATGCAATGCCATACTCGGAATTCGACTACAGCAATGTTGCTTCTGTTTCATATGATCCACCTTAGGTTGATACACTTTAAAGCTACATTTATAAATTGAAATTCTTCATTTCCAGTCAGTGAAATTTTCAAAATATTTAAAGATCAACGATTTTTGGGCAAGGTATATTGCATATATGAGTAGATATATACAATCAACACGACTGTTCAAATAAGTGCGCCATGGACAAAGTATTTCATAACTCAATTGTTAAATTTTCTTGGAGAAGATAATGGAGACGACGAATACGATTTTTATCTAGCGATTGAAAAATCATCGATTGTGGTTATTTCCATTTATAATGAAAGTAATATATAACAATAACTACACCATTATTTAGACTGCCAATTGTAGATTGGCTTCGTAAAGCACATAACGACATGTTGATCATAACCTAACATGTTTCGAAATTACAGTAAAGCAAAATTGTATATATTACTACGAGTGAAATTACTGTAATTTAAAATCAATTCAAATAAAAAAATCAATAGAATGTTTCTCGCTCATTTCTCAATTATACCCAAGCTGTTAAAGATGCGTTAAATTTTGTTATTCTACATTCTTTTGTCAAAAAAATGACTTTCGTGAGCGCCGTGGTTGAAGCGGCAATAAAAATAATAGGTGTAAATGTAAATTATGTATTCCAATGAGAGTTATAGGTTTTACAGTGTGAAGTGAAATATTGTGCTTAATTATTATAATTATAAATTCTGCCATTTTCGTTGAGGAAAGTTTAATTTAAAGATAACCTAAACTCCTGTATAAAAATTTTGTATTGGCGTTGCGAAGAGCTGTTAAGTATTTACAGCATAATGTGGCCGATGCTCCTTGATATGTCTCGGGATGAATGTAAACGCATTCTCAGAAGATTAGGTAAGTGGTCTTGAAGTTATACTAACAAGTGGCTCGCGAAGAATGTCTTTTAACACGTACGCATTGCTTTTAGAACTTGAGGCGTATGCTTCCATTATAACCGTATTTCGTGCACAAGGAGCTTTGACCAAGGAAAAGAAGAATCTTCTAAAAGAAATTTCTTCTCAGTTAAATATATCTATGGAAAGACATCGTGCTGAAGTTAGAAGAGCAGTCAATGATGAGAAACTGGCAACTATAGCCGAACAGTTGAGTATTTTGTTATGTTGTGGGTTTGTATGACGCTTAATTTTTTCTTGAATTTGTACCTGTTTATATATTTAAGTTTTTTTGCATTATTTCGCACCCTCTCAGTTTCTGTGATGGTGAAAGACTTAATAATTGTATTTTTTCTGTATAGTATGGCTGGACCTGATACGAGCACCGAATGGGCCATTGAAGGTCGCAGATTGGTTCCGTTGATGCCTCGTCTTGTTCCTCAAACTGCGTTCACTGTTCTTGCTAACAGCGTTGCAAATCTAACTGCAGCGGGCAATGCTCGCCTCCCTGTTCCTGCTGCCACTGCTAAGCTTCCAGGTGAGTGTTACTCTTTCCCTCTTCCACGCAATTTAGTCGTGGATTAAATACATGCATTTTTACATTTTTTTGGGATTTTCCTCCGTCATTATTTTGCTTTATAAGTTGAATTTATTGCAAATTTAATATTTGCGATCAATTAACTGGCATCCTATCTGACTGCCATGAAGTTTACTTAGTCTGAGAAATTATGTTTCACGGTTTATATATTTTGAAATCAATCTAATCTGATAATAATGTCATGATATCCACTCGATTATCACTTATGCCATGTTTTTTGAAGAATGCGTCTAGTATTTCTAAAGCTCTAATTTCAGACATAAATGGGAAATTCTTAAATAAAAATTCCAGGATCAAATACTATGCCAGAATCAAGATCAATGGAACCGGTGGTTTCCGAGGGTAGTATAGCCCCACAGAGCAGTCCTTTACAGCCTTCTCAGGCACAATCTGAAAACACAATGCAGAAACCAGAAGTGGATGATGAGACTCCTACAGATAATGTAACTATAGTCCCTGATATCAGCATTAAAAGGGAGCTTGATGAAGAAGGTGAAGAGGAGACCAAAGAGAAGTGTAATAATAAAAAGATAAAACCTTCACCCGTGGGAGAAGCAGAGGTGTCATCTTCTGTCGCTGCATCAGTTCCACCACCTCCAACAGTGTCAACTGCACCAAGTACTCCATCAGTATCTAAGGTGATTGCTCCATTGATTTTTGTTGCTTCAATCACTGAGCTTCTTTTCTTTTTAAAGGGGTGCAAAGTTCTCAGACTTCCACTGCGTTAATTGCTTGGTTTTTCTGTTTCCCATTTTTGTTGTGTTATCTTCAGTGGACAAGGTTCACGAACAATCTAACTGGTATCTTCCCATCATAAGTGACAGTGCTAGATTTCCAGGGGGAAAAGATGTGGGGACTTTTTATGTAAGGGAAGAAACATGCATTGATATTTCTCACAGAAACTGATACCAGAAAGATTATTTAAACACAAAACAAAACTGCTTATGTGAGGAGAAACTGAAAAGCTCAGATGTAGTTTCATGCTCATGTGGACTTAGCTAATACAATTATTGCAATATCTATGGGGCATGTTAACTTTTTTATTTTTTCATTGGAATTATGTTGACGTGGTTGCTGGTGTGCAGAAATCTTAAACTGAGAATCATTTCAGAATCCCAGTAGTTGTGGAATTATAATTCAATTTTAAAGCCATGTGAAGAGCCCTCCACCATTGGAATATTGAGCACCATTCTGTTAAACATTCTTTTTGTCAAAATATGGGATGCATTTAGAAAATAAGGTGCAGAAATTTGAAGCAAAACTAATTCCAAGATAATTCCTCATTAAGGTTTTACAGCTCATAATAATGTAAAACTTTTTTGACTACGTGATGCTTATTCTTCGGGTGATAATGGGCATTTACTGATCAATTCTCATCATTTTATAAATGGAAGACATAATGATTGCTGAAGAGATAGAACAAATATCATTAATTTTTACACATATGCATTACATATTTGTACACAATCATTGAGTACTAGTGTGTAGAGAGCCCCACATAAAAATTTTATTTGGAACAGTAATTTGCTACTTGACTGATTTGTAGGCCACAGTCTCCGAAGAAGTTCTCTGTCTCTCCTACTTTCCCTTTTAATATAATTTGGAGTGGCTACTTTCCTTTGGGTTTTGTTTTTTTTTTGTATGTCTTGTCAGTAGCTGAATCATTTGACTGTATGGTGTTATCATCAATTTCTATATACTGTGTATCCCAGTGTTCCATCTGGTTTTTCATGATTATGTTCTTCAGAAAAAGAAGTTATTCCCTCTTGCTTAACTTCTACCACGAATTTGATCTTCTTGTCTTTTTAATCTTGATCAAGGTAATGTAAATTTTTCATCAATAAGTGTGTAATATTTGAAATTAAAGAAACCTGCTGAAGGTAAAGTTTGTCTGCATAAGCTACAAAATCAGCAAAGTATCATTACAATTAGTATGATTATTTTGCCATGTATTCAAAAGAATAAATTAATACAGAAACCATGAATAAACAAAAACCCTTTTCTAATCCTCATATTTAAGAGGGGGGAAAATAGAGCAGGTAGAACAGTTTACGTATCTCGGAAGTGTTTTGGACCAATACGGTCAAAGTAGTAGGGACGTAAGGAGAAGAATTGCGCTAGGCAAGGAGGCTTTCTCAAGGAGGAGGGAGTTGATGATGGGGACATTGAGTAGGGAGGTTAAGAAAAGACTCGTAAAAACTCTGACATGGAGCGTAGCTATGTACAGCACGGAAACGTGGTCGCTGAATCAGGAGGATAGAAGTAGATTGGAAGCTTTTGAAATGTGGGTGTGGAGAAGAATGGAGAAGGTGAAATGGACCAAAAGGAAAACAAATGAGGAAGTACTGGAGATGGTGGGTGAGGAGAGGGGTTTGTTGAGAGAAATCCTATGGAGGCAGGAAAAATGGATGAAAGGCATATTGAGCGGTAGTGGGATGTTGAAGACTGTAATAGAGGAGAGAATGTTAGGCAAACGAGGAAAGGGCAGAGACAGGATAGGGATGTTGGACGGAATGAAGGGAGGAAAGAAGTACACAGAGATGAAGAGGGACCTGATGTAGATTAGGTTGCTGGATTGGGTTTTGTTTGGAGTTACAAAATATTTATTTGATAGTTGTGTCCATCCAAAAACTTACCTTAACCAGTAGATTACCTAAAAAAAATCTTCACATTCAACCATTAACGAATTATTTACTTGAGGCTCACCAAGTGGCATCCTACTTTTTAGAGCTCGGCTATGTAATAATACAGGTACTTGTATATACACATACAGTAATACCTGTACATACACATTTATATGATTCTAATATCAGGACCAAACATTTAAAATTTCTCTCGATTTTCCTAGAACTAATGATCCATGCTCTACCCACTGATGTATAACTAGATATGTGCTACAATAAAAATTCTAACAATACCAACTTTCATATGAATCCAGAGTAAGATGTGGGACTCTAGTTCATATTTCCCTAAATGCATATTAGCACATTCATTCAGAATCAGGTCTGCACCCCAACTTCCATGTACACTATCATCAACTCCTGACTGAAATGTGAAACAATGACCATCAATTTCATCATTATTGCACCCTTTAAAATTATGAATTATATGTTTCAGCCACCAGCACCAGTGGTTGCAGTCTCTACCAGTTGCCAGTCAGCATCAGTCACTTCAACTAGTGTGTCTTCCAATTCATCACGTGTATTAACAGTTTCATCTGCCCCTGTTCCCGTGAAAATCACCCTAACATCCACGACTACATGGCCAACATCCACAGCATGCTCTACATCATCTGGAACCACGCAAAAAGTAATTCTATTACTACGCTCAAGTATAGTTATTAGGAATTTTTTATATTTTTTCCAAAATGCTATTTTTTTGTTTATTTGGGTCCATGAAGAACAAATCTTGGGAATTCTTAGGTTGGGAGAATGTAATTTTCCATCTAGGTTGACCTCTCTGGTTTATTCTTTTTGGAAATTTAAAGTGTTGAAAGTTGGTTATGTGATTTTTATGTGAGGGGTTGAAAATATTAGCACTTTAAGCATCATCTTGACAAGTATTGTTGCAAATAATAATAAAAGAAAAAATATGATCAATAACTGGACTTATGAGTTTCATAAAGGTTACATTTTGAAAATATAATGGACTCTTGCTGGGCAACGTTTGAATGCAAATGGAATTCTCAACTTACCTACTAGTAAAGTTTACTAAATCGTGCAAATTCCTCAATTTTCTCAATGCCAAACCACTTTTATAGGCAGGTGCAATGGCCTGATGAACAATGGTCTATATCCTCTGAAAGCCAGGTCTGTTTTCACAATTTTTCGTATCTAGTTTCATCAGAAGGTTAGAATAGTACTCCCCAGTTATTGTTACTGACTCGTTCTTTTGATATCCCTACAGTATTAGGAATTTCATGAACCTTTGTACATCAATCTTTTAAAATCATATTGAACATTTTTTCAATGATTTCTGGTGTGGTGCACTTTTTGGACATCCTTTACATTAATCATCTTGGAGGTTTTCATGGCCCCCAGTTTCATAATTGTGGATATTGAAGAAGAGTCCCCTTACACAGTTGCAGTCCTCTAATTTTGATCGGAATTACACCGTCTTTTACATAGAATTTTATCACTGCATAGTACGTGATTTCTTCCTATTCCCAACAAGGCACAGGGCTGATTCAAATGACAGCCTACAGCAAACTGCTTGATGTAATTGCTAGTATAGCTATAGCTAGCTATCCCATGGCTTCTATTTACAGTTGTGTCAACATGAGAGGAAAAGTACTACACAGAAAATCTTCCCTTAGAACAAACAATCATTTGTTTTAAACAAGTTAATATGGATGTAAAAGTTTACAAATGGTGTAGACTCCCTTATTATGGATTGATTTCACAAAAGAAAGCCAGCGTCTTCCCTAGGGAACAATTTCGAATAGCTTTTTACAATGTGAACAACCTAAAATAATTCATGAACACCATGAAAGACAATGTGGAAAAACAAAATAAAAGTGGCATTGATAAGTTAACTTGTAAGGACTGTAGTGCTATCACCACAGACCAAACAGGGAGATCATTAAAAACATGATCGGAGGAACATAAACACTGTTTTAGGAAATGTTACCTTGTGCAATATCACTTTGCCCAGCATCTGTGGAAAGAAAATCATGGGAGTGATTTCAGCCCGAAACTGGTACACTAAATGGACAAAGGAAGGAGGTTGAGCAAGTGGGAAGAGCTGGAAATCAGAAAGAATTGAAAAAGAGTCATTTGGTCAATGATTTATTTGTTTGAATACATCTACATAATACCCCGCAAGCCGCCGCAAGGGCGTGTGGCGGGGGGGCAATACCTCTCCCCAATCCTGAAAGCATCCCTTTCCTGATGTTTAAGACCCCTGTCCTTCCTCCAGCTCTTCCCCTTCTCTCACCCACCCCTTCCCCCACAAGAATGGTATATAAATGGACCACAAATTGGGTAATTTGTACCTGATGATGATGCCTAAGCATTGAAACTAGTAGTACCAAAATAAAGAACAGTGGAAAAATATATTGTGTTCTTAATTTAATGAACATGAACTTCCCCAATGTTGAGCCAGAAACCATCTAATGAAATCCACTGCAAATTTTACAGTAGATATTTATGAAGAAATAACCACCATGTATTAATGAATAAAAATATTTCAATGTAGCCTGAATCTTTGATAAATGTCTTTCTTTTGAGTGTATGATAACTTTAACTTTTGCTAGCAGTATATTGAATTATTTACCCATGAAAATTCCCCTTATTTTTCAACTAGACTATAAGCCAGTTTAGGTTTTCCTGAGACTAAAAAATGAGGAAGTATCTCAGGATATGCTCAAATGTGTATGTTATGCTGTAGACTTTTAAAGCTAAGTCCTTTGCCATAAAACATCTTTTTGCTGATTTACTCATTGGATGTATTCTTTTTCCTTCAGGTAATCATAGTGTCAAGTTCAGGATCTTGTGGGTCACCGAGTATACTTCAGCGATCCCTCAGTGTCCCAATGGTGAAAACTGTAACCTCCATAGCCTCATCATCTGCATCATCCTCCTCTGCTACAATCACAGCAACCTCTTCATCGTCACCAGCTCATTCCAGGGGTCCAACCTCATATATTATAAATAGTGGTAGTGGTCAATCATCAACTCAATCAGGGACAGTGGTTACCATTTCGACAGGCTCATCAAATGAGAATTCTGTAGGATCTGCTTCCAGAAATAATTCAGACTGCAATATGACTGCAACCACAGGTAGCAATTTCTATTTTTGCGATGAACCACCAATGATATTAATATCACTGCTTGCTGAATCACATTCTAGTATTGGATGATGATTTCTCAAAATGATGGTTGTTTAAATATTAGTGATTAACATCATTGCATAATAACTAGCTTAAGAGTGGCCTTACTAATTTTTTTATTTGCATAACATAAGCTAGAAGTAGCTACTTAGTGTGTAGGTCTAGCAAGAATATCTGTCAATGTGTTTGTTTTTTTGTCAAGAGTATATAAAGTTATAGTTTATCTTTTGAAAATTAACAGTTTGATCAATTGCGTATTCCCATTTGCTTTGCAGTGTCCATTGATGGTGTTCCAACAGCAGCATATATTTCATCAGGATCAACTGGTTCTTTGTCTGGTAATGCAGTGAGCATCCTTGGATCTGGAACATCTAACTTCAGTAGCACAACGGCGAGCAATGTGGTTCATAAGTTAAGGCCCAAGCCACAAAGTGTAAGCATAGGAGGAATAAGTAGACCAAGGACAGGCCCCATTGTCATACCAGTGACCCCTAACACACACCATCCCTTGCACCAATCCTTAACATGTGGTGGAACCACTGGAATCACAGTCCAGCAAAAATCTAAATCTTTACTAGGGGTGCATGCAGTGAAACAGGAAAGTAGTGGATGCACTATGTCAGCCCTGGGAAAAACTACAGGAGGTGAGTTGAGTTTTTATTTTGTGTATAAGTAACTAAATTTATTTAACTGCCCACTAAACACTCTTCACTGGATTCAACAGTGTTGGTTAATGGCAGTCATTAATATCTGTGCATTCGTATCAGACTCTTAGAAATTTAAATGGTTAACATTTAACCTTCAATTAATTACATTGTGTTCGCAATTTAGGAAAAATGATGGAAATGTGATGAATATGGCAGTTTTTCAGCCAACTAGGATAAGAATCAAGAAAATTTAAGGAAATATGCTAGCTTCTTGAGAATTTTTTAGATGCTGCATGTATGTGTTAAATTTGACTAATTTGTACAAGTTTACAACATAAAGGAACTCCTTATTAAAAACATTACATTATACACGATTTTAACAAGTTTTACCAAGCAAAAGTTGCTGGAAGGAAAAGTCACAGTTTTGTCAAGTGCATTCACATACATATTCTGATTTTAAGTTTAGGGGCTGATCATTAGGACATAACTTTGTCATCATAAGCATTCTGTCGAATCAAGGTATGTTTTTTGGTAGTCCCTGTAAACTTACACATTGCTGTGGAATTATTAAGCACTTCTTCTTATCCTAAACTCTTTTCCTTGTTTTTCCTTTCTTTTTCCTTGTTTTATTTCTATTTTCAATTCTCTATACTCCTTATATTCCCTTATGCCATCCAAACCATCTATTTGTCATCTCTTTCCTTCCTGCTTGCTTGGCTAATATTCTCCCTGTCATCACTTTCAAAATTTTCATGGTAGCTCTCATCATCCTCCCTTCCTTTTACCTCCTTTTTTACCACATCTTGAATCACCTGCTTCACATTACGAAAATTCCCTATTCTATGAAAATCATGAAGAAAACAAGCATAGTAAACCATATGTTGGAATATCAATGAATACAAGAACTGTCCCAAAAGTAGTTGGACTGAGTCCATAAAAAAAATGTATTGCCAGAATCAGTACATTCATTCCAAAGTCTTCGAAGTACACTCTTGTGCGTCCACACACTCCTGCCAGTAGATTTTCTGTGCCTCGTATGCCTTCTGGAAGGCAGCGGCCAGAATGCTGCTAAGCTCCCTTGTTATGGCCTGTTGTAATGCTTCCACTGAGCTGTGGTGATGTCCTTTCAGCACAGATTTGAAGCTGGGGAAGAGGAAGAAGTCTGGTGAGGCATTATCTAAACAATTTGGATCCTCACCAACATCATCGAGAAGCTCTCACTAGATCTATGTGAGAGTTTCCTTTTGTTCATTCTGGAGCACTCTAGCGCCAACTTCACTCACACCTTTCTCATACCCATGTTTTCAGTGGAAAGTCTATACTCATCACTGTTTGGGATGCTAAGTTCGTCATAAACCATGCGAATACTTAACCTGCAATCCCTGTCCAGCAAAACCTTCACTCTTGCAATTTTCATCACTTTTTGAGGGTGAAGGGTGTCTTGAACATTTGGCATCTTCAACATCTTCTCTACCCTCCCGAAACAACTTATGTCACCCATAAACACCCATTCTACTCATGGTGTCATCACCATAAGCTGCATTAAGCACGTCATGAGTCCTCTTTCATGGTTTTTCCCAGTTTCACACAAAATTTGATGGCATACTGCTGTTCCAATAACTGGTTCATGACGTAACATAAATGAGGTCAGGTTATAGAGGTTTCGCAAACGAATGATCTGCACTCCGCAAAGGCTGGTAGCCAACTGCTTCCAGCCTTTCCTGAGACTCCTCTCCCCTTGAAATCACCTTGAAACTCCCCTCCCAGAGAAATCGCCTTCCATCCGGGAAAAAATAAGTCATACTACTTTAGGGATAGATATTATATAAAAGGCATTGTAAAGTATTGATTAGAAAATTAACATATAACTGGTTGCGGATCAAAGCTTGGATTTTAATCAAACTCATTTAAGTTTTATTGCAGTTATAATATTATATTCTAGTTGCATTTGGAAGACACGAAACAAAATATTCCACTTCATGGTAAATGACACATGGTTGACACATAGGCTTGCATTTCGGAATATGTATAAGTTTCTCCTTATTCAATATAGCAATAAGATACTCTAGCAAATGTGAGAAGGAAAAATGAAATGCACAAAAATAAAGGTACAAATGAATAGAATGATCTTTTAAAATGACCAAAAATGCAAAAAAAAACACAATATACAAAGCTCATATTTAGCATCCAAAAGATCATAAGGTAAAAAAAAATAAAACTGCAACAAATAATACTGAGCTTCATGGCAACGTTGAAAAAAATAAAACATGATTGAGGTGAATAGAAATTATACCTGAGGCAGCAATGAATTTGTACTTAGTAGTAGAACCGTACTTACACGTATAAGAACAAGAATGTTACTCTGCATCAAATGCTTACTTCTCTTCAACAGAGTAATATAAATTATTAGTCATCTGCATTGTTTTTGCTTTGTTTAAAATGTAATTATCTCATGAACTATTGGCTGTCTTTATACAAAAAGTGTAATCAGGGAATTGAGTGGAATATAACTACATACCAAATTTCAAGGAACGTTATTGTCTGTGGACCTGGTCCTCCTCTTGTAAGTTCACTTTTCCTTGTATCTGTAATTTGTCCACTTTGCACCTTTCTTTTCACCAAATTTTCTGAGCATTTCACCTTTTTCAATATTCCTTCGGTAGTTTATGGTTACCTAATTCTTTTTGCTCTTATTTTTCCCATAGGTTCATTTACACTTGCCATCCCATACATCTTCAATTGAATGACCTATTGTCAACATTTTCAATCACAGAGAACTGTAGGGAATATGTTTTTAAATAAATTGAAATCAGATCATGTGTCAGGCTCAACCTTGTGAGTGTTCACTTTGAGGACTAAGATAAACTTTATAAAATTCACAAAAAAGATTTTACAAGTACCATGTTAATGTTATTTTTCTTGTAAATTTTATGATGTTTATCTTATTCCTCAAATTTAAATCACTTACTTATGTACTAAACTCACAAGTGCCTCCCTGAATTTTACCTAATTTGCACCCATTCTTGTGTGGCTGAAGCAAGACAGATTTTCTCATATTTTTGTTGTCAACTTAAAACAAAACACCATATCTCTCTGTTAGTAAATTTCAATAGATTTAAAATCAAGGACTTAGGTTCAGTAACGAGCCCTCTATGTTCAACCAAGTGCCATTCTTGTTTGGTCTACTCATTCTCATATTACTTGGCCCAATTTGCTTATGACACCATCTTCGATATTTTGTAGATAAAGCTACAACCAACCCAGCATCAAGCTGCATCCATATATTCACTGAGTTTTGAGTGGGTGCTGTTATGAGATTTGGACACCTCTAACAGGGACCTAGTCCACATATATATGTGATGCATAAAATGTACATGTCCATTGTAAATATCTTATTTTAATCAATACCTATTGTTATTTCATTCTAAATATTTTTTCTACTCTAACCAAATAATTTTAAGACCTAATACTGAAGAATTAGTAGGTAGTTGTGGTCTGATTCATAATGTGTATCAAGCGACAAGGCAAAGCTCAAGTGTTAGCACTGTTTTTAAGATTAAAAATATGGGTAACATACTACTCTACAGTAATCAGAACTAACCATTTCGATTCCCTCATATGAACCTATATTTCCATCTTAAGATATTCACCTCTAAGATCCCAACAGGAACAAGCCTTAGAAGACCACATCACTTGGTTTAAGCAAATGTGTGGCAGCGGCTCATATGTAGGAAGGGAGTAATCCTATTGCCAGTGTATAATGAAACTTCCACTGATATTTTCCACTTAACAACTGATATTGCTACTGTGTTTATGTCTTCCTGGTGACAAGCCATCCACCACTTATCCATATGATAGTCTCCTTATTTGATCAAGATACAGGTATTGTATTAAGAGTAATTTGTTTCACTATGCAGTGTGTCTGGTTGATCAGTGTCCGAAAAATAAAAATTCATTTTTCATAATCTAATTACCATATCTGGTTTTCACTTTTACGAAGTAATGTTTTCAAAGTCTTTTATGATTAATGGTTGTTCAATAAATAATAGTTTGTGAATCCTTGGCATGAGAAATACATATCTGGGTGAAATTCAACCTTTCATCGGTTTGAAGCATGTTGTGGGTTACCATAGCCATGGTAAACCTAATTTGACAGATTCCTTATTAGGTTGACATGTTTTGCGTACCCCAATATTGAAATGGGATTAATCCTGGTGTGATAGAGGGAGTAAGATCAGCAATGGATGCATGCACATGATAGCAGAATCAATAAAACTTGGAAAGCTTTCCTTTATGGGGGCTGAAGCCGGTGCAATACATAGATGCAAGAAAATAAATTTTTCTTTTTGAATACCTGTCATCTAGACACACTGATTATTGGTTATAGGATTATCCCCATTCCCCACAAGCCAAGATCCATACAATACTTCAGTTGAAAGAAGTACAACCCAATATGTGTATGACTTCTTTTGTGGCATCATTCTTCATTGTACAACTAAGGAAAACTGCACATGGTATCTTTGAAGTTCTTATTGTTGTTGTTTTCGATGTTGTGTGGTTGTATTTCTCTTATCTTCACTTTTGGGAAGACACTTATATTCCTCCTCTTGAAGATTAACATTTCTGTGACACTTTTATTAGACTTAATATTCATATTTGTGTACTACTGTTGCCTTTTCTCATCTCATTTGTCAGTTTACCTTCATTTAATCATTAACATTTATGACTGTATGGGTTTTACTACTTTTATGTAGTCGTATGCTACTTAAATGGATAAAGAGAGTCAGGCCTAACCCTTTTGTCATTTGATTTCAATGCATTTCTTTCTCTATCTCTCATATGTCACAATTTGATGTTGAAAGTCATGAATTACTCATGGTGCATAGGCAGCCAGTTGAATAATATGCACCTCAGTTTAGTTTTTTTCATTATTTCAGCAACTGACTTCCTACTGAAGTTTTTGACCTGGTACAGGTATGATATTATTGAGCAGCCTCTAGATCTTTTGCAATTGACTTTACCCTGTATAATTGTATTTCTCCTTGTTGTGGCCAGTTAATTTCAGCAAAAAAAATTAATTATGTAATGACGTGGAATATTTACTTGAACCTATTTAAACCTGTAATTAGAGATGTGTGCATTCATTGTGCTGTTCAGGATGTCCTAAGGATTTTCCTATAGCATCTTATTTCAAAGAACTATTCTTCTGCAACGTGTAGCCTTTATTTTCCAGCATTGTCATCCAAATATAACAATTGGTAAGATATGAGCATGCACCTGATATTTATTCATCACTTCTCTGATGGTGATGTTTATCTTCCCATATCCATATTAATCTGATTACATTATCTTTTGGTATTCGACTCCATCACTTTGCTTTCAGTTTCAACCTCCTTTATTATTAATTTAGGCCCCAAGGTAGGTTATCTAATTCTTTTGTTCAATGTTCTGCAACACACCTAAATGTTGGTGAAGTTCTTGAGTGTGGTTAACTACTAATACATAGCATACATAATAACATAATACATAACTTTAGGCATGATTCTAAATTTTTTATTTCAATCCTTTCCAGAAGTTTGACTATTTCTTGTTCAGTATTACCAAGTGAGGTGGTATTATCATAGCACAAGTTCAAAACTTTAAAACTTCTCTCCATTCCTTTGCCAGCCTTCTGTTGCCTTTTTCATTATCAACTCCCTAAATATGTTAAAGAGGATTGGCTAGATAATGAAACCCCCTCTTGACTCCTTTGTTATGAAATGATCCAGAGAAATCATTTTCTACTTGTACTTCTGAATTGTTGCTATATAATTAACATACTTGTGAGAACCTCTGGGATAGCTCTCATTATATTCCAGAATGCATTTCTAGATGGGAGTTATTCCTTTGTATGAATTGTACTAAAAGTTGATGTGGTTGATATGTTTGGGAGATGGGGCTACAAACTCCCTAGGTAATGCTGGGATCCCAGAAGGAATTTCCCTCATCTCACCTCCAGAATCACTCTTGATGCTCTATCTAAGTAAAGAGTTCTCAGCAACCAGTAGTTACAATGGAACCTCACTGAGCAGGTACTGTAGTTATTGTAGTTATTTTTAGGGGAGGCGACTGACAGCTGAGGTCATTTGCACCATTAGGGATTGCTGGGAAAGGATGAAGGGTGGAGAGAAACCCAGTGTTGGTATTAGCCTACTCTTAACAAAGGTGCCAAGGGTCCCCCTGTACCCTAATGACTTAACATCCCATCCAAAAGATGGCATATTTACTTAAAGTTCTCTCCACAAAGCATCTCAAGTTGGGATCAGGATACCGCTGAAAATATCTGCCACTGCCGGTCTTTGAATCCAAGCCCTCTGTTTGGGAAGCCAGTGCATTAGCCACCGCACCATCTCGATCCCCTTGTAGTTATTACTGGTGTACTGGTTTATCTTCAATAGATCTATTGTTTACAGGAATGAAGATTCTTCCCATTTCCGGAGTGGCAAACAGTGGTGGCTCCATGGCTAAAATACTTCCCAAACCAACCAAAGGTTCATCATTGTATGTAGTTAATGCAAGCAGTTCAAGTACTACTACAGCATCCCAAATGTCAGTTATCAGCCGAGTAGTTCCTACTTCTGTCTTGTCACCCTCTCCCAACTTGAATCTGCCCACATCTTCTATTTCAGGTGAGTGCAAATAGTTTAGTTTAAACATGCATTGTGTGTTGAAGATATTCCCTGAATTAGGAGTGTCTGACTTAGGTCAATTTTATGTTGCATTAATTTTTTATGAAAATTGGCCAAGAAATAAAAATTTTTTCTAATCACTCCTGAGTCAAAAATATATTAGTACTTAGAAATGCATCACATTTAGCCTTGCAACATGGTATTGACATCACTGCACGAAATAGAAATTGATTTGCAAAAGTAATGATAAACTCAGATCTGAGTACTGAAGTTAAATAATAATCAGCTTCATCAGGCTGCAGCGAAACCTAGGTCATAATGAAGTTTATTTTATATGTGGAATTAAAAAGTTTTATTTTGACATTATTCATCATAGAACCATATCACAAACTTATGCTTGAAACAATTAATTCTTCCTTTTTCTATTGCAAATCTCTGCTTAAATGATGGTTGAAATTGTTTGCATTTCAATTCTTGTTTTGCAAAATTATGACTTAGTCTCTCTACTTTAAATGGCTATTAGCCATTCATTAAGGTGGACATCATAAATTAAAGGCAATTATCCCCTATAGTTTGTAACCAAAAACTGCAATATGAATTTTATTATTTATATAAATGAGGCAATAGATTTTTAGAACAAACGACCCAAAACAAATATGTGAGTTCATTGTACAATTTTTTAATATTTTAAAAATATTGTTCAATGTCATATTTTCATCAAAGTGTTGTATGTTTCTGTGGGGTGGGTTAATGCCATAAAATGAGAACTGCATATGCATATGAAATTTTTCGAAAAAGTTGAACCTGTTTTCCAATAAATAAAGTAATTAACGTTCTTTTGCCTTTTCCTTAAAGTATGCATTTTGCAGTATGTCTCTAGTTTTCTGTGGATGTCCAATTCGATTTACCTTTCATCGCTTTCATAGTTCTAGGGACGAGGACTATAACAACTGGCAGCAGTAGTCGTATAAATTTGAATGCTACGGCAGTGGTTAGATCAACCAGCTCTTCCTCCTCCTCATCGTCTGTGTCTTCCAGTAGTTCAAGCCAGCTCACAACTAATGCAAGTTCAGGTGGAACTGCAGTTATAATGCACCAAACAGGACGTGCTGTGACAGCCACTGTAACATCATGTAACGTACCTGTCTCATCTTCAAGTGCTGCCTCAAGCTCTGTCCCCCCATCATCTTCCAATGCAATATCCTTAGGGGGGACATGTGGTAAATCTAATGTCATTGTGGTACAGAAAGGTCCTTCAGGGAACACAACATTCTGCCGTGGAGTTTCTTTGGGGGCTACAACAAAAGTAAGTTAAACGAATTATGCAAAAGTTAAGTGTTCCTTAACCTCCAGTTGGATAACTGGAAAGTATCATCCATTCTTCATGCCAATACCACAGTAGGCCTATGAATCTACATTGTCTGGATTCAACTGTGACCTTGAAGTATGATCTGTAATTGTAATGTATTTATTCTCCATCAGAGTAATTTAAAATGTTCATGGGTTTTGTCACAGAAGCAAGATTAATTTAAGATTTACATACTACTGGCTACTGTTGGTTCCCGACTGTGACTGCCCGAGAAACTCCTAAGCCAGTAAGTTTCATTGAAAGAAGCTCAATTATGAATATTTTGGCCTGCAGGTGATCCAACTTCAGTGAGGATTTTAAACGCTGTGTGGATCAAAGACATTTAAATTTTGTGATGAAGTTTTTACAGTTGCAACACTTAAATATAGTCCATCACAGTACTTCAGCGTTTGTATCTTCCGCTAGTCAAACCCTCCTCATTCTTCCCACTGATGGTTGACTTTGAAGATTAAGATACATAGGCCATTCAATAAGTCCTTAGGAAAAAAGAAAATCAAATTATTTTGAGTAGGTTTTTTTTATTTTTTGAAATAATTTCCTTTAAGCTCGATACACTTTTCACAGTGTTTCTCCAACTTTTTTAAGGCAAACAAAAAGTAGGATTTTGGAAGGTCCTCACATTAGGCATCTGTATTGGCGATGACTGGGGGCCAAATCTGCTGGATGTTGTAATAATTCGAACTTCATTGCCTTAATTTTCTCCATCAAAACTGCGCAGGCATGCACCCATGCATTGTCCTGATGGAAGAGAATATTTTTTTTGCCAAATGACTTTTTTCTTGATTTATTTGCTCAATCTCTGCAATAACAATGCAGAATACTCTCCATTTATCATTTTTCCTTTTTGCAAGTAATTTATGTAGATGATTCCATGTACATCCCAAAAAAAAACCATGACCATCACCTTGTCGACCAATTTCTCAGTCTTCACCCTCTTCAAAGCCAAATTGGATTTAGAGACCCACTGTTTCAAGTGTTCCTTTGCCTCTGGGGTGAAGTGATATATCCATGTTTTATCCACAGTTATATAATGATCCAGAAGCTCATCAGGATTATGATGTAAAAGCACCAAACTAGCCCCCAAACTGACCAGACAATAGCTGTTATTCTCAACTGAGACCAAACACAGCACCCATCTTGCCAAGATATTTTTCATACCCAATGTGACTTCAATTATTTCATGAACTTTTGAGTCGTCGATCACTTGACGTCATGGATTTCGCCAAACATTTCAGAAGAACTCACTTCCACTGGAAGTCCCAAATGACGGTCATCATTTGTGGATGTATGATCTCATTTAAACTCAATAACCCAATTGTAGACAGTCGCAAACACAGTAGCAGATATGCCATGAAATTCATGCTACTTGGCTTAAACCTCTTTCAGTTTTAAGCCTTTTAAATAGAAGTGCTTAATCACCATGAAACTAATTTTTTCCATTTTTCTACATTAACAAAAGTTTGTTGCTTCTGTTGAATATGAAATGAAACCATGTGATGGATATAGCTGAAACTTCAACAGCTTTCTAGTGAGAGATGAGACTTACTAAAAGCAAACCTTTCTGATACTACAAATGCCATCTCTTGGAATTCCTAAGAAATTGTTGAATGACCCATGTATATATGCATTGAAAATTTGTCACTTAAAACATATTATATGTCTAAGATTAAAAATCTTTTTATCCCAGAAATCTCATGTTGTCTACCCAATTCCATATCTGAAAGGCTTTACTGTATGTCACTGTGTACTTTGAAATATTAATGTACTTTATTTCAGCCATATTCCATGATACATTAAGTTTTCTTTCAGGAATTTGTGGGTAAGGTATTCAAGGGAAAAACAATTAACCCATCAATGACAGCTATTACTGTTCAGAGACGGCCAGCCTCATCTAATAATTCATCAGTGCCTACATTAAACAGCTCAGTAAATGCCAAAAATGGGACTGGTTTAAACCTGCCTGCATCAAGTTCACAGGTACACTTCATAGCATTATTCATTATCTAGAATTTTGTTATCAGTTTAGAATTAAAATGTAACATGTACCAGCATTTTCATTATTTTACTGTTTTGTGACTAGTTACTTGTTATAAATCTGGAAATTTAATTATTATCACAGGGAAATGTTATTGTTCTGGACTTAAGTAATGAGCAGATAGGCAGCAGTTCCCTTCTCAATGAGCTTCTTCATAGTTCAGGTATTTATGCAGAGTCAATTAATTTGTTATCAAATGGAGTAAATGGTATTAATACTGGTACTGAAGATAGCAATAATACTGCAGAACATTTGGTGGAGGGTGCTGCTGGAGCAGAAGCTGTTGAAGAAATTTGCCATTTGGCTGAACCAGTCTCATCTCCAGCAATGAATATTTCTCAAACAAGAGTTGTCACATTAGGTAAGAATATTATCATTATTATTATCATTCACCATTTCAAGTCGACACCGTGATTGACTAGTAACATTTCAAAAATGTAAATATAATTCATTTAACTTAAAATTTAAGTAGCAAATAAAATTGAAACAATAAAGACAATTGAATACCTACTATATATATATATATATATATATATATAGTCGTGGTGGTCTAGCGGGTAGAGCGTTGGACTGCTGACCAGAGGGTCCTGGGTTCGATTCCCGGACAAGGCACTTTGGGCACCTGCAGCTCCACCCAAGCTAGTTGATTTTTCGGGTACCAGATCTTCCTGGGAAACCATAACCGGCACAGGGAAAGGAACTGGCCCCCCTACCCTGATGTGTGAACATTCACACGCCGTCGGGCTTGGTACATGGGTGAGCTCTACCATCACCTACTAAACCAACCTTCGGGTTGATTACTGTGTTTATGGTTTATATATATATATATATATATATATATATATATATATATATATATATATATATATATATATATATATATATATATATATAATAAAGATTGGAACTCATAAATAAACTGAAAAATATTAATAATTTCAATATGACATCCTCACAGTTTCTCATGTACACAAAACTAAAAGGCTATACATTGTAGTCATTTGAAAAATGTACCTCAAAATCTGAGGAGAAAAGAGATTAAGTTAAATATCTCAACCTCTTCTTAAAAATGTGTACATTTGCTGAAAATTTTCCTAGTATTTTTTGTGGGCAATGAGTTCCACAAAATGAATTTTTACCAATATTTGTAATCTGTTATGGAGGGTTAATTTTATGTTTTTGGTCCTTCCTGGTATTTTATTTCTTCAGCTATATCTAGCCCTGTATTTTTTCCCATATTAGTTATTCCTATCAGGCACACCCCATTCCTTCTCAACTGTAGGGACTGCCAGCATAACTTACTTAGCATATTTTTCACGATTACTTTCCTTTTGAAATTCCCCATAACAAATCTATCCACTAATCATTGCATTTTTTGTATTTGTTTTATATGTCCTACAAGATTAAGATAATAATTGAAGAGCAATATTTTAATGATTGATCTGGAAGATACCTTTTTTTGTTTTCTGCCTTTTTTACCTAATGTTCTCATGACAAAGTACACTGCTGTAAATGTCATTGTTAAAACTCATTCTACTTTCAATCCTTACTTAAAGTTACACTCAGGTATTAACAGTGTTTATTTCTCCCATGATTTGATCCATTATTGAATAGAAATAATGTAATAATATTATTCCTTTTACAGCAATGAACATTTAAGTAGAAAGAATTTCTTTGCAAGGTGCCTTGCAAATGATTTTATTATAACTTCCAAGAAACTGCAGGAGATGCCGCGACAGTAACTTTTAACAGAGTCATCCGCTAACATGCATTTCAATGCAACAATTTCAGAGTGTAAAAATCATTCACCTTGACCGGGATCCCAGTCAAGATGAATGATTTTTACACACTGAAATTGTTGCATTATTATAACTCATTAACTCTCTGTTAAAGTTAATAAAACTACAAAGGATGCAATCAAAGTATTAACATACTTTAAATTCTCACACAAATGAATTACAAGAGAGTATGTATTTCAATGTTTGTTGCTTTACTTTAATTATTAAGAATTATTTAACTACTCCCATTTGAAAATTTTAGGAAATATTGGAATATATTTTATTAAATAAATACACTACCTTAATTCTCAACCAATTTTTAATTCAGTTTATGTCTTCATTGCCAGTTAAGCATGATGAAGCAGTGATTCATCTTGTTAGCTGTAACTTACCTTATGCATATTTGTAAGTGTAGGAAAAATAAAAGTTGTCTATGTGTATTACTATACATTTATCAATTAATGTAGAAAGTCTGACATGTCTGATATCTCATACAAGCAATTGCTACCTATTCTTTAGTCAAATTAATATATTATTATGGTTATAGACAGCAACTTAAAAACTATGTTAAGCCAAGTTATTTATGTTTCATTGGAATATAATTTTTAAGCTATGGCATTTTTTTCTTTCTGCTAGAAGAAGCAGTTGAAATGTTCGGTACATCTGTTGGTGACAATGGGGAAATATTACTGGGAAAGAAAGCTGGTGGCAATGAGGAGGTCCAGAAGATAGTACATGTTTCCACTTCAATCAAACCCACAGACACCAGAAACCAAGAAATTGTGGCAGTTCCTCCTGACGAAGCTGAGGTGGTTCTTGCTTTTGACAAAAATTATGCTCTTTAGTATAAATACTTTTTTTTCAAGCTGTTAATATATAGGTATACATTAATTTGAGTCATATATTTTTGTAAATTATTTATTTTGAGAACAAAAGTTTACAGTATAACCATGATATTAATTTAAACAATGGCTGCAGTAGCTATATAATTGATGGTAATCATTTGCAATTACAGTGAAACCTCTCTTTTACACTTTTTGAGAGATAAAATGGGCAAAAGTTTAAATCATTGATAAATTTAAATCAAAGGGAATTATAATTTGCAGGGAATTAAAGCAAAATTTTAACCAAATGTTCCATAATCTACTTAAATTACCAAACAAATAATGGGTCACTCAATCATAAGTGAACAAACAAAAGTTGCATGTAATTGCATTAAATACCGCTAATGCCACCAGAAAAGTAAATTATATTTTTGAACAAATATGCTATATGTACTTATATGCCATCATTTTTTAAGTTCAGCCTATTGTTGAAAAGAAATAAGTATAGCAAAGGTGAGCAAAGAATAATAATGAAATAGACAATATAATACAGAATAAAAAAAACTCAGCAGAAGCAATAAATTCTTTGGCTGAACACAAAAGTTTCACATTTTTAGTGGCTAACTGGGAAAAACAAGTTATATACTCTAATCTCATTACAAACCTATGTTAAGTTTTGTAGATAAAATAAAAAGTTCAATAGAGGAAACTAGGCAATATTATATCAAGTTTTGAAAATATATGTTCAGTCATTCTATACTTAAAAATCATCAGTGCTTACTCTTGCTGAAATATCTAGTGTCTTTTCTTTTAACAAAACTTCACTAATATGTATGCTTACAGCTCTGGATGATTGAAATCATGTCAACAATTTTTCTTTAAGTTTATCATAATTGAAATATTAAAAATATTCATGCCTTCTCACCATACCCATGCATATCTTGGCACTTTTTTTTATAATTTTTCATGATTACTCTTGTGCTCAGCATTGATATTAGTAAACATATCAAGTCCTTAGCCAGGGACACAAGAGTGCCAATTTACAAGTTACCTCCAAAATTTTGTCTCCTAACAAAAGTGATGGTCTCATACATTTGTTAGTCAATGTAAAATAAGTTTCTTCAATATTTTGATAAGTAACTCCATACTTCATAAAACAAAAAGTGGATTTACTAAAAGCACAAGAGGAACATCAAAATTTCACAAAGCCCAAGCATAACAAAAGTGAACAATTTCTGCAAAGTATGAGCATGGGAGTTTGAGAGTTTTAACCTTTTTGCCTTTATGACTTTATGTAGTAGCAGTAGTTGGCCAGATAACATCTAGTTACATATCTATGTAATATCAGCTACGTTTTACATGCACATGTACTAATCTAAGAAACTTCCATTTGAAAACAATTTGGCTTGCAACCATTTTAATGTTTGGCATTCAAATTTTTTAGCAATGAGAGTGATGTAAGGCTCTACCGACAAACAAATAAATGTATTTTCTAGGAAATCAAATGAACCAACATTCATATTTCATGTTAACGCTTATGTATTATCAATATCATGTCTTGTTCATCAAGTGTTGTGTAAATTGTACTAGCCCTTGCCTTGAATTTCATCATTTGTCATGAATTGCATATCATTATTTCAGAATTCAAAAATGTAAATGGGTGAATAAGATTACATTACTAGGATTCAACCATCATTGTAGGGGAATGGACGAAATATCATAAACAAAGGGAAAATGTAAATCCCAAGGGTGTAAAAGTGAGGTTTTGCTGTACTGTTGTCGAAGAAGCCTGTCAACTAGTGATCCATTTAAGTTTGCTTGTGAATATTATTTTTCTTGAAAATATATATTTCATAGATTGACTGATTTTCACATTTTAGAAAGGCATAACTTATTTATTTAAACCTTTTACCATAAGATGAAGTTTCTGAGTGCTCATGGCAATCATTTTCTCTCCAACTGACTTTATCAGTAGTATTATCTCCACAAAAACTTCATTGAATTACAAAAAAGTGACCTGGATACGTTTTCAAATTATTTGAACTCTTTGATTTATGGCATGCTAACTAGAGATGGAAAGCACAAATATCAAATACTTGAATACCTCGAATAATGCATTGCTGATAATTTAGGAAAAGTTATAATTTTTCCTCTAATTCTGACACATCATTATGGTATATTTTTTCTTAATTTCAGGTATTGCTAGCTATAAACATGTAGTATTTTTCATTAGAAGTGTGCCAAGGTTTATTATTTCCAATTTCATAGCCGTTCAATGAAAAAATGTAGAAAATCAAATGTCATAAAAAGGTTAATGTACATGAAATTATGGCTACATGCAAATTCAAACTTTTTCTTCGCCGAAAATAATGAATAGTTACATAAGTATTTGTACATAAAATCAGATGGGGAACAATGTGACACAAATGAAGAAAATTTGTGATTATAAACGTCTGGACCATATTTCTTCAAATAGGTTACATGTCTAGAGTGCATGTTACTTTGTCATCAATCAGTAAAGTACATTCAATCAATTGGAACTTCAGAATCATGCACATAAAAATTATAGTTAAAAAAGTTGTAAATGGGATGAGAATGGAAAATTCATTGCATTATATGTAATAGTTTAACGAAATCAACCTGTGATACTTTTTTTTCTATTTATAAATATTATATAAGAAAGGACACATTTCTCTAACTTTGGATTTCACCTAGGAAATGGGCAATGTGATCTAACCACAACTCATTTGCTCATGGAACACACAAGCCTTTTGGTTGATTCAGTGCTTTTCCACACAATTTCATTCATAGCATACTATATGAACCCCTGTCTCATGAGCACCTATGTTCTCTGAAGTTGTCATTTGGAAAGAGAGAGTACATCTTATGTGAGATCCTCTAGTATTTCAGTCTTTCTCAGAAGATTCCTGTGAAAATAGGTAATTCTTTTGACCTCTCCCCTTCTCCCTCCTGAATCAAATAGTATGTAATGCTCAAGGTCTTGGGGAGTGGAACATATATCTTGATTTCTGTTCAAGGTCAACCAGCTCAAGCCTTCACTCTCCAGTACCCTTCTCTTTTTAGTGATGCATTGTGTGTGTTTACGACCTCATGTGATACCTTTAATTAAGAACATTTTTTAACCTGCCACTGTAATTTCAGCCCCTTGTGGTTTAGATTTTTAAGGCAGATTTGTAGAACCATTCCTAGTTCCTAAAATGAAGAGGATTATGATCTTAATTCATATATGCTAGTTCCACCAGAAAGAGCAATGACACAAATAACAGTGATTACAGTTTTGTAAAAAATCATGTCTTGTTACCCATTGGAGTTTTCTGCAATACTCTCAATCCATTTCATGCCTTACACATAAATAAATTATTCTGC
This sequence comes from Hetaerina titia, assembly GCA_037158775.1. Lineage (NCBI taxonomy): Eukaryota > Metazoa > Arthropoda > Insecta > Odonata > Calopterygidae > Hetaerina > Hetaerina titia. Next base: position 49,597,677 of record CM073778.1, read on the forward strand.
TACAGGATATTTTTAAATCGAGCAGACTGGAACATTTATTTCTCAATTTGTCATTATTTTTAATGTTATTATGTCATAAATGATGAACATAATTTCCTCAGCACTATCTGCTATCATCAATGTTTAAATAAATGTATTTACTTCAATGAAACTGATTATTTCTGTTAATCCTTTCATAAAATTCTCCAAATTGAGGTGTGCATTGCACACAAATTGATACTATGTTGAAATTTATCAGCATACCACTTGTGGTTTCCCAGGAAGACCTGGTACCCAAAGAAATATTCAGCTTGAGTTCCATGGGTGTCCAGAGGCATCACCCATAGTCAACTCCAGGCCCCCAAGTCAGCAACACCATGATATAACCACTTGACTACCACAACACTGTTTAGTTGGATGTTGAACGACATTATTTTCTTTTGTAACATCATACACATGATATTGGATCGTAGATTTTTGTGGTGTTCAGATGAATGACTCTCCATTCTCGGGATGTCACCGCATAGGTTGTTTTTCGGACAACAGTTTCGCCCGTGTCCCAACGAGCGTCTTCAGGTTCACTTCGACCTGAAGACGCTCATTGGAACACGGGCGAAACTGTTGTCCGAAAAACAACCTATGTGGTGAAATCCCGAGAATGGAGAGTCATTCATCATACACATGATTGAACTAGATTTATTTCATTCAGGCATTAAACCAGTATTGTTGGCCAATATACCAACCTGTGCAAATTATTTCAAATGAAATTGAGAATCTTATATTCAAAGCCTATAGAAAATAAATAAAAAATCACACCGTGGCATTGTCAATATTACATGATATTAGCACACTATCATGAAGAATATTAGCACACCTCAAAAGAGTGACCAGCTGGTCACTTTCCTGGTAAGAAAACCAGAGTGACCATGTGGGGACTGTAAACTTACATTTGTGACTCTGAATCTCTATCAATTTCTTGACAATAGCTTTTTCTGCCATTGTCACTGGGGTCTTCTCTCTGTTTCATTGGACTTGAGATAAGTATTGATTAAGTATCAGGAAAATATTGATAATTATGATACATATGTAATATTTACTTACAATGAAGGTATTGGATGATGATCATCTAGAGGTCAACCTTTCTCACGTATGAAATACTAGAGTTAAAGTTTGAAAAAACTGAAAAATAAATAATCAATATGCAGATTGTCCACCAAATCATGCCAGAAACTGTTTTATTTGAAAAAACTTTCATATGTAATGTCTTTCAGGTCACGTGTTCTGATCCAAATCTTTTACTTTTCAAATTACAAGAGGTTTTTGAAAATGTATGGAATCGAGTCAACTTTCTCCTTATTTAGCCTATGTGTCTATCTAGTAAAACTTTTGATCAACACATAAACACACCGTTTTTACTAGTGAAAATAAAATTTCTCAACATCACCAAAAGATGAATTGTCTTATTGTTTGAACTCAATGTTACAAATGTGTCCATTAGTGTAACAATCTATTTTCAATTCTGAAATCTTCTGTGGAATACTTAATTGAGCCTGTAGATTTCCGTAGCCCTTCAGACTCGATGATTACTGCCATCACTTCAGTTTAGGAGTTGCTCCTATTTGTAATAGTATATGTAAAATTCAGATCAGCAGAAGCATTTATAGATGAATCATAACAGGAGATTATTCATATATTGTATTTTAGCAATTGATGTCACACTTTGAATTATATAGCTAACAAGAATGATATCGTGATTTCTCTCTCTGAAACAAAATGTTGCCTTTGCCAGTAAATATCAGGTTAAAAATTTGTTTTGAAAAAAGGATGAGGTAATTATATGAAAGTTTTATCGTATAGTACATTCAAGCCATTTCTAGGTTTTTCCCTCAATCTCATGTTGTCACAATTGCTCATTAAATAGCAATTTAACAATTTGCCTTTATTGAAATGATTGATCACATATTCCTAATTTGGAAATCGTTCATAGCTTAGTATTTTATTCATCATTTAATTCATATATAGGAAAATATAAGCCTTTGCACACTTCTCTCGTTGCTAATATTCACAGGTTTATTATTATCTTTGCCATTTTTTCAGCAAATGTATAAGAGAAATTATTTTGACAACTTTCTAGTAGAAGAAAAATTGTAACCCTACGTTATTCAAGGCAAGATTTGATGTTCAAATTCAGTATTCGAAATTTAAAATGAGGTATTCAACCCGTACATAATTATCATTCATCTTTTAATTTTTTAAATATTTATCTGTCATACTAGCAATCATAACAACTGGTTAATACAATTTACTGCAGCTTATTAATTAACTCATGTGGTGGTTTTATCTTTCAAACTAGGGATGATGTCTCTTTCTGATCACTATAACCCTGGTGGAGGTTGTAAAAAATCAGTATATACTGAATTATTACCATTTAATGTGGAATCAACCTGTTCAAAATTTTCTTATATTTCACTGGTATTTTTTATCATGTTAGACCTTTCTTCTAAACTAAAATAAACAATTTTGGATCAAAGGTGTATTTTGATTACTGAAATGATTTCTTTGCAGGACTCAATTTTCAATATTCTATAAGACTGAAATAATTGCATTCACAAAATTTGGTTTGGAAGCTAAATTGTTTGCCAATGATTTTTACCCAATTATCATGAGTAAAAAATCTTATGCAGAAAGTACAATGAACTCTCAATTTCATGCATTGACATCTTTCAGTTTAGGAAAAGTTTTTAATGTATAACTCTCTCGAATAGTAGGTTAGATGTCTAAAGGATGTTGTACCTTGAGTATACACACTTGAAGAATTATAGGTATGTTTGGAAACATAAGATTTTGCATCCAAAACAGAAAAATGTTTCCACTCAGCATTATTTCTTCATTCAAATTCTTCTTTTGTCCAAGAGTAAATTTTAATATTGATGTATAGAGGTCTTTGATTGAAGCCATGACTTTCAAGTTCAAAGTTGAAATTGAATATTATTTGAACAAGTAATATGTACATTAGAGATTAAGTAGTTATACATTTTGGCTGATACCAGCCTGGTGGCTTTCAACTCATGATTTTCTTGTAAAACAATGGCAACTGGATTACCCTCAAGCATAAGTTGTCATGTGAATGATTATCCTGAATTGACTCATGCAATTTGACCTCAGCCATCAAGAGTGCCATGAACACCTACTAGTGTGCATGTATTCATCACAACTCCCACAATCATGTTCATCTTTGGTGGCTCAAAAGACCACCAAAATCTTATTAATAGGAAAACAAAAGTTGGTGACTTGGAAGGTTTTTTTTTTAAGAATTTCTACTTTATTTTCATTATCATTAGATATTACATCCATGGACATAGCATATCTTGAAAACAAACTGGGTGCCTATCATTGAGTTGGCACATTCCAAAATTCTCACCAATTTTTTGCTCTTGTGGCTGCCTCTGTACTTACATTCTTCTTTACCTATTGCCTAAATGTTCAACATAGAAAGCTTTGCTCTGGAAATTCTTTCTATAAACTTTTTTGTTTCATATAATGTTATTTTTTAAAAGGGTCCTTGATGAAATGTTTCTGAAATCATCTCCATTTAATGCAATATCAAAGAGCCTATTAGGTCATCATCTCTTAATGCTTGTGCGTTATGCCACAAGACAATATTTTCATAGAGAATTGTTTAGGGCCAAGTATAGACATCTATTACTTATTTTATATTACCTCTTGATTTTTTGTTTATTTGTACCTGAATTTAGTCACCAAAATTTCCATTTTCACTCCATTTAGGCTATTTCCAGGTCACCGTAGAAATGCATTTGTTGAACCATATGCATCATTATTTAATTTTAGTTTTTCATTGCTCCTTCCTTTTTTGATGTATATGACTATAAAAATTCATGTCACAAAAATTTGACATCACCAGCCTATATTCTTCACTTGTAACGTCATATTTAATAGCAGTTAATAATTCATTTTCACTTAACATAAACATTATGTACTAGTATATACAAGTATTACAAAAGAAAAACATTGTCTCCCTAATGGTATTTAGTTCAGAAGAAATAATTACAGGCTAATTGCCTTTGTAATTCCAACTCATAAAATATTTCCGCATTCCATCTCCTCATAACATCAATTCATAAAATATTTCATTTGGTTCATTTAAGCAATTGATTGTGAGTTAATTGTACCTGCATAAGGAAATATTTTTGGTACCTGGAAACAATAACCCCATGATGTTACAAGTTTTGCACATTCCTTTAAGTCATATTCATCCTCAAAAACCGTAAATACACTAATTGAAATACAAAATAATGTAAACAATAGACCATATAAACAGTTTTCAAGAAAAGAATCAATTATTTACAGCTGCAAGCTATGATAAGTACCAGTGAAGTATATTCTGCTTGTATTTGTCTTGGGCTTCCATATAAATGTCATTGATGCACTCAATTTACGCATTTTTTAGTCTTGGTGCTATGCATATCCAAGATCAGATGACTTTTTCCTAGCTTAATTATCATTAAATGTGAGTTCTTAAAGTTGATATTCATTGAGAGTATTTTCTTGGATATATTTGCTTTTCTATTTTTTCTGTTTGGAAGACACATGTCATTGATCTTGTGGATTTGCCAAATTATTACCCATTTTATTACATGGGATTTGTTGGGCCAAGGTAAGTGTAATAATAATTAGGCCTTAGTACATTTCATATTTTTATATGCCTTGTCACTTTTGAATACTCTTGCAATTGGAAGGTTTCCAAATTTATGGATAAGATTTTTACTGATATCTTGGTTGAAAATAATTACTATATGTTTAAAATTAAATGAGGCATTGATATATTCCTTGGCATGAAAGCCAAAAAATATATCTAATTCTTGAAGTGAGTCACCCTTCGAGTCTTCTTATGTATGGTTAATTTCGCAAAATATATTGGGAAGAAATTGTTGTAGACATGCAATAATAATTTTTTCTTGCTAAAAATATGATGTCATGTCCCTAGATGCAAAATTGGGGGTTTATTAGTAATGGTATATTTAGCACTACCTGTGGTTTGGTGCTATATATAGCATTCGTTTCTCTTCTTTGTCTGTTCTATCTAGGTGCTCAGCACCAAAAGTCACATCTTGCATGAAATTTATAGCATTCATACTATTGTTCAATCACATATATTGACTAGGGTGCATGCAAAATGACAAACTCCATAGACCATAGGGCACCAAAAATGTAAATAACTAAAAGGAGAAATTTGGCGTTACATATAACGGAAAAAATTGTAACAATACTTTTTTTTGTCATTTAATGATATTTTATTGAGGTAAGATGAAATCAGGATCATTTTCTTATTTGAATTCATTTTTGATTAAAATTCTCTGACATGGCATTGTTATATAATATAAAATTTTAGAATACACGCGAGCTAGGGAATATTTTGAATAAAACATGGACTATGCATTTGTCCTTATGTCTTTCCCGTGGTTCTCTCTCCTCTCTATCGATTTCTATTGTATTCCTAACCCATGAATTTCTCAAGGATGCATGCAATGGACCAATGCATTTTACAGTTCTCTTCACTAAAATCCTCCATTCTGTGTTTTCCTTCTTCACTCCTCTGTTGACTTCTTGATTACTTTAGTAATCTGCCCATTTTATTGAAAGCATATAGCTATATAAAAAAGGTTTAGAGGGTTTTGATTCTCCTTTGCTCGGCCAATGCTCCATGTCTCTGCTTCATAGGCTGAACTTACTCCACAGGAATGCTCTATTGTTCAACTGATTTTCTCAGCTAGTGTGATCATTGCCTGATATCTTTCTGAAGTGGTCACCTCATTTGGTCAACCAATGCGATGCTCGTCTTGACACCTCATACGGCCTCATTTAAACTTTGCTACCCAATATTTTACTGTTGTAAACTAAGGAGCAGACTCATCCAGAGTAGAATCCAGTTCAACTTTTATATTGGTTGGGCTGAGGTCTTCCAAATAAAAGTATTGTATCACATAGCGATGACCAATTTTCTCCATTTTCACAATTTCATTGAAAATGTTCACTATTGATGGCTGCCAAACAAACACTTAACAACGTGGTGTCTTCAAACTTGAAACATGTGCTTTATAGATTGCGTACTTTCTAATACAGAGATATTTTTCAAACAACTACCACCATCTCTAGGCCAGGCTGGGTACTTGTGGAACCATCCTCATATCTCATATGTTGCATTATTATATCTCTAATTGCATGGCTCCTTTGCTATTGGAAATCTCCCTGCCTGTGAGGCCAAACTCTCATCAAACTTCTCTCATTCATCATTACAAAGAATAGAGTGGATTTCATGCTGGTAATATCTGATAACCACACATGACCTCCACTAAATCAAAATAGCATAGCAGTTCTAACACTGATATCAGTGTAAAAAAATACTCCCCTGAAAGTCTTAACAATTTCCATTAAGGAGCCTACAAGGCTTAATCAGTTAGAAACATGTTTGAACAAACATAGAATAAATGTATTGTCCAATGGTAGCAGTTAATATACTAATTACTGTCCTTCCGTCTGAAGTCTTCTTCCCAACACACTGCAGATTTTAAGTGTAAATTATGGTGTAAAATTGGAACAATCTACTGGAGACTCAGGCTCATCAAAACTAGTGAAATTGATTTGTTCAAGAGAGAGAAATATATATCATAGAATAATGCTGAATTAGTGAATAGTGGAATCCTTTTCTTTCCTGGATATTAATAAGCAAAAACAAAATACCTCTGTGCTTCTGTACCACTTGAAACCTCCTCCTTCCCTTTGTTATGCCCATCACCCTAAACAAGGACTTAAGCATAGTTAACATATGTGGAATATCAGTGAGTACAGTACTCCTCTTCCTTAGTGCCATCACTTGATTTATTCAAAAACTCTCCAGTCACAACATTTTTGTCTCTGCTGATAGAAAATACATTGTTCACTGCAGTATCTTATATTGAATGAAATCTTCTCAGGTCTTCCACTGGGTTAGTGCCTCCATAGCTGCCGATGTTTCAATCTCTGACTTGGTTATTAAAGCGTGGGCAGCTACGGAGACACTAACCCAGTGAAAGACCCAAGAGGATTTCACTCAACAGATACCCTAGGAAAGCACAATATCTTTTATTATTTTACTAACTGTGATGCAATGCCATAAAGCATAAATGTGGTAAGGTAGAATGCAGTTTCAGGTCATGAAATACAGTTTGGCTTAATATGCTGGATTCACTGCAGTGCATATTAATTGTTGATGGCATGAGATATTGAATGTGGAATATCCTATCATAAAGTGACCTGTGAGCCTCTTCAAAGAATAAATCTCAAACCAATTGTATCATAATGCGATGTAATGCCCCTAGTAAAGTGAGTTCAACTGAGGTGGCTTCCACTGGCTTGAAAATTATTCTCAAATATGCATCACAGGTTGTCTCCTGATTTCTAAGTAGACATTTCACTTCCTAATAATGGAAATACTGATGAGAACTATTTGAGAATCAAGAGCTGGATCACATCATGTCAACTCATGCTAAACTAATGCCGCAAAACTCAAAACTGGTGTCAAAATCTTAATTAGATGTGAAATGCCTTTCATCCCTATGGCATCCTATTTTTGTATGTCATGTCCACATGACAATAGATTGTTGGAATAGATTGCAGTCTTCAAAATCTTGCACCAGTCATGATATTTAATTGCTTGGATATTAGAATCATTTGAGAACACCTAAAAATGTAAATACATTTTGTGCATGCTAGAATAAGAACTACCATCGTAGTAGTCCACTGGGGACATTGAAATTGACTGATCTGTATTTGTGTTTAATTCTACTGTATGACTTTTCTTCACACAATCTGTGTCTCAGTGTTAGCCCAGGCTACGGACATTATTTGGAAAGAGCTCATTCAAAGTAAACAAAAAAAGGCCGAGACCATAAACTTGATTGGCCCTAAGTGATAAGAGAAAAGAAAAAAGAAAGGAAAAAAAGGAGATAAAAAAAGGTCACAAGGAAAGGGAGAAATAGGGAACACACATTAGGTCACTTGGGTGTATTTGAGAAACAGTGACCCACGTATACCTCAATCACATACAAAAGGCAAAATAAATAATAAAACAAATGTACAACCGCTCAATCACTAGGGTGTGTTAAGAAATAACAGTCACTCTCGTGAATCACATTCACACACACACTCAGGGTTTACAAGGATCCCTCCTATGTCAGTGACCCGTCAATCACACAGATAAATGAAAAATTATAACACAGATGTATGCACACTCTCGCTCATTCACTCAATCACTCGGGTGTGTTCGAAAACAAGGACCTTTGCGACTCACTCATTCAGGGTTTACAAGGATTCCTCCTATGTCAGGGACCCGTCAATCAGACAAACAAAAAATAAGGAACTAAAATCGGGGGTAGGTAAGTGCCTAGAGAAAACCTGACACCAAGTGTTTCGCCTGCAAAGCAGGCCTCTTCAGAGAAGAATGATTCTTCAGATGAGAATCACTCATTTCAGATGATATAAACCAGCTATTGGGAACTTGGTAGCCTCATATTGCCACAATTAGGGTGTGTGGTGTTCATTTTTTTACCAAGCCATCTCATGTCAGGAATCAACAAGGAAGAAGTTTCATGCTTTCACCTCATCAGTCAGATAATTTATGTATCCCCTGGGCTACTTTAAGTGATACAGTCAGTAGCTAGGAAATTACTGAATCAAGCATACTCCTTAGAATGAAAGTTTTCAACTGGTAATGTAATGACTAGCTTAACTTTTGAGAGCTAAAAGATTGATATGCTAATAAAAGAAAAAGTGATTACTTTCATTAATGGATCTGTGAGATATGATTTCTGTAAGCTTTAAACAATTTTCTCTGGAAAAATCAAAGGATCATCATAGGAATTCAATTCAATGACATTTTGTGTGAAAATCAAGTTTTGTGTTCTTTGCAACAAAAATGAATAATTTTGCAAGCATAATTCATTAGAATAATGTAATACCTTTGGGATGAAAGTTTTTGTCGTATATCATTTTCATTGCCCTCTTTTCATTGTGAATAAGTGTTATATAAGGTATTGCGGGAGGTGGCTCTTTTTGGTAAATGGATGTTGTCCCTAATTTCATCACCTTTTCACCCTAAATGCTAGTCATATTTTGCATGCATGTAAAGTTTAATAAAAAAATGTTTGTATGACTTAATTTGGTCATTGGGAAATCTGAACTAATATAATAACATAGAAATATTTTTTTGGATTAAATAATAATAAAGACAAAGTCCTTGGATGAACTTAATCATTTGTAACTCAAGGCTGTAACTGTAAACTGACCTTTTGTTGAATTGTCTTTCCTGTTCCAGCTTGCTTTTCATCACATCCAAATACTGTTAGATTCAACGGTAAGTTTATTGGGAATCAATATAATGTTTGTCACTATTAATGGGTGTTCACATGATTTACTGAAATTAGTAATGATTACATGTGCTGACATGATTTGCCATGTTGTAAAGAGTAATGAGTGAGATATGTTTTCTGATCTTGTCACTAATTATATGGCTTCTCAAACCAGTAGTTTTTCATAGAAAATGGTAAGCTTGAGTATGAACCAGCCCCACAAAGTTAAAGTTACATCATTGCAGCATTAATTATGGTATTAAAACACCATACAATTCATATTATAAATTTCAATTTAAGGATAACTATTTTGCCTCATGATAAAATTTATAACGTGGTACCTATTCATATAAGACTTTCCATTATGTAATGAGGGAAATATTAAGTCCATTCAGGATTTCATTCAAAAGCAATGTGTGCATAAGGCATAAAAGTAAGCAAAACCTATGAGAGAGTTGATACAGAAAAACCTCATTGATTTTGGCACTATTGATTCTCAGAATTCAATACAGAAATATTGGTATCATTTGGTTTTGTTGCTGGCCCTGATCATTGGATTTCCTTTCCCTTTTTGAACTTTATTTTTGGTAGCCATAAGTTTCAACAATGGACCCCCATTTTCAGCTGCTGGCCATGTTTTATTAGCAATGAATTATTGGTTTTTTTACAGCTATCCCTTTTTTGGTATTTAAAGTTGAGCTTTGCCAAAGCCTTGGCAAAGGCCTTGGTTTTGGTCCAAGGCCTTTGCCAAGGAAGGTTTGAGCTTTTTTTGAATCTAGCCAAGGATTTTTTACCTCTGTCTGTTCTTCGGCAAACACATGACTTTTGAAGTTGGTGCTAAAATTAGTCTGCACTGGTGAGCACTGAGAATGACTTCAGCCTGCAGAAGGCCTTACTTGTGCATGCAAGACCAAGGGGTGATTTTGGAGCTCTTATTTTGGGAAAGGTGCATGTTATAATACCATATATACCATACCATGTACCAATACCAATACCATAAATAATTTTATTATCTGCCTTAAATAACGATAATATGTGGGAAATATTTTTAACAAGGTCTGGAACATTTTTTTAAGGCATGGTTGGACTAAAATGCATATCTACTGCTCATAATTAAAACCAAATAATACATGATGCTTTATGCTCACTAGATTTCTAATCATCACTTAGCTGAATAATTTACAGGGTAATGATCTAACAAAACTTTTTTATGTTAACAAAAATTTTCAATTTTCTGTAATTTATTAGCCCTAATTCTTTCACATAATCAGGTGGTCCATTGAGATTTTTAGTATCAAATCTGTCACTCTTGAACATGATCTCCATATTTTGAGATGGTTAACATGTTCATTATTTTTTTTCCTCTAGAATAGAAGAAAAACATTTTGCTTGGATCGAAATTAGCTATCGATGGTGAATACTACTTTTTACAAAATGACCTGAAAATTTGAGTTTTTTCCAGGTGAAATTTTCCCTCTGCAAAAAAGTTTTCAATTGACATGTGCATAAATTTACAGAATTGACTCAAAATATTGAAATGAAAGAAGCTACTTTGTAATTCAGCACAATATCAAATAAAATACTACCTAGGTTTTGATATTTAGCATCATCATCAAGTCCAGGTTTGTCATCAGGACCTGATGATGACGTCAAACTTTGAAACATCGGTCATGTTTTAATAAAGCTTGTCTGGAATAACAAAGTTACTTCTTCCATTTCAACTGAAGTTTCCAAATGGCTTAGGCATGAAATAGCTTAGGAAATGTAGGTCATTTAACTACCCAAAAGCTGCTGATAAGAAGTGTTAGTAGTTGCATCTGTACCAACTGCCTTCAGGTTTGCATTTTCATCAATTGATGGGTTGGCAGACTAATTATACGACACATTAAATCTTTTTAATAGATCCCTAATGTATTGACCAAGTTATTTTGAGTTCATCATTGGCCCTATCTCTCTCTCTATCTCAATGCAAAAATGGATTTGTGAGCTGGTGTATTGTCTTCATGAACCAACACTTTCTTCTTAGCCAAATGCAGCTGCTTTTGCTTGATTTCTTCACTTCGCTCAAATGGTGCAATAAGTTCGCATAATACTCGCCGTTGATAGTTTTTCTTTTTTTAAGATAGTCAATGAAAATTATCCCACATGCATCCCAAAAAAAACTGGTGCCATGACCTTGCCTGCAGATGAAACGGTCTTCACCTTCTTTGGAGCCTGTTCTCCCTTTTGAATCTATAGTTTTGATTGTTCTTTTATCTCTAGTGTGAAGTAGTGGACCCATGTTTCATCCATGGTTATGAAATAGCACAAAAATTCTGCTTTGTTGCTGTGAAACTTTGCTAAACATTCAATTGAAACATCTTAACGACACTGGTTTTGCTCGAGTGTGAGCAAATTCGGCATCCATCTTGCACACATCTTTCTCATGTGGAAATTTTCAGTTATAATGCAATATACCACACTTTTTGAAATGCCTAATATGTCTGCTAGCTTGCACACTTCCAGTCGACGATCATCCAGTAACTCTTTGTGGATTTTCTTCACCGTTTCTCGAGTCATCACCTCATTTGGTCGACCAATTCGATGCTCATCTTGACAGCTCATACAACCTTGTTTTCACTCTGCTACCCAATATTTTAATGTTGTAGACGGAGGAGCAGATGCACCCTGAGTAGAATCCAGTTCAGCTTTTATATTGGTTGGGCTGAGGCCTTTCAAATAATAGTATTGTATCACAAAACAATAACCAATTTCCTCCATTTTTACAAATGCACTGAAAACGTTCACCATTGATGGCTGCCAAACAAATACCAACCAACGTCTTCAAACTTGAAAAATATGCTTTATAGATTGCATACTTTCTAATACAGTGATATTTTTCACACAACTACTGCTATCTCTAGGTCAGGCCGGGTACATATGGAACCACCCTCGTATATGCACCCTGATCTACATGCAGAATAGCAGTTACAACATCAAGATGTTCTATCTCAAAGTTATAGTGAGCTCTAATACCAAACTCAAGTCTCATAGAAGAGGGGCAGATATCAGGAAAAGTATATCTTTGGACTAGAGGACAAGTTTCCATATTTATTTAATATTACTGCGTTTTCCTCAGCTTCTGTAGCATTCTCCCAATCTGCCTTAACCTTACCAGAGAGTGTTTGCTGAATGATCTGATGTTCGCTATCAGTTACTTTACAAGCAATAGCTTGATGGGATGTTTCATAGTATTCTGACCATTTGGTAAACATCTGTTTCAAGCCAGTGTTCCATACTCAACTGTTTGATCAACTAATTGAAAATAATGTTCAGCACATTGCACTACATTATTACTCTCAGAAGATGAAGTATTAACATCTCTGTACTCTTGAATCTTCCTCACTCACTCCTTAAATGTAATTTAAATCACCCATTAATCATGTTATTGCCTAGGGGTAATATTTCTTTCTTCATTCCCCTGAGGTACCTATATTTATTAATTTTACACACAAGTATTGTCTCTTGCCTTTATGATTTTTCCAGGATGCTTTAGATGCACTGTTCAATAATCTCTTAAGCATTTTTTTTGCTCTGGGATGTGTAAATGAGGAATAATACCAAATACTGTCAAATAGTTTTGATTTACTTGAGTCTCAACCCATACTTGTTTAGGTGTCACAGCTTTGACAGAAACTGTAAGGTTTTTATTATTTAAGCATATAGCAATGTTAAATACTTTTCTCCAATACCATAAATCTAGGTGTGACACATAGTAATCTTGATATTGATTTCTCCACAATAGTCAATTAGCCCTATTACAGACATGCCAATCTATAGGAAGTGGTGGTTTCATGAATAATGCCATGCTCCCCTAGGTATTCAAAAACTTACATACAATATCCTGAACCATTGTCAAGTCATATCTTATTAATTTACAGATGAAAGTGATTCTTTTTGTGTGATTTAAAATCTTGGAATGCTGGAAACATCTTTTGTTTTCAGTAAGTAGATATTTTCCTGAAAAAATCATTGATAAACATTGAAAAAATATCTTGCTTCACCCCATGAGGGTTTAGACTTATCATATGCAAGATAGCATACAAGTTCTAACTTTTTGCTAACCCTCTTTTGGCTTTCGGAAAGGAGTTCCTGGTTTGATTACCCTACATAGTATACCTTTATGAGAATTACACTCCTTATAACTCATACCATCAACAAAAATTCATTTTTAGATAAAATCAATTTTTAACATCAAGGTGGTCATAGCGTTTATTCTAAGCTTCCAACAAAACATTATGTGTTTATTTCAACAGAACACACATTGGTAGGTTTACTTTTCATTGTATGATCAGATTTCTGGACCACAGTACCAGTGAATTTTACTGAACTAGTAATTTTTACCTCAACTTTTTGTATATGCTATTTCTATTCTCATGCACCAGGACATGAAATTTATGTGCTATTTTACTCACAGACAACAAAATTATCTTAAAGATTCATTGTGACATTGCCAGAATCTTGGCTTGGCAATATTCGTTAATTAGTTCTACAATAGTTAACAGGTTCTCCAATGTGAATCATGGTCATTTTTGCCCTCTATCCAGTCCTTGTGGGTTCTCAAAGAATTATTTGTACAAGATTATAACTATTCCAAAATCAAATCTTGCAAATGCTGAAGCATTCAGCAATAGAGCACCTCTGTTACTTAGCATCAGATTTCTTAAAATTCTTGAGCTTAGGACTTGTAGTTCAATACTTTCTGGTTGTCAGGACAGTAATGGCACATTTAGCACTTTTTATTTTTATTTGCACTTAACTTCTTCTGTTCCCCTAAAACCATGATAAATGATACACAATCAAAACAAGGCATTTTGCCAGTCCTGAGGCAGTAATGTTTTGGATTTTATGGAAATTTGGTACTAAAAGTGATAAGAGTTTCTGTTTTTTAATGAAACTTTATTTTTTTCTATTCTATTGTGAAACAGAAATAGAATTCATCAATTAAAAAACCAAAGTGATGTAAAAACAAAGAGACAACAATAAAACAGTTCAGTAAATCTTTGTGTGTTACCAGATTATATCATTCATACTTTGACATTTTATTTAAGTAATCTTGAAGAGAATTTGTGAATGTGTTAGGACATTGTGTATAACAGATAATCCCCATGTTTCAACATTGTAATCACAAACATGCATCAGTTGCCAGGACTAATTCCATATCCTGTCTCTCATCAATTATTGGGATGATACTTTAGGTGGTTTCTTGTTGCTGTCCCTCATTAGTGTTTTTAACATGATGCCATCATTCAAATGGCTGCCCCATGGGGGTCAGATGCCTTTGCAACTGCCTCACTGAGGAATAGATACTGCCATATCAAATATCTTTCGTCTGTCTCCTACCCTTCAACCTCTCTCATGTGTGACCCTACCAGGTGTAAATATTGCTTTTGTCAGCACAGCTCAGGGGTCATTAGTACACACAAGCCCTCCACCATGACAAGGTTGTAGTCCATGGGGAGGGTACAGGATACTAACGCTAATTCAATCATTTAAATAATTTCCTTTTCCCTGTACTTTATTTATAATGAACTGATATCAGATAGTCACATGAATATTACATCATTTACATGTAGAAAATGTTTCACATCATATCTCAAACTTTTTCTTGGAGGTAAATTGCTGACATGGTTTTTTTGCATAATAGATACCATGATTACCCTTGTATGCAGTGGCTTAGTTTTGATTTTTTAATGATTTGCTGAATGATTGATTTTTTAATGATTTACTTTGTTAATGTTCTGAGGTGAAATTAATTGTGATTCTAGGGACTATGTACCACCTGACAATGTCTAAATCTGCATGTATTTAAATAATAATATTATTACGATCAGTAATCTACTGGTTAAGGTAGGTTTTGAATGGACACAAGCTACCAAACAGTACAGCATCAACTACCTTGTCTTTCTGAACAAAACAACCTGAAATATCACATTACAATGAGCCCCTCTTCAATTCTGAATAGTTCCCGACTCCCTTCACTCCAGCTAATACCTTGGTCCTATTCGTACCCCTTTCTAATATTCCCAGCAAGCTTTAGTGTGTTGGTCAGCCGAGGGGGAGCGAGCATTGATGAGTGAATTGGAAAGTCTATGCAACTGGTATGGGATGAGAATGAATATAAACAGGGTTAGGGTTATACAGTTTTCAGGAAATAGAAAGACTAAGTTAAGTATTGAAGTTAGAATTCATAGACTGGAGCAGATGGAACAGTTTGCCTGTATTAGAGGTGTATCAGACCAGAATGGTGGGCACATGAGACAAGGAGTGCTTTGGGGGAGGAAGCTTTCTCAGAGAAGAGGGAGTTGATGGTAGATATGTGGAAGAGGGATGCTAATAGGAGTAGAGTGGTATGTTAGGAGACCTATCCATAAACTGCACATGCCTCAGGCTCCTTCTCTGTAAATGGGGGAAGGAGAATCTGGTTGGGCAATGTTGGGAAGAGGAATAAGGCAGGGCTGTCCATTATCACTTGTGCTGTTCACCATATAATTGGAGGAAATGATTAAAGAAGCATAGGAAGAACTGGAGATAGGAAAGAAAGTCAGCAGGGAATTCATAAAATCAGTTAGGTTTGCTGATGATCAAACCTTAGTTTGTCAGTCAGCCATGCAAGCATTACTGAGCACCTTAAAAAGCCAGTGCAATATTATGGCATGAGAATAAATGTACGTAAGACGAATATTAGGCAGTTTTCCAGAAAACATAGGCATAGTGGTGCAGGAGAGAGGATTTTTGGGAGAAATAAAAAAGGCAGGAAAGATGGATGCAGAGCCTTTTGATTGGCAATGGGATGTTGAAGACTGTGATGATACTATATGCATGCAATGAATTTGCACTCTCACTTGCTTCCTCTCTCATACAAAATTTCGATCCTGGACCCAGAACTACCTAAATAATGAGGAAAACGTTGAAAAATTTAAAAGTAATTCTCATTGAGTGAATAAAATAATCCATAATTTGGATTTGGGTCATTATGTTGTTAAAACATATTTTGTTGCTTTTGTTCTTTCCAAAAGAGTCTGGGATGATTTTTGATTAATTCTTGGGGGTTGACAGTTAAAGCAAAACCATTTGAAACTGGTCCACAGTGCACTTATTGTCGAGTCCAAGGGTTGTCCTAAAATTAGTAGGACTGAGTCGAGTAAAAAATATAGATTGCCAGAATTGATACATTCACTCAAAAGTGTTCGAAGTAGCACCCTTGTGCGTCCACGCAGCGCTGCCAGCGGGTTTTCAACGCCTCGTGCTGCTTCTTGGCCTCTTTCTTGCCCGAGTGCTGCTAAGATCCCCCGTTACGGCCTGTTATAACGCTTCAACTGAACCGTGGTGGCGTCCTTTCAGCACGAATTTGAGGTGGGGTAAGAGTAAGAAGCCTGGTGGGACTTTTCCTAAAAAATTTGGATCCTCACTCACATGGTCAAGATTCTCTTGGCAAATCCGCTTGCGAGTTTCCTTTTGTTCGTCCGAGAGCTCTCGTGGCACCAACTTCGCATACACTTTTCTCGTGCCCATGTTTTCAGTGGGAAGTCGATGCACATCACTTTTAGTGATGCGAAGTTCTTCAGAAACCATGCGAACACTCAATCTGTGATCCCTGGCCAACAAAATCTTCACTCTTGCGATTTTCGTCACGTTTTGAGGTCGAAGGGTATCCTGAACGTTCGGCGTCTTCAAAATCTTCTCTACTCTCCCAGAACAACTTTTGCCTCTCAAAAATATCCTATCTAATCATGGCGTTATTACCATAAGCTTCCTTGTGCATGTCACGAGTCTCTTTCCCTGTTTTGCGAAGTTTCACGCAAAATTTTATGGCGAAGCGCTGGTCCAACAACCGGTTCAAGACGGAGCGTGACTAGGACACGTTATAGAGGTTTCACAAACGAACGATCCGCACTCCGCAAAGGCTGGGAGCCAACTGCCACCGGCCTTTCCTGAGACAACCCTCCCTCGAACCTCCGGGAAAAAATAGTCTTACTACTTTTAGGTTAGACCTTGTATCCTGGGGTACTGCAACCCGCATTTTAAATCCACGAAGTCGGTTGCCTAATTCACCCTGCCTCCATGACACTTGTAATTTTGATACCATTTATTAGCATGTTATCCCCGACTATTAATTTAATCCACTCAGTTTTTTTCGCGCGATATAAAAGCAGAGAATTTGTACTTCAACTTTAAATATATGTTGTACCAATTAGTGTCCAGAAGTATCAGCACATATAAATCTTAATTAATTCTAGTAGCTCAATTATGCATAATTTTACTTTCTGTGCAGTTTTCTTTGCTCCCTTTGAGCTTGAGTGATTGTTTGACAAAAGAGGTGACTGGGAGTCCACATACATTTTTTATAGCACTGATATATATGTAATTGGCTAAATTTCTGAAGGTTTATTCTATATCTATTTACCACGGTCAATTTGGTCATGAAATAAGAGATTTACTCTGCCTGTCTAGTTGTTAAAACAAGAATGGAATTTTAGATCAGTTCATTTATCAATGAGTGCATATTATTTTTCTTGCCTCAATGTAAGAAAGTGATTCTTTCGGTTGACCCTGCTCAAGAGAAGCCAAGGACTTCACAGCATGTCTAAGTATGAAGTATTTTTAATTGTAGTTTGCTATGCATTTTTAGGCAATAATGAGCCATGCCTCTAATAAGTCATTGTTGTGAACTGCTGCCAACTCCATTGTGGAACCTATCCTGCAACTATGTTCAGGTTGTGCATATGAAATACAAGAAAGCAAATTGTAAAAGCATTCATGTGGAGTCTTGCCCGAAATTCAGATGTATGAACCCAAAGCATTTGGGAGGAAAGTGTGCCTCTGAAATCATATTATGAGACGAAATTACAAATAAAATAAGAAATGAGGTTGCATACAATAGAATAGGTATAGATGGAATGAATTTACTAGAGGTGTAATTAAAATGAAGGCTTCATGGGAGAGATCATTGTACAAATTACTAGGCTGAATAAAAAGAGGTAAAAACCTCATGGATCTTCTGAGAATTAGAGTAAGAGAAATTGATGGATTAAGTCTAACAGTGCAGTCAGAGACTTTGTTAAGACAATACTAAACTTAGTAACATCTATTGCTGGCAAGTGCTTTTTCTTTCATGCCGTATCCTCTCCTGTACAAATGTTTGAATCCTGGATTCACTCACAGTACATTCTGTAGCAGATATCGGGAATCTAAAGCAATTAAGCCATAACCTAAAAGAAAAAGTGTCCATAGCAGTTGTGAAATTTCCCCTTTGCATTAATGGGATTTTTGATGGTGGATAGTAAAAATTTTTGATGATGTTATGGAGAGAATCTAATAAAAGTATACTTTTTTTTTGAGAAAATGTCTCAGTCTAGAAAGTATATGGTGCTTCGTTTATAACATAAAGGATTTTACTCACCTGTGCAACAAGTAGCAGAGTGGTCCTTTAGTGGCTATGCCTTTTTGACTACATTGCTGCTCTCTCAGTAGACTACCTACATGTGTTCTTGTAATAGCTCACAAATCGGAAGATACAGGGTAGTTCTTTCAATACACACCGGCACCTGACACATTGCCTTAATAACTCCAGTAATAATATGGAAAGTTGCATAACATATTTAAAGTATAAGTCTAAAATAAAACTTGTCTCACTTTTAAACTATCACAATGAGAGAGAAGCACAGTCAGAGAGCTTCTTTCTCATAGTGACAGATTTACTACTAATACAATACAATAAAATTAAGTTGGTAAAGGGAATCAAATTGGCTACTATCCCATGATTTCATATGGCATAAGATATGAGGCTTTCTCACCTCCTTTATCAAGCCAGACTGGGTTGAAGGCTGATATCTATTTTAAAAGTTCCAAAAACCCCAAATACCTGCATTTGTTGCTGCTTTACTTACCATGTAATTTCACAATTTTTTTCACAAGAGTTACAGATCCCAATTAGGGGCGAGTGGTCCCATGGGTGAAGTAGCCCTAGTAATTTTTAGTTAATGAATATTATGAATTAGTTACCATTTATTGAGAATCCCATTTACCATGAATATGTTTGTGGTCTGAGAAAGAATTTCTTCCTTTGAAATATTTACACATACTATCTCTTACAGCAAATTGGTAAGGAGTTGGATATACGAGAAACTAATAAATCCAGTGAGCCTGGTGTGTATGTAACAGACTTAACAAAAGGTTCGATTTCCATTACGAAGTCAGAAACACAACCAATGGATATATTCAGTACAGCCATTGCCTCGGCCAATATTAATTTAAATTATGTGGAGGAAGAAAGAGAACCTGGTAAGATATGATCTTTAATGCTGTAGTTATCATTTAAAAATATTATTTTTCATCTGTTTTTAGGATGGCATTTTATTTTTCATCCAAATATTATGAATCATTTTGCAAATTTACTGTTAACCACAAACAAATTGATAGCTGTAAATTAATGAATTAAAATTTACTTTATTTTTAGATGGTAGCTTTGCTGTCACCATTGAGCCGGCACCTTTGGGTATGTTCTTCATCCTTCTGAGTCTGCCACTATCATTATTAACAAAATATTCACTTTCATCATTAATTTTCTTCTATTGGAGAAAATGTTATTTATTCTGGTAAACATATATATATATATATATATATATATATAAACACACAAACACTCGGATACAAAATATTCCACACACAGAAACATAAAAGGACACTCACAATATGTATTGACGTTTTGACGGCCCCGCTGTCGTCATCAGAATGATGATGATGAGATCATCTGATGACGACGGCGGGGCTGTCGAAATGTCAATACATTCTGTGAGTGTCCTTCTTTTATGTTTCTATGTGTGGAATATTTTGTATCCGAGTGTTTGTATATATATATATATATATATATATATATATATATATATATATGTACATATATGTATTAGGTGCCACCCAAAAGGTACAAATATTAGTTCACAAA
Organism: Hetaerina titia; assembly: GCA_037158775.1. Taxonomy (NCBI): domain Eukaryota; kingdom Metazoa; phylum Arthropoda; class Insecta; order Odonata; family Calopterygidae; genus Hetaerina; species Hetaerina titia. Next base: position 49,618,044 of record CM073778.1, read on the forward strand.
AAAGTAGGCTTAGCCAATGCATTAGTTACTATTTGTCCCTGTCAATTTTTTCTCCAAAGGAGTGCGCATGTCAATGCCAAGATTTATACCATACGCAAGTCCTAAGGTCTTTGGTCAGAACATTCACCACTTCTTGTATAAACTTTCACATCTCCCAAACCAAATAAATTCCTGCAAGCCCCCACTATGGTGTGATATATTGGGTCTTCTCTTACTGTAGTCCTGTAAGTCTGTATAATGCAGAGGTAGGATCATTCTCTCTGTGTTAGCTTTTTTTGAAAAATACAAAACAGTTGGTACATTATTTATCAAGTATGATCAAATTGCACCTAAAATCTTCAATTCAGAATTACCAAAAATAATGTAATGCTTTCCCTTTGTTCAACAGGTTTTATACAAGGATGGTATATAAAGTGTCAGGAAAAATTAAGAAAAAATACATTTATTTCAGATATTACTACAATGCCTCAAAATTCTTCAAAGTACATCCCTTGAGCATCATCACACTATAGACAATGGGTTTTCTATAACTTGAAGGCTCCCTGGCAGGTGAATTCCAGAAGGTCCTTAAGGGTACACATACGAGCCTCTTTGGTGACACTCAGGGTCCCATGGTGATGTCCTTTGAGGGAGGATCTCACTTTTGAGAACAGTAAATAGTCTGCTGGTGCGAAGTCGGGACTGCAAGGGGGTTGGGAAATCATCATGTTGTAGATGGTCTTCACAAGAAGACACTCAACTCTGCTTTTGGTTTTCCATCAAGACCTTCGGGACGAGTTTAGTACAGATCTTTCGCATCGTTCATTTTCAGTGATAATGGTGCACACTGCTACCTTATCAATGCCAATACAAACTGTGTCCATTTCACACTTCACCGATGGTCTGAATTCAGTACTTCATGCACGTGTTGCACATTGTCATCGTTTTGGCATTGATGGCCTTCCAGCATGGGGCTCGTCCTCCACACACTCTCAGCCATCTTAGAAGAGCTTGTCCCAATTAAAAACTGCAGATTGTGAGATGCTTTCATCCTTAAATACTTGGCAAATCATGATCAAGGTGTCTGTACCTGATTTCCCCTGTCTAAAACAAAATTTGATGGTTTACCACTGTTCATTAGTTCGCTGCATTTTGGGATTGCATCCAGTTACTTGACGAGATCTGGAACATTATAGTCATTATATTTCCAGGTTATATTCATAAACCCAGTAATCATCACCAATATTGAATAACTAGAGAATATTTGGATCATTTCTAACCTTTTTGAGTTTTGAACAGGCTTCAAGTCAATATTTATTCTGATTATCTGGTATTAGTCTCATCACAACCAAGACAAAAATCCACAGGATACTAAGAATGTCCAAAAGGCTAAATGCAAATCCTACAGTGTTATATATTGCAGGGGTGTTCCTTGTTTCTTAGGATTGCTATACGCACCTAATAAAGTATTGGCATAATGTTGTTTCACAGAAAATTTTCAATGCCAAATATGTACTTGTTCTAACAGTCTTTAGTTTCTACTAGTCTTGCCAAGTGTGCTAGAAAATACTATCCCAACTCATTTTTCAGTAACATCTGATGATTGAAACAAAGATAGGAAAAACAGATAGGTAGAGATAGGTCAATACTAACAAATAGAGGGTACTTGTAGTGATGTGTAACATTGAAAGTGAATAAAAGTTCTATTTGTAAACCAATTAAACTTTAACAACTTTTGAGTGGCACACTATCCATTATCAGTAGTAAAAAATAAAGGATATATTATAAATGGAAACTATTTAGTAATCATATACAGTATTTTAAAATGGAATTGTAAGTTCTTACAATATCATGATAAACTTGATCATTCTTTAATCAAAAACATTGTTTTTCATCCATGATATAATTGAATAGTATTTACCTAGGTAGTTATTTTTCACTCAGTGTACCTATTTAGGTCTGTGATCTCTGGAGTTCTCACATTTTGAATAGGTTCAAAGAGCATCATTTAGTTTTTAAACCTGAATTTTTGAATGAATAGTTCAAAGCTACATGCAAATGACCAGAAGTAAACCATAATAACCTCTGCAATGAAATTTCTTTAAAGCCCTCTGTCTCATTCAATTATCGAATTAGAGGCATAATTTTTCAATTATCTTTTCATACAAATAAAATTATTTAGTGTCTACTTAACTGCATGTCTTCCTTTTTGTCTTTTTTGTAGATACAACAGAACCACAGATGAAAGATCAATCTTCTCCCTAAAATCATGTTGTTACTCTAGTGTTGTCTAGGTGAATTAATGACCAACTATCCACTCATTTGAAGAAGATGTTGGACAAAGTTGCATCAGAAAGAGAGGGATGCTGATATTTAAGGGCATTTATTCATCTGTTGCAGAAAATCACAGCGTTATGATCATGCTCCAGTGTTCCACAAGTGAATAAATTACAATACATTCTCTCATGTGAATAAAAATGAAAAATAACTGACTTAAAAAAAGAAATATTTATGTTTATATTTATGGTTATTCCTCATCAAATTCTGAACAAATTTGTTAGTGCCCCATTATTAACAAAGTTAGCACAGAAGTAACATCATATTTGAGTGCCTCAATTACGATTTTTGCTGACCACACTAAACCCTGTTGGGGCAATCTTTTTTGTCCTCACATTAATTTTGGCTTTTGCAGGGGTCTTCAATATCTGCTTACAGCAAAGCATTAACTCCATTGAGACTAAATTGCGGTTATGGTATTATTTAAGAGCTATAGACAGTCAAATATTGTTATTTTGAAATAACTACAAAAAAATCCCTTAATCTGCATTTGTTCTGTAAAATATCTTTCCATTCCATTTGCTCTATAAATTCTGTCCATGAAAACATGTGTTAAATTGACTTGATTAGTTTGTAATTTAATTTTTATTTAAATGTTTTGGTAAACAGAAATAAATGAGTTTTACAAATTTCATATTTGAACGCACTGATGTCATTCAGAAGTTACTTAGTTCTACAATATTATACACATAATCTTAAACCATTAGAATGCTCCTGATTATTTTATGTAAGTCCAATCATTTATTCATATTGTAAGAAGCCAAGAATGTAACTGTAATACAAAGGGGACAGTTGTATTATTTCTTGCCTTTGCAAATATATCGTATGCATTTAATGAAACTTCAGTCACATAGGATCTGAATAGCCATGAACAGATGTAGAACACAATATGCTCCCCACACAATGCATGTGCTACCTGGGGAACTTGCATGTATATTACAGAAGTTTATTAAACATAACATATGAAATAACTTATCAAAAGGCACAATATTGAATTGCCTATAATTCAGGAAACAGATTTTCCTATAACTGTTTGACATGGGGTTATTTTCAACTTTAGGGCTCTTACGCATAAATCTTTTTTTCCCTCTTATACACTAACTCTATTCCTGTAAAAGATGAATATAAGGTAACACCAGTGCCTACATATATCACGATAAATAAATTGACAAACCAAAATAATAAGTAGGTTGGCTTTTAATCAAGGTTTTTCAATGGCTACCTTCTCCAATATAAAATTTTAAAAATAGCCTACCTAGAATAAAGAGGCCATAGTCCCCTTTGAAGTACTCCCCTTGGGACCTCACACACTGTCTCAGGGTCTCTTCCATTTTTCAAAACAATTGGCAAAGTCCTTCTGAGTGATTATCAGCTGCCTTGTTGCATTCTCTTTTATCTCATCAACATCAAGAATTTGGTGCTGAGGTCACAGGGAACTTGCTTCAAGCCGCAAACAATGACCCAGGTTTTATAAAAAAGTTCATGATCGTAGATGAGTCATGGATCTATGGCTATGACCCTGAAACAAAAGCCCAGTCTTCTCAGAAGTCAGTTGACAACATAAAGGAGAATGCAACATAACAGCCAATGACCATTTCAAAAAAGGATTCAGCCGATTGTTTTGGAAAGTAGAAGAGATGCTAGGTGTGTGAGGTCCCAAGGGGGCTAATGTCTATTGTTATAATCTATAAAACTAATCATTGTTATTGATAGGCTATTTTTCTCAAAATATTGCGAGGCTGGATACTTTCTGGACAGACCTTGCCTATATAATATACAAGTACAATTGGTACTGGTGCATCATATTTCAGCTGCTACCTTCCTAAATACAAAAGATTTATGCAGTCTGTTGACTTTTCATGTGTGAAGCACATTGTATGAAATGTTAATGTGTATAGCTTCATCACTTACAAGATAAATGACACTGTATATGTATGATTGGCTTTGGCAAACCATTTACTGAGGGCCATTCTTCTTTGATTTCAAATTATTACATAGTTTTGTGAAATTTGTTTGATGGAAAAATTATAAAATAATAAATGGAAAAAAAATTTAATACATTTTGGTATGTTTGAATAAACAGTTACTTATCAGCTAACTTTCAGGCAAATTATACATTCAGCCTTCAGACATTTGATGAATGTGGAATGACCCTAAACTACATGAAATATTTTCATCTATTATGATTTAATTGGCAAGACTAATCATACTGAAGACCAAGTATTCCGCAAGTTATTGTATTACAAATTATTTGGTCATGTGAACAAAAATTTGAAAGTAGTCACTATATCACAAAGAACAATGTCTAAAAATATAATGAAGGGAAATTTGTTTACCTGTACAGTGGATCTCACTTAATGACCACCTTGCATAATGAGTAATTTGCATAACAAGCAAAATATATTGTAAAAAAGACTTGTGTAATGAGCAATGCTTCCCATAACAAGTGATGAGGAGAGGGCACATCCTGGATGATACACCTACATCAGTGTTTAGCAATTGTTCTACTAGCATCATGGTATCTATTGTTTGCAATCACACATTTTTCCACACTTCAGACATAATTTGTGTGATTTTTTTTATCACAAATGGTAATAACCCTTGCAAAAATGTCACCAAAGAAAACACCAAAAGACAGTCATAAGAGAATAAAAGTAACCTAACCATGGAAATTAAAAGTAAAATCATTGAAAAGTGAGGATGGGATATGAGCATGGCTGGTCTAGCATGCATATACAAACGGTTGACATCAGTGATTTCCACAATCCTTGAGAACAAGACACAACATTAGGAGATAGATACTTCAAAGGGAGTGACAAGAATATCTGTGAAATGGCTATGTATTCTCAATGACATTGAAAGATTGCTTCATATATGTGTAAATGAAAAACAATTGTAATGAGATACCTTTAATGAAAACATCATTTGGAGGTGAAGTAATTTTTGCCAACCTTGTTAAGAACACACCAGGATCATCAACAGCCAAAGGAGAAATATTTGCAGGAAGTTATGGGTGATTCAAGAAGTTTAAGAGAAGAACCAGCATCCATGGCATTTTGAGACATGGTGAAGCAGCAACCTCCAACACAGGGGTAGCAGAGAACTTCACCCGTGACATCAAGAAGCTTATAGATTCTGAGGGTTACCTACTGCAACAGGTTTTTAATTATAACAAGACGGGTGTCTTCTGGAAAAAGATGCTGTAGCAAATCTTCATCTAAGCAGATAATGTTTTGCCTGGCCTTAAGCCAATTAAATGCCATGTTATGGTGCTATTTTGGACCAATGCAAGCAGCAATGTGAAGATTAAACCACTGCTTGTTTATCATTCATTAACTCCACGAGCCTTCAATGGAGTGTGAAGCCCAGAAGAATAGGCCAAATGTGATTTGTTTTCTGCAATTTGAATTCTTTGATAGAAGAAAAGATGATTTACAATCTATGACAATGTATAGCTTTCTTTGAATTAACTTTATACATAATTTATTTTTTTCAGCATTGAATGCTTCATTAGTTGTCATATGTTTTGCATTAAGAGTGACATTCTGGAACAAAGTATGCTCATTACACAAGATTCAACTGTAGTTTGCTGACTTAAACATTGAAAATATTGAAGTTCAAATAACCAACATTATTATTGTGGAGTGTGAATTGCGATTTGAAATTATGGAGTGTAATATGGCACATAGACTAGGATAAAAAAATGCTACCAAAATCTATTAAATAACGTTACCTATCAGATTTTATGAGCTTAAGGCCTTGATAAGTTGTATCTTTCAGTGACATAACCTTGGTCTGTCCAGTGTACCCGTTTACCTTATCACTTAGCAATGGTGAACTTAAAATACTCTCCTCTGTCATAGGTGGGCAAGTACCTACTTACATTTCCTCAGAGGAGGGGTGAACTATACATTTCATTGCGTTAGGAAAGTGAGGAGCTGCTTCTTTATTTATAATTTTATTTTTCTTTCCCTGACTTAATATTATGAATGATTGGCATTAAGTTAGTAAATTGTTTTTATAAAAATCAGGGGGACATGATAATCTATTGGACTACTGACAGGTGGGCCCTAGTTTGATACCGGGGGATGCCACTGGGCACCCTCCGCTCCACCCAAGTTTTAAGATTTTTAGGGTACCAGACCTTCCTGGAATACCATAGGCAGCTTAGGGAAAGCATCTGGCCCCCTACCCTGATACATGGATTTCAAATACCTTTGGGCTTCCTATTGGATGACCTCTACCCTCACCTATCAAACCAATCTTCAGGTTGGTGAACTGTGGTTCTTAGTTTTTTAATCAAAAATCACCCTTCACATTTGTATGTCCCAATTGTTCTCAGAAAAGGAGTATGAATGCTGGCACAATATGGTAATAATGATTAATGTAATTGCTTATCAATTTCAGTGTCTGATATGTTGTGATAAGGAGGATCTCACAAAAAATTACTTTTGTTTTATTGTTTGGCTATTAAAAAGTAATCAAAATCAGGTGTCAAAGAAGATGTAATGAACTATAGACCTATTTCTATACAATCATGCATTGCTAAAGTATTTGAGCGTCTTGTTCTGAACCATGTTAGTCCTATCTTTAAATCTGTTATTCTGAATGAGCAACATGGTTTTTATGCTGGTCGATCCACCACCACTAATTTGATTTCCTTTCAGAATTATGTTTTAAAGGCATTTAATGTTGGTTTGCAAGTCGATGCCATATACATGGATTTTAGCAAGGCCTTTGATACAGTTAGTATTAATCATCTTATTAGTAAACTCTTTGCTTATGGTATCTCTGGTAGATTGTTAAAATGGTTTGATTGCTACCTTCATGAGAGGAAGCAGGTTGTAAAAATAAAATCACACCTTTCAAACACATTTAATGTCACTTCTGGAGTTCCTCAGGGATCACATTTGGGTCCATTTCTGTTTAATGTATTCATAAATGACATTGCAAGTGCAATCCATCATGTACAGTTTCTCCTATTTGCGGATGATTTAAAACTATACTTAAAAATTAAATCCTTAACTGATTGCCATGTATTGCAAAATAGCATAAATCAATTAACAAACTGGTGTTCTTACAATGTCTTGGAACTCAATATCAAAAAGTGTAGCTGTATGTCATTTTATAGAAATAATACTCCTGTTTTATTCAAGTATTGCATCATGAATACACCTCTCGCCCGAACTATTGAGATCAAGGATCTGGGCATAATATTTACTCACTCAATGACTTTTGACAATCATATTGATACTAGTGTTAAAAGAGCTAATAAAATGTTGGGGTTCATCACCCGATTCACCAGAGATATTTTTGATGTAACTTGCATCAAATCACTATTCATCATGCTTGTTTTACCAATTTTGGAATATGGCTGCATTGTGTGGTCACCATTTTATGAGTGTCATATTAATAGGCTTGAAAAGGTTCAAAGACGCTTTATTAGGCTATGCATGCGCAAACTTGGCGTTGACACATACAATATTTCGTACCCGGATGCATACAAGGACCTGGGGATCTCAGTTTTATCTTCCCGGCGCATCATGGCAGATATGATGTTCCTACACAAATTGTTGAATAACAGCGTGTCCAGTCCAGAAATTTTGGAATTAGTCTCTTTGCAAACGCCTTCTTATGCTACCAGAAGCAAGTTATTATTTCACAGAGAATTCTATAGACACAACTATATCTACCACAGCCCAATAGCTAGAATTCTGAGGGAAGGAAATGAACTTCCTCCTGAAATTGATTTCTTTGCTATGAATGCTTTTCAGTTTAAGCGATGTCTGAGACACAATTTGTAATTGTGAAGAAATTTCTTTTTCTTTTTTTATATATATATATTCTCAATTTTAATGGGTAATTTGCCCGTGTATGTGCAATACGTGTATGTATGTATGTTGTGTTGTGCAATAAAAAAAAAAAAAAAAAAAAAATCATGATACAGCTCCAGCCTATCACTTTATATGGGTATGGTCATCCAATGAGTAGAAAACTGAGCTACTGATCAGAGTTTTGACTCCAGGTAATAGCTCTGGGCATTCTCAATCAATGTGCATAACTTTTAAGGTACCCAATCTTCCTGGGAAACCACAGGCAGCACAAGGAATGGAGCTGGTCCCCATAATTCCTGTGTGTGAACTTCACATAGCACTAGCCTTGGTTTTAGGTTAGCTCTACCCTCAAACAAACCTTGTGGTTAATTACTACTGTGGTTTGTGATCTGGTTAACACAAAGCATAACTTATTCAAGTATACATGTATATCTTGTACCAGCCATTGTAATTTTAATAAGTTCCTACCCAACTGTGAAAGGTTCCTTATATTTTAGGTAAGAATATTTATTTCCTGTAGTGGGTGATAAAGTTCAAATGAAATACATTATTTTTTGTATGACATTTTATTTTCTTAAAATTCTTGTACATTATATGATTCTTGTAATTTAAAAAAAAATGCCACCTATCCATGAAATTGAATAATTGATATCATATATTATAATTAACAGTATGATTGATATATAGTAAACAATACCAATGAAAATGTATAAAAATTGAATTTCATTGCATTTTACCCAAGTATGTTATTAAGCATTGGAATGCTGACTGGAAGGCCTGGGTGAGCTTCAAGGTGATGCCTTTGGTCACACTCAGATTCACCCTGATTCTTTGGGCACTAGATCTTCCTAGGAAACCACTAACAGTGCAAAGAAAGAAACTAGCCCTACCCTGATTTGTGAATTTCACATTTCACTGTACTTATCTAGTATTAGGTGAACTCTACCTTTGCCTATCAAACTAAATTTTGGGTTTATTACAATAGTTTTTGTTTAGTTAAATATATTTCAATATTCATACTAAAATCAGTTGTTCTTGGCCTCCTAAGTATGTTCTTGGATTCATTGCAAGTTTCTATGGCTCACTCAACATCAAATAGAAGCAATGCATTATTATTACCCCCTTTCTCTGATTATTACAGGTAATTTACCGGTTAAGGTAGGTTTTGGAAGGACACATCTACCATATAATTCTCTTGCCTCTCCTAGCAAACAACAACCCAACATCCCACTCTACAACAAGCACCTCCTTATCTCAGTCTACTTCCTTCCTCCCTTCATTTTGTCCAACATCCCCATCCTATTTCTGTCCCTTCCTTGTCCACCTAACATTCTCCCCTCTATCACAGTCTTCAACTAAATATCATTTCTTCTGTCTCCTTATAATTTCTCCCAGCAATCCCCTCTCCATCTCCACTGTGCCTAGTACTTCCTTGTTCGTTTTCCTTTCAGTCCACTTCACCTTTACCATCCTTCTCCGCTCACATTTCAAAAGCCTCCATGTAAACCTATTATTCTGCTGCATTGACCATGTTTCTATGCCATACATAGCTAAACTCCATATATAAGTTTTAACCAGCCATTTTTTTTAACATCCTTGTCATCAATCCTCTCCTGGTGAAAGCTTCTTTGCCTAAACCAAGGTCCTTATGTCCCTACTTCTTTGAACATTTTCCCCAAAACATTTCTGAGATATGTTAACAGTTTGTTCCACCTGCTCTAGTTTTTGCCCTAATATTTTAATGTTTATTTATTCTCATCCCATATCTATCACACTAAATTTCCAATTAACTCAGCAATGCTTGACAGACTCACGAACTACAGCATGGTCATGAGCAAACCTGATATTATGAATTTCCTGCAGACTTTCATTCCCATCTCAAATTCTTCTCATGCTTCTTTAATCATTTTTTCCACAAATAGGTTAAACAGCACATCTGCCTTACTCCTCTGAATGACACTGCCTATCCAAGGGACTCAATGCGTCACTCACACCTGAACAGTAAGAGAAATGTTACAGGTTGCAGATTAGCCTCCTATCCCTTAAATCTATTCCTATTTTCAGCAATATATGGATTAGTTTTCCCCTATTCACTCTATCAAATCCCTTTTTGAAATCTACGAAACCGGAAAATACCTTACAATTGTATTTTCAAAAATGTAATTGACAATTCAACATTCTTGTATTTTCCTCTCTATTAGTAACCTCATTACTGCAGTGGCATTAGCATACCCTCCCCTTCCTGATACACCCCTAAGTAATAATTCATCCTTTAAGTAATCTTTCTCTTGTGTAGATATTTAAATAAGGGATGAATTGAAACTTTTTCTTACCAATTGAATACTTGCACCAGATTCACAACTGCACTATTAACACTGGTTATATCAATACATTTGTAATCCAAAGCCTAGTACTATCTTAGACCGTTATCGTACTTTTATTATACTATAGAAGCAGTGTACTTTATTTATATAGGGATGCATTCTTATTTTCAGTCATGACAAATCACTGCAACAGTATCAGAGTGTAAAAATCATTCATCTTGATTTACACTACGAAATTGTTAGATTGAAATGAATATTAACAGATGACTCCGTTAAAAGTTACTGTTGCAGCATCTCCCGCAGCTTCTTGGAAAATGACAAATCACCTTTCCTCCTCCATACTATTTACTTTTTGAATTTCCTTCTCTCTTCTTTAATTTATTACAACTCTTTTACTTCCAATCCCTTCTGCCCCAAGAAGTTCGTGGGAGCACCTCTTAAACCCAAGGTCATGTCCCAGACTGGATGGAAAGAAGTGAAACCTCTAATATGTAGCTTTACAATTGATAATTACTTTTTAATAGCTATCATTAATGTTTTAAAAAACCAAAAGTCTTGATGTGACCAGCACACTAGTTTCTCCATATAGTTTTTCTTTTTATGAACCAGGAAAAGGACAGCATTACTAACTTATGTCAAATTCACTGGATTACTCGGGTATAGTTAACTCTGGGTACCTCTGTAACAAGATGTGGAGTTTCAAAATTATATCATCTGAACAGTAGTTTTTATCAATCTCTTTTCTTATGAGCTGAAACAGATTTGACATTCACCTTTTTAAAGAGAATGAGCTAGCACAAATGATGGGGTGACCACATTCACTAGATCCAAAAAATCTGTACGTTAATATTTTACAAGCTTTGTATCCATGTCACAATTCAAGGCCAACACTAATTACTTAATTATTACACACTTTAATGGGAAAAATGAAATGTTTTTTGAAGAATTTAATTTAAGTGTTGAATATGATATTCAATTTCAAACAAAATAATGAAAAGATTATTATTAACACTCGCTTTTTATCACCAGTGCTTCAGTACTAATATCTTCTTGCTATCAAGCCCTCACCTCTCTCAGTTGATAGTCACCGGCTGACCGAAATAAGATTATTGGAACTTTTATAAAGTTTTCTTATTATTGGCTAAAAGAATGTACTTAACATTCATGGCCAAGAGCTCCCACAACACATTCTCAAAATTATGCAAGTTTATGAGGTGACAAAGATCTTCTAATGCCCAGATATTACCTCCCTAAACATTCTCTGAGAATTGGGCCTTAAATTTTTAGATGGACTGATCACATTGTTTTATGATGTAAAGCTGTCTTCCCATAGGACAAATGATGGCAGCCAGTTTCCCAATTTCCTCATTATTTCCCAGACTATTGGAAATAAGTCATATAGTTTAGTCTCGCCTCTTTAAGAGCACTTGGGACTATTATTTTGCCATGATTAAACATTAATGCTGGAATTTGGCTCCTAATTTGAATTGCTTTTGGTCTGAGAATGTTATTTATGTTGAGTTAATGTTTTCAGGAGATCAATATTTTAACGTTTAAGTTGGGAGAATATTAGACTGCATTTTATTCATGTAAAATACCTCTGACACTGTGTGTGAGAGGGATATCCACATACAGAATAACTAAGCTTCCTATAAAAAAAGTAAACTTACATACACTTGTAACTGATTTATATTCCAAGCTTATTAATTCAAATTATTTTTTCCAAAATTGGCATTAAATCAGTTAAAATTACTTTTCCCAAGTGGATTTCAATTGACTGCAAGTTGTTTTTTTAGAATACAAAGTTTAATTTCAAATTTACCTTGACAGGCACAACACATGCCCAAGCTCCACACATTCTGATCTTTAAAACCAAATTCTACTATTTACCATTAAAAACTAACAAGCAAGGCTCACGATTTATTACAATGATTATCAATTGTAAGTACACTCCTTGTTTTCCACTGCTTTAATTCTTAAAGGTGCAAATTCACATGCTTTCAATATTAATTTCAGCTATGTTAAGTTAAACATCCCATTTTCATAAATCAGAATAGGTCAATCATCCTGGTATTCATTATTCAGTATATGGCAACCCAACACTACAAGTCTTTATATAAAAGGTTGTACATTTATAAATTGCTGCTTACCTGTGCTTGAGAAGTTAACTCGATCACCATTTGAACTTACCTGGCCACTTTTTTACAATAAATTTTGAATTATAATCATCCAGCTTCTTAATTTTTATAATTTAGCAATATGTGAGATATTCATTTTGTATGTGACGTGAATTTCATTCCAAACTACTTTAAAAATTGTATTCATTCTCACGACTTTTAAATTCTAAAAATAGACAGGTCAATTTTAAATATTAATGCATGATTACCAATTTCATTGAAAATATTCTTACACATTTAGAATAGCTAATGGAATTTTAAGTAAATTGAAGATTTACTGTCAAAAAAAGGGATACTTAAAACAAATTTTGCAACCAACTTGGCCCTCTTAACAGGCATTAATTGATGCTCTAGAAGGCTAAATGTAAAAGTCTTTGACATAAAAAATTTCATTAACTAAAATATGAAATTGCTGGAGTGGTAGGTTTCAGAGTACCAAATAATTACACCATTATTTGTATTTTTTTTAAACTTTATTATCAATGCATTTGCAGATATTTAATTAAATATTGGTATATTTTTTAACATTTTATGTAATTTATTATTTTAATTATTAACAAATTCAAAGTAAAAATTCCAAATATTAAATCTTTCAAATTTTTCTTTCATCTAGTCATACTATCAAATGGCATTCCCACTTTATCATATTGCTTGTCATTTTCAAATTGCATCACCAATAGCTTGGCCATGTCTTTAATTTTTTTATCCCTCTTAACATTTTAAGTAACACACTTAGTGTTCAGATTATTTTATACAACAAATTTTAAGTGTAAGATTATGGAATGAATAGGCAAAGAGTAGTTGTGTAACAAAGAAGTTTAAATTACTGTTATTATTTTCTTGTCATTTTGAGGAGAATATGTAAAAATGCATTTACACTTTTTGGAGTGTTCTAACAACTAAAGAAACTGGCCAAAAAATTGATCCATACAAACAAGCCATTTTCCAAGGTCTGTTCGAAAAGTATTACGAATTTTGAATTTCCACGGGTTACATATGCTTGATTCTTGATTTTTTTTGTGGCATTATGTTGGTACTTATGTCTCTCACTTATGCCAAAAAGTTCGGCCATTTTGAATGTTCAGTTAATTGTTGACAGCTATTTTGCTTGGACATGTTTTGGCTTGTCTTCGATTTTTGCCCGTTTCAAAAAATGGATCAAAGATCTGTAACAAATTTTGTGTGAAAAATGAAATTAAGTGCGTGGACACATTTTGAACGTTGACTGGCACATGGAGAAGCTACCTTGGACCTGAGCAATGTTTATCAGTGGTACAAAATGTTTTCAGAGGGCCGAGAAGATGTGAACGACTAGGAGTGTGCCAAACGCCTGAGCATGTCAACAACAGATGAAAATATTGATAAAGTGAAGAAAATAATATTGGCCAATCATCAAATCACGGTTAGAGTAGTTGCCGAGGACCTAAACATATCGATTAGCTCATGCCATTCGATTTTTACCAATGATTTGGGCATGACACGGGCAGCCGCCGAAGTTATCATGCAGTAGTTTGAAGACGACATCGCAGTTGTAGCAGAGATGCAAGAGGACCTCCAAGCAAACCTGAATACTATGGACCAAGTACTTTGGGAATATAATAAGAGCATCAACAATAAGAAAACAAATATCCTTGTATGTGGAAGAGAGAACCTGAATGCAGATATCAAAATTTGAGGAAAGAAACTAGAGCAAGTGGAATCCTTCATCTACCATGGCAGCAGCATAACTTGGGATGGAAGAAGATCGACCAACATCAAGTGAAGAATAGCCTACACAAAGAAGGTGTTCATTGAGAAAAGGCAACGACAATGTTCAAAGAACATAAGATTGCAACAAGGAAGCAGTTCGTCATAATGTTGGTGTGGAGCATGGCACTTTATGGATCAAAGACATGGAATATTGGATAAGTGGACCAACTAAGAATAGAAGCATTGAAAACATGGCTGAAGAAGAATGCTGAAGATTAAATGGACAGAAAGTGAGAAAAAAAGTATGTAGAAGAACAGAAGAGGAAAGAACCATATGGAGAGCACTACGGCCATGAAGAACAGATGGATTGGACATACCTTGAGGCACAATGGATTAGTTAGAAACAGATGGAAAAATTGAAGGAAATATCCCACAAGGAAGGAAAAGAGACAAGTACTTAGGGCAAATTAAGAAGGACGTAAAACAGGGAATTTATCAAGAGGGTGAGGGAATCAACACTAAATAGGGAAGAATTGAGGGCTGCAGTAAACCAATCTTAGGATTGAAATAATGATGAACAGCAGTCAAAAGAAAAGGTAAATATCAGGTTTTAGAAAATTCACATAGCTCTTCTGTTCAGCATCTAAGACTGGATACTTGTTTTACGATGGTAGGAAGTTATACAAAAATTTTATAACCAAAAGTGAGGTTTGAAAATGACAAGTTATTAATTATCCCCTTTAAGGAGTAGTCCCACTATGGACTGCTTTCTTTTTGAGAATATGGCTGTTTCTGCACACCGCTGATGCAAAACAATAAAAGCACAAAGTTAGAATGAATACTGTTCAGGTGGACTTCATAATTTGGGCTCATTATGACTTTAAATTCAGCAGATAACCTAACTTTTATTCCCCTTAAGGGGGAGCAGTCCCACCAAACCACCCCCATAGTTGTCAAATAAATTAAACAACTATGGACTGCTTTCTTTTTGAGAATATGGCCGTTTCAGCACACGGCTGATGCCAAACAATAAAAGCACAAAGTTAGAATGAATACTGTTCAGGTGGACTTCATAATTTGGGCTCATTATGACTTTAAATTCAGCAGATAACCTAACTTTTATTCCCCTTAAGGGGGAGCAGTCCCACCAAACCACCCCCATAGTTGTCAAATAAATTAAACAACTATGGACTGCTTTCTTTTTGAGAATATGGCCGTTTCAGCACACGGCTGATGCCAAACAATAAAAGCACAAAGTTAGAATGAATACTGTTCAGGTGGACTTCATAATTTGGGCTCATTATGACTTTAAATTCAGCAGATAACCTAACTTGGGGATTTAAAAAGTTATTAATTATTTCCCTTAAGGGGGAGCAGTCCCACCAAACCACCCCCATAGTTGTCAAATAAATTAAACAACTATGGACTGCTTACACCCAAGGGTATGACTGGAAAACATGCATAAAATTTCACAGCATGACAGTGAATTTTAAATTCTGGCCTCATGGTAACTTTTAAGGCAGTGAAATGATGAGGGATGAAAGCTTGAGCTCTATAGTGATGGAAAAGATTTCAGGCAGGTTTTTTAGGGAGAATAATGCATGGTGGGTATGAAACATTTCAGTGGAAAGTATGGTTAAAATGAAATGGGTAAAAGATTCCTCCATGAATGCAAGTGAAGTGAAAGAATAATCATCACACAGGATTTCTTGCTGCATCTTGGTTCTTATTGCATGTAGCTTGACAGTCATATCCTAACTAGGAATGAGTATCACAGTATTTGCATAATATAAATAATCTAACTAAAGCGAGAGGCCATGCTTTCGCAGATGGCATTGGATACAGGTGCACCATTGGATAGCAACATTATATTTGAGGGTAAAAAAATGAAAGAAAAAACAACTGTGATACAATATAACATGGATGAGGATGCTGATTTTTATGATATTATAATGAGCAATGGCAATCAATATTTATGTGGGCAGGAACGTTTGATAGCCAAATATGTTCAGCATGCCTTTGGTCACCATGTTATTTCCACACATATCACTTGCACTAACACAGAGGATTGTTAGAAAAAAAATGATGGGCTAATGAATGATAGGCAATGGAATGAAAACTAAGTGATATAATTACACAAAAATTAGACTCCAAAGACAAAAATACAAATCATTGATGAGATTCCTTGGATCAGAGAACCACAGCCAATTTCAAGTGAAGTTGGTTGGTTAATGAGGAGAGCTTGAATGGATGTCAGTGATTAGCACTCCATTAATGGAGAGTACAGTTAATTAGTAACTGAATGATAAGAGTAAAACTCCAACTGGGTGCTTAGCAGGTGATGGTTAGAAAAAAGCAGAGTATAGGCTAAAGTAAGGTAATACCATATGGGAGTGAAACTGCCAAAATACTTAATAACTAAGTTGAAATTAGAGAATATGGGGCAAGGAAGATTTTATTTATAAGATAGGTGTTATTGATTGATTGATATTTCAGCCAAAAACCACCTTAGCTTGACTTAATCTTAAGTTTCTTTAAAAAATAAAAATTTAAAAAACTTAAAATTCTTTTCATCTGGACATGAACAGTAATAGCAACCAAAACCAATTTTTGGTCAATGATAAATAAGTTTCGAGATGGTAAATTGATAGCACAAAATGTAATGCGCCCACTATTTCTGCTCATTGCCTTCCTAATATGAAGGCCAAATCATTTGGATAACTTTTTACAGATTCAATAAAAAAACCTATCATTTGGGTAGTAAAGTAAGGTATTGGGAGTGGGTGTGTGACAAGTATGTTGGCTGGCAGGCAAGACTTATAGTGGGCAGAGCATCGAGTACACTGTTGGGTAGGAAGTTGTGAAGGGGAAGCCCCTAGAAAACTAGGGGTCACACATGCAAAAGGTGTGAAGTCATTCAGTTGGTGAACAAAATGACATTGATGCATCAGTCAATTAGGAACATGGTTAAAAACAGGGCTATAGCAAGTAAAATGGTAGCTCACTGATTATTTGTAGGAAGCCTGAGCAACCAACTGTCAGCTATTGCAAGAGTACTCAAGAAACTCACAAATGCCATTATGGAAATTTCATGGACTCTGTTGTCAAGATTCATGGAAGTGACGATTTTAACAAGTAGACAAAAATCTGAGAAGGTATAAATACAGGCTCTATTTCCATTGATGAACAGGTTGTTGAGATACAGGAGGAATTCTGATAATGCTATGACATCCCAGGCGGAAAGGATCATTCCAAGTGGGTAAATATGCTAGTAAATGAAATTTCAAGAAAAGCTTGTTAAGCACATTCCTGAAAGAAAGCTTTGTGGAGGTTGTTGAACACTTGTTGTTGAAATGCCTAATGAAACCTTATAACCATATTAATATTCTCCTAGTAAAATGGAAAGGAAGACTAGAATGGTGTGCATTACTCCCGGGAGTATGAGAACTCTTGGTGGCCATGATAACTTCAGATATGTTCAATGAGGAAAATTATGGTAGAAATAAACTCCCATTATATCTTCCAATAAGAGGATCTCCAGAGGACATAAGATCCCACATTTCTATGATAGCCCCTTAAGGCCTTAGACAGGTTTAGAAGTTCATATTGTCTCCTGATGGGTAAGAAGGCCCCTGGTTGTCAGGTGGACTCATGGTGGAAAGGTTTCCCCAGAAGGACAATCAGGTCCTAAGCTAGACAGGAATTTCACAAATGGGCAGGACTCCTGATGGCAATGCATACATAGGTAAGCAGGACCTCCAAGGCCATGGAGCTTGGGGAAGAATTCCTGAATTTGAGGGACTCAAAAGGTGAATCTAAGATCTGGTGAACAGGATGGTCATTGAGGATAGGAGAGATGAGTATCAAAGACTTCTATGGAGTCTTAAGATTGGGAAGACCTTGATGGAACAAACTTAAAAACAAGTTTACCATAGAAATATATGCTCTTAATTTAAATAAATCTGAAATTTCCTCCCAAAATTAAGTTAAATAATTAAAAAATCCACTAAAAAAACAGCCTTAATCATAATTACAAATGCACCTTATGAAACAATTTGATCCAAACATGTGTTGAAAAGTGATTAATTCAGGTTCATGACTCTTACATCTCCCTCCGACTAAATATTCCAAAACAGGACAAATCTTATTATTTGCATAAAAACTATCAGCGAGTTTTTTCTTGAAGGTGCAAGTTCACATATAGTATATTAAATCTAGATTATAATGGCATGATTCACTTTATACTCACCGAGCCTAAATTTAAATAAATATATTTGAATAGCTATTCCTGAATGCACTACATAATTACTTATTAAACATACAAGGAGCGGCAACATAACTTCCTTATTTAGGGGAATTTTGCTCTATAAAAAAAGAAGTTATGTTGCCTCACACTGTATATACAGAATTAGATAGTAAAATGTTGCATTTTAATGGTTTCTAGAAATTAACACTTAAAATAGCTTGTGGTTTATCTCCAAAAATATATAAAAATACTTTACGAGCAAAATGTTGGACTCGAAATGGAAATAAAAAGAATATGACTATATTTAAGGAGGAGAAAATTGTTATTGGATCGCAAAGTTAAGTATAATACTTGCAAAACTATAATACTTTGGCTAAAAATATAGAAAACTTCCAAGCCATAATCAGTTAAAAGAAGTAATATTAAAACATTAAGATACTGAAACAAAGATTAGGTATGATTTTAGGGAAAGGTCTTTATAGAGACCATTGGAGGGCAAAGGGCCCATGGGTCATCAATGACCATTGGGTGGCAGAAGACCATTGGATTGACAAAGGGAAAATGTAAGTTCTACATATGCTTATAACTGAAACGACCCGGATGCACATGGGTGAAGAACTTAGTAAATTTGGGGTTTCCAGAATTCAAAGAGCACAAGCATTAAAAAAGTGAAGATCTTAATTGATAGGAAGGACATGCATTAGGGAAGGAAACTTAAGGTTATCAGAAGTGTTGATCTGACAACATTTGGGAAAAGTGCATATGAAGCCAATAATCAAACATCAATTACACATTTAATTCTATCATCTATACAGACAATAATATTCTATTGAAACACTCCCCATCTTAGTGAAATGAGAACAATAGTGATGCAAATATTTGTTCAGTTTCATGCATAGTACAAAGAAAAATCCGATATTAAACACCAACTTGTACCTCCTACAATGCTTACTCTACAGCTTTTCATTAGCCTGCCAAAAAGAACTTTCTTTCAGTCTAGCCTCATTCCCCTCCCCTAATGCCCCAACCTCCCGCACCTCACCTTCCTATCACACCTCACAATCCAATCTCCTGGCATTTTTTTCTCCCAGTTTTTCTATCCCTAATGCTAGCAATGGCTATGCTAATATAAATTTCAAAAAATGATAATAGGAGGTGATAATATTAGTTAAGGGTAAGCTATTCTGCCATGTCCTATCACCAAAAAAGGTTGGAGAAATAAATTTTTAAATAATAACTAACAGGGATAAAACAAGAATTCCTATAACAACAAGATAATACAGGAAGAATCATGGTTGACCTCACAATTATCACGGTCACTCAACAATCATAGGATAGATATATTAAAAAAGTGATGACTTATTCATTCAAATCAATAGATCATCATGGTCACTCAACAATCATAGGATAGATATATTAAAAAAGTGATGACTTATTTTGTCAAATCAATAGTATCTTAAATTGATGAGCAATTAATCCTTAATATAGTTGCACTCGGTCGGAAAACATTTCTGAAATGATTGGACCGAAAAACTAGTAAGTCATGAGCACATTATTTTCAGAAGAACTTTCTATCATTTTTTGAGGATTCCATTTCATATATCAAGCAATCACATTTCATATATCAAGCAATCAAACACCTTATTTAATATTCAGATTACATATGCAATTTTCCTAAGTGAT
Organism: Hetaerina titia; assembly: GCA_037158775.1. Classification (NCBI taxonomy): domain Eukaryota; kingdom Metazoa; phylum Arthropoda; class Insecta; order Odonata; family Calopterygidae; genus Hetaerina; species Hetaerina titia. The sequence continues at coordinate 49,638,314 of CM073778.1, forward strand.
GACAAAACACCAGATCCAAAGGAATTAAGAAACTTGTTTTAAAAATTCCTTGGTAAATCTAATACATTTTCAAAATTGAGGACATTCTCTAAATGCACCATGAACCAACTTCATACATTCTGACTGGTCCTGGTTCGAAGGACTTATATGCATTGACCACAGGAAATATTTTTCTACTCTATGAGTATGCATTCCCAACCCTTAAAAATATTCCCTAAACTTTAACAATCACAGAACAGTGTTACATAATGATATATCTGTCACACTAAAAGGATTGCATTGCCTGATGTGCTACTTTGTGTCATATGTCTGATGAGCTGATGTGGATGATTATTTTATGGCTATAGAATGACTAATAAAATAATAATTTTGATTATCAAGGGAGATTTCATTTCCTTTACCCAATTTACCCAATCAAACAATGCATATAATAATTACCCATCCTCAATACCATTCTAAATGGTTAATCCTTCATCTTAAATTCATCTATAATTCCATCATCCACTCAGTGTAAACATTTATTCAAATAGCATCGCATATATCATCATCACAAAGTTCTTCAGCTGCACATGCGTGGTGCATATCGTCAAATAAAGAAAAGAAGTAACCAATTTCACATGACCTAAAATCACCAATCAATGAGTTGTAGAAGAATTTGGGGAAACGAACTGAAGTCAGTTACCTATATTACCCATTCGCAATACCATTTCAAATGGTTAATCTTACATCTTAAATTCATCAAAAATTCCATCATCCGTTCAAAGTAAACATTTCTCCAAAAGGCATCGCATAACAATGAATACCATAGTTGTTCAGTTGCACATGCATGGTGCATATTATAAACTACTAAAGAAGTGACCACTCAAAATGGTTAACACTATATATAAAATTCAACAATACATTCGGATATCCGCTGAGAGTAATATTTTTTTCAAAATCCATTAATAACAATTCATCACAGTTTATCAGTTACACATGTGCTGCAAATCATCAAAAAAAAGTCACCATTTTCACATATCCTAATATCACCAACTCGTCTTTGAATAATAGGGGAAACTAACTCAAATCATTTAAAATTTTTGACACATGTCAATACTCGACCCAAATGCTAGGTACAAGAACAAAAATCTCTCACATTTACTCATCCATTTCACATACCTACATTGTACATCTACTAGCATGAGACATTGAACATATTTTGTTGAATTTATTTTAATGAATTATCTTTTTTTCTTTCGAAAACATCAAACCTAGTACACAGTAAATTTCTATCGAATTTACTATTAGGGAAAAACCAGGAGTATGGCGAGATTGTACATTCCCCTTAATACCAAATATAAGGGAAATATTATTCATTATTACCCATCAGTATATTATTATTATACACTTTCACGTATCCTAAAACTACCATTTTATCGTAGAAGAATTTGGGTTAACGAACCGAAGTCATTTAACCATACAACCGCAATCCCATTCGAATTGGTTGATTCTAATAATAAAATTTATCAATATTTTCAGACATCTGCTCAAAGTAACATTTTTTTCAAAAGTCATCCCATATCAAATCATGACTTTGTGCACCACACCTGTATAATTGAAATGCTATGCTAAGGAAATAAAAGTCACCATTTTTGCATGTCCTAAAGTCACCATTTAGTATCTAAATAATTTGGGGAAACGTATAAAGAGGATTTAAAATTATTGACATATGTTATCATTCCACCAAAAGGTAAGTACATGAACCATAATGTCCAAAATTTACTTGTCCATTTCACATACCTACACTGTACATTTAAAAACTTCAAACATTCTCCATATTCTGTTGCTTTTAATTGAACACATAACAAAGTTTTCTCTTTTTCAAATGTCAAACCCTAAGCACACAGTCTATTTCACTCAAATTCCCTATTAGAGAAAAAACCCAAGACCTTTGTAAGATAGTATATCTCTTTTTCATAACAAATATATGGGAAATATCATCACAAACATCACAAATCCAATTTGCCAAAATGCTGAATACTCTGGTTTATATCTAATTTTCATGTTTTTAAATTACAAAATATGATATCCTTAAGTTTATTCTAAATTAATAAATTTCGAGAAGCAATTCATTCTTTAACAGTAGATTTCTGAAAATAGTTATCGACCTACTTAAAAAAATCACAATGCCCTATCAATTAAATTAAATCTAGGAAAAAACAAACAAAAAAAGAACATGCTAACATTAAAGTACAAGCAAATTGTCTTAAATTTCAATTTACCTAGACTAATAATATCGAGCCAATAAACACATGTAATAAGTTTCGAATTATGCTAACGTTTCAAATACAATGCCACATGATTACCTACATGAGAGATACAGTAAATGTCTAAACATAGGGTATTATCCAAAGCTTATCGCTCGCACCACAATGAATAAGCAAAAAACCTTTATGAGTAATCAAAATAACAACATTCTAAGCAGAAGAATCAAATCAAGAAAATAATACTGTCCAAGAAAACTAATGCTCATTATACTCGCCTCATAACCTACACCAAAAGAGGAGACGTCGACAATGAAAAATTAACACTCATTTTATCTAAGGTGTTACCTGGTTAAACCATGTAAACATTTATTACCCATCGTCAAACCCATTCTAAATGGGCAACCCAATACATATTTTCATCAATAAAAACTGCTATCCGGTCAGTGTAACATTTTCTAAAAGGCATTGGAAGAGAAATCATAGCATAGTTGTTCAGACCACATGTGTGTTCCGTATCATCGATCACTAAAAAAAGTTCTCATTTTCATTTATCCTAAAATCACCAAAGATTCGTGCCATAATTTTGGGTAACGATGAGGTCATTTAAAGATACATGTATATATTCCCCATCCGCAACCTCATTCTAAATGGTTAATACTCCATCTTAAAATCATTAATTAATTTGGACAACAAAATGGACTCCTATACAATCAAATGCCATCTCATTAAGATCATTACATATTTTTTCAGCTGCTTGTGCATTGTGCATATAATTGAAAAAAGAAAGATAACAACTTTAACATTTTCTTAAAAACATATTGAGTCGGAGAAACAATCATGGAAATATACTTAAGTCATTAAACCATACAAATCTATATTACCCATCCATAATCCCTTTTGCACGATTCATACTATGTCATTATTCACCAATAAATTCATATATTCTTAGAATATAAGATTTTACAATTTTATAAGATTTACAAATCCTAAGTCCCATTCTAAATGGTTAAGCCTTCATATTAAATTTATCCATAAAATCCAAAATCTCTAAGACTAGTGATTTCTTCAAAAGAATTGGCATAGCATTTCTATGGCATAGTTCTTTGGCCACCTATTTGTGGTGCATATCGTCGAAAATAAGTCACCTTTTTTAAACATCTTATAATCGCCTATTAGTCATCGATTATTTGGGGAAACAAACTCAATTCATTTAAAACTTTTGACACATGTCATTACTCGATAAAAATGCTAAGTACGAGAATCAAATTCTCTCTCATCTATCTTTCCATTTGCCATACCTAAACATTACATTCACTAACATGTAACATTGACAATATTTTATCCCATTTATCTTAATGAATTTTCGTGTTATTTTCATATAAAATTTCAATGACTTGGTACGCAAGGAATTTGAATCAAGTTCCGTATAACAGAAATGAGCTAGGGGCATCTTGAGAATTTTATCTCTTTCATATTGAATATAAGGTAAATATTATACATAACATCACACATGCTAATTAGAAAAAGATGAACACACAGACTAGATCAAAGTGTTAATAGTGATTTATTCTCAAATATGAGATCCTTAGGATTTTCCTACATTGTTACATTTCTAGAGACGTTTTAACCTATAATAGCGGATTACGCAATCTATAAAAACTGATATTTATGACTTCTAATAACTAAACCTGCCCTGAAATATCAAACTTATCCAGAAAAACAAGAAATAAAGACAACCTGCTAACATAATGGTAAAATTATTTTGTCATAAAATTCCAATATGCCTCTACTAATAAAACATTCAGTGAAAACTCAAGACATCTCAAGATCCCGGAAAAAGATACATTTTCAAAAACCATTCCATGGGAATACGGACATATAAGTTTGTTCAAGCATTTCAACGTAGGATGATATCCTTAGCTTATCGTCCTGAAATGAATGTATGAGACGTAAAACTCTATGAATAAACTTAATAATTATATTCCAAGCGAGGAAATCATATAACGAAAAGTAAGAATTCCGAGGAATAATATTTTCTTTTCTCTACACTCTTAATTACCTACACCAAAAGAGGAGACGTTAACCACGTAGAATTAACACTCATGTTCTCTAAGGAGTTTCCGCAATACACCATGTATACATTTATTACCCATCATCAATCACATTCTAAATGGGCAATCCTATAAATCAATTCATCAATAACATCCTTAACCCACTCAGTGTAAACATTTTTTTTTTTAAGGCATCGCATGACAAATCATAGCACAGTTTTTCGGAGGACAAGCGTAGCGCCTATCATTGATCACTAAAATATTTACCATTTACACTTTGCTGAATTCACCAATGATTCGTGGAATAATTTGGGGTAAATAAGAGGAGTCATTTAACCATAAACATTTTTATTACCCCTCGATGATACCTTTCGTAATGATTTATCCTACGTCATAATTCATCAATAAATTAAGGCATTCTTAGAACATAATATTTTTTAAAACAATCGGATATCCATTCATCCAGTATTTGCTTTTTGCACATATGTGGTGCACATAATCGAAAACAATAGATGTAACCACTTCAATGTATCATAAAATCACCAATGATTCTCTGAATAATATGGGGTAAGGAAAATGGGTCAAGTAATGGTAAAGAAAAATATATAACCAATCCGCAAAAACTTTCTAAATGGTAATCCTACATCGTGAATCGATTAACTAATTAGGACATCCACACAGACTCATATTCAATGAAAAGCCATCGCATAATAATTCATCGCATAGTTTTTCATCTGCTCACGCGTTGTGAAATTGATTGAACAAAAAATTATACATTTTTATCATTTTCTTAAATAGATAATGATTCGTAGATAAATTCTTAGAAACAAACTTAGTCATTAAACCATACAAATCAATATTACCCATCCATAATCCCTTTTGCACGATTCATACTACGTCATTATTCACCAATAAATTCATATATTCTTAGAATATAAGATTTTTCCAATAGCCATCACGTATCGATTCTTTTCGTATAGGTGTTGCACATTCGACGTGCACATCATCAAAAACACAATGATTTGTGGTACAATGTGGGGTAAAGACCTTGGGTAAATTAATGGTAAAGAAAAATAAATAAATCCTCAATCACATTCCAAATGGTCAAACCTACATATTAAATTTATCCATAACATCCGAAACCTCTCAGGGTAGTGATTTTTTCAAAGGAATTGCATAGCATTTCTATGGCATAGTTCTTTGGCCACCCATTTGTGCTGCATATCGTCGAAAACAAGTCACCATTTTCAAACATCTTACAATCGCCTATTAGTCGTCCATTAATTGGGGAAACCAACTCTAGTCATTTAAAACTTTTGACACATGTCATTACTCGATAAAATGCTAAATACGAGAACTAATTCTCTCTCTTCTACCTATCCATTTCCCATACCTACATCATACATTCACTAACATGTAACACTGACAATATTTTATCCCATTTATCTTAATGCATTGTCGTGTTATTTTCATTTAAAATTTCAATGACTTGGTATGCAAGAAATTTGAATCAAATTCCCTATAAGAGAAATGAGGCAGGTGCTTGTTGAGATTTTATATCATTCATATAGAATATATGGGAAATATTATTCATAACATCACGCATGCTAAGTAGAAAAAGATGAATACACAGACTAGATTAAAGTGTTAATTGTGTTATATTCTCAAATATGAGACCCTTAGGATTTTCCTACATTGTTACATTTCTAGAGACGTTTTAACCTATAATAGCGGATTTCGCAATCTGTAAAAACTGATATTTATGACTTTAAGAAATAAACCTGCACTGAAATATCAAACTTATCCAGAAAAACACAAAATATAGACAACCTGCTAACGTAATGGTAAAATTATTCTGTCATAAAATTCCAATATGCCTCTACTAACAAAACATTCAGTAAAAACTCAAGACATCTCAAGATCCCGGAAAAAGATACATTTTCAAAAACCATTCCATGGGAATACGGACATATAAGTTTGTTCAAGCATTTCAACGTAGGATTACACCCTTAGCTTATCGTCCTGAAATAAATGTATGAGACCTAAAACTCTATGAATAAACTTAATAATTATATTCCAAGCGAGGAAATCATATAACGAAAAGTAAGATATCCGAGGAATGATATGCTCTTTTCTCTACACTCTTAATTACCTACGCCAAAAGAGGAGACGTTAACCACGTAGAATTAACACTCATTTTCTCTAAGGAGTTTCCGCAACACACCATGTATACATTTATTACCCATCATCAATCCTATTCTAAATGGGCAATCCTATAAATCAATTCATCAATAACATCCGCAACCCACTCAGTGTAAACATTTTTTTTTAAAGGCATCGCACGACATATCATAGCAAGGTTTTTCTGAGGACAAGCGTAGTGCCTATCATTGATCACTAAAATATTTACCATTTACCCTTTCTGAATTCACCAATGATTCGTGGAATAATTGGGGGTAACAAAGTGGAGTCTTTAACCATACACATCTATATTACCCCTCCATGATACCTTTCGTAATGATTCATCCTACGTCATAATTCATCAATAACTTAAGGCATTCTTAGCACATAAAAATTTTCGAAAACCATCGGATATCAATTGATCCAATATTTGTTTTTTTGCACATACGTGGTGCACATTATCGAAAACAATCGATGTAGCCACTTCCACGCATCATAAAATCACCAATGATTCTTGGAATAATATGGGGTAAGGAAAATGGGTCAAGTATTGGTAAAGATAAATATATAACATCTCCGCAAAAACATTCCTAATGGTAATCCTACATCGTGAATCGATTAACTAATTAGGACATCCACACAGACTCATATTCAATGAAAAGGCATCGCGTAATATTTCATCGCATAGTTTTTCATCTGCTCAAGCGCTGTGCATGTGATTGAAAAAAAATTTAACAACTTTCAAATTTTCCTATATAGAAATTGATTCGTAGATAAATTCTTAGAAACAAACTTAAGTCATTAAAACATACACATCTATATTACCCATCAATAATCCCTTTCGAAAGATTCATCCAACGTCATAATTCATAAATAAACTCATATATGCTTAGCACATAAAATTTTCCAATATCCATCGCGTATCGATTCTTTCAGTATTGGTGTTGTACATTCGAGGTGCCCATCATCAAAAACACAATGATTCGTGCAACAATGTGGGGTAAAGACCTTGGGTAAATCAATGGTAAATAAAAATAAATAACAAATCCTAAGTCCCATTCTAAATGGTTAAGCCTTCATATTAAATTTATCCATAAAATCCAAAATCTCTAAGAGTAGCGATTTTTTCAAAAGAAGTGGCATTACATTTCTATGGCATAATTCTTTGGCCACCCATTTGTGGTGCATATCGTCGAAAACAAGTCACCATTGTCAAACATCTTACAATCGCCTATTAGTCGTCGATTAATTGGGGAAACAAACTGAATTCATTGTAAACTTTTGACACATGTCATTACTCGATAAAAATGCTAAGTACGAGAACCAAATTCTCTCTCATCTACCTATCCATTTCCCATACCTAAACCACACATTCACTAACATGGGACATTGACCATATTTTGTCGCATTTATCTTTATGCATTGTCGTGTTATTTTCATTTAAAATTTCAATGACTTGGTACGCAAGAAACTTGAATCATGTTCCGTATAACAGAAAGGAACCAGGTGCATGTTGAGAATTTTATCTCTTTCATATTGAATATATGGGAAACATCATTCATAACATCACGCATGCTAATTAGAAAAAGATGAACACACAGACTAGATCAAAGTGTTAATTGTGATACATTCTCAAACAGGAGATCCTTAGGATTTTCCTACATTGTTACATTTCTAGAGACGTTTTAACCTATAATAGCGGATTTCGCAATCTGTAAAAACTGATATTTATGACTTTAAGAAATAAACCTGCACTGAAATATCAAACTTATCCAGAAAAACACAAAATAAAGACAACCTGCTAACGTAATGGTAAAATTATTCTGTCATAAAATTCCAATATGCCTCTACTAACAAAACATTCAGTAAAAACTCAAGACATCTCAAGATCCGGGAAAAAGATACATTTTCAAAAACCATTCCATGGGAATACGGACATATAAGTTTGTTCAAGCATTTCAACGTAGGATTACATCCTTAGCTTATCGTCCTGAAATAAATGTATGAGACTTAAAACTCTATGAATAAACTTAATAATTATATTCCAAGCGAGGAAATCATATAACGAAAAGTAAGATATCCGAGGAATGATATGCTCTTTTCTCTACACTCTTAATTACCTACGCCAAAAGAGGAGACGTTAACCACGTAGAATTAACACTCATTTTCTCTAAGGAGTTTCCGCAACACACCATGTATACATTTATTACCCATCATCAATCCTATTCTAAATGGGCAATCCTATAAATCAATTCATCAATAACATCCGCAACCCACTCAGTGTAAACATTTTTTTTTAAAGGCATCGCACGACATATCATAGCAAGGTTTTTCTGAGGACAAGCGTAGTGCCTATCATTGATCACTAAAATATTTACCATTTACCCTTTCTGAATTCACCAATGATTCGTGGAATAATTGGGGGTAACAAAGTGGAGTCTTTAACCATACACATCTATATTACCCCTCCATGATACCTTTCGTAATGATTCATCCTACGTCATAATTCATCAATAACTTAAGGCATTCTTAGCACATAAAAATTTTCGAAAACCATCGGATATCAATTGATTCAGTATTTGTTTTTTAGCACATACGTGGTGCACATTATCGAAAACAATAGATGTAGCCACTTCCACGCATCATAAAATCACCAATGATTCTTGGAATAATATGGGGTAAGGAAAATGGGTCAAGTAATGGTAAAGATAAATATATAACATCTCCGCAAAAACATTCTTAATGGTAATCCTACATCGTGAATCGATTAACTAATTAGGACATCCACACAGACTCATATTCAATGAAAAGGCATCGCGTAATATTTCATCGCATAGTTTTTCATCTGCTCAAGCGCTGTGCATGTGATTGAAAAAAAATTTAACAACTTTCAAATTTTCCTATATAGAAATTGATTCGTAGATAAATTCTTAGAAACAAACTTAAGTCATTAAAACATACACATCTATATTACCCATCAATAATCCCTTTCGAAAGATTCATCCAACGTCATAATTCATAAATAAACTCATATATGCTTAGCACATAAAATTTTCCAATATCCATCGCGTATCGATTCTTTCAGTATTGGTGTTGTACATTCGAGGTGCCCATCATCAAAAACACAATGATTCGTGCAACAATGTGGGGTAAAGACCTTGGGTAAATCAATGGTAAATAAAAATAAATAACAAATCCTAAGTCCCATTCTAAATGGTTAAGCCTTCATATTAAATTTATCCATAAAATCCAAAATCTCTAAGAGTAGCGATTTTTTCAAAAGAAGTGGCATTACATTTCTATGGCATAATTCTTTGGCCACCCATTTGTGGTGCATATCGTCGAAAACAAGTCACCATTGTCAAACATCTTACAATCGCCTATTAGTCGTCGATTAATTGGGGAAACAAACTGAATTCATTGTAAACTTTTGACACATGTCATTACTCGATAAAAATGCTAAGTACGAGAACCAAATTCTCTCTCATCTACCTATCCATTTCCCATACCTAAACCACACATTCACTAACATGGGACATTGACCATATTTTGTCGCATTTATCTTTATGCATTGTCGTGTTATTTTCATTTAAAATTTCAATGACTTGGTACGCAAGAAACTTGAATCATGTTCCGTATAACAGAAAGGAACCAGGTGCATGTTGAGAATTTTATCTCTTTCATATTGAATATATGGGAAACATCATTCATAACATCACGCATGCTAATTAGAAAAAGATGAACACACAGACTAGATCAAAGTGTTAATTGTGATACATTCTCAAACAGGAGATCCTTAGGATTTTCCTACATTGTTACATTTCTAGAGACGTTTTAACCTATAATAGCGGATTTCGCAATCTGTAAAAACTGATATTTATGACTTTAAGAAATAAACCTGCACTGAAATATCAAACTTATCCAGAAAAACACAAAATAAAGACAACCTGCTAACGTAATGGTAAAATTATTCTGTCATAAAATTCCAATATGCCTCTACTAACAAAACATTCAGTAAAAACTCAAGACATCTCAAGATCCGGGAAAAAGATACATTTTCAAAAACCATTCCATGGGAATACGGACATATAAGTTTGTTCAAGCATTTCAACGTAGGATTACATCCTTAGCTTATCGTCCTGAAATAAATGTATGAGACTTAAAACTCTATGAATAAACTTAATAATTATATTCCAAGCGAGGAAATCATATAACGAAAAGTAAGATATCCGAGGAATGATATGCTCTTTTCTCTACACTCTTAATTACCTACGCCAAAAGAGGAGACGTTAACCACGTAGAATTAACACTCATTTTCTCTAAGGAGTTTCCGCAACACACCATGTATACATTTATTACCCATCATCAATCCTATTCTAAATGGGCAATCCTATAAATCAATTCATCAATAACATCCGCAACCCACTCAGTGTAAACATTTTTTTTTAAAGGCATCGCACGACATATCATAGCAAGGTTTTTCTGAGGACAAGCGTAGTGCCTATCATTGATCACTAAAATATTTACCATTTACCCTTTCTGAATTCACCAATGATTCGTGGAATAATTGGGGGTAACAAAGTGGAGTCTTTAACCATACACATCTATATTACCCCTCCATGATACCTTTCGTAATGATTCATCCTACGTCATAATTCATCAATAACTTAAGGCATTCTTAGCACATAAAAATTTTCGAAAACCATCGGATATCAATTGATTCAGTATTTGTTTTTTAGCACATACGTGGTGCACATTATCGAAAACAATAGATGTAGCCACTTCCACGCATCATAAAATCACCAATGATTCTTGGAATAATATGGGGTAAGGAAAATGGGTCAAGTAATGGTAAAGATAAATATATAACATCTCCGCAAAAACATTCTTAATGGTAATCCTACATCGTGAATCGATTAACTAATTAGGACATCCACACAGACTCATATTCAATGAAAAGGCATCGCATAATATTTCATCGCATAGTTTTTCATCTGCTCAAGCGCTGTGCATGTGATTGAAAAAAAATTTAACAACTTTCAAATTTTCCTATATAGAAATTGATTCGTAGATAAATTCTTAGAAACAAACTTAAGTCATTAAAAAATACACATCTATATTACCCATCAATAATCCCTTTCGAAAGATTCATCCAACGTCATTATTCATAAATAAACTCATATATGCTTAGCACATAAAATTTTCCAATATCCATCGCGTATCGATTCTTTCAGTATTGGTGTTGTACATTCGAGGTGCCCATCATCAAAAACACAATGATTCGTGCAACAATGTGGGGTAAAGACCTTGGGTAAATTAATGGTAAATAAAAATAAATAACAAATCCTAAGTCCCATTCTAAATGGTTAAGCCTTCATATTAAATTTATCCATAAAATCCAAAATCTCTAAGAGTAGCGATTTTTTCAAAAGAAGTGGCATTACATTTCTATGGCATAATTCTTTGGCCACCCATTTGTGGTGCATATCGTCGAAAACAAGTCACCATTGTCAAACATCTTACAATCGCCTATTAGTCGTCGATTAATTGGGGAAACAAACTGAATTCATTGTAAACTTTTGACGCATGTCATTACTCGATAAAAATGCTAAGTACGAGAACCAAATTCTCTCTCATCTACCTATCCATTTCCCATACCTAAACCACACATTCACTAACATGGGACATTGACCATATTTTGTCGCATTTATCTTTATGCATTGTCGTGTTATTTTCATTTAAAATTTCAATGACTTGGTACGCAAGAAACTTGAATCATGTTCCGTATAACAGAAAGGAACCAGGTGCATGTTGAGAATTTTATCTCTTTCATATTGAATATATGGGAAACATCATTCATAACATCACGCATGCTAATTAGAAAAAGATGAACACACAGACTAGATCAAAGTGTTAATTGTGATACATTCTCAAACAGGAGATCCTTAGGGTTTTCCTACATTGTTACATTTCTAGAGACGTTTTAACCTATAATAGCGGATTTCGCAATCTGTAAAAACTGATATTTATGACTTTAAGAAATAAACCTGCACTGAAATATCAAACTTATCCAGAAAAACACAAAATAAAGACAACCTGCTAACGTAATGGTAAAATTATTCTGTCATAAAATTCCAATATGCCTCTACTAACAAAACATTCAGTAAAAACTCAAGACATCTCAAGATCCGGGAAAAAGATACATTTTCAAAAACCATTCCATGGGAATACGGACATATAAGTTTGTTCAAGCATTTCAACGTAGGATTACATCCTTAGCTTATCGTCCTGAAATAAATGTATGAGACTTAAAACTCTATGAATAAACTTAATAATTATATTCCAAGCGAGGAAATCATATAATGAAAAGATATCCGAGGAATGATATGCTCTTTTCTCTACACTCTTAATTACCTACGCCAAAAGAGGAGACGTTAACCACGTAGAATTAACACTCATTTTCTCTAAGGAGTTTCCGCAACACACCATGTATACATTTATTACCCATCATCAATCCTATTCTAAATGGGCAATCCTATAAATCAATTCATCAATAACATCCGCAACCCACTCAGTGTAAACATTTTTTTTTAAAGGCATCGCACGACATATCATAGCAAGGTTTTTCTGAGGACAAGCGTAGTGCCTATCATTGATCACTAAAATATTTACCATTTACCCTTTCTGAATTCACCAATGATTCGTGGAATAATTGGGGGTAACAAAGTGGAGTCTTTAACCATACACATCTATATTACCCCTCCATGATACCTTTCGTAATGATTCATCCTACGTCATAATTCATCAATAACTTAAGGCATTCTTAGCACATAAAAATTTTCGAAAACCATCGGATATCAATTGATACAGTATTTGTTTTTTTGCACATACGTGGTGCACATTATCGAAAACAATAGATGTAGCCACTTCCACGCATCATAAAATCACCAATGATTCTTGGAATAATATGGGGTAAGGAAAATGGGTCAAGTAATGGTAAAGATAAATATATAACAACTCCGCAAAAACATTCTTAATGGTAATCCTACATCGTGAATCGATTAACTAATTAGGACATCCACACAGACTCATATTCAATGAAAAGGCATCGCAAAATATTTCATCGCATAGTTTTTCATCTGCTCAAGCGCTGTGCATGTGATTGAAAAAAAATTTAACAACTTTCAAATTTTCCTATATAGAAATTGATTCATAGATAAATTCTTAGAAACAAACTTAAGTCATTAAAACATACACATCTATATTACCCATCAATAATCCCTTTCGAAAGATTCATCCAACGTCATAATTCATAAATAAACTCATATATGTTTAGCACATAAAATTTTCCAATATCCATCGCGTATCGATTCTTTCAGTATTGGTGTTGTACATTCGAGGTGCCCATCATCAAAAACACAATGATTCATGCAACAATGTGGGGTAAAGACCTTGGGTAAATCAATGGTAAATAAAAATAAATAACAAATCCTAAGTCCCATTCTAAATGGTTAAGCCTTCATATTAAATTTATCCATAAAATCCAAAATCTCTAAGAGTAGCGATTTTTTCAAAAGAAGTGGCATTACATTTCTATGGCATAATTCTTTGGCCACCCATTTGTGGTGCATATCGTCGAAAACAAGTCACCATTGTCAAACATCTTACAATCGCCTATTAGTCGTCGATTAATTGGGGAAACAAACTGAATTCATTGTAAACTTTTGACACATGTCATTACTCGATAAAAATGCTAAGTACGAGAACCAAATTCACTCTCATCTACCTATCCATTTCCCATACCTAAACCACACATTCACTAACATGGGACATTGACCATATTTTGTCGCATTTATCTTTATGCATTGTCGTGTTATTTTCATTTAAAATTTCAATGACTTGGTACGCAAGAAACTTGAATCATGTTCCGTATAACAGAAAGGAACCAGGTGCATGTTGAGAATTTTATCTCTTTCATATTGAATATATGGGAAACATTATTCATAACATCACGCATGCTAATTAGAAAAAGATGAACACACAGACTAGATCAAAGTGTGAATTGTGATACATTCTCAAATAGGAGATCCTTAGGATTTTCCTACATTGTTCCTTTTCTAGAGACATTTTAACCTATAATAGCGGATTTCGCAATCTGTAAAAACTGATATTTATGACTTTAAGAAATAAACCTGCACTGAAATATCAATTTTATCCAGAAAAACACAAAATAAAGACAACCTGCTAACATAATGGTAAAATTATTTTGTCATAAAATTCCAATATGCCTCTACTAATAAAACATTCAGTGAAAACTCAAGACATCTCAAGATCCCGGAAAAAGATACATTTTCAAAAACCATTCCATGGGAATACGGACATATAAGTTTGTTCAAGCATTTCAACGTAGGATTACATCCTTAGCTTATCGTCCTGAAATAAATGTATGAGACTTAAAACTCTATGAATAAACTTAATAATTATATTCCAAGCGAGGAAATCATATAACGAAAAGTAAGATATCCGAGGAATGATATGCTCTTTTCTCTACACTCTTAATTACCTACGCCAAAAGAGGAGACGTTAACCACGTAGAATTAACACTCATTTTCTCTAAGGAGTTTCCGCAACACACTATGCATACATTTATTACCCATCATCAATCACATTCTAAATGGGCAATCCTATAAATCAATTCATCAATAACATCCGCAACCCACTCAGTGTAAACATTTTTTTTTAAAGGCATCGCATGACAATTCACAGCACAGTTTTTCGGAGGACAAGCGTAGTGCCTATCATTGATCACTAAAATATTTACCATTTACCCTTTCTGAATTCACCAATGATTCGTGGAATAATTGGGGGTAACAAAGTGGAGTCGTTTAACCATACACATCTATATTACACCTCCATGATACCTTTCGTAATGATTCATCCTACGTCATAATTCATCAATAACTTAAGGCATTCTTAGCACATAAAAATTTTCGAAAACCTTCGGATATCAATTGATTCAGTATTTGTTTTTTGGCACATACGTGGTGCACATTATCGAAAACAATAGATGTAGCCACTTCCACGCATCATAAAATCACCAATGATTCCTGGAATAATATGGGGTAAGGAAAATGGGTCAAGTAATGGTAAAGATAAATATATAACATCTCCGCAAAAACATTCTTAATGGTAATCCTACATCGTGAATCGATTAACTAATTAGGACATCCACACAGACTCATATTCAATGAAAAGGCATCGCATAATATTTCATCGCATAGTTTTTCATCTGCTCAAGCGCTGTGCATGTGATTGAAAAAAAATTTAACAACTTTCAAATTTTCCTATATAGAAATTGATTCGTAGATAAATTCTTAGAAACAAACTTAAGTCATTAAAACATACACATCTATATTACCCATCAAAAATCCTTTCGAAAGATTCATCCAACGTCATAATTCATAAATAAACTCATATATGCTTAGCACATAAAATTTTCCAATATCCATCGCGTATCGATTCTTTCAGTATTGGTGTTGTACATTCGAGGTGCCCATCATCAAAAACACAATGATTCGTGCAACAATGTGGGGTAAAGACCTTGGGTAAATCAATGGTAAATAAAAATAAATAACAAATCCTAAGTCCCATTCTAAATGGTTAAGCCTTCATATTAAATTTATCCATAAAATCCAAAATCTCTAAGAGTAGCGATTTTTTCAAAAGAAGTGGCATTACATTTCTATGGCATAATTCTTTGGCCACCCATTTGTGGTGCATATTGTCGAAAACAAGTCACCATTGTCAAACATCTTACAATCGCCTATTAGTCGTCGATTAATTGGGGAAACAAACTGAATTCATTGTAAACTTTTGACACATGTCATTACTCGATAAAAATGCTAAGTACGAGAACCAAATTCACTCTCATCTACCTATCCATTTCCCATACCTAAACCACACATTCACTAACATGGGACATTGACCATATTTTGTCGCATTTATCTTTATGCATTGTCGTGTTATTTTCATTTAAAATTTCAATGACTTGGTACGCAAGAAACTTGAATCATGTTCCGTATAACAGAAAGGAACCAGGTGCATGTTGAGAATTTTATCTCTTTCATATTGAATATATGGGAAACATTATTCATAACATCACGCATGCTAATTAGAAAAAGATGAACACACAGACTAGATCAAAGTGTTAATTGTGATACATTCTCAAATAGGAGATCCTTAGGATTTTCCTACATTGTTCCTTTTCTAGAGACGTTTTAACCTATAATAGCGGATTTCGCAATCTGTAAAAACTGATATTTATGACTTTAAGAAATAAACCTGCACTGAAATATCAATTTTATCCAGAAAAACACAAAATAAAGACAACCTGCTAACATAATGGTAAAATTATTTTGTCATAAAATTCCAATATGCCTCTACTAATAAAACATTCAGTGAAAACTCAAGACATCTCAAGATCCCGGAAAAAGATACATTTTCAAAAACCATTCCATGGGAATACGGACATATAAGTTTGTTCAAGCATTTCAACGTAGGATTACATCCTTAGCTTATCGTCCTGAAATAAATGTATGAGACCCAAAACTCTATGAATAAACTTAATACTTATATTCCAAGCGAGGAAATCATATAACGAAAAGTAAGATATCCGAGGAATGATATGCTCTTTTCTCTACACTCTTAATTACCTACGCCAAAAGAGGAGACGTTAACCACGTAGAATTAACACTCATTTTCTCTAAGGAGTTTCCGCAACACACTATGCATACATTTATTACCCATCATCAATCACATTCTAAATGGGCAATCCTATAAATCAATTCATCAATAACATCCGCAACCCACTCAGTGTAAACATTTTTTTTTAAAGGCATCGCACGACATATCATAGCAAGGTTTTTCTGAGGACAAGCGTAGTGCCTATCATTGATCACTAAAATATTTACCATTTACCCTTTCTGAATTCACCAATGATTCGTGGAATAATTGGGGGTAACAAAGTGGAGTCTTTAACCATACACATCTATATTACCCCTCCATGATACCTTTCGTAATGATTCATCCTACGTCATAATTCATCAATAACTTAAGGCATTCTTAGCACATAAAAATTTTCGAAAACCATCGGATATCAATTGATTCAGTATTTGTTTTTTAGCACATACGTGGTGCACATTATCGAAAACAATAGATGTAGCCACTTCCACGCATCATAAAATCACCAATGATTCTTGGAATAATATGGGGTAAGGAAAATGGGTCAAGTAATGGTAAAGATAAATATATAACATCTCCGCAAAAACATTCTTAATGGTAATCCTACATCGTGAATCGATTAACTAATTAGGACATCCACACAGACTCATATTCAATGAAAAGGCATCGCATAATATTTCATCGCATAGTTTTTCATCTGCTCAAGCGCTGTGCATGTGATTGAAAAAAAATTTAACAACTTTCAAATTTTCCTATATAGAAATTGATTCGTAGATAAATTCTTAGAAACAAACTTAAGTCATTAAAAAATACACATCTATATTACCCATCAATAATCCCTTTCGAAAGATTCATCCAACGTCATTATTCATAAATAAACTCATATATGCTTAGCACATAAAATTTTCCAATATCCATCGCGTATCGATTCTTTCAGTATTGGTGTTGTACATTCGAGGTGCCCATCATCAAAAACACAATGATTCGTGCAACAATGTGGGGTAAAGACCTTGGGTAAATCAATGGTAAATAAAAATAAATAACAAATCCTAAGTCCCATTCTAAATGGTTAAGCCTTCATATTAAATTTATCCATAAAATCCAAAATCTCTAAGAGTAGCGATTTTTTCAAAAGAAGTGGCATTACATTTCTATGGCATAATTCTTTGGCCACCCATTTGTGGTGCATATCGTCGAAAACAAGTCACCATTGTCAAACATCTTACAATCGCCTATTAGTCGTCGATTAATTGGGGAAACAAACTGAATTCATTGTAAACTTTTGACGCATGTCATTACTCGATAAAAATGCTAAGTACGAGAACCAAATTCTCTCTCATCTACCTATCCATTTCCCATACCTAAACCACACATTCACTAACATGGGACATTGACCATATTTTGTCGCATTTATCTTTATGCATTGTCGTGTTATTTTCATTTAAAATTTCAATGACTTGGTACGCAAGAAACTTGAATCATGTTCCGTATAACAGAAAGGAACCAGGTGCATGTTGAGAATTTTATCTCTTTCATATTGAATATATGGGAAACATCATTCATAACATCACGCATGCTAATTAGAAAAAGATGAACACACAGACTAGATCAAAGTGTTAATTGTGATACATTCTCAAACAGGAGATCCTTAGGGTTTTCCTACATTGTTACATTTCTAGAGACGTTTTAACCTATAATAGCGGATTTCGCAATCTGTAAAAACTGATATTTATGACTTTAAGAAATAAACCTGCACTGAAATATCAAACTTATCCAGAAAAACACAAAATAAAGACAACCTGCTAACGTAATGGTAAAATTATTCTGTCATAAAATTCCAATATGCCTCTACTAACAAAACATTCAGTAAAAACTCAAGACATCTCAAGATCCGGGAAAAAGATACATTTTCAAAAACCATTCCATGGGAATACGGACATATAAGTTTGTTCAAGCATTTCAACGTAGGATTACATCCTTAGCTTATCGTCCTGAAATAAATGTATGAGACTTAAAACTCTATGAATAAACTTAATAATTATATTCCAAGCGAGGAAATCATATAACGAAAAGT